>ML681994.1:12393993-12534110 GCA_007922195.1 Podocnemis expansa | reverse complement strand
CCCCCCCCAGCCCCCACAAACTTACCTTGGGGCTGGACTGGAGCCGGACAGCCCAGCCCTAACTCCTGGGCCAGAGAAGCTCTACGGAGCATGCTCAGATTTTCTGGGCATGCTCCGTTAGAGCTTCTCTGGGTGGGAGTTTTCAAAACTCCCTGCTCCACAGGAGCTCTGTTGAAGGAATCTGGCTGCCGGCGGTGCGCTGCCAGCAGGCTTGTCTGCACTGGCGGCTGCGGCGGGCAGCGCTGCAGCGTGCCAACGCAGCTTACAGGGAACATTGCTGGTGAGTAACCCACCATTCTTCTTTGAGCGTTGCTCAGATGCATTCAGTAATAGGTGACTACTAGCCATGCTGATGGATGGCGGGTGGAGTTGGGTCTTCTGTCTTCAGCACAACAACAATGCCCCAGAGGGGAAGAGGCCCACGAGAGAAGACTAACCAGAGTCAAGATACGAACTAGGCTCTTGACGCAGCACAGCAGAAGAGCAACTGAGGGCCAACCCGAGTCAGGGGCAGGGCCGAACCCGCCAAGACATATAAGTGAGGGCAGGACGGACCAAGGTCACCATAGTGAGAATGAAGAATGCAACATGAAGCATAGAGGGTTGCGTTTGGTGCTCCGCCTAAGTGGTATAACACAAAGTATGAAGGCCAGAAGATAAGCGTTTGGCCCTGGGTTTTGCAGCGTGAGCTCATTAGGGGACGCTGGAGACCAGAGGAAGTGGGTTAGCCATAATGACTGTAGCCCACACAAGAGACAAAGGAAAGGATGAATGCTATCCCATGGGCTGAGCGCATCAAAGCCCGAGCCGGGACTCAAAGAGTCCCGGTCCCGGTGAGGCCTGGCGGATGTGGGCCAGGCAGGTAGCCGCAAGAGGGATGAATCTTATCCCCTGGACTGACCACTACCAGCCCTAGCAGAGTCTGGTCGAAGAGAGTAACATTGAAAACGCATTTGTATAGGGGAAGAGGGGACCCTGAGAATGATTGAGAAGGGTTTGGGCAAGACGCTTCAAGCCAGTTCACTGAAGGCCAAAACCACAAGTGGTGTGGTAGGAGGCATAGGGCATGCCAGCTACAGGATTTCAAGTTAGTACGTGAAGAATATGCTTTGAACCGAGTATGGTACCAAAACCGGGGTTTCCCACTGGAGGGGTACTCCAGGACACTAGCACCCCTAAGGCGGCGGAATAGCTTTGGGTGGTGCCGATGGCTTGGTACCTATAGGAGTTTAGGTAACGCGAGAACTCACGGGGGGGGGGGGGAGGAGAGAGCTGCTTCTTGGCCTGTAGTCCCGCGGGATTCCAGCATCACAAGGATGCAGTCAAAGAGGGGGGAAGTGAGGGCGGGAAGGATGCTGGCTATCGTTCATCTACCCAGTCGAGGTGGCCAAGGGGCTCATAGAGATGCCGTATAGGGATACGGTCTTGTGTGCCTAGGGCACCAACAAAGGGATAGTTTCACAGCTACGTTGCATCAATGTGAGCACCAGGGGGAGGACACGTTGGTGTGGGGCTACCTCCCAAATATGGTTGTCAGGGATGGAGAAGTCATTTTCCGATCACCTAGGAAGTGAAACTACTCAGAGAGTAGCGACCACAGAATCCCGGAGGTATCCCAGGTTTAGAGAACCAATGTGGAGGGTTATTTCCAGTCAAGGAACCGGATGGTATTCCTCATGGGGGGTACAAGCCTCTGTATTCTGAGTGTTTTGGAAACAGGAACTGTGACCTGTTTTCCTCTGTTTATTACCTATATATGTATGAGCAACGAATATCATCTGGTCCCTCAAGGAAGTGAGGGAACAAAGGTCCTAGTAAGGTAGTCACCAACATATCACGGAGGTGACCCGACGGTTGAACTGTAGGGCCCCAAGCAAATTTAGCGGGTCGGTATGCCCAAGAGACAGTACCCTGCCAGGATACATAGCCTAAGGTCAGGAAGGCTAGGCGCAAATTACAAGCAGCTCAGGAAGGAACTTCTGTGCTTGGAGTGTGGCGTTCTACCTGACTATGATGGGGGAGTAAGGTCTGGAAGGTGGATGCTAATATAGCAGGCCCAAGATAAGGTATCCTGCCGCTGTTCCTGTTCCAAGGGGGAGGTGACTAGTTACTGCTGAAGCCATAGTGCGGGCGGCTGTATCCACTGCGTCGTGGGCCGAGAGGAGGAGGTCTTGGGAGATTATATTACCCTCCTCAATGAAGGCATCATATTCCTCTCTGGCCTCGGGTGGGAGCAAGCACTGGAATTTCGCGACTGACTCCCACACATCCAGCAAGTATCTGTTGGTTATGGCTTGATTGTTTGCCACGTGTAGTTGAAAGGCCGAGGAGGAGTAGACTTTACGGCCCAAGAGGTCCAGTTCCCTGGCCTCCCTGGAAGATGGAAGGGTGTCACTGGGGCGATCCCCTGGGCATAACGCCATCTGTACCACATCCTGCAGGGGAACCGGGTGATCGGTGAGGGAAGGAAGGTCCGATTCAGGGACCCAATATTTAATGCCTGCTGTGTCCGAAACCGGGGCAGTAGAGCTTGGGCTCTGCCACTGGGAACATGCGAGGTCCCAGACACTCGAGTGAAGTGGGATTGTCAAATGTTCCGCGGAGGCAAAAGCTGGCCCAAAGAGGATATCCAGAGGGGGACCCAAGGGCTGCACCTCCATTCCCAGATGGGCCGTAGCCTGGCACAACAAATCGAAATGTGCCGACAAATTCCCCATATAGGACCCCGGTGCCGGGGACAAAGCGGTACCGGGAGCTCGCTGTGGTGGAGAGGGAGTCTCCCAGGGGGACCATTGCTGTGGGCAGAAGTGAAACGGTGCCGGTGCCGGGGGTCACTTAGAGCCCCTTGATGGTCCTTCCTCCAAACTGGAAGCGGGGGAAGGAGACCGAGACTCCCAGGACGGTACCAGTGATGGCGAGGTGATATGTTGCCGTGGGGATGGCCCTATGGTACTGGGCCCAAATGGAGAGGGAGACTGGGGGCTAGATGGTGAAGGAGAGTTGTGCCCATGTTGGATCAAGGCCTTAGAGGTAAAGGCCGGTTTTCCCCTTCTAGCTGGGATTGGGGCAGGCGGTGTGGGGAGTAAGAGTAGGGCTTGAACAGCCTCCACTGCTTCAGGGGTGGACGGTATGAGGAGTGACTGCTCACAGCCCCGTGGCAAGTCCTTGCCCGGGGAATGGGGACTGCCTGGTCTGGAGGACTCCTGCTTCTGTGGCACTGGGCTATAGCGAGCCTGCACTGCCGAGGGTGATTGCGGCCGGGGCCAGGGTGAACTCGGCACCGGCAAGGCTGGGCTGAGCCGAGCCAATGGTGCTGGAGATGGTGATAAGCGGCACCGGGGTGATCCAGGTACCAGTGATGCCGGGCTGCCCGTTGTGACCTCGAGCAGTGCCGAGGTGCCGGGTTGGCGCCAGGGTGCCGGAGTTGGCACTAAGGTTGTGCGGAGGCAGCTACCGGTGGTACGCTGCCTTGTGTGCTCCAGTGCCGAGCTGGGTCTCGGCACTGGGCAGGAACCCGAAGCCTTGGGTGAAGAGTGCCGAGCCTTCTCAGAGGCTAGGGCATGGCGCCATTGTTCCCTCTCCTTGATGGTTCGAGGTTTAAAGGAGAGGCACAGGGAACAGACCAAGATCATATGGTCTTTGCCCAGGCACCTGAGGCACTTCCCCTGGGGATCATCCTGGGGGAAGGCCTTGCCGCACTCGGCACAGGGTTTGAACCCTGGCATGATCGAGCAGTGTTCCGGTCTGATGGTGGAAGGCTCCTGTGGTGGAACTATGTCCATGAAGAGGTGCTCCCAGTCAGGCAAAAAGCTCATAAAGGAAAGGACAGGCTGTTTGCGTTCGCAAGGAGCGGACATTCCAGATCCGATGTGCAAGGTAGAAGAAATGAAACTGAGGAGGGGTCGGGGGGCGGCCGTATATATATAGCCACGAGGTGGCGTGAGGGGTGGAGGCTGCCTGCCCTCTCCTGACAGGCTGGGACAAAAGTTTTCTGACCAATCCGGCACTCCGGCACAGAGACACCTATTACTGAATGCATCTGAGCAGTGCTCAAAGAACCAGTAGCCCAAGTCAATGGGGAGATGTCTCTGAAGCTGGGCATTAATTATTAGTATTAATACAAATAAAACATGGAGGTTGCACTATCACCCAACAGATCTAGTGTATTGTACCTTTTAAAAAAAACAACAAAAAGTGGTTATGAAAGTTTGATAAAAGCACTAAGGCCAGGAAAGCATAAAGTGGCTGACAATATACAGACTTCCTTGCTCTTCCCTCTCCCTGCTAGCATACTTCTGTTCTGACCTGTGACTGCCCCTGCTATTCCCACCCAAGGCCCCAAACATAGATTTGCTAATACATTTCAATCCTGATCTGTTTTCTTTTGCCAGTCCAGGCTTTTTAGGGCAAGGTCATGCCTGACACAAAAAGGACCCATCTGTAAACTGTTTTTTCCACTGAAGTTGCCAAAGAATTATTGTGCAGCACTGTCACACCATGTTTGTTTTTGTGCTATATGGCCCATTTGAGTCAAACTTCTATCCTGCGTTCAGCCACTCCTGTGAGATAGAGGGCATGGGAGGTAAGCCAGGAGGCTGAAGATATTCAGATTACAGAATCAAAGAAATATACTGAAATATCAACAATTAGATGCCAAATATTTGGAAAAAAACCAAGTATTTCTGTAATTTCCCACAAGAGTGGGAAAACCCACCTCTGCCTCAGAAGCATCCAAGTCTCTGCATTCATATTAAAGTTGCTTTTTAAAATAGGGGTTTTGCTCTTGACTTTTTTGTGGGACTTGAAAATGAAAATAATATTTAGCACTTTTCATCTTCCGGGGGCTTTACAAACATTAACTAATCAATCTTCCTTGATGCAGGGGGCTAGATGATGTGAGCAATGTCAGAGCAGGGATTTCTTACAAGTAAGTCAAATGAATTCCCAAATTGCCTGTCTGAATACTGAATACTGTCCCTGTTCTGCTGTTACCCACATCACATGGCCTTGTATTGTCTGGCTGTTTCATTCTTGTTTTGGGGTGAAGTGTGGGGGGAAAATGTTTAAAAAACAAAAAGCTTTCTAGTTTAGAAAGTCAAAATACTTCCATTCCCCAGCACACACTTCACAGCTGAAAGAGACATTGTATACTTGATTTTATTTTTAAGCTTGACTAATTAGAGGATACATACTGATAGAACAGCTTTTAAATATGTCTCCTTATTTTTTTTTAAAAAATGAGTGTTTTTCTGTTCTTCTGTGAATGGATTTGGAAAGATATTTTGAACATCCCAAAGAGCAACACCATCAAACCTATTCAGACTCAACTTTCCATCTTCCCCTTGACTCCTGTATACCCTGCTGCCTCCTCAGTTTCAGCTTGTTGCTGGGGTTACTGTTAAATGCTGTTTTGTAGAGCCTGGAGAAGGGCCTATGCTGACAAAAGAGAGCAGTGACGTTTTCAGAGGCAGCGGTGTCAAACGCATAAAAGTAAACAAACTGAAAAAAAAAAACCATTAAAAAAATCTTTAGGGGTGACTAGTAACATCAGTAGGTGCATTTTTCAGATGGAAACTGGGGACTAAATTATCCACAAGTGTAAATAGGTGTTGTTGCATTGACTTTAGTTAAACTAGCTATTTGTACCAAGTGGTGATTGGGACAGTGATATGATAATACAGTGTCTGTTTAGCTTATACTATAGGAAAGCTCTGAACTCTTGGCACCACTTTCAGTCATCAAGAACCACCACAGCAATGGAATGGCATGTGATGGCCACAAAAAATGTCAAACTCAAAAAATACCTTGTAGGGTTTTGTTTAAAAACAAACAAACAAACAAACAAACTGGAAACATCCAAAGTGGAGCCTCCAGTGTTTTTTTCTTTTGATCTTGGCTGCTTGGGAGACCTGACAGACATGCTAAGACCATCTTTTAATCAGCAGTGGTGTCTGCAGAGCAAATAGAAGTTTTAGTTATGGGATTCTCTGTTGAGTACTGCAGAGCACTACAAATGTGTTGTGAGGAGGGCCTGACTTGGAGATGCCCTAGTAAGCACTTTGTTGCCACAGTCAGCTTGAAAGACCAAAGGTAATTCTTTTACCTATTCCTGTGGTTCTTGCCTCTTGAATGCATTTTCAGCTTAAGACAGTCTTCCCTGTTTGTGAATTTCTTTCTGTAAGTTCCCCATCCTCAAAGCATCTGATGAAGTGGGGGTTTCTTTCACGAAAGCTCATGCGATAAATAGTCTTTAAGAGTGCCACAGGACTTCTTGTTTGTTTTGCTGGACTAGACTTACACAGCTACCCCTTTGGAACTTGGCTATTTCATGTGCATGCTGTAGTACTGTAGATGCATTAATTTAAAAAAAAAAAAGCCTTGGGAAAGAAGGAGTTTGGTCGATGAAGTGGCTAGAATTTTTCTGGAGGTTGGGAAATGGGGAGATTGTCAAGTTTACCTAATGATTTAGGAACATGAGTCCTGTTGATTTCTAATGGTACTGAATTTCCGGAAGGGTAGCCGTGTTAGTCTGTGTACAGCAAAAACAATGAGAGTCCTGTGGCACCTTAAAGACTAACAGGTTTCTTTGGACATGAGCTTTCATGGGCTCCAGCCCACTTCGTCAGATGCATGCAGTGGAAACTACAGTTGAGAGGTGTATATATATACATCTGCCAGGATGGAGGAGGGCATGTGTATGTAAACTTGAAAGTTTGCCCTTCTCCATCCTGGTGTGTGCATATATACCTTTCAACTGTAGTTTCCACTGCATGCATCTGACGAAGTGGGTTGGAGCCCATGAAAGCTTATGCCTGAAGAAATCTGTTGGTCTTTAAGGTGCCACAGGTCTCTCATTGTTTTTTCTAATGGGACTGGTGCTCTTAAATCCTTTAGGCACATGCTAAGACAGGGGTCTCAAACTCAAATCACCACAAGAGCCCCATGACGACGCGTAAAGGGCCGCATGAGGACTAGTACATTAGCCCGAGGGCCGCAACACGGAAACCTTTTCATACAACGGTATTGCAAGTATCAGTAACAACAGTGTCATTGCAAGCTGCAGGAAATAGCTTTAGGGGCCACCTGCAGCCCATGGGCCGCATGTTTAAGTCCTCTGTTCTAAGGTATGTTCCCAGAATGACTTCTTGAAGAGCTGTTGCCAGAACTTAACAAAACAAAGCAATCTGATAACATGCTGGTACGCTTCAGGCATTGCAGTAATACAAGATTAGGAGTGGGCAGCATTTTTGGCCCAAGAGGCACATGCCATTTATGGGCATTCAAAGTGAGCAATAGGTAGAGAATGAGGGAGTGGAAGGGCAGGGCCAGCGCCCCTTCCCAGCAAAAGGGATAGAGCTGGGCTCCACTCCCCCTTCAGCTGAAACTGGGAGGGAGGAAGAATGGCAGTAGTGCTCTGGCTTTGGCGCCAGCTGCTGCTTCTGCTCTTCCCCTCCCCAGTTCAGCAGCAGTTTGTGCCAGGGCCAGACCACTGCCATTCCTATTTCTCCCTCTCAACTTCAGCTGGAGCTAGGAAGGAGAAGAAGCAGCAACTGCACTCTGGTCATCACTGGACTTAGGAGGGGTTGGGAGAGTGGCAGTGGCAGCCTTTGGCTCCAGCATGAACCACCCTGGAGTTGGGGTGGGGGCGCCTCTCAGCTGGTAGGACAGGCGCTGGTGGGCCACAGTATGCCACCTCTGTACTAGATATTACTTGGGAGTTTGGGAGGAGACACTAAAGAAGGTTGGATTACAGAATTGTAGAGGTTAGAACTGAGGAAAAGTTATGTTTATTCTCAAACCAGTACAGGATTGTTTGCTGCCCCATACTATTTAGTGTTTTATTTAGTCTAGTTCCAAAATTTTCCAGGGATGGGGTTTCATGGTTTTGTGTGGGTGCTTGTTCCACACTCCAATAGATTGATACAGTTTTCCTAACATTTAGTCTAATTTTTTTTCCTAAATTTTACACCTTAGTCTTGGTAACACCCATGACAGACAGTTCCAAGCTCTCCCTGTGGTTTATATTCTTTAAGTATTTGTAGGCATTTCCATCCCCCATCGTCTATACCAAGGCTCAGATATTAAGATCTTTATATGTCAGTCCTCCCAGGCCATTAATCATTTCTGTTAGCAGTGTTCTGAATTCCCTCCAATTGCTCTTCACCTCTCTGGGTATGTCTACACTTAGAGCTGGATTTGAGTTGATTGTCCTCAATTCAAATTCAGTTAAGTGCATGGACACACTGGCTTTCCTCAATTCAAACTGAGGAACTCCTCAGTTCGAATTGATGAAAGCTGACTTCGAATTGGTCACACCTGGTTTGACTTCAAAGTCAGGGTCAATTCAAACTAAGTAATTCAAATTGACCCAGTGTGGCCATGTCAATTCGAACTCACTGTTAGTTTGAATGATCCACAGCTTGATTTTTCCCTATACAATAGCGCCCCTTACATAATTCGAAATAGCAACTCCTGTTCATGGACATGCCAATTTGAAATGGATTTTCTAGTGTGGCCATGTCAATTCGAATTGACTGAATTCGAATTAATAATTATTAGTTCGAATCGACAAATTCGAATTCAGGAATTCGAATTGAAACTCTAAGTGTAGACATAGCCTCTGGGACTGAGCAGTACTTTTAAAATAAGTGTTTGATTACAGGGATTGCAAACATTTAAAGTTTCCTACGCAAAGAAAGGGCACATGGAAAATGGGGAAGGAGAGAATGGGGCATAGAATAGGAGAGGAAACATATACAATTTAAGGGGGCAAAAAAAGCAAGGAGTCCTGTAGCACTTAAAGAATAACAGATTTATTTATCGCATGAGCTTTCGTGGGAGAAAATCTCGCTTTATCAGATGAAGTGGGATTTTCTCCCACGAAAGCTCAAGTGATAAGTAAGTCTGTTAGTCTTTAAGTGCCACAAGACTCCTTGCTTTTTTTGCTGAACTAGACTAACACGGCTGCCCCTTTGGAACTTGAGTTTAAAGGGGAGAGAGAACATAGTATATAGGAAAGATCAGCCATGCGTAGTAAACTGAAATCTAAAGGATGGAAGCTCATCTTTGAAGAGATAATGCAGTATGTGGCAATGGTTGTTTCATTTTCATATGTGTTTCTGCTTCACTTATACTTTCTACAGTGGTTTTCCACAAGCATCACCTTTCTGTGGCTTAATGTATGACCTTGTATAAGTGATACATATGCCACTTATCATGATTTCCATATTCAACCTCTACAGGCAGTGGTTTGAAAGGCCTAATCATGATAGTTTGAAAGCAGAATAACACATCTTGGTGCCAAAGAGGCTGACTGATTAGCCTATGACCATGGGAAGATTATGTAGTATGACAGCTTGAAATGGTATTTTTTAGTTTAAACTCTTAATTGCACCATTTGTACATTATCTGAGGCTGAAAAAAGCTGTTCCCAGTGTTAAAGATGGCGTGTTAACAGTCTGATCATCCAAACTGGATTTCTTCTCCAACTTCATACTCAGCAGGTACCTAGTCATGAACGTTTGTCTTGGCTGAGGATATTTACTTATCAAAATAATGAAGTTCTGCAGTTTAAAAATAGCTTATTGCATATCTCATTATTTTTCTTAACTTCAAAAAAGATGGTCTCAGCATGTGTTTTCCTGAGGGCTCTTATATGACTGTATAGGAATAAGCAGGCTTCACATTTTTGTTTTATTTTTTCAGGAATGGTTTTCTAGCTAGAGGTGGTTGAAGAAAATTATATTTGGATTAGATTTAGGCTGTGGTTCAGCTTTGTGCCAGGTGGCTTCACTGCAGTTTCCTGTACGGCACTGACTTATCTTCTGTATCGGTCCACACGATATAGGCAGGTATACACTGTTGTGGGATCTCAGCAGCAGTTGAAGGGAAGTATGCAAAGTACTTAAAGTACTTTGTGTATCAAATGCTGGTTGCCTACCACCTACTTACTGCAATATCTTCAGTGTGATGAGTCAAAGAGAAATGCCCTCCCTTCAACCTGGTGCTACTCTGCTTACCACAGTTGTCTTCACTGATTGATTGACTTCCTGATTGGCTGAGCTGATCTTCACAGACCTGATCAGTGGATTGGGAAGACTGATCTGACGGCAGGTCAGTGAAGACTACCCCTAGTTTCTCTACCATCTGCATTGGTAAAGACTTAGTGGTCCGACCTTACTTTGCACACAGTTGCATTCAAAAGATGAAAAGGAATGTTACCTAACCAAAGATCACCTGCTTCAAAGTGAAGGGAACTTCAGAAGTACAGCCACATAACCAACCTACACCTGACCCAGGTACAGCAAGTAGCCCCTTCTGAGCGACTGTAGCCTTTTAGGGGGTGTTGTGGAGAGAACACTCTATCACAAGGGTTACGTAATGAAATATGCTGTTGTAACACACATGAGGAAGGGGACAGCGTTAAAGTTACATTTGGAATCTTAATTCTGAATGTCTTGACTTTCATGCAATTATGTTTTTCAAATTTAACTTTACATTAATGCAAAGGGTTTGTTACATAAACGTGTTTATTAGAATTAGAACATACTAATGACCCTGCATTTATCACTGTTGGAGGATTAATTGTATGCTTTCTTTCTTTTGGTGTAGGAAAATGAGCAGGTGAGGAAAATAGCTTCAAGGTAGTAGAATGCATACTGGTGTTTTTATGCATCATAAAATGTTAGAAGAGATTAAAATATTTCTCATTATTGTTGCTGTACAAAGACACAAATTTACCTTTGTCCCACTATAGGCAATGTTGGATCCAGAAATATCGTGATAGAGCACAAATTCATAAAAAAAAAAGAGGTTATTGTGAGCCTCTCCAAACCAAAGGGACAAATCCCAGACTTCTTGTGTCAAAAACATTGAACCATACTTTGAAACAAAAATGTACTGAATCCCCTTCAATGTCATTGTCCTTGAATTATGCCTTGAGTTTCGCTTGTATATCCCCATATTACATGAATTGCACAGATCTGAGAACGTCATTTAGCCTGAACAAAGTTTATTCTTATTTGACAATGTTTGAGAAGAAATCAGTCCAGCTCGACTTCAGAGCCCTGTTTGAGTTTTCAAGACTGGCACTAAGAACATTTTTATTTTTCTATGGAAAAGGAGCAAATCTGTTCTGGCATCAATGAGACACATGGTAACATTTTAAGGCAGGCACTGTTGAGAGTCAAAAGAGCACTTTTAGAGGGTGCTGTATGTCCAGTAGTGTTAACAGTGGTTTCGTATGTATGAAAATCTATGGGTAACTCCCAGGTTTCCAGAAAGAAGTTGTTTTTCCCTTACACATTTTGGCTTGCCTTTCTACAGGACATTACAAACATCAAAACCTGTTCTTATATGCTTTCTGTATCTCATGTATACTACCATGGCCTTTTTGAATATTTTGAACCTCCAGTGTTGCATGCGAAGGAGGGGGAGAAGAAACCCATCAGACCCTTTTCTACATGTCCCTTTGGAATTAGCAGAAGTCGTGCTGCTTAATCCTTCAACCACTGGGCCATGCTGCAGGGCAGCAGAAGCAAGTGTAAACAAAATGCATAATTAATAAACCAGTGGTGGGGTGTATTCAGTTCTTGGCAAGGAGTAGGATGTTGGGGAGAAGAGGGTGGGATGAGACTGTGAGGTAATTATGGATTTGAAAAATGAGTTTAGAACTCTCAGTAACCTTTCTAGGTTAGCTGTCTCAGTGATCGATGTCCTGCATTGTTTTCTCACTGACCTTTTCATGAACTTCCCCTTAGACTAAGAGAGAAATACAGTTATTCTCTTCCCAGTATTGTTTGTGAGTAATGCACTCAGGTACAGCCTTATTTTTGTGCTCTGAACACTGCTGTTTGTCGGTAGCAAATCATATTGCAGAGAAATAGATATTATGCCTTCTGAAGAGTCCTCATAGTTGTACCTGCCCCATTTGAAGACACTGTTTATGATACTAGAGATTGTTTATCTGCTCAGGTAATGATAGCCAACTCTGCTGAAAATGATATTGACCTGGCAGGGCTGCTGTTAAACCAAATGGAACAATTTGTGGAACTGAAATAGATACAGGCAGGGAGGGGATGTTAACAGAAATGGAATAGTTGGAAATGTTGTACAGTGAAAAAGGTGATGAAACCTAAACTGCACACTAAGATTAGTGGCTCAGGGCAGTGAACTTGCATTGGCCAAGATACAGAGGTTACTAGTGTTTGTGCATAAAATTTATGCAATAGGCCAAGAAAAAAGATATTGTCACAGGGAGGTGATGCTCCAGTTGTTTCACCTGTGCTTGAACTTACCACCACTTGACCTTTCTGGTCTAGAGCGTGTCACTTTCCCCGTCTGTTCATCTGATCTGAACCACAACCCCCAAACAATCAGCCTCATGAGGGTCACAGCAGTGTGTTTAAACTCTGAACTCCTTGAGTCCACATGGATGCTTCCAAGCAGCATGCGTAAGATAAGAGATGGGTTTTCAGGCAAGTCAGAGTGAGCTGTGTGACTTCCAAGCAGAATTTCCAAAATGCCAAAACTTTTGGCAAACACCTGGGGCAGTTCTCAAAATGTGTAGCGGATTTGGAAATCTGACACACAGTTCTCCTAACTGTGTAACCCAAATGCACACATAAGTAGGTATCTATCTTATAGAAAAGATGGGCCTTTTTCCCCTGTCTTGGAAGGTTCCTTTGATTGTGGCATTTGTGTCCCTGAAATAACTATGGAGTTTCTGCCAGCCAGAAGAATTCCTGTTAAAAGGGAATTTCTTCACCATTTACAAAAACTGTATTGGCTATTTGTAAAACAGGTTTTAAAAACATGCTTTTACTGCACAGGGAGCCAAGCTAATTAGGAATTAAAGTAAATCAGATGGGAATCTTTCCAAATTCTACCCATGGCTGATCAAGAAAAAGAAGAGTTTAATTTGTATGAAAAAACACTCTACAAAGTTTCATATCTCCAGTGGTCTGCATCAGAGTCACCTAAGATTTTAAGATGCAGGAAATGTTTATATTTTTTAGAACATCAGAGTAAGTTCAAAAATTTGACTTGGCAAGTAAAAAGGAACCTGGAAAAGGAGACACCAGACAGAGTCCCAGAGACTAATATGTGACTACATGTTGACATGCAATGAAGGTGTTGGTAGCAGCTCCATAGTTAAGATTGTGTTGAACTTTGATCTTAAAGCAGGACTTGAGTCCCTATTTTCACACTTTAATGATTGAATTTAGTCTCCAGATTTGACCCAGTATCATTTTTAGAGGACAACCATATTTTCTGTGTAATTATTATCCTTACAATATAAGCTAACTTTTTCAGAGGAGATGTTTAAAAATGCTTTTTCTTCAAATTTTTGCCCTCTTTCTCTCATATTTCTTTAGATTTTTCTTGAAAAGCTACCATAGACCCTACAAACTACATACACACGCACATGCACACAGACTGTTTTTGAACTTAGAGGTTGTTCTTCAACTTCAGAAATGAAATATGTTCCCCTTTTTCTCACAATCCACTTTACAAATATTAAGAAACAGAACTGTTCTGATCTATCTGTCTCTTCTGTCTTCAATCAAACAATACAAAAACAAAATGAAAAGAGGATTTTAAAAAATGTCCTTTTCCACTTTTAACAATATTTTCTGACAAAAGTGTAGAGAAAGAGGGGTCACAGCATAGGTCAGAACATATCGATTTCTCTGACTTCCCAGTTGTTGTCTGCACCCACTGGGGAATGAGGGAGGCAGGCGGGCGTTGGAAGATGTTGGGAGGTACTCCAGGAGAGCTTGCAAGTAGATATGCAGGGAAGTGGAAGGGGGCTAGCAGAGTGAACAGAATTTGAGGAACATGAGGAGTAAAGCAGGGCTTTAAGGATGTGGATGATGTTAGCTGGGATTTGCTGGGGAGTGGAGACCGAGTGCATTGGTGTAGGGAACTCGATGTAGAAGGAGCAATAGTTGTGCATGGAGTCTACAGTAGGAAGAAGCAGCAGCCATCTTTTCTCACAAGGCATTGGCTTTTCAAGGGTTTCCACAGAACCTTATCTTTCCAGTGCCACGGGGCACCCTTACACACTGATGTCTTGGGAGGGGGGAAATGGTGGACTGTAGTTTTTGTCCATGCTTTATCTTTTGCAAATTCCAAACGCTAGATTCCAAACTGAAGCATGCTGGAAGTAGGTTTGCATGCTGTCTTATTTTGGCAAGCTGTATCCTGAGATTCTAGAGGAGACCTTTGATCTCTCCTAGAGATTTGCACAGCCCTCATTTTATATTTGTGTTAAATAACTGGTGGTGGAGTGCTCTCTACATCAGACCTGGTTGGGACTATCCAGGGGGGCATAAAGGTACTAATGCTGGTGTGTTTTCAGGATCAGGGCCTTAGATTGTAAATTAACCTGGGCAAGGACTGCTTCTTCTGCATCATGGGAAGCTGACTATGTAGTCAGAGCTGAGCAAATAATTAATACTTGGGACAGGTAGGTTCCATTTATCTGTATGAGGGGGTTCTGTAATTAGATGGTAAGGTCTTAACTGCAGGGACTCATTTTGTTGTGTATTTTTACAGCATATAGCACAATAGGATCCAGACTGGGCTTTGTAGGTGCTACTGCAATACAAATAAATGATAATAATAAGATAGGAAGAGGTGATCCATAATGAAAGTGTTCATTTAATTTTGTAAAGGAGAATAATTTTTCTCTCATTGCTGGGTCCAGCAATTTGTACTGGGAGCTTTCACCTTGTGAATTGTATTCTGCTTTGTGGTGCAATTTCATCTTAATTAGGTCTGAGGGAAGTTCAGGATATTTAACTGTTTGTTTAATGCTCTGATTCAAATGATTAATATGTAAAGTTTAAAAGAAATCCTGTTGGGTAGGCCTTAGTATTTGTAGGTTGTCATAATTGGGAGGGGAAATGGTCCCCCTGGAGACAAGGTTGAGCAGTGGCTCTCAAACTGATTTGATCATGTTTGCCTTCTGTGTTGTCTGTTGTAGTTTATGCCCACTCTCCCCACCAGAAGAGTCTGCCCAGTTGTGAAGGCAGAGTGGAGAGTGGCAGCTGTTGGCTGAGAGCCTAGCTCTGAAGGCAGCAGCGCAGAAGTAAGGGTGGCATGGCATGGTATCCTTCTGTGCTGCTGCTGCCGTGGTGCTGCTTAGCCTGTCATCCAGCTCAGTAAGTTTTTTATTTGGTTTGGTTATTTTTCTGCTAAAGGGCCTCATGTCTGCCCCGGCCCAGTTTGAGAACCTCAGGGATGGAGTCCTAGAAGTCAAGAAACCCTAGATGCTGTTCTTGGCTCTGCTACTGACCTGCTGTATGATCTTTGGTAAATCCCTTCACCTTTCCATGCCTTTGTTTCACCTCGCACCATATGTTTATTTAGAGGCTGTCTCTCTCTGAGCTGGGCCCATTCCTGGCATAATGGGGCCCTGATCTTAGTTGGCGACCTGTGTGTGTTATGCTAATACAGCTGATATTAATACTGAATATGCATAGCTTTCTGTAAACAACTACGTGATGACAGAGTCCCTGCTCTGGAGAGTTTGCAGTATCGGTATTTTACTTTTTTATGTTAAAAAAACAAGCACACATGGTTAACTGAAAAAATCAGAGAAAGCTGAAATCATTTAACACTTTTAGTAAAGCCCACTGGCTTTACTTGGCCACAGGAGTTCGCCTGGCTTGGGCCAGTTGCAGGATTGTGGCCTGAGTCAATTTTTTAATAAATGTTTCCAAGTTAGAAAGCCCAAGGACTATCTACATTAGCAATTGCCTGGGTAGTCAGTGAGGTAGTCAGATTGCCCAGATCATAAAACCTCCACTTCCTGGTTTGTCTGTCCGTGCGCAGGGAGAGCTACAAGTCAACTTAGAAGATCTGTTGGGCTGATCAGTTAAGGGGTTGAGGACTGGAATAACAATGGGTTGGGCTTGCTGCCTTCGCAGAGCTGGGGAGATAAAGAGGGCACAAGCAGCAAGATGTCAGCTCCAGTAACCGAATCTGTTCTTTTAAATTTCCATCTAAAGGGGGGAAAAAGTCTTAAAAGTTAACAGTGAAACCAAAAGATGAAACAGCGGGTAAGTAGGGAAGTGAGTGAGACCCAAAGTTTAGCACTGGTGGGTGTCTGGCTCTGAAAGAAGCAAGAGCATCTCAGATCTGCATAAATTGCATAGTGTGGGTCAGAAAGTGGAATCAGAATTGTGCTTTCATTGCTGTGGCATGAATGGAAGCACATAATTGTCATTCTTACCCTTCTGATCAGATGCCTCCTCAAGGGGAGCTCAACCCCCAGTACATTGTGTCTCATTCGTTCAGGGCCGTGCTTGAGGAGGGCATTTGTTTTCAAATTATTGTTTTTCTATTCTGTGATTTCTTTTGTCACCTGGAGAAAACCCTGTCATGGCCCCTTCCCCTCATCAGTGCACCCTCCCTGCATCACTCAGCAAGAGATCACAATGTATTGAATATGTCTGCTGTTTCAGGATCCCTCTCTCATGTTTCTAAATTTCTGGATCATCCGGCAGCTGAACATGCATTATGGGTAACTGCAGTAGCACTTCGGAAATTCATAGAGTTTTAGGCCCAGAAGGGACCAATAGGGTCATGATTAACTAGATGAGGCTTTCTCAAAGAAAAGCACAAAAGCTGAGACAGACGTAGCATATCTACAGTACTGGCTCAGTCAACATGCAGTTTCCTTTTGCTTCACTTGACACAACTGTTCCTTGCGCATAGGTTCTTAGTTCAAATGTGAGAAGGAATGCCCATGCACTCCAGTTCACACAGTATTTAAATGCATCCTTGACTTTTAACCATAACCTTATTGACCTCAGTGCAACTTAAGTACTTGCTTATGTTTAAATGTGCTCCACATAGGAGTGTTACTAATCTATACTTAAAATTTAGAGCAGCACAGCTTTACCCACAGAGCTTTGTCACTGTGAAAGTGCTTGTTTTGTCATGTTATGTCAGCAGAGAGCACTCTGCTGCTAACCACCTAAACTGGTGGTAGCTCGAGGGGGTTGCCAGCCTTGCATTTTAGTTTTTACTGACATGAAGATCTCAAGTTGATAATTTTTTTTAATTACATGGTAAACTTTTTACTGACGTCACTAAGAATACCATAAACAATATAATCATGTCACAGAAATGTTTACTCACTCACAATATTCTATACCCAGGAACAACGCAATTGTTTTAGCTCAGTTAATTGATCAGTTGAGTTCTTTGGGCATGTGCAATAATAGAAATGATAAAAGTCATGATCAGTTTAGTTTTATGGTACAAGAAGTGATTCTGAATGACAACAATCAATGTCAAAATACAATATGTTTTATTTCTACTCAATTTTATCGACAGTTTCATTTATTTACAGATTTACTGACAACGTTAAAATAGTACATTTTTTACTGACTGTAAATTTTCAGATGGTTGGTAACCTTCTTAACACTACACTAGAGGCTTTTATCAAACAAACTCAGCTTATTACACCAAAACAGTGGCGGTGTACACACTTCAATCCCTCACCCACCAATCCAACTCCCCTGATTTTGTGACAAAATAAAACCACCTCAACAAGAGGAATAGAACTTTTTGCAGTGAACTTTTAGTGACAAAGCATCAGCACAGACACCAAGAAATTCCCTGCTTGCAGCTTTCAATACTGGACAGTGTTCCTGAAGATGTGTGTGTCATTCACCTTCCCTAACCAACCTGTATTGATGTCAATGAAACACCAGCGATGATCCATAAATGCCTGCAGTATCATAGAGAAATACTGCATTCCACTGATGTCCTCTGTTGCAAGATGGTTTGGGGCAAAATTTGGGATATGCATGCCATTTATTGTCCCTCAGTGAGGGAATTTCAGCCATTATTTCATGCACATATCCAAGATTTACAGTCTCTTGTAGTGGAATGCAATAACGATGATCTTCCACATGCCACCTCCAAATGGGTTAATAACCAACTGATAGCAGTCTGGAGCAGCTAGCTTCTGCGTGCGTCTCCATTGAGAGGGCAGCTCTCATTCATATGTCTTTGCGTTACAGGGCAGGGGTGAGCTCCACTCAGAGTTCCATGACAGTGGCTTCACTCATTTGAAGGTTGTGCAGCCAATGATCATCATCCAGACCTCCATAACGCTGCAATCCCAGCGCTCAGTGTTTGTTTCACATGCCCCAAAGTGGCAGATGCTCCATGAATGCAAACAGTTATCTGGTGGTGGTTTTTTGCATAACACACAGCAAATTAGGTGCCTTAGATTCCAGTTTCCATTGGGAGCTCACGGTATTGTGCATGACGGGCCGCTATGTTTGCAATACTGACAATAGTGAAGAGCATTATAGGAACCAGTCTTTCAGACAGAGATGGTGGATGCTCAGCAGACTGGGGCCACTGAAAAATATCACGCATCCCATTGAAAACCCATGAATGATGGGACAGAAATCACTGCATCATAGGATGTTGGGCCTGCACCCATCATGCACTGCCATTTTCTCCGCCTTCCCACAACTTATAGTGGCACAAGATGGTGAGTTGCACAGTGGGATGGCTGCCCACGGTGCACTGCTTTTACTGTCGCTTGTATAGCACTAAGCGTGGACATGCTTCAGTGACGCAACAAATGCTGTGTGGACAGGCACAAGTGCTATAATTATAGAGCTTTTGAATCATTGCTGTAACTTGTGCTGACAACACTTTCTAGCGTAAAGAAGGCCTGTGTTGACAGGAGACCATCTCTTGCCAGCATAGTGCTGTACACACAAGTACTTCTGCCAGCAAAACATGCTCATGTGGTCTATTTTTCAAACTCCCGAGCAACAAAATTTTTGTTGGCATAAGCGCTAGTGTGGACAACACAAATGCAAACCATGGGACATAAACATGGGCTAACCAACTGGTACTCAGACACATCCAAATCTGAGCACCAGGCACAATCGATAGAGTGAGCAGGACCAGCGGGGGAAAGGGGTTGTTACTGCCCCTTTCCCGAACTCTATATGTCTGTTATCTAACAATACTGTCACCCCATTTAAGAAGATGTGTGCTTTGTTTCACCTTGCAGTTGCAGTGGCTGGACATATATCAGAACCCTTTGTTATTCCCCGTCCCCTCAGACACCAAGTGTATTGGATCGACCGTGCAACAGAACTGTTCCTTGCCCTGTGGGAAGGGCGAGGGGACAGGGACATGTATGACCAATGCAGGAGGCCTGCTTCTCACTGTATCTATAAGGGAATATTTAACTCTGTGGCCCCCCAGAAGAGCACAACAGTTAGGCTCATTTTCATGGTGACAGTAGTTGCTTTGAACTTCCACGAGCTTGGTCTTCCGAGAACACCCCCCCACTGTAACTTGCTAGAGTGATCTCTCATTTCCAAGGCACAGGGAAAAAAATCAGAATGTTGTTTATGAAGCATAAACCAGGAGAGTTTTGATTCCCCTCTGGCTTTAGAGGAGGGGGAGCAGCTGGTGGAGAGTGGATGAAAAAGGCTTTATCTGCTATATTTTGGTTACCAGGAGTTGAGTGATAGGTTTAATAATTGATAGAGCAATTTAGCAGTGGGCCATAATCCTGAAAGAAGTCCTTTCTCCCCTCCCTCTGAGACTGACAGGCTGCTCTATATGGCTTTGCCTGTGAAATTTCAGTCCTTGGTTTCAGTAAACAACGTGACAAGGGAGGAGGGGGTTGATGGAGGGGGGAAAGCAACTGTTCTGAATCTTTTGTCTTTTTTTGCTGAACAGCTGTGCTGTTTTCTCCAGTTCAAAGCTTCAACTGTTCACTTGCTCTTTCTCTGTCTCTTGTTGAAGTGAGCAGGTTTCCTTTCAGGCCCTCCTTGTCTCCATTAGACCAGCGTATACCTGGGTGTTGGTATATTCCTGAAAAATCCCTGATGAAGTGCTGCACTGGCACAAAGCTGGGTTTGCATCACTAAAGCTTGCATGAATATGTTACAGGGTTAACCAGTGCAATTTTCCTTAATGTATTCTTTACAGCTGTTTGCAGACCACAAGGATTGCAGTGTAGGTCACTCTTTTAGTCAGTTTCTGACTTGTGTGTCTACTCTTGGTGGCTGTCAGTGGCCTGACCTGCAAACATGGATGCACACAATCTGCACTCACTGAGCCCAGTGCCTTATTAGCACGTCCATGGTTTTTCTTGTACACATATTTTTTTGCATGTATAGGATGACGTACACCTGTGATTAAGGCTTAATATTTCCTAGCCCTCTGTGTGTTGAAGAGGAGACAAGGATGGGGGAAAGAAGTCAGAAAAGAGACACTGAGGGAGAGACAGGAGAAGAGAGAGTTTGAAAACACTGAAGATATAGGGGAGGAGGTGGAGAAGACAGGAAAGAGGGAGAGAGAAAGTGAGATAAGGAAGTAGAAGGCAAAAGATAAGGTAACAATAAAACAATCACTAAAAACCAACAAGACAAGAGATGTCATATTCTGTTGTAAGGAGAAAAGGAAAGAAAAAGTGGAGTGAAACCAAGTAAGGAGAATGACTACAAACAAAGGCAAGAGAGATATAGAAGATCACACTTTTCCATATGTATAGGTATTGGGTTGACAGTATATTGCAAGTAACCATGGTGTCCAATAGGCAGTGATTATTCTTTGAAATTGTAGAGGATGGAGTCTTTGGGGATGAGGCAAGGCCAGTATTTTTCAGCTTTACCAATTAGCATGCTGCTAGGCTGTTAATAGGCAATGTCAGAGAAATATTTTAGTCTCAGGTTCTGTAATTTATTTGTTATAATACCTTGTAGTTACGGATCCTGAAGTTTACTTGATAATTACCCTTATTGGGTCCAAAAGTAATTCCCATGTAATATGCCTTCTGCTTTTAAAGGGCGGATATAATTGTGCATGCCCTTGGTAAATACACAGTAAGATCTGCCCCTTTCTTTCAGCACTTCAAATTGCATGCTATTTAGCATGGAAATAGAGGGATGATAGTAACCATGTCATTGGCGAGTATGTACAGTGACAGATCCAGACCTGATGGCTATAGGAGAGTAGTAGAAGGAATGTATATTAGTGCTTGGATCAGTAAATCCTTGTTCCTGGGGTTAATTTAGCCAGGGTGCTCCAGGTTAATTAAGTCACCTGACGGCAATTAAGGAACCTGCTGCACTGCTCAAAAGTCTCTATCTCAGGCAGGGGCAGTTGAAAGGGAGTTGGGAGAGGAAGCAGAGTGAAATAGAGCAGAGGTGGGGGAGCGATCTGGATGGGTTGATTGCTGTTTGCCACAACAATCAGGAAGGTGCCAGTGTTAGGGAGAAGGCCACCCATGCAGGGCCCGGGATGTTAGGCACAATGGCCTGAAGGACCCTGCCACTCAGAGAACTGAGCAAGGGACTTGAGCTGGGGCAACCTCCTACCCACAGGGGGAATTTGCAAAGACTGAAAGACTCCAAGCAAGGAGGCTGTAAAAACCCTCCCTAATTCCAGCAGGCAGACAGGGAGCAGTGGGGTTAAGGAGAGATGACCCAGGGAAGGCAATAGCTCTCCTGGACTCACTCGTTGGAGGCTGCTACTCATAGGGTCCCTGGGTTGGGGCCTGGAGTAGCAGGTGAAACCAGGCCCCCTGTCTCACCTCTGCCATTTGGCCATACCCAGGAGCAGCTGAACAGGGAAAAAACCCCAACAAGGAGGCCAGCCAGGCTGCAACTTTGGGAAACCCACTGCCCCACTTTGGGAAAAACAGAGTAAGAAACCAGATATACCAGGCTGCAGAGTAGAAGTACAGGACCTGCAGAGGCAGACTAGACCTCCTTCTACCACTATACATTCTGCCCGCTGTATTCATGTTCTGTGACAAAACCCCTTCTTGAATGCTGAGTTGATGCAGCTTTTGTTCCTCTTTATTTATATACACTTTGGAGACCAGACTGTCTGCCTCCTCTATCTCCCTGCCCTCCCACGCCCACATTTTCTGGGCTTGTCCTGAAAATGAATCTTGTGGGATTCATCATGGTCACGTGTGTGTACATAATGTTATGAGAGCTCTCTGGTGGCGGATATGATGACAGTACTACTTAACGCGGGAAGTGATTGCTGTGCTGGACCCAGGATCCTCAACAGGAAGTCGGCTGGGTCTGTGTTTGGGTTTGACAAGTGAAAATAAAGACCGGTGAAATGTTAGCAATATCTTTCAGATGTTCTGTCCTCAGTTACACAGGCAAACAAAATGTTCCCATGGGTGTCCAATATACCATGTATCTGATAGAACTGCTGGCCTCCCTATGTTGTGTTCTTTCTTTCCACCTTACTGTCCTCTAGCTAAGATCTGTCTTGGCCTAACTAATAAATGCAACTATTTTCTGGCCTAATGCTTTGATGATACTCTGTATTGCTGTGTGAGAGACTCCAGTCCATAGCAGATATTTTGTGGATGGTGCTGGGTAATTACAGGGATAGCGGTGCAAACTTGGTGATGCCAAATTTGTGTTTGGTTTCTTCATATTGTTTCACCTAAAAAACCAAAGCCTAATGAACCCAGGTGTCTAGTTTTAAAGTTTTCAAAAGGAAATGTTTTAAAAATTTCCTTCAGTTTTAGTAAAATATCCTCAAACTTCAGAATGTTAATTGCTCAAAATTGAAATGAAATGTTTCATTCAACTAAAATGAAATTTAAAAAAGTTGTTTGCAAATCAGCAAAAATCTGCTATTCATCAGCTAGTGCCAAGCTGGTTTTGGTTGTGATTTCTGCTATTTTATAGGAATTCCTCTGGCTGAGTAATGAGCAGCTTAGACAGACTGTGAATCAAGTCCCCACAGCACACTCTTATCTATATGCAGAGGTGACTGTGAATCCACTTAGAAGATCAGTGTCTCTCATCAGTGGCATCCATACTCTGAGGTGAACAGTCTCTCCCCATGTCCACTTTCTGTTTTTGACACTGGGAAACCCCAGGCTTTAAGCAGCACCCTCCTGCTGTCCAGATGAAGTGACTGAGGGAAAGCAGAACAAGCAAGGAGTCCTGTGGCACTTTTAAAGTCTAACAAATTTATTTCTTGCATGAGCTGTCATGGATAACATCCCACTTTGTCAGGCTCATGGAATGGAAACTACAGTCAGGAAGGGAATATATAAATATAGAGAAGGGCAAGTCACAAGGTCTGTTCAGACTTTTTCAGCAAACCAAGCAAGTGGTTTTTATTCAAACACTGGAACAACAGATAAGAAGGTGAGAAGGTCAAAAGGTGAAAGCAGAGGAATCCTTGAGAAAGCAAAAGAGGGAGTGAATAGTAGAATTTGTACTGAAACTTGAGCTCAGGCAGCCAGTCTTCGCAAACAAAGAAACAGTGAAACTCTTCAGAGGAGGTGTGCAATTCCTCCTATTTAAATACAGCATTTCAGTGTACATTGCACAAAACTGAAAGGGGCAGTCCCCTGGGTTAAATGTTTGTCCTCAGACCCAGCAGCTTCTACTGCATGCTACAGTTCACTTTGCCTCAACCTGCAAAATGGAAACTAGGACAAAGAAACTGAGTTGGCTGGCTGGCTAGTAAAGAATCAAAATAACTGCCAACTCACAGAAGAGAATTCGTGATGGTCTTTGGTGTGTAAGCTGTGAATAGTTCCAGAGGTGTAGTAACAATGCTATTCTGTATACAGCAAAAACAATGGGAGTCCTATGGCACCTACCTTAAAGACTAACAAATTTTATAGGGCATAAGCCAGGGGTCAGCAACCTTTACCACTGTACCCTCAGTGGCTGCTGGGGATGGGACAAAAAGGGGGCAGGGCCAGGCCTCTGGTTTGGGGGTGGGGCTGGAACCCCCCCCCACCACCATCAGGTGGCCTCCAGAGGTCAGGGTTGGGGCTGCGGTGGGCAGCCTCCGGGGGTCGGGTTTGGGGCCATCTCTGGCCTGCAGTGGCAGCTCCGGGCTGGTTGACCCACCCCGCTCCCCTCTAGCCCTGCCCAGCAAGGGACAGGGCCATCAGGGGCCAGGAGCCGCGTGCCACAGTTTCTTTGTCCCTGCTGGCTGTGCTCACCAGCAGGGAAGCATGGTCAGCGGGGGCCTGGAATGGCAGCTCTTGCCACTTCAGGCTGCGAAATGATGGGGGAGCGGAGCCAGTGGGGTGCCACTCAGGCTCAGCCCCTGTGCCATTGTTGGAACATGTGCCGGGGGTTAGCGACCGCTATCATAAGCTTTTATGGGCTGCAACCCACTTTCAGATGTGAATAAAGGCTGTTCTTCACAATTTGTCTTTTCTAGAAGCCGCCAAAAGATCTGAGATGAACAGCCCTAGATACCATTCTCAGAGTGGAAAACACCAGTGAAAGTTTCCCCCTTACTGCACACAGTCTTCTTCTAGAATGGGGTAGCATGATCTGGTGAGGACAGTAGTCAGTGTCAAGGGTGCAGTGAGGGCTTCGTGTGATGGGTAGAGTTGCCCATTCCACAGATCAGTTTCCCTTTTGACAGAACAGCAAATATAGCTGTATGTTCAAGCATAAATATGCTTGAAAAGGCACCAAACATACACCTAAAGAACCTCAGGGAAGGGGAGGAGGCAGAGTGATCACCTGACCCTTTTCTCCCCTGTTAGCAAAGGAGCCCAGCTCTCAAAACCAAGTTTGTGGAAATGAAACTCCTTGACGGCACTTTCAGCGCCCTGTTGTGGGTGGGTAGGGAAGCCAGTGAGTGAGAGATTGGTAATTAATTTTTCTGACCGAAACACCAGACAATGGAATTACCCTGCCACAGAGCAGGGTCACTAAAGTAAATGTTGTGCTGGAGGCTGGTCTTCAAGCAGCACAGGGTTATATGGCAGGAGCAACCAAACAGAGGCAGCATTTCTTCATTTGGGGAATTGTGGGCATCACAAGCAGCTTTGAGGATGCCGGTGTCCCTGTTGAGTGGACAGAGAGGAGGCTGGAGTTCCCATGCCAGCTAAAAGAGTTGTCGAACAGATGCAGATCCACTGTAGTTCAACTCCAAGGAGAGGGAGGGAATGGAAGGAGGTGGCCCTGAAGCCCAGTAGGCATTACAGACACTTTAATCCAGCTCACCTGCTGTGGTAATTACATTGGGAAGTGGGTGAGAGTGCTAGGAGCTGAAGGCAGGTCTGGCTGTTATCTCAGAGGCTTAAACCCTTTTGGCTGCCTCTGACCTTCTCTAGGTTTCCTGCAGATCGTTTTTACTTCCCATCCCCTAGTTACATTGCTCAGATTTTCTGTCCTTTATACCAGCTTCATTCTGGTGGGTCGAGAGCTGAGAGGGGTGTTGTAGCTGAACGATATTTGAGTAGCTGTGTGGGAGAGAAGGGCAGAGAGTGTTTTTTTTCCAGGCTGCTAATGACTACTCTAGGAGCCACAGATTGTACTGCAGCAGAGCTTTAAATACATAGGCAGGACAGGACAGTCTTGCACATGCTGGGCTGCTTCGTCATTAGCTCCAGAATCTCTCCTTTCCTATAGGCAACTCTGCTGTAATGCACATTCCTGAAGAGTGGGATGCTATTGACAACAAAAGCACAAAGCTGGGCTTGGTTTTGCTTATCCAAAATACAAAGTTAAATTTCTCTCTTTCCCCTCTCCAACTCCTGCCCTCTTGTGGCCTTGGATAGAAAAGTGTGAGTCAGAGTACAGGGTTGGAGTAGCTTAGGGGCGTGTAGGGAAGAGTGGAGGGTGGGGCAGGGATGGATGTGGGAGTGCATCTGCACAGTCCTGAAAAAGAAGTCACTTCAGATTAGCCCACTTTAAGGGTGACTTCAGAAACTGCTGTGCTAATGCTGGCGGCTTTTGGTTTGCAATTTGCTGTGTGTTATCATCTACAGCAGTGATTCTCAACCGCTGTGTTGGCACATGTTATGATGTCACCACACAGTGGTAAGTGTATCACAGAGAGTTGGGCAGGTGGCTGGATTTGGCCTGGGGTAGGTGGGCTAGTGTATCCTGAAGGGTCACTATATGCTTCCAAGTGTGTCGCAACTCACAAATGAACTACTGTTCTGCAGTGCTTGTCTGTGCTGTTTGCTTTCTGTGATACTGAAGAGCTTTCTCCTCCTCACAAACTCCTGACAGTGGGAGGAGGTTGAGATGCTCCATCAGCAGCGGCTCTAATTCTTGTTGTCTTGGAGGGCTGGAATCACTTGCTCTCATGACATTTCATAGCATTGGCAAGCCTAGAGGAGCAGTCAATATTTGCAAAGTCAAGGAAACAGTGCTCTTGAAGTATAGTGCCCCCACACCCCAGTTAGGTCTCCCAGCAACACTGGCTTAAAACAGTGTCAGTCACACTTTGAGCAAGATGACCTAAGATGTGCTGAAAATGGCTGGCAGAATGGTAGAGCCATCTGTCCAAGAGCTCCTAATGTTTCTAAACGCTGGTGCAGCTGAAATGGTGGGACTTCTTGCAGAATTCCCCCGTGTAGATGGGGTTGTTGTGTGGTGAGCAGAGTCAGGAGGAGGAGTGATTCAGCTGTTGTTTTCACCCATTATAAAGCTTGTAAAGGGACAAGTTTACCTAGAGATCGAATACAAATTGTTTTAGAGCTTACTGTGTCTTGGGTGGGTCAAACACAGGAATAATACTTCACCTGTGTTAGTGTTTGTAAAGTTTGCGAAGTGTTTATAAAACATTTTGATAATGATAAGTGCTACGTAAATGCAAACGGTGTTTCAGGGAAACCACTTTATTATGCAACTATACATAGAAGAGGTTTATTGAAAACAAACACGAAGTACTATTCCAAGGTGAACCAGTCACCATTCAAGTTGTTCCTTCCTTTTCATTCGTAGCTGCATTGTGAGGTGCAAACTTTTGACAGGGTTCTAAACGTGAACCCCCATAAAAGCTGATGAAGATATGACAAATTTTTCCTTTCTTTGGAATACAATTATCCTACTCTTTGAGTATCTGAGTAATCTAAATTTGAATGATCTAAAAATAATAGTTCAAATTTCAACATGACAAAGGGTAAACAATGGGATGCCTCAACTTCTTATACTGGACCAGGAATTCATTAAATGTATTTATTCATGACCTGGAAAAAGTAGGCAACAGTGAGATGCCAAAATTTGAAGATGCTATAGTATTAGGTAGGTAAGTCAAAACAACAAATGTCAGTGAAGAGCTTCAGAGGTATATAACCAGGCAGTAGGCAGAATGATGGTGGATGAAATTCAGTGTTAACAAATACAAGGTCCTGTCCATTGAAAGAAAAATACTGAACTATTCCTAGATATTGTTGAATTTTAAAATAATTGTAGCTACACAGGAGAAAGACCTGAGCAGTGTTGTGAATCATTCTCAGACTAAACATCTGCTGAAATGTACAGGTTCAATCCAAAGGCAAACAAAATGCTGGGATCAGAAAGGAATGGGTTATAACATCATTCTGCATCTGCTATAATGCCATTATGTTGATTGATAGAATGCTCTCACTTTGAATACTGTGTTCAGTTCTGATCATCGTGTCTCTAAAAATTATAGCAGAACGAAAGGGCATTTAGAATTGGATACCAAAAATGATTGGAGTCATGGAAGAACATCCTCATGATGGAAAACTGAAAAAGACTGGAATTCTTTGCTTTAATGAGACCTACAATTAAGGCGGAAATGATGATAGAGGTATTAAAATAACGAATGGCATAGAGGAAGATTAATTCCATGATGCTGTTTAACCTTTTGCCTAATACTGTAGGAAGAGAAGGTAAAGTGAAAGTCAGTTAAGTTATCCAATAAAAACAAACACACTTTAACGTTCAACATAGTCTATAGAACTCATTGCCACAATTTATCAGTGAGGTCAGCTGCTTAGTGAGATTTAAAAATGATTAGACCCCTACAGATGGATCATGAGTGTACTCCTTGTTTTGTTAGATTAGATAAAAATTCATAAAGCAAATGTGTGGCCCTACTTAAAAACATAAGACAGCGTCTGATGGACAGAGGGTAAAAAGAAATTTCTCCTATGGGCAGGTTGTTCCTTACCAGTGCTACTGTCAGAGAGAGGCTGCTGAATTAGATGAACTAAGGGCCTGACCCAGTCTGGCAATTCCTAGGCTCCTAAAATAGGTATGAATTGTAGCCCTGTGTCATAAAGGAGGTGTTCAATGGTAGATAGTCTGAAATTATGTGTGGGTGTATGTTCTTTGGGGAAACAGGCCCAAGGTGTCTAGGGCTGTCATTCTGCAGGACCAGTCAATAACTAAATATGAATAGTAGAGATGGGGAGGTTGTTGGCTACTACCTGTGTATGGCAGAAATGTGGATGATTTTATGGATGGGAAAGCTTCTGGTTAGCATCCTCTATCCCCTCTGTAACACTGAGTTAGTGAATGAGATTTCAGGTCCAGACAGTACAAGATTGAACTCTCATTAGTGACCAGGAGGCTACATTCATAACATTGCAGGCAGACAGGGAGAGGCAGATGTCTTTGAGTGCAGGATTTACATAGTAATGAGATTCAGGTCACTGTAGCTTTCTTCTTTCTCTTTCTGCATTTTCTCTGAGTGTCATCTAGGTAGAAAGAATGAAGGAGCCGGGAAAGAAGGGAGGGGACTAGAGATGATAGATCTGGAAATTAACCCTTTTCCATTCTGACTGGTCCAGCAATACTGAAGTTAAAGTTGGCAGTGATAGGCAGATTAACAAAGAAATGTTGGGTATAATGGTAATCACAAAAGACATTTGGAGCAGTGATGGGAGGTGACTTAAAAAAAATTGTAACTATAGTATATTCGGGGGTAGGGGTAAGGTAGGAGATGGCAGAATCATCCAGGTTTAAGATGCCTTTATTTTAGGTTCTAGGTTGCTGGGTTTGAAGCAAACAATTTTTGTTTTTATCACTACAAGTCAACCCAGCATTGAAGAGGGTTTGTGCTGTGTGTTTTGCTTGTTTCCTAGGTAAAGACAATCTCCTCCATTTTGCTCAGTTTCTTTCTGAAGACATGTCTTTTCATGAGTAAGCAATGGCGTTTGTTGGAAAACATTTTCAACTGCCCATAGCAGTTCAGAGTCTCCTGCTGGCATTGGTTGCTATCTCAATGAAAAATGACATACTTTAGAAGACAATATAGTGGCTGTAGAGTGGGGGTCTGAGAGTCAGGACTCCTGGTTTCTGATTCTGAGTCTGATATGGACTAGGCATTTTATTTGTTGAATATTGGCAACCCCAAGTATCTGAAAATCATGAGCCAGGTCCCTGAAAATCATAGAATAGATTAGTTTAAAAATCACAATACTTTAAAAATAATACATTTGGTGTTGTGTTTTTGTTTGTTTGTTTGTTGCCGGTGTTTGAGTTTTTAGGGTTCATGCTTTCAAGCTTTTCTCCGCAGGAAAGGAAAATTTAAAATCTGGTATAATCAGCTGACTCCTGAAACTGGGGCTTTAAGAGCAAATAGTATGATATTCAAGATAAAATTCAGTGTGTCAAATAAAATCAGAAGAGTTGAAGACACTCTGTCTGTGCTTCAGTTTTCCCTTCTGTAAAATGGTGATAATTTTTATTGCTTTTATATGAGTATTAAGACATGGAGATGAAGAATTGTCATTGTTTATAAAGTGCTTTGAAGTCCTTGTTAAAGTTGCTACAAAAATGAAAGTATTTTTTGGGATGGTAGTGGTCTGTGGGAGCACAATGTAAGAAACTTCTTTTTTTTTTTTTTAATTTTCTCAGTTTTAATACTGGAAGTCTGTGTTTTAAAAACAGAAAGGAAAGCTTGTCCACTCTTGTGTGGGTGTCTCTGCTAGGGGTGACCTGAATGGACCAAAGCTTTGCAGATAGTTGATGGCTTTTGCTCTTAAGCACTTAATTAAGTTAATAATTGAATCTGTATCAGGGCATCTTTAGCACCCCCTTTCCATTTCCTAAGCAGTACTAATGCTGAAGTGTACCCCACAGAAGTCTGTCTTGCTTCAGTTGACACCTGTTGAAACTAAAAGTAGAGTTATATTTGGAGAGGCAAATAAGGGGACCCTGAATATCCCCCTTTTACCTCCCTAGCAGAAAGAAAATGTGACCTGTGCCTATAGTCAGGACTACTGGGTTCTATTCTGGCATAACCCATAACTCCATATAGTCTTGGAATTGTCATGTAACTTTGCTATTTTACAGTGCATTTATCTGTAACAGGAGCACGGCAATACTTTTGTACCTCATGGGACTGTAGTAATGCTTAATTAATGTACAGAATCATAGAATCATAGGGTTGGAAGGGACCCCACGAGGTCATCTAGTCCAACCCCCTGCCAAAAAATGAATGTTTGTAAAGTCCTTTGAGTTTTGTACATGGAGGACCTTATGGAACAGAGACTCAGCATTATCCCTTGACTAGGGTACTAACTAATCTGGGCATTAGAAGATCCATGTTTTAGTGCATGACATTGGCAAAATCTGTGAGCCTCTGTGCCTCAATTTCCCCATCTGTAAAATGGGGATCCTAATACTTATGTAAAGAAAATTCAGATCTATAAATGAGAAGTGAAACATTAATGCTCAGTTCATGGTGGTATGGGAATGTGCTATCAAGGTAATGTCTGTATGTGTGTTAATAGTTGGTTAATAGATCAAGTGCCAGTAGATAGCACTCTAGAATACCTAGCACAGTTCCTGGGCTTTGTGGAACCTATAAAACTCATTTGCTGAAGATAATTTCTTATGGGTAGCTGTTAACATGGAGTTCTTAACAAATGCCTGTGTATGTGTTTTACAATAGCTAACGCTTGCCTCCTTGTTCTTTTTGCAGAGCACCTGAAATCATCCTTGGTTTACCATTCTGTGAAGCAATCGACATGTGGTCGCTGGGATGTGTTATTGCAGAGTTGTTCTTAGGCTGGCCTTTATATCCGGGAGCGTCAGAGTATGATCAGGTTGGTATGGATGCTACGATTGCTATTAACAAAAATACAGGTGCTTTTTTTCCTTTCTGTGTAAGAAAGGACATAGTGTTAACTTGCTGTTCTTGCTGCTGGAAGGTATCTGTGTTTTAATTTTTAATATCCTAAAATTACCTTTTCATCTACCTATAGTTATGTAGGGAACCAATCAGATATTTAGTACTGTGCCATTAAGAATGATTGCCTAAGTGAACTGTCAAGCAAGAGTATAGAATCATAGAATCCTAGGGTTGGAAGGGACCTCATAGGTCATCTAGTCCAACCCCCTGCCAGAGGCAGGACCACTCCCACTAAACCATCCTAGTCGTGGTTTTGTCCAGCTGGGCCTTGAACACCTCCAAAGATGGAGATTCCACCACCTCCCTAGGCAGCTCATTCCAATGCTTTACCACTCGCCTAGTAAAAAAGTTTTTCCTTAATATCCAGCCTCGACCTCCCGAACTGTAACTTGAGACCATTGCTCCTTGTTCTGTCCTCTGTTACTACTGAGAATAGTCGAGCTCCATCCTCCTTGGAGCATCCCTTCAAGTAGTTGAAGGTTGCTATCAAATCCCCCCTCAATCTTCTCTTCTGCAGACTAAATAAGCCTAATGCTTTCAGTCTTTTTTCAGTATAAGTTCCCTTGACAAGAAAGCTCTTTACATGATCTCTAATCATTGAACAGAGCTGCCATCCTTACTCCACTTAACAGCAAGTATTGAATGAAGATTTATTTGTTATATTAAAGAAATTATATGAACTCTACTGCCTTTTATAATCCCCTAATGAGGACGCATATTAAAAAGCAATGCCAAGAAAGAGAACGGTCTCTGGGGCAGATCCCAAGCTGGTGTAAACTGTCATAGCTCCATTGAATTCAACTGAGCTATGATAATTAAAGCTAGCTGAAGATGAGCCCCATAGACTTTAATGTTCGTCGCCTCTCTCTGTTGGAGAGGAACATTATAGGAGAATAGCGAAAGGAAACCTAGTACGCTTTTTCCATTATGAAAACATTCCTGGGACTATTCTTTTTCTAATAGTATTTCAGCCAAGGCTTTAAAGGTGAAATCTGGTATGGAAATAGATGACCCTCAGTGAGATTCCATGCCACTAGCTGTTCCAGAGGAAGTCAGTTTTGCACTTCACACACTGAGCACAAGGAATAGATTTCTCCCAGAAAATAAACTCGTGAAGTTCACAGTTGAGGAATGGCTCATCACACCTATATGCACACGGGTGACTTTGTTGCATGGTATGCAGTCTGCTGTGGTCAAGTATCTTGAGGGCTCCTGTGGAGTTTGTGAGATGGGACAGTGCTGAAGCTTAGCCTTTGCATCAGTCTATGTGGATTTGTAAGGTTGTGAGTGGGTCAAGGAGGGGCAGTTGAAGTTTGTAAGATGTATTGTGCAGGAGGGAGCCTTGCTCTGATGTACCAAAGGAGTTAGACAGCAGGAGCAGGCCCTCTGGGTTTGAGTGAGCCACATTTTGAAGTCCTCAAGATTGCAGCTGCTGCTTATGTTTTTTTCTTGTCGTTCCGTCTTTTCTTCAAAAAATACGTAGCATTTTGTCTGTGGCATTTCTTACATTAGAAGAATATTATGGGTTCAAAGTGAAACAATAAGTCAGGAAATGCCAAAGTTAAGGTATCATGTGCCACTTTCTGTCAACATTATGTCAGCCTTGAATTACTTGCTTACATACTTTTCCTCTACTAAAAGAAAAAAATAATTCTCCACTCTTAGACACATATGTGTAGCATCCTGTGGTTCTGTGTATGGCAGCTAGGCAGAATCCATGGAAGTCATTGACATGGCAAACACAGTAAGCTATATAAACACTGCAGATTTAGTGCATGACACAGAATGATGGTGTGAATTTGCTTCATTACATAGGCTGCTTCAGTTCATGCATATTAGCTGAATTTGCTTTCCTATGAACTGCTTCTAAGAAAGCTTGTGCTCTCAGTTGGAAAATAAAAAAACAAGTACCAAATTACTGAAATTACATACCTTATAGAGACAAGAACTTACCATAAAAAGCTCTTAAGTCAATAAAAGCACACCATTAAAAAGTGTTGGCATTTGCTTGTACCTTTAAAGTCTAAAAATAGAGGGAGGAATTCCCACAGACTTTAGAAACTAAAAGAAGAATGTTTTATAGACTTCAAGGGTAAATGTCATGGCACATTAATGATAACAGTAGAAATGCCATTAAAGTCTATGGGAATTCTCTTTCTTTCTTTCATTCCTTGTAGTATATTCTTGATAAAACCAACTTGACACCCCCTTTTTTCTCTCTATTCTATTGTTTTAAATGTCTTCTGCCTTCTTGAAAGGAAAACCACCACAGATCTTCACAGGATGAACAGTGACTTCTCATCCTTCTCTTACAGATCCGCTATATTTCACAGACACAGGGCTTGCCAGCAGAGTATTTGCTAAGTTCAGGGACAAAGACAACACGATTTTTCAACAGAGATACAGATTCACCGTATCCATTGTGGAGGCTAAAGGTAGGATTACGTTTCCTTGTTTCTTTCATCTTGCAATGGTAGACTGAACATAGGGTGACATTCTGTTAAGTCAGAGCATGGGTCTCATCTCTTTGCAGTGCACTGAGACACTTCCTAAAACTGAGAGGTTGGGACAGGTAGGAGCTGTGGTGAAACTGTTGTATAAAAAACATGTAGCCCTTGGCTGGCCAACATCTTTGCAATTAGTGCTTAGCACTGCATTGGAGAAGCTTTAAGTTCAAAGAGAATCTTAAAATCTCTCTAATCAGGAGCTGCTGAGACTGGGAGTATAGCAGATGGGGTTATTTTCGTTAGACAAGAGCGTGTCAGTACTGCAGAGAAAAGTCCACAGCAGCAGGTTTCAGATCACAGGCCCACTGACCTGGGCTTGTGCTACAGGGCTAAAAATACCAATGTAGGTGTTTCCATTTGGGCTGGAGCCCAGGCTCTTTGAAACCTGGAGAAGGGGGTGGGTCTCAGAACCTGGGTGCCAGCCCAAGTGGGAACATTCACACTGATATTTTTAATCTTGTAGCATGAGTCCCATGAGCCTGAGTCAGCTGACCAGACTCCAAGACTCACTGGCTACAGGTTTTTTTTTTTTTTTTTTTTTTTTTTTTTTTGCAGTGTAGACATGCCCTTAGTGGGAGATGTATTTCCCATCAACCTAGAGCTGTTATTTATATCTTCAGTATATATGGTTGATGCTTGTAGTTGATGAAGGAAGGTTTAATTTACAAAGGGATAGCCATGTTAGTTTAGTCCAGCAAAAAAAGACCTAAGGAGTCGTGTGGCACTTTAAAGTGCCATACAACTCCTTGTTTTTTTTAGGTTTAATTTAACCTGCCCAGAGATGGAATTTGTTTTTATTACCTATCTAGTTAACACACACAGTTCCATTTTAGCTATTAAAATAGGTAACCAAACAGAAGTTTCCTGGGTCAGTGGTAGCAACGTGTTCTGCTGCAACTGGTAAAGTAGGGCCTGGGGTTCTCAACAGAGAGACCTCTAGCTCAATAAGGAGCAGGGCAAATGGGCTGTGGGGTTGATCCTCTTCACTCTTCTAGGTGACAGAGTGAGACACAGTGCCCTAGGTGTGTGTAAAACAAAACGGGGAAGTTTCAGGAGAGACTTAGGGCTTTGGCCATTCCTGTGGATGAGTTCCTGGAGTGAAAAAAGCAAATGAAGAGACAAAGAGCTGTAGTTTTCCATATTGGTAGATTGCAGTCTAGCCAGTAAAGCACGTTGGGATTCTACAGGCGTGAGAGCCACTATATAAATGTGTTGGGCTACTATTTAGGTTACCAGTGCAGGGAAGAGGCAGGTGGCTTTGTCCATGGTTTAGTTTGCAGGGAAGGGTAGAGGGAACACTTCCTCCCTCCCAACTGCAAGCGTCAGGTGGCAGGCATGGTATTCCCCCACCTCCATGTGCGACCCCATTGAACTGACAGGAGCTGCCTCTCCCGAATGAAATCAAACTACGCCTGTGGCTTTGTCTCTAGATGGGTGGGCTTAGTGATATCCATCTGGCCTGGCATGTTGCCCCATACAGATGCAGGGGCAGCTCAAGTAACTCGCTTTCCCCTCTCTTGAGCAGACACCAGATGATCATGAGGCAGAGACGGGGATTAAGTCGAAGGAAGCAAGGAAGTACATTTTCAACTGTTTGGATGATATGGCACAGGTAAGAGTGTCGGTGAGTAACTAGTGAGAACTCTCCATGTACTTCAGCATAGGGCAAATAAATAGGGTCAGGCATCCTTTCTGTGTACATGTTGCTTTGTGTAAACCCCCGAGAAACACCAGATCTGCATTGGTCCAGTCAAATCCCAGTTACCATGTATTGCGTTCGGTACCTAGAGACAAAGCCAGATATAGTTACAATAGTGACATAAGAAAGCAGTCTGGATGAGTGACTAGGAGTTTCACGATTGCCAGGGTCTATTCCTAACTCTGCCACTAATTTCCTATGTGCCCTTGGGTGTCACTTAACTCTCCTGTGCCTTAGTTCCTCAATCTGTAAAATAAGGCAGAGGAAGTTTACGCACTCAATAAAGCACTTTGCTATATGTAAAGGAAAAGTGCTTCTCATTATTATCTATTTATTTTGCTGTAATAGTAGACATGGTTAGAGGCTGCTAAAATTAATGCCAACAGAATGATCCATGGGATTTGTGATCCTGAGTTTGTGTAAGATAATTCTGGGTATTTTAGCTTCAGTAGCTACAGAATGGAAACAGAGGCTTGGGATCAGGAAAGATTTTAATATAAAGGCTTTTCCTGGCACCTAACACATGAATAGTCACATGCCGCATAAGTTTACTGAGCTCTTTCCTTGCTTGTGTTTTTTGGGGGTGAGGGGTTTGTTTTTTGTTGCAGGACAAATAATGAAGTAGGCTAATGGTACAGAGCTTTATGTGACACATAGTGATTGTCGGAGCTTGTCTGTTATCACGTGGAAGCTGCAAAGGATGACTAAGATCTTCATTAGCCTTTGACTCAAATGAATTAAATACTGCATAGGGACTTGCCTTGCAACTAGTCTGATGACAATTTGACTTGCCAGCTCAGATTCTTCCTTGTGACCTCAGCAGCTGTTCTTCTGGAGAGGAAAGTGTACTGGAGTCGGACAGAAAATGATCTGCTGGAAATCTGACCAGTTGCTTGTTCCTTCTGACTGTTGTCCTTGTCTTTTCTCTTTCAGGTGAATATGACAACGGATTTAGAAGGAAGCGATATGTTGGTGGAAAAGGCAGACCGGCGGGAGTTTATAGATCTGTTAAAGAAGATGTTGACTATAGATGCGGATAAGAGGATAACTCCGATTGAAACTCTGAACCACCCCTTTGTCACCATGACGCACTTGCTTGATTTTCCCCATAGCACACAGTACGCTTCCTTGTCTCTGCCTTGGGCTGGGTTGTCAGAGAGAAGAGGCGGGGACGGGACGGGACTGGTCCATAGGGTGGACGTTTGGGCTGATAAAGGGGCCTAGAAAAAGTATTTTAAAAGGACATCATTATGGAGTTTAGACCCAAAGATTCTGATTTTTGTTTAAAAAAAAAAAGCCCTAATAGGATAAGAAATGTGATGCTGATGCATGGCATTCTGAATACTGTGTAGATATTCAGTAAGTACAAGCATTCATATTAGAATATAGAAAAAGTACATGCATGTAGGATTGACTTGACTTATACATGTGGCAGAGGAGTTCTGGGGATTAGTGCTGTGGCTATTAATGTTATCCACATTGAGACTCAGCCCTTCCAGAAACCTCCTCCCATTTAGCTGGGGTCCACTCTCTGTTTAAAAATCTGGGGAGGACAGTGTAGTCATGACCCGACAGTTGTTTGCAGGCCCCTTGTTGAGGACTCCTGATTTAGAGCAAGGAACTGGAACCTAGACATCTCAGTTCTGTGCCCAGGTTTCTCACAGGCTTGCTATGTGACCTTGAACAAGTCACTTGATCCTCAATTTCCACATCTGTAGAACGGAAATAATAGATCCTGGCCTGACAGGGATATTAAGACAAGGTTCATTAGGGTCTTATTCTCAAGTTAAGGCATGAACACCACTATACGCTAGCCTGGGATTTTAGAAAGCTGAGTGTAGTTCTGTGCCCCACTATGGACTTCCTGTGTGACCCTGGACAAGTAACATAGGGTATGTCTAGACTGCACGATCTTCGGGCACGATTTTCAGTGAGTATGGGCTCACTGCTGTGCTCTGGAAATTGTCATAGCGACTCCTGCTCCCTAAGCGACTCCTGTTCCTGAAAGCTGACCACAACCCATCTGCAATCAGCTTCTCCCAGCCCACTGGCTTAGAGGGTCATTGGCAGATACTCAAGGTATTTTACATGCCTTGCATATCTGCTGTCAACTGCTGCTGAAAATCACAGTAAGTGTGGACTAGGGCTAAGGGGCAAATTTTTAAAGATATTCAGACAAAGATAGGTTTGCAATGGGGTTTTTAAAAGTGGCAGCTGCTTACCTCATTGATTTCAATGTGAGTTTGGCACCTGCTTTTGAAAAACCCAGTAGCTGCATATCTGCATCTTTATGTACCTAGAAATCTAGTCCTTAGTCTCGCTTCTCCTTAGCTCTGAATTGGGGATAATAGCACTTACATAATTCATGGGGCCATAATTCATGGGGGCATTGTGATAATGAATACCTTAACAGTTCTGAGGTGCTCAGGCACGGTGGAAATGGGGGGCCATGTAAGATAGATAGAAAGCTAGATAATGAAGAGATGAAGGCTGTAGGAGCACAAAGCAAGAGACATTTTCTCTCTGTTTATAGCAATTAACTGTACCTTCATTTGAAGCTGTTTATAAGTAAGTTAGTGTTTAGTGAAAATGTTGAAACAATATATAAAAATCTATTTTTATATTTGGAGTACGGTGCTCTCAGTTGCAACAGTCTTTTTTATATGTGCTTAAAATTTACTGCTTAAAATTTTAGAAACTTTGAGGCCCAGTCCGTTGCCATCAGGAAGCCTTCCTTTGATTACAGTGGGGTGTGATCAGGGCCTCGTTTCTGAAGTTTCTACTCATGCCCCACTTGGGCAGAACTCTTAACAAAGGCTGAAGTTCTTACTCAGGTGTGACTTGGTGGAAAGTTTGCCTGACTAAGAACTTCAGCATTAGGTCTCTCTGGGTGCTAAACATACTAACAGCTTGGGATATAACCTCCTTCCTGCTCTGTTGGAAATGCTGATTGGTCAGAACTACAACAAGCTCTAGCTAATGCAAGCAGGCTGATTTGAAGTCATGCCCTGATTGTGTCCCTGTTTTGGAGAATAGGAATTTCAAAGCCACCAGGGATGATGGGGATTGTAATCTGTCTTGAATGTAGATGAGGAAATAGCAGACGTGCAAATATAGAGAGAGAATAGCTGCTGGAAGCAGTTTCTGCTGTGACAGGCTTCAAAGACTACAAGTCCCAAGAACTCTTGAGGCTTTATACTTTTTAGTCCTAAAACAGAAGCAAAGTGAACGCAACACCCAACTTTGCTGTTCTGATTGCATGGATCCTAAATTGCTGGAAATTCCACATTCTTTCTGATCTGTTTGATCACCTTTCCATGCATATTTTTGAATACACAGTTTATTATTGCCTACTTAACAGGGAGCAGATCATATTTTGTGGTATTCTTTCATAGCATGTGCAATGGTAGCATTGTGTGACATACAAGTTGGCTGTTTTCAGTGTTTTACCATATAATTTTTTGAAAAATAGTTACCAGGTAATTGCTAAATACTAACAAAAATTCCATGCAATAGCATTCTACATTTTTTTCATGTAGATGTTTTTGACTTCTGCACAGATTTCTAAATATTTGCAGATTACCTGTATTTCATAGATTAAAACAAGCAGGGGTTATAGTAAGCCGGAATGCCTAGAATGCAGTTCCACAGTCAACAAATCTGACAGGCCAGAGTTCTGGGGCCCAGATTCCAGGATCTAAAAAAATCAGGCCCACATGGTCATGAAGGGGGCCCAGAGATTAGGAAGGTTCCAGGGCCCCTGAAATTATACTTTAGACAATGAAAACAAGTATGTACATACTGAAAATATGTACATATTCTCTTGTATCTGCTTCAACATTGAGTATCTATTGAACAGATACAATAATAACCACATAGCTGTTGAGTTTTTGAGAGGAAGCATGGTCTCCTGGTTAAGGGACAGAGGTTCTCAGGGTGTTCAGGGGATCTGGATTCTGTTCCTGACCATTCCTGTGCAGTCAGGGCCACATTTATTTAAGTGGAGGTTATCATAAATACACACTTACCTTTACCTATGTTACTGATAACCACTTAGATTATTAAAAGTGAAATAATTTTACAAATTCAATCACATTACTTACTTTTTGTAATTTTTCTCAGTTTAGAGAATTAAAATCATGGAAGGCATTTTTTGTTTTTGTTATAGCTAGTTTCACTGTCAGCTTCTTATCTTCAGGTTTGAGTATCAATCACTACAGGAGAAATAGCTGATAAAAAATAACCATTGCACTTTAAAACAATATTGAAAAGCAGCTGATTGTGGACAGTGCTCAAGTGATTGGTGTAGGTTCTGATCAGGTCAGTAGATTTTGCCCCTATTTAAATGAATAGTGTCCTTTTAACTCTTCTGTGCCTTATTTTCCCCAGTTGTAACAATAAAATAATAATAATGCATACATGTCTCGAAAGGAATGTGCTGTAGTAGGGGAAGAAGTGGTTTATAAGCTATATGGCACACTTAGAATGTTGTTATGTACTGAGCATACAGAATTTTGTATTTTTCAGTAGTTTCACTGACATACAGGTATGTGTGTGCATGTTCAATGTATTTAATAAGTCAGGGGGAAGAAGGGGCTGGTTGTATAGAGGGACTGTCAGGGAGGGATTTGAACATTCCCCCAGCATTGGGTCTTAAACTCGGACAGTCTTGATGCTTGATCCTGCAAGGTGCTGAACACTGAAGCCTGATTGAGCTAAACCCTACAACTTCATTGGGACTACACATGTGCTTAAAGTTAAGCGCATGCCTAAGTGCTGTGCTGGAGTGGGGCCAATGTAATGAGCATTTTGCAAGACTGAGTTGAAAAGAACAACATTTTTAAAAGTATGGAGTAAGATTTCAGATGTTTCATTGACCAAACCCAGTAAAAATTTCCTTGTAAGAGGGCAAGACTTTGAAAACTGCTTTACAGGGAATCCTAAGCGAGTGAAGACTAGCTGGTCTTCTCCCTCACATTTGCATTTTTTGTTATGTTAAAAGAGAAGACCTCATATTTCTTGGTCTGATTTTTCTGTCCCTCCTGCCTGCCTCCTGACAACTTGGATGCTGTGACTTATGGATGGGGGGGGGAGGGGGGCTCAAGAATCTGAAGCCAAAAAAGTCTTCTACTGAATGCCAGCTAGTTCCCTTTTATTACAAGCAGTGTGAACCTTGGCTGTGGGGAGCTGGGGACATTCAAACAAAGTAGGGAAACACCGATTAATCTAGCGAGTGCCAAGCCTGACCTAATTGCTTGGCTCAGCTGTCAAGGAAATGCTGACCTGAAGCTAGGACACCATAGCTGACTGTTAACTATGCTCATTGGGTTTTTTCCTTCTCTTTTTCCATCCCCTCATCCCTCCCTCTAACCAGCGTCAAGTCCTGTTTCCAAAACATGGAGATTTGCAAGCGGCGGGTGAATATGTATGACACAGTAAACCAGAGCAAGACGCCATTCATCACCCATGTGGCCCCGAGCACATCAACCAACCTGACCATGACCTTTAACAACCAGCTAAACACGGTCCACAACCAGGTATGGAAATCAGCAACAGCCACGTCCTGAAAGCTATAGAGTCCTAGAAAATGGAGCGTGGGCATAGTGCTCCTCTCAATACACATGCGATAAGATGTTCATTTCTACTCAGTGACTAGAGAACACCACCCTCTTCCTTGAGCCCCGTCTAGTTCCTTGGTATTTTAAACAGGAGAATTAGTTCCATGGCATTTGTGTGACTGTGAAATATTGGCATCTTAGTTCTTGTTAGGGATGATAAGCCCCACATCCCTGGCAAGTTGGTCTGAAAAAAAAACCTGATGGTGGTGTCCCAGGATTGCATTCCGTGACAATCCAGAAGACAGGAATGATTATTCAGATTACTGTGGAGGTAAAACTAAAGTCTCATATCACAGACACAGTAGTCTGCACCTTCAGCAAAACTTAAGCACCATCGTTTCTTTCCTTAGTACTGAGTGGTGAAATTTCTCCTCGTGTACTATTTGTCTTTGCAATAGTACCTAGAGGTCCTAATTGAGATGGAGACCCCATTGGTCTCTAGGACTAGGCATTGTGTGTACACACAGTAGGATAGAGTCCTGACCCGATAGGGCTTGCAGTCAAAGTTGGTAGATCCATGTCTACTGCCTACACTTCAGTCTCCTGTAAGATTTTAAATCTGTGTATGTGTGTGTGGTAGGAAGCCCAACAGTTGATCCTGATGTGTACAGTGGTGGCATATTTTAAACAAACAGCAGCTTGAATTGTTTCCCTTGGCACTGCATTACAATAGTTAAAGGGTAGGGGAGGTATTCATGGATAAGACAGAGGAAAACTGAAGCATGGTAAGTCTACCACCCCTAGGGCTTTGTAGAGCTCCTTGGTGCAGGAGCCTTGTTTTGATATTATAACAAGAATCTTTGAGGGTGGTGAGTGTAATTGTGGCGTCAGTGTCAGTGCCAGAGGAACAGAGTGATCCTGTGTATCTTGGAAATGCAGATTTCATGTTGGCTTGGTTCTTTGTTACTTGATTCATTAAGCAGTGGGCACCACAGTTGTACACAGTGCTAGGTTATTGGTGCATCATGATTAAATGTGGTGGGCTGTCAGTTAAAAATACAGAAGTCCTTTCTTTCTTGCCTGCTTTTGGAACTCAGCCTGGCTGTGTACAAACTCCCCAAGTTGCTGCTGCTTTTAACCTCTTCCAAGCACCAAACGAAACCATTTACTATATCCAAACACCATCCCTAATACTGGAAGGGCCAGGCACTGTCTTCTTTAATCACACAGAGTAGTTTCTTACTCCACCAAAAGTTCCTTCCAATAGGACCACTAGCACTGCTTAGCTTGAATGGAGTGAAAGAATCTGTCCTTCTGTTTCAAACAGTAGCAAAGTTTGGGTGAGGCTCTGCCAGTATCAGGGAGTTCCAACATTGTTATGTAAGTCATAAACCAGACCTATGGTCCATTTCTCCTGTTTCATCTCTGTCCCTAGGTTAGGTTTCCAGCTGTCTGTTGTGTTTCCAACATCTAATGCCAGGTCTTTTTTTCTGAAGTGGAAAATAAAAAGTGCAGCCTTTGGTTTTCTCAGGAAAAGAGGTGACGGGTGGATGAGTGGGAATCTCCAAATATCACTAAAGGGTTTGTGTTGGGTGCAGAACTGATCGCCAGGTTTCCCACAGGAAGTGGCAAAAGAGTTCACAGAGTAGCTTGACTTTATGTGACTGGTTCTTTTGAATCCTCTCCTCTTCCTGTTGACTCCCTGTTCTCCCAAATCAAATCCACAGAGACATGCTCCATTTTGGAGACTTCCTTGAACTGGGCTCTGGGGGTGGTTGGAAGCAGCACCCTTTGATAGGAGCCCTCACTGTGCTTATTGCGGTCCTTTTGCCCATGTCACCCACCCTTGTCTCTGTGTGCCTCCTTTTTCTGTTTTGCTCCTCATTTGTTTTTTGTTTGCTTGTTTTATTTAGATTCATTGGTCTTTAGATTTGCTCCTTCCGACATACCATCTCCCTCATTTTTTTTGTTTAATTCCCATCATTCCTTTAGGCCACCAACCTGGCTCCCACCTCCACCAGTGCCACTATTTCCTTAGCCAACCCTGAAGTCTCCATACTAAACTACCAATCTGCACTCTACCAGCCTTCAGCAGCATCTATGGCCGCAGTAGCTCAGCGGAGCATGCCCCTGCAGACGGGAACAGCGCAGATCTGTGCCCGGCCTGACCCCTTCCAGCAAGCCCTCATCGTATGCCCACCGGGCTTCCAAGGTAAGAAACAGGGCTTACCCCGACAGCTAGCCCTTTTCCTGTTTTGTTGGGTTCTCATTTGAGAACTCCCTCCAGCAAATCTTTCTGAAGGCAGAAAATCTGAATGTGAGGAGACCGGCTAGAACGGTTGGGGTGCTGCTGCTGACTCAGGGGGAGGAAGTGCAGTAGTGAAGCCTGTTGTTCATTGCCCTGACCAGGGTACTTTGAGGAACTGCTGCTGTGTTTTGGCAAACATGAAAAGAACTGAATATTTTACTTGCCAGTTCCCAGGTTGCTCAGTGATTCAGTTTCTATAGGGTGGCTCAGCAGGCTTATGCTCTGGACAATAAGCTGCCTGGCCTGGAGAGTTGTCCCAGTTATGGCCATCAGTAGCTAGCTGTCAGTGCAGTTGCACCACAACAACTAGAATAGATAAGCATAGCTTATATTTGTCCACATGGACAATACTCCTGCTTGAAACCCAGGTAAGTTGCACTGGAGCACATAACAGCTTTGCCCATCTATGATAGAGGTTTCTTCTGAAAAGTTTTGCCAATAGCTATATCCAAATCAAATGCCCAGTCTAGACGAGACCTGAGATTTGGGCCTTGTGAGCAGGTTCTATCAACAATAATATTTGGCAATACTCTACTCCTTTTGTACAAGGATGTTGAAATTTTTGCAAACATTACATAAATCCTGGACTCTTTTATGAAGTAGGCAAGTTTTGTCATTTCTTTGACACATGCTTAAAATGAGCCTCAAAGGATTTGCCTTGACTCAGATTTAATGGTGTGTTGTTGAAACATGTCTGTTAACACCTTCTGACAAGGGTGTTCTAAAATACTAAGGTGTACAAGGCAGTGTAATTTTAGTACCACTGGAAGCCCAGAGTCCTGCAGTTCAACTAGATTAGGATGTGTTAAAGTCCGTAATACTTTGTCTGCATGGTGGTTTCAGAATGTGTATAGAATCATAGAAAGATCATTGAGTCCAGTTCCCTGCACTCATGGCAGGACCAAGTACCACTAATTAAACCATCCCTGACAGATGTTTGTCTAACCTGTTCTTAAAAACCTCCAATGTGGGAGACTCCACAACCTGGCAAGGCAACTTATTCCAGTGTTCAATCACCCTGACAGTTAGGAATTTTTTCCTAATGTCTAGGCTGAACCTCCCTTGCTGTCATTTAAGTCTATTGCTTGTTGTCCTATCATCTGTGATTAAGGAGAATAGTTTTTCTCCTTCCTCATAAGAAAATGGTTATAATATCCCCTCTCAATCTCCTTTTCTCTAGACCAGTGTTGCTTAACCTGTGGTCCGGGGACCCCCAGGGGTCTGCGGACATGTTGCAGGGGCTCTGTAGAGCCTCTCCCTATCAGGGCCGGAATCCAGCTACAGCCCTGATGCTCCCCGCCAGGGCTGCCTTTCTCTGTCCATGGCCAGATCCTGGCAGGGGAATGGGGCCGTGGCAGCTCCCAGGCAGGGGCCAGGGCAGGGGGCCATAGCTGCTGCGGCTTGGCTCCCCAGTGGCGCAGGCAGTGGTGGTGGCAGCGCTGCTCGCCGGCTATCCCAGTGGTGCGGACCAGATTACATAATCGGCTAGGAGGGCCGCAAAGACTTTTTTTTGTTAAAAAGGGTTCCTCAGCCTGAAAAAGGTTGGCAACCACTGCTCTAGACTAAACAAACCCAGCTCTTTCAATCTTCCCTCATAGATCAAATGTTCCAGACCTCTATGCCTTTTTTTGTTGCCCTTCTCTGGATTTTCTACAGTTTCTCTACATCCTTTTTGAAATGAGGTGCCCAAAACTGGACACAGCACTCAAGTTGAGGCCAAATCAGTGCAGAGTGGAGTGGAACAATCACTTCTCATGTCTTACTCACAGTACTCCTTCTAATACACCCTAGAATGGTGTTTGCTTTTTGTGCAGAAGTATTACACTGCTGACTCATATTTAGCTTGTGATACACTATGACATCCAGATCCCTTTCTGCAGTACTCCTTCATAGGCAGTCATTCCCCATTTTGTATGTGTGCAGTGGGTTGTTCATCCCTAAGTGGAGTACTTGGCACTTACCTTCATTGAATTTCATTCTATTTATCTCTGACCATTTCACCAGTTTGTCCAAATCATTTTGAATTGTGACCCTATCCTTCAAAGCACTCGCAACCCTTCCCAGCTTGGTATCATTTGCAGACTTCATAGGTTTGGTCTCTATGCCATCATCCAAGTCATTGATAAAAATGTTGAACAAAACCAGGCTCAGGACAGATCCCTGCAGCATCCCACTTGTTATGCCCTTCCAGCCTGAATGTGAAACACTGATAACTACTCTCTGGGAGAAGTTATCCAATCAGTTTTTCACCCATCTTATAGTAGCTCCATCTAGTTTGTACTTCCCGAGTTTATTAATAAGAATGTGATGTAAGACCATATCAAATGCCTTACTAAAGTCTAGATATACCACATCTACTGCTTTCCCTTTATCCACAAGGCTTGTTACCACATCATAGAGAGCTATCATGTTAGTTTAACGTAATTTTGTTTTTGACAAATCCATATTGACTAGCCCTAAGCACCTTAGTGTCTTCTAGATGTTTGCAAATCAACTCCTTAATTATCTGTTCTGTTATTTTTTCTGGTACAGAGGTTAAACTGACTGGTCTATAATTTGCTGGATTGCTCTTATTCCCTTTTTTGTAGATGTGCACTATATTTGTCCTTTTCCAGTCCTCTGGGACCTCACCCATCTTCCATGATTTTTCAAAGATAATAGCTAATAGCTCAGATATCTCCAGAGTCAGCTCCTTGAGTACTCTAGGGTGCATATCATCATGCCCTAGTGACTTGAAGACATCCAACTTGTTCAAATAATTTATAACTTGCTGTTTCCCTCTTGTAGCTTCTGACCCTATTTCATTCCTGTTGCCCTCCTCTCCATCAGATATTCAGTCTCCACCAACCTTCTCAGTAAAGATTGAAACAAAGAAATTTAGTTCCTCTTCCATTTCCACATTTTCAATAGATTGTTTTACCCTCTTTATATAGTAAGGGCCAGGGGTTAAAGTATAATTTGGTGGGCCCCGGAATCCTCTGGCACGGGTGGGCCCCCAGTACCTGTCCCCAGAGCCCATCCTCTGGCCCTATACCCACCCACAGGCACACACACACACAGCCACCGCCCCACCTCCACAGCCACCCCCAGGTGCACATGCAAACACAAGCACACCCAAGCATGCACACACGCACAGCCACCTCCTGGTGCACACATGCACAGCCACCCCCAGGCACGCGTGCGCGCACACACACACACAGAGCCACCCACAGGCACACACACACAGACACAGCCACCCCAGGCACACACACAAATACAACCCCTAGCACCACCCTCCAAAGCCCTTACGTCTGCTGTTTGCAGGCTGTCTGACCAGCCACAAGCTGCTCCACCCTGCAGGAAGAGATTCACACACTCCCAGAGTGCTGCAGCTCTCTGCTGTCTGGGCTTAAGGTGGAACCACTGGAAGGCTGCGTTCCGGCTGCTCGTGCTATTTTTAGGGGGCCCTGGAATGCAGTGTTCTGGTGTGTTCCTCTGTCTTTTAGGGGCCCTGGAAAGCTGCTGGCCTAAAAATAGGGGGCCCCAGAACTGCATTCCGATGTATTCCCCCTTACTTTAACTGCTGGTAAGGGCCCTACTCTGTCTTTGGTTTTCCTCTTGTTTCTGATGTATTTGAAGAATGTCTTTTTGTTACCCATCATGCCTTCAGCTAGTTTGATCTTCATTTGTGCCTTGGCCTTTTGGATTTCTCCTCTACATAATTCATAATTGTGTTATTTGTTTATAGTCCTCCTTTGAATTTGATCTAGTTTCCACTTTTTGTAGGACTGTCTCTCTTTTTTTTTTTTTTTTAAAATTATTGAAGATCTTCTGGTTAAGCCAAGGTGGTCTTGGTGCCATATTTCTTATCTTTCCTACGCAGTGGAATGGTTAGCTCTTGTGCTCTTAATAACGTCTCTTTGAAAAACTGCCAACTGTCTTTAGTCGTTCGTCCCCTTAGGCATTCTTCCCATGGTATCCTTCGCATCAACTCCCTAAGTGTGCTAAAGTCTGCCTTCCTAAAATCCATTGTTTCTGTTTTAGTATTCCCTCTCCTAATGTTTCTAAGAATCATGAACTCTATCATTTCATGATCACTTCCACCTAAGTTACCTTCCACTTTCCAATTCTCTACCACTTCTTTTGTGTTTGTCAAAACCAAATTGAGAATAGCCTCTCCCCTAGTAACTTTTTCCACTTTTTGAAATAAAAAACTGTCTTCAGTGCATTCCAAGAACTTTTTGGATAATCTGTGCCTTGCCGTGTTATTTTCCCAACAGATGTCTGGGTAATTGAAGTTCCCCATCATGACCAAGTCCTGTGCCTTGGATGATTTTGTTAATTGTTGAAAAAAAGCCACATCAACCTCTTCTTCCTGGTTGGGGGGTCTACAGTAGACCCCTACCATGAAATCACCCATGTTTTTTACTCCTTTTATTTTTAGCCGGAGACTTTCAACCTGTCTGTCCTCTATTTCCATACCAACCTCAGTCCAAGTATATATATTTTTGATAGACAAGACAACCTCACCTGTCTTTCTTCTCTTACTGTCCTTTTTAAGCAAGCTGTACTCTGCTATATTATTATTCCAGTCATGCTTTTGATAAGGCATTCTGTTTGATATACGTTTAAATCCTAGCCAAGTCTAGAGTCACACAGAATCCTGTAGTCTTGAGTCCCAATCTCCCACTTTCATCATCAGGCAGCAGATTCACCTCCTTGTGTATTTTTCTGTCCATCTGTGGTGGTTGTGTCTAGTCAGACTGGAGAATAACAGGCTTAATTAGAAAACGGCCCATTAACTTATGCTTTCTTATAGAAGTGCTTTGAGGTTACATTATGATGTCTCTACTAAGTTTGGGATATTCCAAAAGCGTTCACAAGGTTTTAAAAGGGGTTAATCTCCTGGTGTCCTAGGATGTGTCTTTGTTTCAGCCTCAGAGTATATCATGGACACCAAAAGCTGATAGATCTCATTGTGCTGAGATGTAATAAGTGGGAATCAAGACCCTGATTTTCAGAGGTGTTGAGCACATGCAGTTCCCATTGACTTCAGTTAGAGCTGTGGCTGTAGAGCAGGGAAAGTTAATAGATGGATTGTGGGCCAAATCTGGACCACCAAATGCTTTTGAATGGACCACAAAATTCGATCTCTCTTTCTATTGCGTCTGGCCCTTGACTATACTGTGACCAAGAAATTTGGACCAGAATACAAAATAATTGACAATCTCTGCCATCGAGGCTGTGGAACACCTCTGAAGATCAGGTCCCTTTTCTTAGCTGTGCTGCTGACAACTAATTCTGTCCCTTCTCTGTTTGTGGAACAGGGTTACAAGCCTCTCCTTCAAAGCATACCGGGTATTCTGTACGGATGGAGAATGCTGTTCCGATTGTCACACAGGCTCCAGGGGCCCAGCCTCTTCAAATCCAGCCTGGTCTCCTTGCACAGGTAATTTTCTTAGTGTCTGTAAATATGCCTTGGGCAAGTATAGGTGACACTTGAATAGTCCAGAACTGTGTGGAGTGGGGAGAGAGTGATGTATTTTTTTTCCAGTCCCTCTGTGGCTCAGTTTTAGGTGGGGCATCAACGTGATCTTCTCCAGCTTTTTCTGGAGCATCTGTCCTTCCTCAGTCTCCCTTTCATCTTTGAGGCCTATTCTGTTTCTGAAAACCACTAATGATATAGCAATTTACAACTCCACTTTCTTTCCCAAACTTTCTCTTTACAAGGCCTTATCCAACTCCCACTGACATCAAGCAGAGATGTCAGTGGGAGTTGGGTCAGGTCAATGGTGAGAACTAATCATTAATATTTCTTTGAGTCCTACTTAGTTCTTGACCTTATGGCATCTTATCATAGAACTGTAGAAGATTATGGTGGGAACTGACCTCAGCAGGTCAGCTACTCCAGCCCCCTGCTCAAAGCAGGACCAGCCACAATTAAATCATACCAGCAAGGGCTCTGTCACACCATGTCTTAAAATCCTCTGAGGCTGGAGATTCCACCACGTCCTAGGTAACCCATTCCAGAGCTTCGTCACCTTCCTATTGAAAAAGCTTTTCCTCATATCCAACCTAGACCTCCCACACTGCAACCTGAGACCATTTCTCCTCGTTCTATCATCTAGTACTACTGAGAACTGCCTAGCTCCATTCTCATTGGAACATCCTTTTTAGGTAGTTGAAAGCTGCTATCAAATCCCCCCTAATTCTTCTCTTTTCTTCAGACTAAACAAATCTCATTCCATCAGCTTCTCCTCGAAAGTCGTGTGCTGCAGCCCTCTAATAATTTTTGTTGCCCTCCTCTGGACTCCACAATTTGTCCACATCCTTCCTCTAGTGGGAGACCCAAAACTGGACACTGTACACCAAGTATGGCACAGTAGTACCAAAAAGAGGGAAATAATCAATTCCTTCAATCTGCTGGCAATATTCCTGTTAATGCAGCACAATATGCCGTTAGCCATCTTGGCAATAAGGGCACACTGTTAACTCATATCCAGCTTCCTGTCCACTGTAAGCAGAGCTGTAACTACAGCGGGTCAAGTGCAGCTTTGCTCCAGGCACGTTGGAGCGGCTGCATTGAGCTGCTCCATTAAGGGGTGCCTTCCACACCTCTTGCCCCAGGTGCCGGTTATTGTAAGGGGCGTGCCGGGCAAGACATTCTTTAGTTATGTCTCTGACTGTAAGACCTAGGTCTTTTTCCACAGAAAAGGCAATAAGCCTTATGGCAGTGTGTTCCACTGGTAAACAACACACAATTTAAAAAAGGTTTTGCCTGTTTTAGTTTTTAATTTGTTTTCTTTCAGCTTTATTGAATGCTGCCTTATTCTTGATAGTGAAATGGGTAAGTGGGCAGAGGAGAGGACCAAGGCAGCTGAGTCAGTGAATCTTTGCAGCATGCTGGCACAATTCTTGAGGAGACCCTAGTGGAGGATAAATGACTGCCAAACCATGGAAACCCCAAATGGGGGCTGGCACTGGCAACCGTGCCTATCCTTGTCAAAGGTAAACCCCTAACTCTTTGGCAGGGGAGGTGCAACTTACACCTCCTTATTCCAGCTTCAGTGAATCTGGCTAGCTGAATGGGGTGTTTTGTTTTGTTTTGTTTTGTTTTGTTTTTTTAATGATCTGAGACTGATTGGTTCCATCAGTATCAAGAATGCCTTTGATAAAGAACAAATATACTGGGGATGTGGAACTTCACTGTGGTTCCTGGAAAATGTAATCTAGAGGTAAAATACATGCCTACTGTGCGCTGGTGAATGCCAGAATGTATTCAGACATCAACAGAGCTGAAAATCATGCCCATGCATTGGAATGCCTGGGCTACGTGTGCCATCGAGTGTTATTGTGATTACTTTCCTTTGCCAGCTGCCAACCGAGCTTATCTGGCAAAGACAGAATGAAATACCACCTAAAGCCTGTGTGATTCCCGCTAGCAAAGTGCCTCACCCATTCTCCATATAAAAGAGTCTTTGTAACAAAGCTGCCTATGGCATTAGTGTGCCGCAGAATAGACACCATTTTTGCTGATGCTTGTCATAAACTTCAGCGTGGCAAGGGTGGACCTTGTATCCTGTTCAGAACAAAACAAGAGTCTCAGAAGCAGGGCTGTGGAAACAAAAAGGACAAATTTTCAAAGCTAACAAGAGGAATATGTGCAAACTGAAACTAAGCTTGTGCAATCTGCACAAATTCATCCCTCCTGCCAGAACCTTTCCTTGGTGCCATGACAGGCCCCAGAGTCTGTCCCCGCTGTGTCCCACCTGCTAGAGTCTTTCACAGCCACACGCCACAGTTACAAGTGTGAACTCCTGCCTTTGCTGCAGTGTGTATTCATACAAGCAGTGTGTGCAGTTGTAGTTGTACAATGGAATGAAAGGACCTGGCGGAAAGAAACTGCCAATTCTTTTTCTCGCTGCCTCCTACAGGTGTGTGGCACCATACACTAGGTGGCACCATACACTGTGGTGGCAAGTGTGAATTGAGCCTGCTTTCACCGTGGCATGAGCTTCCCATGTAGCATCTGTACTCTACACGCTGCTGTGTGGTCAAAGCATATGACACAATGTCTCTGGAAGCAGCCATTGGGTGCTCATCCCATCTTCACCCCTTCTGTACCCCAGCAGGGGCAGTGGCTGAAAGCCAAAATCACACCTTTACGATTTATTCTCATTTATCCTTCAGGAACCAGGGCCTCTGCAATGACTGAGAATCCCTTAACCTGAGACCCTTGGATAAGCTCTGCAATCACAGCAGTGATAGATGGGGCTGTGTTTTGTATGTTGTCCCCGTAAGTTGTTTCTTGCAGAAATGAAAAGATAGACGAAACAGCTGCCTGCAAAGAGGATGGTGAAAATAAGCCCTTACATCCAACCTTAGCGGGTCTTTTATCGCCCGTGTGAGCAAGTATAGCTGTGTGCAGAGAGAGGGGAGAGACAGGTGAAATGAGACTCTGGTTACTGTCTTTGCTAACAGTTTGACAGCATCACATCTGAAAGAGACAGGGCTCCATGTATTTCTGGGGCGGTCTTCCAGCATGAAATTGATGTCATCACACTTTGAAAAGCCCATTGCAGCTCTGTTCCTTCCTTCCCTTCTCCCTCACTAGTCTTCTGCACTCCTACAGTTTCTCTCTGTCATTTCTTCCTAACAGCAATTCTAGGTGTTTGATGGCCACCAGCCCCTTCAGAGTAGATAGGGCTACTTCCATTCATGCTACTTTTATGCAGCTGAAAGGCCTTGCTCCCACTTTCCTCATATGGACCCAGACTCCTTAGACACCAGGAGCCAAAGTGCATTCTCAGTTACAGCTGGGCAATCTTATTCAAAAGCAGTGGACGTGGCAGCACCATGCATTGTGCCAGTGGACCAATCCAGGCAATATTTTTCGGCTGATGAAATTACTCAGTGGTCCTTAGCTGATAAGTAAAGAGCTGAGGCTTTGACTCGGACACTGCATCTAAGTCTATGCACTACAACAGGAGGAGAATTGAACAAATCCAGGCAGGGTTGCGCAGTAGTTTACTTGACTTTTTTTTTTTTTTTTTTAAATATGCCTATCACCCCCTTATCCACCAGCCTACTGATGCTAGTCCTTTGTGGTAGTGCAGTGTTTTGAACACCACACCAGGAGCCTGTGACTGAGTATCTTTTTCAACCTTGGTTCTGCAGATGTGGCCCAGATAGACAGCAGCCCACCATAGCAGCCCTTTCATCTGACCCAGCAATGCAGAAAATTCCAAGACTGGACAGTATGATTTTTGGTGGGCATGAATTAGAGGGGCTACAGGATGGTTTTAATGTTACAAGCAGTAGATAATGAATCTCTGAATCTGTCTTAGCAAGGAACAGGGGGAAATACCTTCATGCAGAGACTTATTTACAACATAGCCGCTGGGGTGGACCCAGTGCAGTTGCACCCATCTGATGTCACTGGTGTTCCATTATTCAGTATCTGAACGTGCCTGGGCTGTCTGCATGCACTGGAGCCATTGAACTGGCCTGTTCTCATGGTGGTGGAATTTGAAGGTGGCCATGTTGTAAAAGGTTATATGATTTCTTAATTAAGCCATCCGAGCGACATGACCCTCGGCCATATCAGCATTTGTGTGCCTGGGCTGATGCGTGCACAGGTGTGCGATTGCTCTGCTTGCAAGGACTAAGTCAAGTGCTGGGCATCAATGTAAAAAATGCCAGGGAAGGTACAGAGAGGACAAACATAATGTGCAGACTTGTTTGTGAGGCTGAACTATTCCTATTTTCTTTTGACTTTACTATGGAACAGATTTTGGAGTTATTCAGTACCTGTCACACTGCAGCTGTTCACAAAGCAAAGACATGAGATGCTGTGCTGTGGAGAGGTGGGAAAATTTGACCTGAGGGCCACATCTGCATCCAAGCAGGCTAGTGGGGGCAGAGGAAGGGATGGGACTGGGAGATAGGGGAGCAGTCTCTGCTGCACACAGTGGGAGAAGGGTGAGGCCAGGAGGGAGGAGTGGCTGCTACGCTCCAGGCAGGCCAAGATGGAGGACCTGATGAAAAGCTCCCGTGGGCTGCCTCCAGCCCACAGATCATAGTTTGCCCATCTCTGGGCTAGGGCGAGTGCAGGAGCCACTTTGCTCATTCTGCCCTTTAAATGCTACATGATACACAGTTCTGGACATGAAGGCTAGGTTTTCAGAGAAGCCCAATGGAGCATTAGAATTGGATAGTCTAATATTGTAGAATGGTAGACAAATTTTGTGGAATTTGGGGATCTACTTCCCCCTATAAGTTCCTTTAAAAATCCCAGTCAAAAACATGTCTTATTAAAAGGGGGAATCTGAGCTAGGACTTATTTGGAAAAATGTCAGGGATTCTTTGACTTGCAGCTCACCTTCAGTTTCTCCTGTGAAATACTGATGAGAAACTGAGATGGAAGAAAGTAGCAGGAAGAAGAAAACACCACAATCAGCTGCCTTGTAAATGCCCCACAAGGAAGACTTCAAACCTCTCTCTATGAAAAGTGTCTCCTTGGGGACTGAATGGTTTAGATCATTGGTAATTGACTGGGAAACATTTTTATCGCTGTCCTGCTTTGAATTCAGCCCAGGCCCAGTTTTCACTGAATGTTTGTTCCTAGTGGTAACTGTTAAATGATCTGTATGAAATGAGATGATGGTCTCGGTCCAGTTCCACAGAGTCATATGTTCCATCATTTCAGTAGACATCAGCTGCCACTCTTTAGATGCCTCAGTAGCAAAGCTAAGTAATTAATGCCCACAGAGATCCCTAGGGATGATTTCTTCAAATCGGGCTTGAGGCACATTCGGCAGTCAGGATGGGAAGGAAACTTGCAGTGGCAGAGTGCCTACAGTACACAGCAGTGGTTCTCAACCTTTTGCAGGTTATGACAGTCTTGTTGGCATGTATGACCTTACAGGACACAACAGCACCCTCCCCTGCCAAGTCTAGCTTCCACCTGGCCCTCAGCTACACACTTGCTGCTGTATGCCTACACAGTAATGTGGCCTGACAAAATGGTTGAGAATTGCTGCTCTAAGGAACCATTCTGGCAACTAGGTATTGTATCTTTTCTCTCTGATGTGACCCTAACATATGCTGGTGGCTGGCAGTAGTATAAGGCAATTGTATTTCTCTTTCTAGTACATTTTCTGTGGCTCACCTGACCTCCCCAAGGAGGTCAGTCCAGCACTAAATTCACTTTCTGTTTTGTAAAGGACTTTCAGGGAGGTTAAGAAATGATTTTGCCTGTTCCTCAGCCCTAGAGCTTCATCAGTGTTTTGTTCTCACTTGATGCCCATTAGGTTTTGATAGAAAATATAGTGTTGTTTAGGCAGGGCAGGCTAATAATGGACTTCAAGCCACATTCACGGAGGCAGAGGTGGCTCAAGAGGAGGGCTGGCTGTGCTATACGATATACCAGTCTGTTCTCTATAAAAGCGTGTGTGATTTACATGAAGAATAGAAGGAAGGAAAGATGGACATTAAAGTGCATAAGCAGAAACTATTAGGTTTTAATAAATAAATTATACTCCTTTTATACATTATAAATCCACTTTTGTATGTTAATGACTAGCCTTCGTGATAATAGCAAATTTCCTCTGCTTATAGAAAACAGCCATGCGTGAATACCAAGTGGATACCACTGTCAACTCTCCCTACAGGCTATTCTTCAAGAATCAAAATTCAGTGATTATCCACAAAATTAAAATTAGAAATAAGTTTGGGGAGGCAGTTAGACCATGAGCTCATGAAGATCTCTCAAGGTAGAACAGGGTTGGACTGTGCCAGTCTGGGTATGTCTGCACTAGAGTTAAAGACCCTGTTCTGTTTCAGCTGACTTGGACTCATGAAGCTGTAACATTGCTGTGTAGGCGTTTGGACTCAGGCTCCAGCCTGAGTCCTGGAGGGTCCTAGAGCCAGGCCTCCAACATAAGCCCCAACAACTACAAGACAATTTTACAACCCTGCAGTCTGAGGCCCATGACACAGGACAATGTAGTGTTTAATTGGAGTGTAGACATGTCCAGTGTGGGTGGGAGACCCAGAATTTTGATGTAAGTGATCTACTAGATGGTACTTTTCCCTCTGAGTTACTGTTAAATCAGTGTTGGAGGAACACTGATTCTGGAAATGTTACCTTTCAAGTGAGTTAAAACCAAGATTTTGACCACTTGCTGTTCTTAAAGATTTCAGAGAACTTTTTAAATGAAAAAGATTTGTTAACTTATTTGCCCTGAGCAAATATTAACTTAATAACTCTTAGTGAATAATATTTTACTCCAGAAGTATTTCCATTGTTTTCAGTGCAGACGGTCATGGAGTAAAAACTACAACTACAGGAGAATAAGGGTGGCAGAATACATCCTGAGCAACTTGCATTTCAGCTCCCTTGAATTCTCTTTGCAGTTTCATTTGGCTACAATATTCTCCTTCGCTTCCTGTCCTGAATTCTTAGGGAATTATTTATGCACTCTGAAACCACTTCTGTGTTTCACCCGGCTGGTGAATGAGCTAGTCCTTGTCTATTGTTTAAAAGGTGCTGCATCAAAGTAAGATGCTATTACTAATAACTTCTCTTCCTGTCTATGGATTAATCAAGACATAATGTGAAATGGTCTCTTGCCAAAGACAGACTGTTAAACTCTGTCAACTTTGTAACTATGTTTGAAGTCTTTTTCATATAAAATTACAGTTTTGCCATATTTGCTTGTGTTTGTAACTCATCACAATTTACAAAGTGTATTCCAAAAGAAACAAACAAGGAATCTTGTGGCACTTTTAAAGACTAAGAAATTTATTTATTGCATGAGCTTTTGTGGGAGAAAATCCCACTTAATCAAACGCTTTGAAGTGGGGTGGCAAGGAAGAAGGTATTTCTGATTTGACACACTCTTTGTTGGCATTTGGTCAGCTGTTTTGTTCCAGTTTTAGCAGCCTATGGTTTCCCTAGCTTAGAGTTGACCTAGGTTGTCTTAACTGACCCTTAGGAAGTCCTGGAAGTAATGAGCTTTGATGACAGCAGCCAGTCCAGGAAAACATGTCTGGCATGCTGAGGCTAGGGTTGCCACATTTCTAATTGTTGGTAATCCGAACCTCTGATCCACACTGATCTGAAGAATAGAAATAAAAAGTTCTGATTAAAGTCTGGGTTGTGATTCAGACCAGTTCACATTTTCCTATCCCGAATTGTGTCCAGCTGCTGTCTTGGAATCTACTCCTTTGTGTGCTCTGTACTGAAAACTATTTCACTGTAGTTTCCTAAAAGCATTAACACCTCCACCCTGCTGTGTGCTGGCACCAGAGCAATGGATGGTGATTCTTATTAACTATCGGCTTCTCTTCTGTTCAACAGCAGGCCTGGCCTAGTGGTACCCAGCAGATCCTGCTCCCTCCAGCCTGGCAACAACTGACTGGAGTAGCCACTCACACCTCAGTCCAGCATGCAACTGTCATACCAGAGACCATGGCGGGGACCCAGCCACTGGCAGACTGGAGGTAAACAAGAAATCCAAGGATATTTTGTGTGTAAGATGCCCACTATGTGTTCATGTCTGCCTGACTGCCTCTGTCTGAGTAGTTTCTAATATCCCAAAGTGTGTGTTTGGGATAACACTGCATGCACAGTGTGTGCAGTCTTTGCCCATATAGTCCATGGACTCCCTGCATCTGACTTGGTCTGTGAGGTGCTTTCAGGTTCTATCTTGAATATGAAAGGATCTCTACAGCATAAAGCTACATTCAACTCTAGCTGCTCTTAAGCTGTTCCTTGCAGCTCTGTCTTTGTGACAAGATGTCTTCCTATGAAAGAGAGGCACACACTCATTTTTTGATCCTAACATCTTTCCCCAACCATCCATATCCACCTTGTCTTAAATCCCCAGGCAGCATAGAGATAGCCCTATTGTTCTTCACTGTATTGCATCCCAGATTCAGTTTGCAGCACTTCATGCACTGGTGAAAACTATCTGAGAGGCAGGATAAGGGGGGGGGAATGTCTATGGAAAGTTAGGTATGAGAGCTTTGGCCCTTTGCAGTCTCTGTGCTAACATGGATAATGGATGTTTGATGAGTTTTCAGGATGAGTGGAAATGAAATTCTGCCCATGTCCTGCCTATGCTGCAACAGTTTGTGAAATCCTGACCCTTGTCAAAAGATTAGGGATGTGGAGACATTTCTTAGGCCAATTACTTTGAATCCATATATCATAGTGAGCCATTCCCTAAAGGATTCCACTAGGTGGTTTATTTCATCTCTCCTGGAACATCCTTAGTGATGCTGTCCTCACTGTCTGACTCTGATTATCTTTCCACTGCCAAGTGGCTCCTACTTCTTCAGAGGATCAGTCTTCATAGGCACAGAAATGAGGCAGTAGTGAGGTCAATAACTGCAATGTAAGGCTTGAAAGGAAGAGGATCAAAGTAGCAAGGAAATGGGGAGCTCCTTGAGGCTTTCCTAAGGCCAAAGCCTTTGCCATGGAAGCAAATTCGCTTGCAGTCTCAAAATGGCAAATCCCCTTAACGTTTTCACCCTTTGTTTTCGGTAGAAAGAGGCAGAATGTCATCGTTACTAAAGAGGTGCTAACTGTGCTTTTCTAGTCTCTGAGACAGTTGGTCACAAGGAAGGCATAATTTAAGGAGTTTGAATCTGTATGTTATTTCATGTCCCCAAAGGAATCTGGTCAGATTGTCACTTGCTTTATTGCTGAGGCTTATTCCAGAAAATAAGGCGGCATCAATATTGAGTTAAAGCTTTCCAGGATGGTTTCTCAGCTGAAGAGTTAGTGGACAGAAGTTTTTTTTTCCAGCACTCTCTCTTCTTTTGCCTGTGGGCTGTGCAGATCATCTGTAAGTTGAGCCTAAGACGAAAGAGTGGGCCTGATGGTCTGAGTTATTTGCCATATTCAGGTGCTCAACAGAAAATGCCTGGTGGGATGTGGCTACTCCACTGTGGGTTGATATCTCAGCCCAAAACATGGACCTTAGTGTCAGTTATAGTTGTTCTGATGGTCTGCTATGATGTCTTGAGTTGTGGGAGATTGTATTTGCAAGTCTCACCTGAAGGAGCTGGAGAAGTTTTTCCTGAAAGACAGCAGAGGATTGGAACATGGAGGTGGCTATGGTGGGCAGAACAGCAAGTTATATAGAAGAAGTTACAAAGAGGAGGAAAAAGTTAAAGTATAAATATATGTGTGGTTATTGTTTTTAAGCCCTATCCATAGGCACACTGTTACAGTGCAATGACAGCAACTTATACTGCCACCTAGAAGGTTTGATTTGGTATTGAGCTGAGTCCCTTGTTCTTCAGGCAGGCAGGGAGGGCTGGAACTGCAGAGTTCAGCGCTAGGGGAAAGGGAGACTGAAACATGCATCGCTCTCAAATACCCTCTTCCGCCAGCACACCCAGTACCACTGAATGTGAGATATGTGTCCAAAACATAAAATAAGTGCACGTCTCCTCTATCCCTGAAAGACACAGAAGTAGAGAGTTCCAAAAACCAAAGGGAAACAGCCCTTTGTGAGAAAAATAACCAACCCAAGCATGATAGGGGCATTTATGCAGCTAATGGAAGCCCTTTAAAGAACTGATGCTCATTTAAAATGCATTTATCTCCTATTTCCCTCCTCTTGCAGAAACACACATGCTCATGGTAGCCATTATAATCCTATCATGCAACAGCCTGCGCTTTTAGCTAGTCACGTCACTCTTCCAGCAGCTCAGCCCTTGAATGTGGGTGTGGCTCATGTCATGAGGCAACAGCCGACCAGCACCACTTCCTCCAGGAAGACCAAACAGCACCAGTCATCTACTAGGTAAGTAGCAGAGAGTCTAGGCGAAACTTAAGGCTCCAAGGGCCAAATTTACTGCTGGCAAAGTAGGTCCAACTCTGCTGAAGTTGGTGGAGCTGCATGCACTTACACCAAAGGCAATTTTGGTGAAAAGAGTGGAAAGAGAGGGGAGGAAATGCCTTTTCCCAACATAAAGCCTGATTATTCTCTCTTGTGCACTCTGTATAAATACGGAGGAATTAGGTGGACTTGAACCAGTGTAAGTGAGAGAAGGATCAGGCCCATAGTATTCTGATTTTCTCCATAGTAGGGTTCTGCTCTGCTTTCCATGAAAGAGGTGAAGTCACTCAAACATGAGTCCAAGCAACTTTGCCTATTTAAGTCCATTAAAGTGATGTCTTGGCAGAATTAGTGGATATTGAACCACTTAAAAGCTCCGTTGCTTCCACTTCAGTGACTATATATAGAACAGAGTAGATATAAATATAGACTGCATGATGAGATGAGGTGGCATGCAATTTTAATGCCATGTATTTGGGATGACTGTATTACTCTGAGAGGCAGAACCACAAGTCAAACTAATGCCAATCAAAACCTTTACTACCTCCCACCTGCTGCCCAATCCCCACAACTCCTGTTAAATTATCCGTATTCTGGTTATATAGCTTATTTCTTATTTGATTTTTGTTTTTTATTTTTGGAGTTGAGCATGTGGGAGTAGCACTGAAATGCAGGTAGGGATGGTACAAAAGTATAGAGTAGTTTTCTGGCATTACCAGGAGCAGAATAAAGCTTATCCCTGGGTTATAATGAACTATCATATGACAATGATTGTGATTTTTTGTTTTTTCAGAACTTTTACTTTAGATATTATGAACTTAGCAGAGGAAAGTCGTTTACACCTGTGCAAAGTTGGTGTGAAATGCTCGCCATTTGTTGTTTGTCTTAAATCCACTTTACCCAGGTGTAAATGATGGTGTAAGATGTTAGACAGTGGAATCAGGACCTGTGTGAATAATGCTTTATACATAACATGTATTACATGATGTATGGTGTGCACCTTAACTAAAAACAAACTATATGTTATTCAAATGTACTAGCTGAGTATGCCTCAATGCTAACATATCCACAGACAAAAGGTGTGACCATTCTTTTTTTATCTGATCTCAGTGACACTTCTAAAACTGGCCACATTTCTTCAACATTGTCATCCCATCAAAGAGCCATGTTTTCAGAAACACACCTAATCCATGCACATAGAATATGTCCTTTCAGGAGCAAACAGCTGACTGAATGTATGGAGGAATAGATCCTCTGGCCCAGCTATGATGCACTTGACACAGAGTAAGGGGCAACAATAGTCCTAAACCACCATGAATCCCCTGATCCTAGGTATAGGACAGTATGGTGTACATGAAAGCAGTCCTTTGGCTGCTCTGTCTTAAACAGATCTCAAGGGTCCATCCTGCCTGCTGGGAAATAATGGAGAGATAAGGACCCTTCCTCTGCCAAGGTCTGGGAGCGGAGGGGTGGCATAGGAGCCACTGTGGAAGTTCCATGCCAACCAAAGATTCTCCTGCTTGGGGGAATCCTTCCTCCTGTAGTAATCCCTGTGGGAAGGACACATTGGTTGGTAGGGAAGGAACTATGTGAGAAGTATGCTCCTTTGCTGCTTGTGCTGGGCGTTCTGTGGACCGCAGGGGTTAAAGTATAATCTGGGGGGCCCCGGAACCCTCCTAAATTGGCAGGGCCTCCTCATACTGATGTGGGCCTCCCTCGTGCTGGTGCGGGTCCCCTTCACCTATCCCAGCTACTCAGGGGTTAAAGTATAATTTTGGGGGCCCCAGAACCCTCCTAAATTTCCAGGCCCCCCTCATGCAGGTCCAGGCCAACACATGCCTGCCCCCCACCCCAGGTAGGCATTTGCAACCATTTCTGAGTACCACATGCATCGGTTATTGCTCCACTCCACCCACCCACCAGCTACACCCCCACTTACCCCCTGCTACACACACACACACACACACACAAACACACAGGTACACACACCCTGCTACATACACATCCACCCCCAGCTACACATCCACTCCCACCCACCCCCAGCTACACACAAGCCCCTAGGTACACACCCCCAGCTATACACACACACACATACACACCCTGCTCCACACAACCCCCAGGAGCATTCCCTCTCCCCCAGCAGCTCTGTGGCCCCCTTCCCCGAAAGCCCTTCCCCCAGCCCCACTGTGGGGCACCCCTGGGTCCAGCTGAGGCCTTACCTTGGCTGCTTGCACGCTGGCTGCGCAGCTGAGAGCTGTTTCCCAGGCACAATCTGCTCCCACCCTGCAGGGGTGAGATTTACACACTGCTAGCCTGCCACAGCTCTCTGCTGGCTGGGCTTAAGCTGGAACAGGGCTTAACGTGGAACATGCCAGAACTATGTGTTCTGACTGCTGTAGCTATTTCTAGGGGCCCCCAGAATGCTGAGTTCCAGTGCGTTCCTCTATTTTTAGGGGGCCTGGAATGATGCCCACCTAAAAATAGGGGGCCCCAGAACTGTGTTCCAGTGCATTCCGCCTTACTTTAAACCCTGGTGGACAGAGAGCTGAGGTAGCTGGGGCTGTTACAGCAGAATCTTTAATGAGCTCTGAATTTTCTAAGGAAAGAGAGAAACCCAAAAGTGGCCAGCTCTTACAGCAGGGGTCTCAAACACGTTGCCGCAGGCTGCATGCAGCCCCTACAGCTATTTCCTGCAGCTTGCAATGACACTATCATTACCGATATTTGCAATATTGTGGTATGAAAAGGTTTCAGTGGTGCAGCACTTGAGCTAACGTACTAGTCCTCATGCAGCCCTATGCTAGTCCTCATGTGGCCCTCATAGTGATTTGAGCTTGAGACCCCTGTCTTACAGAGTACAGCTAGGCAGCAAAAACAAACAGACAAACAAACAACAAATGCCTGTGATAGGGAACCTCAGAGTCTGGGTCAACTAACTCAGGCTCATGATCCTTAGCTAAAAATAACAGTGTAAACGTTCCCACTCAGGCTGGAGCCTAGGCTCCGTGTTGGGGGAGCATGAAGGTCAAAATTGCTATTTTTAGCCCCACTTGCACAAGCCTGGGTCTGTTGACCTGAGACACAGTGCTGCAGGGTTTATTTTATTGTGTAAATGGCTCTACAGAGTTGGGGGAAACAGGAGCTTGCAGTTCTTGGGTGGGGCTGGAATGGGGCCAGAGGAACTGCGCTAAATTCACAGCCAGTTCTGCTGCGTCTAAGCAGTTAGTGTCCAAATCCTTCTTCTTCATCTGCTCTCTAAATGTGTAATGTTTCATTTACTTTGGGTGGGTTCCAACAGTTTTCACACATTCATAATACAGAACAGGGGCAGTTAAGACCCAACAAGCCAATAAAACAAGGAACAGATCACAATACGTCTGGGCAGAGTATCTGCTGCTCACGCTCAGTAATCTGCCACTAGGACACAAGGTGTCTGCATCAGGAAGAAATCAGATACTTTCAGAGTAGCTGCTTTCCACATTCTCTATTTTACACCATTTGTGTTGCTTTTGTGTCCATACAAGGGATATGCTTCTTTTGTAAGGAGGACACTCGGTGACTCTCATTGGTATTCCAGGAGCATGGCAAATGCTACTGTGCAGTCATTTGTTATGCAAAGAGCCCTGTGTAAGTCAATGCAGTGTGATATGTCCATAATTTCCTTCCCTTTGATACATGCCGTATATTCCTTTGGTTAGCTTTTGGGCCAAACCAAAACCACAGCCAAACCTGCCTGTAAAATGGCACCAGAACTTGGCTTTTTGTTTGACTCTGAAAATATTCTGCTTGAGCAAAAGGGGAAAAAGGACTTTAGAGAATAATGACATGAGCACTAGTGAATATGTGTTTCTTCTTCATTCAAGGGCTTTTTGTTCCTTTCACCCTATGAGCAGGCAGTGTGTTTAGGCTCCTGATGCAAATGAACCTCCATTCTACTTATTTACATTTATTGTAGGGGACTGCATAGGATGAGAGAAAAGAGAAAGCTGGGCATTTTTTCCTTCTAGTGATGAAAGGTGTTCCTATTTCCTTCTTCCACCCTGCACCCGCTACCCTTAACTAAATGGAGCTGGGTTGTTCCATAATGCAGTTGAGATAAGGAAATCTGGGCAAAAAATTTCTGTCCAAACTTTTTCAACAGAAAATTGGATTTCCAGCTGAAATGCTTTTGTGGAAAATGTCTTCTTTGTATAGAAAACTACCATTTTTTCATTTGGAAAAAAAATATGAAATATTTTGGATGAAAACCAAAATATTTTGATTTGGAAATATAGCAGTAGTGCTTCATGGGAGTTGAAATAGAAGTGTTTCATGCTCCCGTTCTTCCCAGTGTGCCGAGCTCCCTGGCTGGAGTACATCTCCCAGGATGCACCATGGTCAAGGCACTCCCATAAGGCAACATTTCCAAACTGAATTATTTTGATTTTCACACATTTTGTATTTTCAGATTTTTGCCAGAAAATCTAAATTTCCCACAGGAAAGAAAACCAAACATTTTTCGGCTAGCTCTAGTGATGAGTGATGTGAGGCACTCCCTCCTGCTCCTCCCCTTTGAAAAGATGAGCACACAACAGCTCTGTAGTGTTCCTAGTCCTCCCTGTCAAAGAGCATGAGAGAGGTGAGGCCTTCAATCAAAAGTTACCAGTGTAGGAGGGGCTGAGCAATCCGAGCTTTAACCAACTGATTGCTTTTATCATTTTCAGAAATGTGTCCACATACGAGGTTTCGTCCTCTCAGGCCATCAGCTCCCCTCAGCGATCGAAACGTGTGAAAGAGAACACACCTCCACGTTGTGCTGTGGTGCACAATAGCCCTGCCTGCAGCACTTCTGTCACGTGTGGTTGGGGAGACGTGGCTTCCAGCACTACACGGGAGCGGCAGCGGCAGACGATAATCATTCCTGACACACCCAGCCCTGCAGTCAGTGTCATTACTATCAGCAGTGATACAGATGAAGAAGAGGAACAGAAACATGCAACCACCAGGTGAGCAGTGATTTTGACCCCATCAAGGGGTTGGGGTACAAGGAAGACTATAGAGTCATAGGAGTTAGGGTTGGGGCTGAAAGACTACCTAGAATAAAATAATCTAATTATCCACTGGTAGACAGTATATGCTGTATGGAACAATAATGTCATGGGAAGCAATTCCTGGCACTCACTCTAAAGAAACACTTTGACAGGAAAATTAGCATGATCCATTGATGAAGTCTTGACCTGGGACTCTAAGGGAACTGCGTTAAATTTCCTGCTCTGTCATAGTGTTCCTGTGTGATCTCAGGCAATTTATTTATTTGATCTCTGTCTATAAAATGGAAATAATAGTTCCTTACCTCACAGGGATGTTGTGAGGAGACATATGTTAAAGATTGTGGTGTGATCAGATACTATAGAAATGGGAGCCACATGAACACCTGCAATAGCCTATAGAACAGAGCAGTGAGGAACTGAAGTTTCAAGAGCAAGTGGTTCAAGATCAGATCTCTTTTTCTAAGTGAGCCATAGAATAAAAAGATTGGAGGATATCACATATAGTCCAGTCCTCAGCATCTGTCAAGAAGACCATGCTACTACTTCGATATTTAGTGCTTCTCCTAACCTAGTCTTGAAAACCTCTAATGATTGTTTCATAAATACCTCATTATGTGAAATGAGTTGCAAATAGCTGAATAATTATAGAATCTTTATGCTACTAACTCAGCTAGGAATTTTCTAACCCTATCCCTTCAGTAATAAGAGATAAATAAGTAGTAAGGAATAAGAGATAAAGTAATAAGACTAATAACAGATAAAATCTGCTCCAGTAATATGAGCTAAAACCTACTCCATGGCAGTTTGGCCTTCAAATATCAGAGATATCTATATATCTGAGTCTTGGTGTTGTGATGATTATTAGTGGTGCACTGAAAATGGGTACAGAAAAGATGAGAAGGTGCCTGCCTCAGTGAGTTTACTTGTACAGAGAAGCTAGGCACAGAGGCTATGTCTACATCTAAAAATGCTAGGCTGACCTAATTAAGTTGACCTAAGTCAACTTGGTGTGTCTGTACCAGAAGCCTAAGTTGATCTAGCATGTCCATATAGGTACTTGCTAGGTCAGTTTAGGAAAGGTACATTATGGGAAGTGTGCCAACGTGGTGCCTGAGAAGGGCCCAATTCCCTGGCAAATCCTATAAAAAGAGGAAGTCAGCTCAGCACCTTCCACTGTGCCTGGCAACATGTAGCAAAAGGAAGTCATGAACCATACTCTGTTCGTGCTACTTGGCAGGAGGTGCTCAACACCTGCTATCCAGTGCTCAGTACTCTCTTCAGCTGGAGCATGCTCTTCCGGGACCCCAACAGTACAGAGGCAGAGAGCAGCACTACCATCATGCTGACCCTGCAAGCTGCTGTGGTGACGGTGCCCTCCATGCCCCATGGCTTCTGGGCAGGGGAAACCAGCTGCGACTGGTAGGACCATGTCAACCTCAGCATCTGGGATGACATGCACTGGCTCCAGAATTGCTGGATGAGCGAGCGGACCTTCTTTGAGCTGGTCCATGAGCTCACCCCGGTCCTGCAGCACAGGGGCACCCAATTTAGACCTGACCTGTCTGTGGACAAGCGAGTGGCCATTGTGGTCTGGAAGATGGCAACCCTGGATGCCTACTGCTCTGTTGCCCACCACTTTGGCATCAACAAGGCCGCTTTGGAAGCAGCCCTCCTGCAGGTCAGCAGGGCCATCAACTGGGTCCTGCTAGCCCACCTTGTCACCCCAGGCAATCTCCAGGACAACTTCAGCACTTGGCTTCCCCAACTGTAGGGGCATTGTGGACGGGACCCACATCCCCATCCAAGCCCCAGAACACCAGCCATGGACTACAGGAATTGCAAGGGCTACAGCTCCATGGTCCTGAAGACCCTTCTGGACCACCAAGGGCTCTTCATGGACATTTACATGGGCTGGCCAGGGAAGGTGCATGATGCCTGTGTGCTTAGCAACTCTGCCCTGTACAGGCGCATGCAGGCGGGCACCTTCTTTTCCCAACACACCATCATCCTCAGGGATGTGCAGGTGCCTGTCCTGATCCTGGGAGATGCTGCCTACCCATTGCTCCCCTGGCTCATGAAACCCTACACTGTCAACGTGGATGCCAGCAGGGAGCTCTTCAGCCGAAGGTTGAACAGGTGCCACCTCGGCGTGGAGTGTGCCTTCGGACAGCTCAAGGCATGGTGGAGGGCCCTCCTGACACACCTGCATCTTGCTGAGCGCAGCATCCCGGAGGTCGTCAGTGCCTGCTGTGTGCTCCATAACCTTTGTGAGCTGAAGGGGGAGGCTGAAGTTGAACGCCTCATCGGGCACTTTGAGCAGCCTGACACCATGTCCCAGACGCATTGAGCCCAGCAGCAAGCAGTCAGCATCCGGGATGCATGGAAGGACCACTTCCTCAGAGAGGAGTGCTGAGTGATGGGCCTTCTCCAAGGAACCCTCATCTCCCCACCCCATCCATATCTTCCCCCCACCCACCCACTCTCCCATCATGAGATAATGAGATATGGTTTCATGGGTTTTATTTACAAGGGGAATGGGTGTTCGGGGAGAGTGAGGGGAGCTTGGTGGTGGGACCTGCAGGAGTTGGGGGCTTGGGGAAAAGGAGAGGGTTTGGGGGACAGGAAGGTCAGGGTGGGGGGCCAGTGCTAGTCGCCAGGGGCAGGTGGGTCCCAGGCCTGCACACAGGAACCCACTGTTTGAATCTAAACAACTGCTTTGATTTGCTGTAACAGTCTGACCTGATCCTATGACTTACACTTCTCTGCATTTATTTTCCTCCTGTTCTGTAAGTTCCCCATCTTCAGGCATCTTATGAATTGGGATTTTCTCCCACAGAAGCTCATGCAATAAATAAATTTGTTAGTTTTTAAATATGCCACAAGAGTCCTTGTTTGTTTTGCTAAATGAGACTGATATGGTTACCCCTTTGGAACTTGTCTGAAGTTTGTCACCTTTAGTTAAGTTTCTTCTCCTCCTTATCCTACGTGTACCTCTCAGCCTCTCAAAGAATGACGGGAATCCAAATGAAATATATGCATTTGATGGGAGGCAAGAAGTGTACATCAGAGGCTGCAAGTGACTCCAAAATGAAATTGTAAGACTCAGAAAAATCATGCAAAGGCTTTACTGGACTTGTGTGTATTTGTGCAGATTTTTGCCTGATGAACAATGATGTGTGCTGGTAGTATAAAAACGAAGCAGTTAACTTGGCACGTGATATTGTCATTATGCTAATATTAGATGTTACAGAATTAGTATGAGATCATAATTTACTAGCTGAGTCAGAACTAAAGATCTGATTCCAAGTTCACTGATGTCAGTGGTAGAGTCTTTCCAATGACTTCAATGAACTTCATATTAAATCCTAAATTTATGACATGATTTTACTAGAATCCCTGGGACTAAAAATTCTTTAGAAAGAAAGAAAGATTTATTCTTGGTTATGCAAAGAGATTGATCTTTAGCAGATAACAAAGTTCCTGTGCCCCTGTTATAAAAGATTGGTAACTAGACATGGACAAAATAGCCCCACCTGCATATTTTGGGCCTCGTTCTCAATTATGCTAAAGCCCCTTTACAGTGCTCTGGCAGAATAAAAGAGCCTTAAAGTGAAAGTTTACTCCTACACTTCTGCAACTGCACTTCCACAAGGCCAGGGCAATACAAAGTGGCTTTCTAATAAAGCAGAGCCAGGCCCTTTATTTGAAAAAACAAAGGGAATTTCACATGCTGTAGGAAGAATTTCTTTCTTATCTAATGCAAATCACAGGTGAGCCACTGAAAATTTTAAAGGTTGCCAATGCGGTGGAGCAGGCCATCCAGGACTTTAATTCTTTTCTTCTGCATATTTTAGATTGTTATGTATAACTATGTATAGCCTTGTATAACTATTTTAAAATCAATAGACTTTTAAAAAATTGATAGTCCCCACATTCCCAGAAACACCAGGGAGCTATAGGTTACATGGGAAGTTATGTGACTCTTTGGAAGCAAGTGAAACAAAAAGGAGTCTTGTGGCACTTGAGAGATTAACAAATTTATTTTTTTGCACAAAAATAAATGTGTTAGTCTCTCAAGTGCCACAAGACTCCGTTTTTGTTTTGCTGAGCTAGACTAACTCGGCTACCCCTTTATAACTTGGAATGTGGTTTCCAATGTAGTATTACAAACGAGTGCCACCTGCTGGAGTCTGTTAACATCCTTGCCAGAAATTACAAAAGGGAGAAGATCTAGTGGGGTAGCTGTATTAGTCTATTTCAGCGAAATAAATAAGGAGTGCTCAGGCACTTTTAAAGACTAATGAATTTATTTATCACATAAGCTTTCATGGGCACAGTCCCACTTCATCAGATGCATGAAATGGAAGCTGTAGTATGTTAGGTGTGTTTATACATATGGGGGGGTCACAAGGTCAAATCAAACAGTGCCAGAGGAAAAGTCTGCTAGAGCCTATCTCAGCAAAGCAAACACATTGTTTGGATACAAACAGTGTGGAAGAGGGCCCTGTAACAGCAATACCTGAGAAGGTGAGATGATATCAGAGGGGAAATTACTTTTTGTAATGAGGAAGAGTGGTGCTTGTGCAATGACTTCATCACTAAGAGATCTCTAGTAGGCATTCTCAGTTCATTGTCTTTTCCAGAGAAACTCCCCTGAACTCAACATCCATAGGACCATCAAAATGGGTCTCAATTGTGCTGTAGTACAACATTCCTATCAGTTATTTCTCCTGAACAGAGAAGTTTAGGTCCCTCTGTTTTCCCTGGACGAGTGAGGAAGTTCAAAACAGAGTTTAGATTTTACAGATTTCTTATAAATTAAGAGACTTTGGCATTTTTGTAAGTTTCTCTTCTAAAGCTCTCCAATATTATGGGGCCAAACAGACAGACTGATAGCATTCGGCACTAATAGTAGCCTGAGCGATGTCACCCCTCCATAGCTTTTCATTTAGTAGGTTTTTCTAACTGTACATCCTCTGCTGATTAAATATTTCTAAAATTAACAAGGGGAAAAATAAAACCATGTAAATATAGAACAGAAGCACAAGTGCAGCCTGGAATGAATAAATTATGGATATAAGTGAGTGAGGGAATGTGTGCACCACTTGTGAATGAATGACACCCAGGACTGGGCCAGCGGTAAAAGCAGTAGGAAGTATAATTTCACATGCTGCTAACTCTAGGGTAGCAGAGCATGGCAGGAAGAAGTGATTAAAAGGAGGGAAGAGAGGAGGTGTCCTTTGTGACTTTATGTTTAGGAAAAAAAAGAAGTCCCAACACTGAAATAAGTGACGATTCCAGGCTTGGCCTGGGATTCATTTGTTTTGGTGGGTTTAGGACTAACTGTCAACTTCCTTTGAATAGAGTTTGCTATGTTTCATTCTGAAGCGGCAGCAATTCATATGGCTGCAAGATATTGGGCTGTCAGACCCCATAGGAGGGAACTATCATGGGCTTAACCCTTTTATGTACATTGGGCCTTCTCAGAATGCACCATGATGTGATTTATAGAGAGCTAAGGTGGTATATTGTAAATACCCCTGAAACAATAGGCCAATTTGTGCATAGGTTGCTTTTGTTGTCAACTGGAGGGCCTGAACTGGGAGCCTCCAGAGCTAGACATGTGAGCCACTACAGTTTGAGCTAAGGAGACAGAATCTTAAGCTGAGAGCTATAGCAGACCAGGACACATACTGATCAGTGAAATACATTTGCATTGTCTGGGACTTGATATCCGCAGTTAGGAAAAACTGTCAGTCCTAAAAGACTCAAGACACAGTCCTTGGTGGGTAGAGCTCCACTTCCCTCGAGCAATGTTGATTTACACCAGCTGCAGTGCCAGCCTTTAGCATCTTGTCAGGTTTCACTGTTGTTTGAACAGCTAACTCAACCTCTGTCTTTAACCTGATCTCATCCGACACCTTATGGGTCTCCATCTCTTCCCTCTTAGCAGTGACACCAATTCAGGTATTTCTTGAGGGAGGGCAAATTTGGATCCTCGTCTGCACACCCAGCAGGGAACCTGATCCTGTCCCTGCATGTCGCCCACTCCTGTGAGGACCCTGGGCCCCCCTTGGCTGGAGAGTCTTCCCGTTTCTTTTATCCATGCAGTGCATTGGCCAGTGCCAGCAGGTATTGAGTTCTTGGCAAACTGCTCTGCACTCTGCTATACAGAAACAGACTCCTCTAGGGCAATGGTTCCCAAACTGTAGGACATGCCCAAGCTTCCAAGCCTGCTTTGCCCTGAGACCAGCTCCACCCTCCAGCCTCACTCCTTCCTCACCCTATTCAACCTCCAGTCATCCTTTGTCTCCAGGCTTGGGAGGAAGAGGGGACAAGGAAGGAGAACCATGCTTCCAGCCCCACTCTAGCTCCAGATCAATGTCACCCTCACACCCATCCAGGCCCCCCTTCTACTGAACCTCCAGTCCTAGCTTTGCCTGTCAGTCTCACTCCACCCCCAACTCCCCTCTGTCTCCAGCTGCATTCCTCACTCCTCTGCTCTCTTCCTTTCTCCACTCCCAATCCAGCTCCATCTCTAGCCCCAGCTCCTCCCCCAACCCAGGTCTGTCTTCAGCCCAAGCTCTGCTGCTGAGAAAGCCTTGGCTGCACAGTAGTCAGGGGCAGGGCACAGACAGGTTAGGATATGACTGAAAAGTTGGTGTCTCACTGCACTAGCACCTGATCACACCATTTGGCCAGGTGACTCCTCCCTCTGGCTTCATACCTTCTCCCAGTGCACCCAAGCTCCTTCCCATTCCTCCTTCAGACCTCTTCAGAAATCCCATAAGCCCTGTTGATCTCCTCTTTGAAAACCCTCAGCTGCACCCATGCTATTTGGATGGAAGTTACTGGAAGCTGTCCACGCATGTCTGAGAGCACAGACATGCTCAATGTCTCTATGCCTCTTGGACGTGAATGGTTCTGTGGCTGAGTTAGATTTCAAGCTCTGGAGTGCAGGGGACTTGTCTCTCTGCACACCCAGGTAAAAGCTCTAGGCACACACAGAGTGGTGTGTGATTCATAAAGAATACTAATCTTTAAAGGTAATTTTCACAGATACTGGTTTGAGGGTATTGCTAATCTGTAAAGCTGGATTGCCACCGCTCTCAGGACTGCATGCATGAGCTACTATGAGTGCAGCAGGGAGAGCTGCAATAAAGACAGCAGGTGTGAATAGATGCAGGTGTAATAAGAAGAGGCTGGAAGCTCCAGCATGGTTCTGCTAGGCAACGTTTAATCATCTAACAAAAAGATAGCTTTCTCTTCAAGATTGCTCAATCAAAATGGAATACATATTCTGGATTAATAAAACACACAGATTTCATGTCTAGGAAAAAACACTCTTCCACTCCCACAGCTGAGCCCTTTGCATACCAAGTGTAAGCCAGGAACAAATGTTTACAGTTCAGACACAAAGTCCTGTATGTATGGAAGGACCTATAAAAGAAACACAGCCAAAATCTTATCAGTTGTCAGAGCACTGTTCATTGACTTGATTTTTCTTTATAAAAGGTCATAACACTCAATGTTAGAAAATGTACGTCTCTCCTTCACAGGCAGCAGAAAGCAGTTACAAAGGGCAAACGTTACAGATCCTCGTAAATGTGAAATTATAGCTTTTCTATTAGGCAGATGGAATATGGATGACATATTAGTCATTTTTATCAGCTTAATATTCTTTCTTGCAGCACCATATCAAAACTGTTACATCTTCCTTCAAATAAGTTGGTTGTCATTCTAAGACAGAATATCATTCGTTTCATTTCAAACACAGCAGCCTATCCATCTTTTGATGGAAGAGGGGATTAAATAGAAGAATCTAATAGTTTGTTACTGCAAACCCTTTAAAAGAGGCCATTATGCATGAGAGGAGTGGATTCAGTTCTGTGTTGTACTCCAGACTTCCTTGGTGGGTGATCACTTATCTTACTGAGCCCCCACCTGAACAAGGAAGTCACCATTCCTCCCACCCTTTATCTCTCTTGGCTATTGAAATTGTAAGTGCTTCAGGGCAGGGACTGATTGTTGCTGTGTGTTTCCCATGGTGCATAGAAGAATGAGGCCCTGATCTAGATCTAGGTGCTCTAGTAATAATCATAAACACATTGAAATCTGTTGTGCCTGAGAAAGGGTCGCAGACTCACGCACTGGATTATTTGGTTTTTAAAGCAGCATAGTAGTGCACTTTTCAATATAAGAACAAAAAATTAAATAAAAGATTTTCAAACTCAAGAAGCAAGGGAAAGCTGGGCAACTGCCAGCCAGGTAGGCTGCCAGAAAGGCTCTTTATCAGGGAAATGTGGTGAAACCAATAATGCTGCTGAAGAGGCATCACTCACTTTTTCTTGCACTGTAGAAAAAAAAAAAAAGAACAGATAAATAAATATTGCCTGTCATGAAAGCTGATCTATAGATCTGCCACATTTGCTTATGTTAACTTGGATACCTAGGGATTCTGAGGCAAAAGGATCAAATGCCCACCAGTGGCCGAGTCCAGAATGATCAGCTCTTCTGCTGAGTTAATGTGTTGGAGGGAAGGTATTGAACAGAGCCTTAATGAGGAAAGAAATAAAGAAAAGAAGAATGGTACTCAAGAGGTTAAGAAATGGGCTGTTTTTTCTATATGGTGTTTCCACTATTGAGTCTAATTACTTAGCTCTTTATGTGCTATCCATTTCTTTTCATCATTTTAAAAACTTCAGTTGCCATAACAACATAATGCAATCAGTGAAACATAGCAGCTATTTTCTGTAGTCAAGGTCTGTGCGCTGTCAAGGATATGAGCCATTTAAGCAAATCTTCCCTCTCTCTCCCATCCCCCTCCTCTCTCTCTCTTTTTCTCTAAACAAGCTCATAATGGGAAGGATAAACCATCAGGAATAATTAGACACAGTAGTGGAGCGAATCCCAACAGCGCTGGTGCAGTCTAGCCTAATGAACTTCTAGCAATAATCCTAGAAATGCTGATGTTGATGTTCCTTTTTAATCACTTCTTTGATGCCATAGATAGATTAGGTGCAGCAGGACCTCAGTAATTCGCACTAATATCAGGAGACCTGTTGCAAAGTACTGAATGTTGTGAAGGAATGAGTAAGAAAATAAAACCCAAGGATTCTGTGTGGCAAAATATATATTGTTCATTTCCTTCAGCTGGCTATTCATTTGAAGTATTTGTGAATATATATGCTCCCTAATGTGTTAGTAAATAGAATGTAGTATATTTTGTAATAATGGAATTTTAATCATATGAAACCTCACTGTAACAGCTATTATTAAATCCTTGCTGAAGGGCGGGTGGAGACACTGCATTTCTGTGTGGGTGGTAAGATATGCAACTTATCTTAGTGAGCTTCTCCTGTAGAGAGATAGTAAATAGCTTGAAAATAAATCTAGCAGTTTGTCTGAGTGCTATTCTAAGCTGGGCATGTGAGGTCAATTGTAAGATCCATACTCAGGGTTTTTACTCACTCCTTGCTCAGATAAAAGTCACGTGACTTTGGGGAGGTAGCCTGACTAGTAAAAAAAAAAAAAAGACCTTAAGAGCACAGGATGTGGCTAGAGGGCCCTGATCTGGCAAAACACTGAAGCACATGCTTAATTTTAGTCCATGAGCATCCCCATTGTTAAAGGAGCATGTTGAGGATTGAATAGAATGTTGTTCTGACAATTCTTGCCCATTCACTTTCTTCCATGTTGTTTCTGATTTTCAGCACCCTGTCCAAGCAAAGAAAAAATGTCATCAGCTGTGTCACTGTGCACGATTCTCCTTACTCTGATTCCTCCAGCAACAACAGCCCCTATTCAGTGCAACACCGTGGGGCACACAATAATGGGAACACCTATGACACAAAAGGGGTACCAGAGACCCATTGCAGTGGGAACCCCCGAACTATAATTGTGCCACCACTCAAAACCCAGGCCAGCGAGGTGTTGGTGGAATGTGATAGCTTGGTACCAGGTAATTTGCACTTCTTCACTTAAGAAATAAACAATAAATCTCAAAAGAATCTCACTCTTCTGGTTCTTTTAAAAAGAATAGAGACTGTGTGCCTTCCACTCCCAGCACACCTTGCACAGCTATTCTTCAAAGGCGTATTGCATTATGAATGAAACAAACAGGGAGTCCTCTGGCACTTAAAGACTAACAAATTTATTTATAATTTTTTTAATAAAATTTTTATAGATTTGTTAGTCTTTAAGTAGCACAGGACTCCTTGTTTGTTTTACTGAACTAGACTAACACAGCTGCCCATTTGGAACTTGGCATTATGAATGAGTTGCACAGAGGCTCTTCAGTGTGCCTGGGAGTCATAAAGGCTAAGTGTGTTCTCAATTATGTTAGTGATTGTCCAAGAACAGAATTTGGCCCCTAGCAGAGAGATTGGTATCAAAGGGGCCTTACATCAGCTTGAGCCAGATCTTCCACGTAGGGTTATATATTTACTTAAAAAGGGACAAAGGTTCTTTATATTGAAAGCATGGAACCATTTTTCATTCCGATCTGCTGACATTTCTGGGGAGAACAGGCTGGATCTACTGGGCTGGGTGTGTTAGGTTTGCTCTTCCACTTTCAAATCCTCCACTGTCCTGGAAATCCTGGGTTCTGAGCTGTGTAGTTGTCCTTTAGTTTTGTACATGGCCATTGCCAGGCTGTGTGCCAAGACTCAGAGCACAGGCTCTCTCTTATTATCCTTCCCTATTCTCAGTGAAGCTGACCAGGCTAAGGGTTTTCCTTGCTGTGCATTCCAGGCTGCTAATTTTTCCTCCTTCTCCTCGGCATCTGCCTCCTCACTTCCTGCTATTCCTCACACAGAACACTTTCAGGTGCTCCTGAGGTTCTGTAAACTAGCCTGCAGACCTAGATAGAGATTCACACAGTGAGGTTGTACTTAGGGAAAACAGGCAAGCCCACATGTATGAGCTCCCAGAGGTACTGTTGGGTAAATACCTTCCTATAGCTAGGAGGAGACATTTTCAATGCACCCTTTCTTGTTGCATTTCTCCTTCCACAAGCCACGCGGAGGTGAGGCAGTGAGGGACAAGTTGGTTAGATGAAGTAAAACATTATTTAAATATAAATGTGTTTCCTGTCACAGTCACTACTAGTCATCACTCATCCTCCTACAAGTCCAAGTCCTCCAACATCGTGACCTCCACCAGCGGTCACTCTTCAGGGAGCTCGTCTGGAGCCATTGCCTATAGGCAGCAGCGGCCAGGACCACATTTCCAGCAGCAGCAGCCTCTTAATCTCAGCCAGGTAAGCAATCTGGGAGGGAGGCAGCAAGTAGGCCCTGCAGAAATATGGCATCTAATGGATACTTTGATATACCATCTTCTGTATGTAACCCACACCCACTTGATGTAGTACTCTGTTGCTCTCTAGGGGTGTCTGGGTCAAATAAGAAGGTTGATGAGCCTGCCACAGCCTTGGTTAAGAAAATAATGTCTTTCAGCACACAAAAGAGGGATTTCTGCTTTTAGTACCAGAAGTCTCCCACTTCAGTTCCCACTTCTCTCAATCCACCCAAGGCCAAAGCATTTCACATACAAATTATCTCAAAAGTCAAAACGTTTAACCTTGAGAGAAAGAGAAGTAACGTAGACAGGCATGTCTGAGTGCTGATTATAGGGGAGCATGGAGGGGGATGGTATAAGAAAAGGGTGTGGGGATTCATCTCAATTGTAATCAAATGTCAGGACAAAGCCTTTCAAGTGAGGTTTGAAGGGAAGGTGTGACTGGCTGTCAGGATGGGCGACATTTCCAGTCGAATCTGACAAGTGGAGTGAGCTTTCAAATTGGGACCTGCCATAAGTGTAATGTAGGCAGCGGGCCATTTCTGGATTGCTTGATTTGGGCCAGGATTTAGGCAGTTTCTGTTGGGTGACAGCAGGCAATACCAGATGTTTTCAAGTCTGACAGTCAGCAGAGAAACCCAGTGCAGCCCAGAGATCTCGGTAAAGAATCTCCTTTGTGTTTATTACATCTGAGACGCCTCTCTCAGACTTCTCCGTTGTGAGGGGAAGGAAGTCAGTAAGGGACAACAAAGACATCAGGATTTCAGAGGTTGGAAGCTCTAAGAACTCAGGGCAGTGTAGACTGTGGCACAGAACCAAATACAAGAAAAGTTGCTTTAAAAGGATGACATTTTTTGACAAAAAAAAAGTGTTTCAAAATTAAGCTGAAAATTTTGAAAACTTCTGACCAGCTCCAAATTAAAAAGGAGGGAATGAAAGTGGTGGAAAGGTGGAGGAAAGAGGATCCAACTTCCAAAAATGAGAGTGTAGCTTGGCTGCAACGTTCTGAACTGTAAAGATTACAGGTGAAGGATTTGGGAAAATGATAAAGGGACATTAGAAAATAGAAGTAGGTAAGATGGATCGGTGTCATTCTTGTCTAGCGATCGTTTTCTAATTTCTGTTCTCTTCCTTATCTAATTATTTGATTATCTGATTGCACAATAGTCATAACTGACTGAGGAAACACTTTGTAACCATCATGCGATGCAAGGAACCAGTTAAGAAAATCATTAGTGTTTGAGAAGAATATATCTTCTCTCCCACAAACAGACATTATCTTTGTTCAAGAAGTTACAGCTGATTGTAGACAGTTCTGGGGCAGGAGAGTCTTCAGGACCAGTTGGGGCCTGGGATTGGTGGCGGGATCTTAAAAAACATTATTCTGCAAGTCAAGGAAAGGAGAGCAGCAAAACCAACACTATATAAATAAATAAAGTTTCCTCTTCCCTTTCTGGCCTACAGGGCTTTCAGTTCAGGATCCTTCATCAGCATTAAATTCATTGTCAAATTTTCAAAAATGCTTGGGTTGTCTGAGCCTCGCCATGGCTCTTTAGTGGAAATGCTTACAGAATCCCTGGGCTCCTTACAGGCAATGAGGAATATTGTTTCTCTAGAGCAGTGGTTCTCAACCACTGTGTCGTGACACAAAAGTGTGTCATGGTACGGTGGTTAGTGTGTCACAGGCTGAGCCTGTCCCTGTCCCTGCCCCCCCTCGCTAAGCTGTACCCCAAGCTGGAGTGACCCCAGCTGCAGTGGGCCCCAGCCCCAGCCACGCTGTGGCTGGCTGGAGCAGGGCCAGGCACCATCCGCAGAACGGCTGGCTGGAACAGTCGCTGGCCCAAAAGACAGATAGGCGAGCGGGCCTCAGTGATGGGCTGAATATGGTGGTGGTGGGGGGGATGGATTCAGGCGGCAGGGGGCAAGTGAGGTAGGGGGTTAGATTTGAGACTGGGTCAGGAGGGGTAATCTGGGGATGGGGGTGGGTTCTGGCAGCAGGAGCCAAGTAGGAGGTGGGGTGGGGGGAGATGGAGGTTTCCAGGGGAATGGTGGGGGGCTAAGACACGGGAGAGGGGGCTTGGTGTTTCATGCACAACTGGGAAGCCTCCCAACTGTGTCACCAACATGAAAAGGTTGAGAACCCCTTCTCTAGAGCAGTGTTTACCAACCAGTATGCCATGGCACACAGGTGTGCCGGCAGGTCTGAGCAAGCGTGCCACAAAATTTTTTGAAGAACTACTCAAAGAGCTCAGGATTGGATAATTGGCTCATGAATATTCATGAGTTCATTTGGAAACCATATGGTGGTGTGCCTCAAATCAATTAAAGGTAGCGAGGTGTGCCAGGGCAAAGAAAATGTTGGGAACCACTGCTCTAGAGAGAGCTGCTATGGTGTATCCAGGGAACATATAGGCTTTGGAGGGACCCTGTGCAGCCCTGTGACTTCCAAGGGAAGTTTACTGTCACATTGACGATTTCAGGAGGAGGGAAAAAACACATAGTGAATTGATGAACTCCTCAGTGCCAGTTGGCAAGGGGTTTGAAGAGTCTCCTGATCCTGGTGTATATGTTCTGGTTCATCAAAGAATATCCTGTGAGGTCCTAAATGAAAGCCAGAGTTATACTGGTCATTAATATCATGAAGTATATGTACAGATACTATGTAAGCTTTACATGGTATTTGTACATACACTTCATGATATTAAAGGAGTGCAAAGCGTTATGTCTGCATACTGGAAATGTGTTCTTAAGTCTGTATCAAGGCAGATTTGACAGACAGGTTTTCCGTCAGACAAAAGGTGTTTATCGATTTATCTCTTTGTCAGCATGTTAATTAAGCATAGTAAGCCAACACAAAGGAAACCCTATTTGCATATGAAATCAGTGTGGGAATGTGAAATCAACAAGGAGACAGCACACCAAAGAATAAGTCACGGAGGTTTTTTCTGTCACACTGGGTACAGACAATGGACTTCTGGAGACAGAAGGAGAAAGGAAGGCATCCCTTTATTCTACACCTAGGAAGTAGTCAGAGCGTTCCTGAACATGGAATCACAACCACACTTGGTTTGTTGAAATGCTAGATAGAGGGAGGCTGGCCAAATTCTATAGGCAGAAGGGTGGTAGCCAGTTAAATTTAGTCTCTAAAAATCTAGTAGCCCTTTCATTTCCATTATCCTTACTCCCTCTCTTGAATCTCTGAGAATAGCTTATCCTTGTTTTCTATAAATATAGCTCAGTGTTGTAATATCATACAAGGAGCTGATCCCAAGTTGAATAATTCAGGCTGGTGTGTACTTTATTCTCTTGGGGACAGCTATGCTGGATTTCTCTGAGTGTTCAGTGGTGAAGGGGCCAGACACTACAGTTGAATGCTTTAAAGGAGCTCAGGGGCTGGAGGACAACTATTGTTAACCTGCAAGGCAAAAGAGGGGCTGGAATAGTTCAGAGGAGAATGCTTGGATGATGAACAGGCTGGAGGTGTCAGAGAGGAGATACCTTGGTTCTGGAAGAGGGCTTCCAGCTCACTCCAGGGGCAAAAGGAGAATAACAACCTGTTGCCTTCTAACCATCTTGTATTTTGCTCTCTTCAATGCAGGCCCAGCAGCACATCACAACTGATCGCACGGGGAGTCACCGGCGCCAGCAAGCCTACATCACTCCAACAATAGCTCAGGCTCCGTACTCCTTCCCACACAATAGTCCCAGCCATGGTACGGTCCATCCCCACCTGGCTGCAGCTGCAGCGGCTCATCTCCCTGCCCAGCCCCACCTCTATACGTATACCGCACCTGCTGCTCTGGGCTCTACAGGCACCGTTGCTCACCTGGTGGCCTCCCAAGGGTCTGCTCGTCATGCTGTGCAACACACCACTTATCCAGCCAGCATTGTCCACCAGGTTCCTGTCAGCATGGGTCCCCGGGTTCTGCCATCTCCCACCATCCACCCAAGTCAGTACCAGGCTCAATTTGCTCATCAAACTTATATCAGTGCTTCTCCTGCCTCCACAGTCTACACTGGATACCCGCTGAGCCCCACTAAGGTCAACCAGTACCCTTACATCTAAACACTGGAATAAGAGAGAGAGAGAGAGAGAGAGAGACACCCACAAAGAGGGAGGGAGGTGGCTGTTTTTATACTGAAGAACATAACAATGCAATAGGAGGCTCACGTGAAACTTGAACGAAGGAGACTTTATGAAAGAAACAAGAAAGGAAGGAAGGAGAGAGAACTAATTCTACACTTTTTATTTAAAAAAAAAAAGAACAAGAAAAATAAAAAACACAAAATACAAAACCATTCTGCACCAAACTAGAGAGAGGGGAAGCAGATGGACCCACTGTTGGGTCATGTTTTTGGAGAACTTCACTGGTAGACTTTTAAAGATTATTTTCATCTGATAATGAGCTATGTTTAGGAATTTGTTGTCCAGAACACCTAAAACAAAATCTGTTAGGTTTTTAACCTGATAAATCTATGGATTAGGGATTTATCCAGAACATCAAAGGGATAATGCCCCATTTTTGCACTGGGCTCTGTAATTCAAAGGTATGTGAAGTGTTCTCTATGGGGAGGATAAAAAGAGGGGAATAGATGTCAAGGTGGGGAGGTAGGAGTGATTGTTCTACCACTCTAAATTTCAGACCTAGCACTGATTCTCTTAAAATGGGTACACACAAAACAGGGCCTCCAAAATTTGTCAAGATCAGAAGCATTTGGGACTATTTTCCCCTTTCTGTGAGCGCCTGGATAAATCCCTGAGAAATTTTATTCTTAAAAAATGTCTTTAATAGTGTATGTTAGAATTCAGTTTCTTTATTTTATTTTATTTGGAAATTTTCATTTTAAATCCCTAGCTATTTTAATGTAGGAGTAGAAGTTTTAGCTGGCCCCTTGGTAGAATGTAGCACTATACAGTACATACACCCTTTTTACTATATTGTGTTGAACTTCAATGATACCAATAGACTATTCCTCAATGTGATTGCACAAAAACAGAAACAAAAACAAAAACAAACAAACAAAAAAAGATATAACATAGGCATGTAACAAATGTGATTGTCCAGGTATGTATGTGTGTGTGCGTGTGCGCAGATGCTGCCTTCTCTCTGTGGTGTGTTCCTCAGCACAGCCATTACAACTGTCACAGTCTTAGTTTTACATCATTCCCTCGTAGTGCCTTACCGAACTACAGATGCTGTTTAAGAGTTTAAGACTTCCACTGGTACTCTGAAAAACTGACTGAGGCTAGTCAGAATTTAATCTGAGCTCTTCTTTTGTGATGTGTTGATTTTCTTCTTCTAGGTTATCCCTCTCCCACCCCCGACTCCCCGATCCCCATTGTTGCTCTTTGGTCATTTGCCAATATGCAGGTGCCAGGAAAGTTTGTGGGAGCTGGAAGGGGATGTACACCCAGATGTCTGTTCAACATCATGTGGGCTAGAAGTGACCAGAATGGTCTTGAGATGCTAGTGTAGCTTCCCAAAGGATCAATGGTTTTGTTTATGGGTCTGTTTCCCCCCCCCACACACACACACCATGGGAATAAAAAAAAATCCCCATCTGAAGTTTCATTCTCATTCTGCTGTTGGGTAACATTCTTAGAAGATTAGAAAGACAGATTCCTCCCATCCTTGCTTTAGAAATATCTAGAATGTTACAATACATAAGTACTACGTTTGAGAGAAGGGCAAGTGCAGATGGTTAAGGACACTTTAACTAGAACTTCATAGATGGAAAAAAAGATAGCAAGAGAATGAGAGAAATCAGTCTAGAGAGTCAAACTCAGGTTTCCTGAGTGAAAAATGAGAATTTGAGACGCCAGGTACCTACCCATTGTAATATAGTTCTGACCATATTGTTTCTGCTTCCTTATCCCATTTGTATAAAAGTTGTAGTAGAATGCAGTTTGAACTTGAAAAAAATTGTTATTCTTAGTCCTCCAACTCTAAAGGAACTTGAAAGTCATGTTTTCTGCTAGGTGTCTAAAGAGAGACATTCTTACAGATGAGGGGGTTAGAAGGGAAACTGATAAAAAATAGGTGCACCGTTGAATCAAAGCTTACAAATGTTTCTATAATACGCGTTTATTTGTGAGGGAGGGGAGAAGAGCCCGATAAGAAGAAGGTTTGGTGGGGTGTTTCTATCACAGATTAGATCTGTTCAGTGATGCTACATGAAACTAGGGCAAGGCACGTTTTAACTAGAGGAAGGCTTGCAATATTCAAGAAAATGGCAGGTCAGTTTGCAGAGTGAAGAGGGATGGATTCCATACGTGGAGTTAAGAAAAAGAGCATGTGGTAAGCTGGCAAGACAGACAAGCACAGCTGTAATATCTGTTCACGAGCACTTGTCCTGCCTGGAGGAAGGAAGGAATTTAAGTATGCATAGATTGGACAAGATTATTTTCTTTCGTCGAAACAGCAAGTATCCTTCATATTTGTCATTTCAGTTTCATGGATTACCCTTGCACTCTTTTATTTTCCCATCTCTCCCTTCCTCCTACTAAATGTAATGTAAATCAGGATCTGATCTTTCAGCAGTCCATGCACCTTACATTCTTCCTTTTAGACAACACTTCCCCATTTATCTGAGTCAGGAAATTCCCCATCCTCTCTGTAAATTTCCATTGCATTCCTCTTGTATCCCATCATTTCAGGACTGAAAGCATCATGCTGCTTGTGTCATTAAAAGGAATAATATTGTCGTTTTACTGTATAATTGTTTCAATTATTTTATTATTATTATTATTATTATTATTAATTATTATTATTATTATATTTTACTCTGGGTTTTAATTGCACATGCATTCCTGCATCTTGTATTATTTTTCTCTTAGTGTTATTGTTGTTGTTGTTTGTTGTTAATTTTATTATGAATAGTTTCGCGTCATCAGCAGCATCAAAAGGGTTGCTGTGTTTGTGAAAACTGCAGGGTGGGGGACGTTTGTTCTGGCAAGGCAAACTGTACGGAGAGCATGGAGGGAGCAGGGAGATGCTGTAAGGGCAGTTGTGTCCTGTAGAGATGGCAGATTATCCCCCATGGCACACCAGCTTTTCAACACAATGCCAGAAACTTTGGTGGCAGAAACCAAACAACAAGCTCAGTCATTTTCTAGCAGTGTGGTTGGATTAAAAGAGTGTGGGGACCCTGAGGACCAATATTCCCCCTAATTTTTCATAGTCTGTGTGCACAAAAAATTTCATTTGTGCAAATTTTCAGAACCGGTATCCAAATTTGTGCACACTCCAGTGAGTGTGTTCAAACTTGTGAGCGCAATGAAGCATATGATGCAAATGATATCTAAATTTAGTTTGATATGGTGATGGAAATTATTTTATAAGTTACAAAACCTTATTTGAAACATGCTGTTTGAAACTGCCCTCTTAAAGTAGCACAAAAATATTATCACTGTTGAATTTTTTTGTGCGTGCTTTATTTTGTTGTGTGCACAGGCTTCACAACCTGTGTGCGCATGCACATGTGCACAGCTTAGAGGGAACATAGCTGAGGACATAAAGCCCAGTTCACCCTCACATTGTAGCAGCTAGTGCTTGATGGGGGACTTGGGTGAGACCAAGACTCATCATGCTCCAGGCCATGATTCTCAGCCCCATTCTTAACCCAAGCTGGAGCTAAGTAGTAGAGCTGTATCCCCGAGAGGAAAACAAAAGGTTGACTCCTCAGACAATGTTGTATCTACCCTCTAAACTCTGAATTAGAGTGCCCCAATGGAAGAAAGAATATGACCCCGCCCCAGTCCAGTCACTGGATAAACAACACTGATAGACGTTGAAGATACTAGCTAGTAAACACAGTGGCAGGAATAGCAAGGTACCTGTCCTGTTTTGCCAAGACATTTGGTCATGTTTCTTCCTCTTTGATGTAGCTGGTCTTTTAATTATTACTTATGGAATCTTTATTAAGCTTTTTTGTTGTATGGAATTATATTTATGTTTTCAGTTACATCTCCCGCCTTTGTTAGAACTGTGGGTGTAGAGTCTGCAGAGAGCCCTAATTCAGCAGTGAATTTAGACATGCTTATGTGCTTTGCTGAATGCAAATAGACTTAAGCACATGCTTAAAGTCAAAATATTTGCTTAAGTGCATCACTGTATTGGGGTTGATAAAGCAGGGAAGGGAGAGAAGAGTTGGATTTAATTTCATTTACAAGAATGTTTGCTTTATTTATTGGGTTTTGCCTGTGCACGGTCTGTCTCCTCCTTTCACTATGGTGCAAACCTGATTTCTGTGGGAACAGGGTGATAGAGCTTACAGTAGCGTACCCTGTGGTATGAAGAATGCATTGCAAAGTGGAAGGGACAGTTGTTTGTCCTGTCCATGTTGAGATCAGAGCCATGCTAGCTACAGTTCTGATCACAGCCCAGTCAGACTAGTGCTGTTGTATGAGGCTGTAATACAGATGAATGATGTTTCTGCAGTCTGAATTGTATTCATGGGGCAGTGCTAAGTGAGGGCTGAGTTTTCTGCTGGATAGGGAGAAGAGAAAAATGCAGTACTGCTGGCCACACAGGAAGGCAGATAATGTTGGTAGAGGAGCTGAATGCTTGGCACACTGTTGATGCTGCATGAGTAACAATAGCTGAATTATTTAGCCTGCAGAGACCTTTGGAGTTGAAAATAGGATTTATGTGTTTTGGAGTGAGCTTAGGGTTCTTTGTGCACGTGGAGCAAACTGCTTGGAAACTTGAGGGAGGAGGTGAATGGTTCAGTACTGGAAGTATTACAGGTGGTTCCTGGTTGGCGCAGCGTAGAAGCGACCCCTTTCTCCATCACGGGATCTTGCTTTCCTCTGATGTGGGAAATGGAAGAGGTGAACGACGTTGAATGTCCAGCTTTAAGGGCAGCAAAGTGCTGCTATGAAACCAGACTCACAACAAGGTGGAGGGACTAATTACCTTGAGCAGAACAAAACAGCACATTGGAAGAACTAGAACTTTTCTCACTGGAGACAGGGCCAAATCCAGCTGTATGAAGAAGCAACTGCAACTGCGTTCCTCTTGATGGAGTTGCACCTGCTTATACCAGGGCTTCATTTGACCCCCTGAGGAGATGTTTACTCTCTTGCTCTCGGTAGTAGTACTGTCAAGAAACATTCCAGCAAATTCTGCTTCTGTCTCTGTCATTCTTTTTTATATTCTCAAGGAATTATGCCTCAGAATTTGGTTTGAAGGAAATTCCATTACCAGATTTGAAGGGAAGATGAAACAGGTTTCTTTCTTTAACCAAAGAAGCTTAATAAATACATTTAAAGAGAGAAAGTGACCCTACCCATAACAGATTCTGAATTAAGTCGCAAGTCCTGACTGGTAGGCAGTAATGACACACTATGGAATACCATCTTTCTATCAGTCTTTCTTTCACGTTTCTGTCATTTGTTTATGTTTTGATTAGCTGACTTGCTGAGTGGAGAAATTCAATCACACTAAAATATTGCTGCTATCCTAACTTTGGGGGACATGAAAAACATGCTTCTCTCACTATTATTATTATTCATAGTAAGTTACAATGTATCTTACCAAGGGCAACAATGCAGTGTTGAAATTGTGAACTGTGTAGTGACGATAAGTTTCTGTAGGCTCCTCATGTGTCTCTTTCCTTATGACTGTTTGCTATCTGTGGATGTCAGACTCAATACTACAGCATTGTAGCTCCTGTAATGATGAAGCCTTTGCAAAGTATGGCAAACAAAGAACTGTTTGTTTGTGAAAGTTTCGTGCAGGTTTGTCATGGCTTAGCAATCAGCTCAGCAAAAGGGCCTGCAGTGTTGCATATAGGCCATGTTCTGGAGCTGTGTGTGCAGTGTCTGACTAAATGTTCCTTGTTCAGGAAGCTCTGCAGGCATTGGAGGAAATGGTTCTCTTCTTCTGTGCCAAGGTGCAAAGCACAATTGTGACCCAATCCATAGGCTCTAGTAACATCTGTACCCACCATCTTCTTCCCCCATGTAGAGCTTTAGGCCAGTGGATCTGCACATGGGGACACCCTTGCTATAGTTCTGCTGATCCCCAGATTTCCTCTGATGTGCTGTAGAGACAGCCTCTGAAGATAACTGCTTTGCAATGTGCACAGTGTGTGGGAGTCCTCCAGAATGCCTCTCTGGAGTCTGATTCTGTGCATTAGGATCAATTTAGTTCCACTGCATTTAAAGCTTCAATACTTAGAGAAAGGAAAATGGGACTGAGTCCTGTGCATCCAGTCTGCCATACTCCAGCAAAGCTTCCTTTGAAGCCACAGGGAATTTTGCCCACGTGCAGGGGCGGCGCTGGCACCGAGCTTACAGGGCTCAAGCCCCAAGTCGCAGTGCCAGAGCCCCAAGTCTGCTGGGGCAGTGTGCGTAAAGCATGCTAGCCCTGAAACCTAGCGTCCACCCTCCAGATCTTTTTCCGGGCCAGAGCCACTCCTGCCCAAGTGTAAACCGAGTCAAACCTGCATCACTGGGCCATCATGTATCAGTTGCATTGAGCAAATTAATCTTTATACAGCTGTATTTGATAGCAAAAGTAAAAAATGTTGCAGTCATACTGCTGTAAGTTACAGTGTTTTGGCTCATTGCTGTAGTATTGTTTTTAAGAAGAGGTGCATCCCATGCTGCCTTCCCCCATGTTCCAGGTATGGTATGTCCACACTGGATGCTGGAATATTAGTCTTTCAAAGTTCTGCTGCCACCCAGAGGCTGCAGCAGAGTCCAGCTTATTGCATTAATCAGTGTCACTGAAGGGTTAGAGTTCAGACCAGCTGGCTATTTTGGAACTCGATCCTGCAGGTGCTTATGCCCATGAATAATTTTATTCCTGGGAGTGGTCCCAGAAAGTTCAATAGAATCATTCACTTGTAAAGTTTCTCTGAAGTATGTAAATGTTTGCAGGATCCGGGCACTAGATACACAAAAACTGATCCCAGCAAACACAAAATGCTCTTATTGGAGAAGGAAAAACACATTGCATCGTGTGAAATTTGAATGGGGAATTAGCTTGACTTTTCAGGAATTTTTTTTGAAGCATACTATGAAACTTTGCTTTCTGCATCTATAGAATCTGATTGAAACTTGCATTTCTCACGTACGGGTTAGCTTGTCCTTCCAGTTTTACCGGTGCTGCTATAACAGATTCTTCATGTGTGTATGAAGTTAAAAGTTTTGTTTTTAATCTTTTGCTTGTCATAGTTAATCCAAGAAAGGCAATACTAAAGGTATATTTTTTCCAAAAATGATATTTTTTACTGCACTGATAAATATTGTGACATCTCTGATCTTAACTCTTTAGCTGTAGGGGGTAATTATGTGCAGATTCACATAGACCTTGTAAATACTTGTGTGTGGGTCTGACAGCCAGGGACTTCTTTTTTTTCTTTCTTTCTTTCTAAAAAAATAAAAATAAAAATAAAAAGGTTTCCTCTTTGAGACAGAGAGAGGTGGACAACAATGCTGAGATCAAAAGAAAAGGTCATCCCACTTTCAGAACATAGCCAAGGAGCTTTTGCAGTGCTGGCATGGAGTTGATAATGCAGATGCAGTGTGATTTTTTTTTTTTTTTTTTTTTTTTTAAGAACATTGATTGGAAAAGAGGAAGGAAGTTTAGAAAAACTTTGGTCCGGAATTCTGATCAGAAATGTTATTCATTAGCCACCTGGTGCATCTTAAGGTTTTGTTATATTTTGTTTTTAATTAACCTTTATCAACTGGTTCAAGGTTCATTGGCCTAGGTTCCTGATTGGTCTGTGTGTGTTCTAAGCTTGTCCACTGCTCTCAAACTCATTGACTCCATTGGAAGAAAACCCATCTGATCAGGATTCTGGATTCTGATTGGTTTAAAATGGTATTCTGGAGTTGTGATGGAATACCGTTGGTTTTTGTAAGGAAGGATTTAGAGATATTACATAAACTGTGACCTAATGGCAATAATTACCTCAAATGTGGGCATTCATCCTGGTTTTAGCCTTTTTGAAAACATGTAGCCAGCTTGAACTTGGGATTCAAAGACTATAAACTCTGTATGGGCGGAATAATGATAAATGCCCACCCTGGTCATTGTTGCTTGAATGATTTCTGAAGACAGTGATTCTTTAAAAAAAACAAAAACAAACAAAAAAAAAATCCCACCAAGGAATAGATTACTCTTTTATGTATTCTAATCAATTGTTAAAATGCACATGTAAGTATATATATTTATAGCTACTGTAAAATGCTTTGGCCTTCTAGAATATATGTAATGAGTCACATTTTAAACCAATATGAACTGAATAATAGACTGTGGCTACTTAAAACAGTTTTCTGGCTGCATTTTATAGTTATTACAGTGTTTTATAGTTTACATTTAAACTGGTACTTTTTAAGGGAAATTTCTGTTTGTAAATGACACCTTCAAAAACTCAGTACAGCTGCCTTTTGATTTTTTTAATTTTCCCCTTTTAAGAAGAAAAGTATAGATGTGTCTTTATTATGTATATTCTGTTTTGAGATATAACATAGTATTGGAAAGTGAGTTCAGATCAAAGATCCACCTTATTCCAAAGTATGGTTAAGAAACCACTCCACACACATTTGAACACTTAGTAACTATAGTCCAACATAGAGCTATTTATTTTCAATAAAAAACCTGTAATTAAACTCCTTTGATTGAAACAGGAAGTTCAGTACTTCCAAATCTACTATTCTCTGTAGGATCATAACCTGGGTGAAGATACCTGTATAATGAGAATGAAGGATATTCAAAGGAAGGGATGTATTGTATTGTTCATAAAGTCTAGATGATCTCTTGATTTCTGAGTTAGTGAATTCCTATTTTGTTTTGGGTTTTTTTGACAGCCACTCTGAGAGGCAATGCTGTAATTTGACTTTCATTCTGTTCATCTCTTTGTACAAATGATGCTTGCCACCTTAAAAACATTTTTGAATCTGTGAACTAAATACAGAGTCCATTGGCCATCTCTTTGTAAACTTTATTTGCCTGTTAGCAAATGGCACTATTGTTTCGTGCTGTTCCATTGTTATGTTTTGGAGTCTATTTTGCATTTTGATGTAATGCTTTTTTTCAGTCTCACTTCACCATGAGTATTGGTCTAGTTTTGTGTTTCTTTTATTTCTGTTGGGTATCCAATAACACAGTGTAAATGTGTGCTGGGCAAAGTGGTACTTTCTGATGATAAAAGTACATGATTTGGCATTTTAAAAATAATTCTGTCTGAAGAACTGAGCTTCAGTCGTGAGCTCAGGTACTCAAGAAAGCTCCTTGCATCTTCAGTGACATAGCTGCACTGGTGATCTTTGCATTTGAATGGGTTAATAGAAAACAGCAGTGGTACTTTACACTTAGGATCCTGTGCTGCTCCTATTAAAATCAAAAAAGGAGTCCTGTGGCACTTCTAAAGACTAACAAATTTATTTATTGCATGAGCTTTTGTGGGGGAAAATCCCACTTTGTCAGATGCTTTGAAGAGGGGGAACTTACGGAATGGGAGCATTCTAAATTTTTTAGTCTTTAAAAGTGCTGCAGGACTCCTTGTTTGTTTTTCTGGACTTACTAAACTAACACGGCTACCCCTTTGGAACCATTAAAATCAGTGTCAGAATTCCCTATTGAGTTCAATGGGAGCAGAATTTGTCTCTAGCAACCCCCCCTCTGCGCCTCCATTCAGTGCCTACTACCCTCACCGTAACCCACATTTAGCAAAGTGATAACTTTACCATTACTGTTGCCACTTGGTGAACCACTGTTAGCAGCCCTTGAGCAAACTGGAGTAGGTCCAACCCCTAATAGGCCACACTCACAGAGACTCAATAGTCACTCAATGTTTTGCTACCCTCAGCAACATCCTGTTCTGTCTCTTTATGGCATGAGCCAGCCCTGGAAATACCAGCTTACTTGGTTGAAGGAGCTACAGAGTTTTAAAAATACTTTGACTTGGAATTTGTAAAACAAGAAAGTGTTTCGAACACTGGCAATGCACATCCCTTACAATCTGAATGGTTACATATAGCACAGCACTCCTGTCCTCAACAAGGAAATAGTACGTTCTCTAATGCTTCCACATCTGGTGGTTACATACAACACTTCTGTCTTTTTTCCCTTTATTCCTCTTTTTATTTTTTTTTTTTGTTTGGTTTTTGGTTTCTTAAAATTTATACTTCTGTGGATATTCCAGGGCTCAACCATTTCAGATGTAAAAATTACCTCATCATCTCATGTATTTCACCAACAAAATAAACAAGGCATTTTGGGTATCAGATTCTACTTTGACAGAATTGGAATGTAGCTTGCATATTCTATACAAAACCAAATTTCTGAAAGGAGAGGAAGTGTAATGAATAGCTTTACTAAAAGGAGAGAGAGAGAAAGAAAGGGGCATCTTGGAAGCTGAAGAGTCTAGAGTAGCTAACTAAAATACACTTAAGAGGTTTCTGAATAGTAAAATCCTTTTTAAAAAAGGGAAAACCGAAGGAGTGTTTTATACCTTTTGACTGTGCACAATCCCAATGTACTCTGGGTGGAAAGAGGAAGTTAGCATACACTGTGCCAGAATTGTAAAGAGGAGGAGAAGGAAAAAACATGAAAATGCTATCAAAAGTGCAGGAGAAAAGATGCCCCCTGGGTCCCCTTCCCCCACAGTATCTTGGATGGTTCTTTCTCTACAGTGTCATCTCAGCCCAGTAACCTCATGAAAGCCCTGATCTGTTGTGTTCCTCCACTGTATGTTTCTGTAATATGAGTGTTAATCCATGTTAATCTTTGTGAAAATTGTATGCAACAGTATTTTCTTGTGTACTGCTTTTTTCCTATGTGAAGTGTCCCTCTTTTTTTTTTTTCTTTTTTCTTATCCTTTCCCGCCCCCCCCCAACCCTTTTCCGGTAAATTTTTTTTTTTTTAAAAAAAAAAAAAGCAAAATGATGTGTTGTAGACCTATATGTAACCTATTCCTTAGTCTCATATTATAGGTATGTTATAGGAATGGATATTTTACATGGCTTTAGAATGTTTTACAAGAAAACTAATTCTTAACCAATCAAGTTCTTGCTACTAAAAAAAAAATGCTTGTGTTTTTCATCATGACATTGTGTGCTTCTAATTAATAATCATTTTCGTTGTAGAAAAATGGAGTGAATTTATATTAGTCTTGGAAACTAATAATAGCATTGTAAATTTATGAGATGATTTTAACAGAAAATACATTATAGAAGAATATAGTTATTTTAATTGTAATATTACTAACTGTAGGGTGAGAAAGGAGGTCCCGTTGTGGTGAACTATGTTATAGCTTGTTATTCACAGTTTCTTTTTGATCATTTTTTCGGTCTCTGAGGTGAAACGAGTTATTAATCAGAATTTGTAAACTCACATATGCATATTGTATATGTGTAGAAATGTAATCACACTTTGTCTTGAAATTACATTAAACTGTTTTAAATCACTGCAAAGTCTGTGTCTCTCCAACTGTCTTCCCTCTGGCTAAGATAGGATGTGGAATTATAGGGCTCTTTGTGGGTTGGTTGGTTGGGGGTTTTTTTAACAGCCCATGGAAGCCTTTGGAAAAGACTAACTTCAAAGGGAAAGCTTTTTATTATTTTTGGTGTGGCAATTTTTAGATTTGCAAAACAAGTTAGAAAAGTTTGTTCTTTAGTAGCACTGAGCTCCAGCTTCACTATCTATAGCTGAACTTCACCAAGCTTTGAGGGGGCACTCAGAGCTATGATTTTGATTCAAATCCTTGTCTAGTTCACAGGCACTTTATATTATTTCAGTAATCTGTGGTACTTGAAATAAAATGGTAGCTAATTCTTTCTCTGCATTACAATTATAGAATCAGAATTTTATTGCCTGTGAACATTATATTGTTCCCTTCTCCTCTTAGAGAAATTCCAGATTTACAATAAAAAGATCACCCAGATCATAAAATATTTGAGCAATCACCTCTCTCCTAAAGCTTTTTCCCACCACTATCTGACATACGCAGTAGGTCTGATTTCATCTCTAGATTCAGTAAGGAGCAGTCTGGGAGCAGGACTTGTTCATGCAGCTGAAGAACTCTGTTGAAAAACACCACTGGAGGAGATCAGTCAGAGCCCCGTCAGCAACTGCTTGTATGGTATGTTACAATACATGACCCTCCTGTTGTGGTTGCTGCCATTTCCTTGATATGGGGTTGATTATGGAGGCTGTTGGGTTTCCATGCCTCCAAATATTTTTGTTTTGTTTTGTTTTGTTTTTTGTTTTCTCAGGCTACATATTCTTAAAGAAGCTAGTTGCTTCTTTAAGTACTTTTTAATTTTTCATACTCTGGCCTCTCCTGCGGGGTGCTTATACACTTTTTGATGTGTATCCAGTCAGTGGGTTTAACAAAGAAATGAGTAAATTCCATGAAATTGTACAACATCTGACAAAGTGGATTGGAGCCCATGAAAGCTTATGCCCAAAGAAATTTGTTAGTTTTTAAGGTGCCACAGGACTCTTGTTGTTTCCATTTTAATTACTAATTTACAAACTGCAATAGTGTCACAAATTAAAAATAGGGTTGCAAAAGAAACCCACTCCAGCAATGTATATTTCAAAAATACACTGAGGGGGTCTTGTCAGAAAATGCAAATTCCTGTTAGCCACATGGGACAATTTAAAAACACTAGAAACGTATTCATAAACAAACAGAAAACATAACTTCATTGCAAAAGAGTTAAAATTAACTGAACTTTGACAAACTTGGGGGTCTATTGCCAGCTCTGCCACTGACCTTCTAGGTGACCTTGAGTGTGTCACTCAACTGCTCTGTGTCTGCTACACCTTGCACCCTTTGACTGTCCTATTTATTTCGGTTATAAACTCTTCGGGCAGGGCCTATCTCTTATGAGGTGTGTGTACAGAACCTGCCATCTTGCTGATGAACTCTAGCCACCACCATAATACAAATAATTTACAAAATGTCTACCTATTTTAAATACACCAGTGTCAGGAAGCCTAGGAATGAAGAGTCAACGGATCCTGAGAATTAGTGCCTACAATGGCAAAACCCTTCATCACTCATTGTCATCTCTCCCAACCGACACTTAATGCTGCTTGCTAAAATATGCAAAAAGTATAGTCAGAGGTCAGAATAACACAGATTAAAGGAAGGAGCCAACTGAGTGGTGGCATTTAGAGACAGGGGAAGCAGGGGAAAAGGAAAAAGAAACCTGCTTGAGAAACAGAAATTGAGTCACATCTACACTGATGGTAGCAAATTCATTGCTGTCAGATAAATCTTTCTGGATCGACTTAGTGGTCAATTAAGCCCTGCTAAGTCCATCTGGAGCTCAATTTGCTAAAACCAGCTCCTCAAGTGGCATAGTGCTGCATCGATGGGAACATGTTTCCCTTTGGCACAATGCAGTGAAGATGGCACATGAAAGGGGAGTTAGGAAGCTGACAGGAGTTATGCAAGCTGCTTTATGTAGCCTCCAATGTAGATCTGGCCTGAGTGAATGACACATAGATGCAGAAGAAAAATAATGCAGTAAAGCAAGAGAAAAACAGAAAGAGAAGCAGATTTTTTCCTAGGGGCCTGAACAATCATAACTACAGCTGAACTCAATGGAAGCAGTAAATATACAGCACCTCAGAAAACTAAGTTAAATTTTTCCAACCAGCTGTAGCTTTAGTTATACCACTGGATGTTAGAAAGAGGGAAGGCAGTCAGGGGCTTAAATTCTGTTTTAATACCTTATGCTAGTGCTAAGAGTTGAATAAACAATGGTACTTGTGACATGGACCTTTGGAAATGAGCTCCTTACAGTTCTTTTCCTTATTGTTTGTGGAGGACTGATCACATTAATTAGACTTTAAAAAAAAGAGAAGTTTAGACACTTATCTGAGTGAGAATACTATCAGTAGTTGGTATACTATCAGCTAGTATAAAATTACAAGGGCTACCAAACTTCATGATTCAGGGTACAAGAGACTCACCAGCTGGCAGTAATGACAAAATTACTGGCATACACGAACATTGTATTTTTAGTGCACAATTGGCTGGGTCTTGTCACTATATGTGGAATATTTAAGTCTTCTGCAATAATATTTGTAAAGGCAACTGTTTGATGTAGCCTGGCTGACTGACTCTGGATGTATCAGTAGGCTATATTTTATTTTATTCCAGCACTCACTTAAAAAAGAATCCCAGCTTCTGAAGAATAAAGTTGCTTCTGCATCAGACAAAACTGACATATACGTTCACCCCAGTTCCCCTGATATTATGCAAAAAACATACTTCAGGTAGTAGTAGTAGTATCATCATTGCATGATGCACACACTCAGAATAAAGTTCCCAGGTGCAAAGAAGTCCTCTATTCAGGCTGCTCAGGAACAAAATCATCTATACACAAAAGTTGTGCCTCTTTAATGATACCAGTATAAAAAAGTTATACAACCCCTGTACTGTAGATTGCTTACCAGAAACTAACTTAGTCCACAGCACTGTAGTTTCTGAGCTTCTGTGGATGTAGTGGGAAATACTCTTAGGCCTGGTCTGCATGCAGAGTCTGTACTAGTAGAACCATTCAGTGTATATGTGCACACATGCTATTTCACTCTCTCCCTACCCCATCCCCTCCTGTGGCCAGGCATTTTGTCCCCAGACACTTAAATCTACCAAGTAGAACACTAGGACCATAGCTGGTAGAAAGGCCTCAAAAGGGGTTTAAATTCCCAAAAGGCAGTGATGAACTCATTAACCAGCTATACAATGATGATAGTACTAAATCAACTTCTGATATGTAAAAAGCAGTGTTTAGTGGTGAGCCATAGATAAGAGGTAAGTGCTAGGAGAATTCAGCAATTGACAGTTGATCAATAGTACTGTCCCTGTTCACTTCCCACCCCTCAGTAGCACTCTATGTGAGGTGTCCCATATGTAGCCCTGAAAATGCCATCTCTCACTCAGTCCCTCCAAGGGTATGTCATGTAAATCCCTTCTGTGGCCCTCAGAATTATTCTGTCATCCCTCATTAGCTCCCTCCTTCCCTGTGTCACCCACCCTACATCGTCCCTTACTTGGGCCTCAGAACACTGTCCTTTATGCCCTTCCCCATGACCCCTACATCCTACATGCTCCCCACTCCACTGCCAGCCTATAAATAGCTGAGGTGACAATTTGTGCAGTGTCCAAGGAGACAACTGAGACCTCCACCTTGCAGCAGAACCACAGAGCAGCAACAGACAATAACAGGATTGGAAAGAGAAGGAAAAGAGACAGAGAAAAAGAAAAGATCAAAGCCAAGAGATCATTAGCAAGAATCATCCAAAAGCATAGGTGTGCTTTAGGGTTGAGCAACCAGGCTAACAGAGTCCCTGACATATGCTCATAACCGAAAGCCAAGCTTTTCCTAAGACAGAGCAGAAAGACCTTTCTGATGAGACAGAGGGAATCTATCAGCAGGTTTTATAAGTAAAAGAGTGTTTGGGTCTGTCTGTCACTAAAATTTTGTGCCTGTGGTTCTGAATGATTAGATAATCAAGTTGTTCTACAGATTTTAAGGGTAAATTAAGGGTTGCATTGTTTAAATATTTTTAACTACTTTAAATGTTTAGAGTCATGTTTACCTCAGAATGGGTTGGTGTTGGGGGCATTGTGACAGAGCCACTTTCTGTTTAACTGACTCTCTGTGCTGCACATAAGTAAAAGTAATTTTTGAGGTAAATGATTTTCAGTTCTTGACTGTCACTGTGATAATATTTCATTTAAAAAAATCTTTGCTTTATTTTCAAAGAAAATACTGGCCTGAATGTCAATTCTTTGTCGGAGGACTGGATCCGTATTTCTTTGGGTTGGTAAACCATTAGGCAAGCAGACAACATAGATTTTTACCTCAGCAGTTTAAAGAAGGAACATGCTAATATATGAGAGTTTTGAGTTTCTGAAGTAACACTCCTAAAATAGTTAACACAGTAGATGTCCCCTAATGTGGACACTTTTAGTACAAAGGAGTTTAAATTGCTTGATTATAAGATAGCTCATGGTACATCTCCTCTCTGGTTATATTTTTTAAAGTAAACGTTTAAAAGGTTATTAGCAAATCTGCCACAAAAGACTCTAATGTCAGATTGGAAAAACCAAAGACGTATTGCTAGGATCAAAATCACAAAGCACTTCTGGGAAATACATTTGTCCTTTGATCTGCAAGATCCTCCAGTGTCCAGCAGAGGTCTCCCAGCTTCTACGTCATGAAGCTACAATGCTATACTGAAGTTGTTTATTATTCATACACATGCTATCTTTTACTCATCATTCTTTTGTTTATGGTGGTATTTTTTTTATTTAAATATCACCTCCCACCCCTATTACCATCAATGTGCATTGGGAAGCTATATAAAAAAGAGCAATAATCACAGCATCATAAGTTCCAAAGGGATAGCCCTGTTAGTCTAGTTCAGCAAAACAAAATCCCTGCTTCTTAAAAATGAATACATAAAAATGTGAGCTCATGATCACAGAAAAACGTGATCTCAGATTTTTTTCTTTTTCTTTTTTTTTTTGGTAAAAAAGGGTTTAAAGAAAAGGTAATAAATAGAACATTTATATTAGCCTTTATGACTTGGTGATGAGGCACAGCTCTGAGACTGAAACTGGGCCAGATTGCAAGGCTATGTCCACATGATGCTTTTAAATCGAAACCACCGTTGCTTCAATTTAAAGTTGTCATGTCTGATTGACATTTTGTTATTTCAAAATGACGAGCCCTGTCATTTTGAAATAATGAATTTTATTTCAAAATAGTAAAACCTGGGCTGAAATCAAAATAGCCATTATTTCAAAATGGTTCTTTTGAAATAACGCCGTCCGGATGTGTTATTTCGAAATAACCATTATTTCAATTTAACACTTTTGTCCTTCTCTTTCCCAGGGTGCCTTCCTTTTTCTATATATTGGCTGGCAACAGGGCCCTGTGTTGCCACACCTCCCATGCTGGCCCTCTCTTGATTTGAAATAGCAAGTCCTGTGTCCAGACTTGCTATTTCGATTGGAGGTTTTTGCTTATTTCGATTTAAGTTAATTCAAAATAATGACTTTATTTCGAATTAACTTATTTCAAAATAAGCGTCTGTGTGTGGACATACCCCATGAGAGAGTGAATACGTGATGGAATGTTGATGAGTTAGCTAATTATCTTTATTTTTATGATTTTGTGAAAGCAATTATTTTATTATTTTTATTATTTGTGTCTGAATAGTGCCGAAAGGCTGCAGGTAGGGTTTGTGATGGCACGTAAAGTACAAACTGAACAAGAGCTTACAGTATCTGCTAAGTAAGCGTCACTGTATTAGCAAGAGAGTAAAACAGATTTGTTATCTTTTACATTACACAGATAAGACAGGAGAATGACAGTAGAATACTACATCCTTTCTTTGCCTTGTAAAATGCAGTTTTTGAAAATCAAGCTACTAAGCATTGGATTAATCTGCAGTAAGGAAGATATAGGTTGGCTATTAGGAGAAGCTTTCTAATAATAAAACTAGCTGAATAGTGGCATGTGTTACCAGAGGCATTGCTGGCACTGACCCACCAAGGTGGCTGCAGTGGTGACTTTTGCAGTAAGTGAAGCAGGTGGCTGCCTAGGGCCCCAAGCAATAAGGGGCCCCCATCCTCAATTTGGTGGACAGAAGTGAAAATATAGGAAAATATAGAAATTGTTCCCATCTAGCAGAGCTAGTAGGGCTGGAAGCCTAAGCACTTTTCAGGCTTGGCTCATCAAGGCAAACTATCACTAGGATGTGTGCTTCCTCAGAATTGCAGATTTCACCATTATCAGCCCATTACCTTCACATTGACATGTTAAAAAAGCAGGAGCAAGCAATAGAAAGCACAATAGCAGGAATTTTTCCAGTGGTTTAGTTCCTTAGTGTTTCCATTTATTCTGCCATTTTTTAATTTTGTGAAATATTGCCTTTTTTAACCTATTCTTCTTTTTCCTTTTCCTTTTCCTTTGTGACAATTTTTCCTGTGGTTTTGGTTAGCTCAGGTTGCCAGCTAGGTCCATATAGGCTGATGCATATAAATACAGTGCTGCCCTCAAGCAATCATTACAGCTGTGTGTGATGTCTGTGCTGTATGTCTTTCTTTTGGTAAGTAATTTTTTTAGTTTCTTTTGTACTTACTATTTAATCTTTTTGAGGGGGCCGGAGTCTTATAAATTTGAGTACTTCCGAGCATTTCATTAAAATTTGGTGTTTTTCATTTATAGCTACAAACTAGCAACCTTCTTTTCACTTATTTCTATTTATTATAATTTGTATTAAATGTCTAGTGCACATAAACCCAAGCCTATAAAAAATTTGTAAGATTTGACTGTCAAAATTTTAAATGTGGTATTTTAGTTATTTTGAGCACCATTAATTTTACCACTTTTATTTATTAATTAATGCACATACACTTTAAATGTTCATTTTAACTTTGTAGTTCAGCATTAGCTCATTTATGTTAAGTGAAAGATGCTCAATTTACAAGCTTCATGATGGAAAGATCTTTAAACATATCATACCACAAAATAATTTACAAGTTCCAGAGGCATAGTCATGTTAGTCTGGTTCAGCAAAACAAACAAGGAGTCCTGGGGGCTAATGTGGGGCAGTTAAGGCTGCAGGGGGGACTGGGGCCATGGGGAGGGTGGCAGTGGTGGCCTATAGTGGGCCTTTTAGGGGGCCCCACAATGGCCTTCGCCTAGGCCCCCAATTGTCTAAGGCCACCTCTGCTTATAGCACCCAAGCCTCAAGTCCCAGGTCTTTTTCTGAGCCAGCAGTGTTCCTGTGTGTTACCAAGGGAGATTGTGGACCCCCCCATCACTGGCAGTTTTTAAGTACAGGTTAGACAAATACCAGTAAGGGATAGTGTAGGACTCTAGGTAACCATTGTCCTTCCTCAGTGCGGGGACAGATGGACTCGATGCCTGACCACTTGAAGTCCCTTTCAGGAACCCTATTATTGAAGGCCAGTTAACAGGCACACCATCCTGGGCCCGTCTATTGCTTGTAATATTGTAGTTGAGGGCATGAGCCACAGTGACGTAGCAACAGGGGGAGATCAGCAGGGGGGTGGAGGGCTAAGACCCCAGACACCAGGCTGCAGGGGATGCTGGGCTGGCCCCACACCAGTGGACCAGAACGCTGCATGGAGAGCAGTGGACAGAGGGTGGACTCTGCCCCCCCACCTCCCCACAGTGTTGAATGGGCCTTCCCTCCAGTGCTGGGGCCTGTGGCCATCCTTCTGCCCTTCTGGCCTGTGTGGAGAGAAGGCAGGCTGCTAGGCTGTGCCCTGAAAGTGGGCATCCTGGGCTGTGACCCCTCTAATCCAGCCCTCTTGTGGGAGTGGTCCAGTGCCTCCCTGCAGCCCCTCAGAAGGGCTAAGGGGCCTGGTGGCTACAGGTTCCCTCCTCCCTGGGGCACCTTTGAGGTGGGGGGGGGCTGAGACCTACTCCTGCCATGTGGGGTTGCAAGGGAAGGTGGTATGGGTTGCCTGGGGGGGGGGGCCAAATGTGTCCATGGCCCCTGGGCACCCTCGTTATACCACTGCATCAACTAGTGATGCTAGGCAGCAAGTGGAGTTGAGATAGGTACAGGTAAATGATCACTGTGACCAGAGGAAGGCATCCAAACAAAGGCATTGCATGCAGAAGATCTGTACAGAAGAAGCTGGGTATCTGGATCCTTAACAGTAACTACAAATGAAGAGTTTATTGGTGAAATCTTTGCATGATGAGAACAAAAAGAATAAAGTGGAAACTTACCATGGCCATATACTGTCCATCACCAGGGCTGGCAGAGAGCAAGAATTAGACTTTTCTGGACCAGCTCTAAAGGTGTCCCAAACTGCATGACAGAATATTCATAGATGATTTTTGACTACCCAACAGGCTGTTGCATAACAAATACAATCAAACATTCGTCAGTAAAGAATTTCCTACATGTGGTAGAAGATCAAAAGCAGAAACTCCTACCAGAAGAAAAGCCTTTTTTAATCATCTCACATACTGAGTCAAAAAATTAGTAAAGGACATAATATGAAAAATTGAAACCAGAGATCATGAGTTATTTGAATTTAGTATTTAAAAGAATAAATTCATGGAATACGAGGCTATTAGATTTCAGGAACAAAAATTTAAAGCATTAAAAAAAATCTATTCTTTATTATTTGTATGATGGTAGCATCAAGAAGCCCTACTCATGGAATCACATTGTGGCTATGGCTACACTACAAAAGCTATGTTGACTTAATAAAGTCTACTTAAAGTTGACTTTAAATAGACCTTATTAAGTTGACTTAGTGAGGCCACATTGCATTAAGTTGACTTAAGCCAGGGGAGCCCATTTAAAGTTGACTTATTAAAGTCGGCTTTGAATGGGTCCCCCAGCTTAATTCGACTGTATAAAGTTGACTTAAATGGCCCCACTGCACTAAGTCGACTTTAGTAAGTCAACTTTAATGGTCACATTGTGTTAAGTCGACTTAATAAAGTCAACTTAACCTTTAAAGTCAACTTTAAGTGCAGGAGTTATTAAGTCAACTTAAGGAAGCCCTTAAATTGACTTAAGGAACTCCAAATGTGGCCAGGGCTTTGCTTAAGTCAACTTAAGCCTCCTTAAGTTGACTTAAGCCTGTAGTGTAGACATATCCTGTGTTAGGTGCAGGACAAATACAGAAAAAAAGATAGTCTTTTGCCCCTACAAACTTCTGATCTAAGTCAGTGCAGATGCTAAGTAAGCTTTTGAAGTACAGGAATGATGAGGAAATTTTTATAATGGGGATGCTGAAAGTCATTGGACCAAACTGTAAACACTTTTTACAAGTGGTTCCCAGGCTTGGGGTGGAAAGTGGTCCAAGGGGGCTTTCAAAGTGGACCACAGCTTCCCTCCTGCTGACTGCAGGAGGTGAGAGTTTCTGTGGGGATAAAAGACAAGTGCAGGCTCCTTGCTGCAGCCAAAGTGATGAGAGCTCAGTGCTCCCTTCCCCCTGGCTGTAGTAGGTAGCACCGCAAAGTCCTCTGCCTGTGTCAATAGTTGCTGAGACCTCAGCAAGAGCCAGAGGGAGGGGAACACTGATCTCTAGTCCCTGGCTGCAGCAGGTAAACACTGCCTAGGGACTGAGGTGGAGTGCACAGGACTATAGCACATATGAGGTTTCCCTGCTGCAAGCCAGAGGGACAGGAGATCAGCAAGGAGGTAGACTGCTTTTCAGAGGGGCCTGCTGAGGGAAGCTGGTGGCCTTTCAAGGCTTTAAAAATGATATCTGTGGCCTCAAGCCAAAAAAGTTGGGAACCAGTACTTTATATAATGGAAACTGCTTCAAGCTAGGGGGTGCACAAACACTCCTAGATTTTACTACACCATAGGTGTTGAAGTATTAAAAACTCAGGTTGGAAGAAACCTGGAGAATCTGATGAGACTCCATAACTAAGACCTTTCAGCTTAATTGCTCAGAAGTGAAGAATGTGGGGAACATAAAAAGATGGCCAGTTGTGCAGGAATATTGAAAGATTTGAGTTTGAAAATAAAGAAGTAGGTACTTGAAGTAGGAAAGGGAAATCTAATCAGAATTACCCAGTCACTTAGGCAAACTTGTGCCACGGGACTCCTGTTTTGTTTTGGTTTTTTCCCCCTCTGAAATGTAGTAACACAGCTATCCCTTTGGAATTGGTCAGCAAAGGCTCTCAGCCAAAAGTATAATGAATTAATACCATTCAAAAGGTTTGAAGAAAATTAAGAAGTGTTTTTACAAATATGCCCAAGGGAAACTATTATGTTACTGAATAGCTAAAAGTGGAAGGATGTTCAATTATTTCTTTGAAACAAGCCAAACAAAAGCAATCTTTAAAAAAGACCATATGTAGTTAAAAAAACCTGAGTGTAAAGTTCTTTTTCAGTGGTAGTTGTGGAGATGATGTGGCCATGCTTGTGTGTGCTTGAGAGCATGAGATTTCCTGCCCTTGTTAATTTATACCTAAAGAAATCAAGCAATTTGACCCCAGGGAGCTATGTTAACGAATTGCGTTTGAGTAGAACGGTTGGGACTTTTGTTTGTTTGTTTGAGAAATGTCAGAATCCTCCTGCTTATTTCCTAAGCCTATCAATTTCTTCTCTCACTGAGAACAATGGAATAAATCATGGTGCTAAAAAGAAACTTACAATCAAATCTGATGTCAAGACAAGACTCAGAAGGCATTGGCAAAGTAATGTTAGTCCTGAGCAAGAAAAAGCCCGGATGGTGCACTAATTCAGTTCAGCGCGATTGGAGATCTGGCCCCTAAAGTGATTCATGATTTTACTTCCAGTCAAAGGCATTGCTAGTGGGGTGCTCTGGAGCCATCAGCCCCCCCCCCTGAAACTCAGGGCCAGCCCCTGAGCAGCATGCCACTAAACTGCATGGGGGCGCACTGTTGCTTCCCCACACAGGGAACACTGCCCATGCAGCTGGCAGCTGTGGCCTCTACCCGGCCAGAAAACACAGTCTTCTGACCAGTAGGGAACTGCCCCAGGCTGGGCCTGGGAGTTTTTAAAATGCCAGCTCTGGCCTGAGCCTGCTCTGAGCATGCTCAGAGCAGGGTCAGGCTGGGAGCCTCAGCCTCTGCTGGGGCCCTGCTCTTCCTCTGGTGGCCAGGTAAGGGAGCCGGGGAGAGAAGTCTGGGGGCAGGCACACTGGCCCAGTGGGGAAAGGGCGTGGGGGAGGGGGTTGGCCTGGGGCAGCAGAGGCCAGCGGCAGAACCAGGGGTTAGAGAAGGACTCAGGGGATTGTGGGGGGGGGGGGTATGGAAGGGCTTGGGGAACCAGCGGGGAATGCATTCAGGCCCTGGTGACTGGTGGGGGCCTGGGCCCCACCTAATCTTTATGTCTAGCAGCACCCCTGCTTCCAGTCAGACCACAATTAGACAGATATGCAAAATGCTGTGCATTGAAGTTCTTCCTGCAATCTGCTTCACTAGATCAACTCATTTCCAGTGTGTATGGGCTTCATGGTGAGTTCAGATCTGTAGAACCGAGGTTTGTATCCACTGCAACTTCACCCACTGCAGCTCAGTTGCCACTGCTGCCTTCCAAAAATAAAATGCCCTTTTACTGAGAGAAAGATAAGGGAAGATGCTGCAGGAAGTAGAAGCCTGAACCTCAGGCTGTGGTTATGTTTGGAGGTGGGGGTGTGATTCCCATCTCAAGAAGACTTACTTGCACTACCTCTCTTTGAGCTGGCGTGCTAAAAATAGTAGTATGGCATAGGGAGTACCAGGTGGCAGCATGGGTTGGCCACTACAAGTACCAACGTTCCTGGACATCAAGGGTACACATGGGGCAGTTAGCCTGTGCCACAGTTCACCATGGCACAGGCTATCAGGGCTATATTACTATTTTAGGGTGGTAGGTCAATAAGAGCTAGCATGAGTATGTCTACTTGAGATGGAAATCATGCTGCCAGTCTAAACACAGCTGCAAACTGGTAGGGTTTCCTGAAATTGTGGTCCTCTGGCATTTTCTTCTACCTGGATTCCCCAAATAGGCAACCTTGAATTCAAGGCAAGGGGGGGGGTGGGAAGCAAGAAAAAAACAAACTCACCAGGCCTCTCACCCCAGCACCACTAAAGGCTTTTGTGCTAAACCAATCAATAGACTTCGTAAATCCATTGCTTTCCAGAGCATCTTGACTGTGGCACAAAGCTGAGGACTAACAATCTATCTGAGGGAGAGAACCCGTCTTCCTTTCGAGACTTTTCAAGGCAGCACACAGATTACAAGCTACAAGGGATGACCTGAGAGGGGCAAAGCCTCGATTTTGATTCTCTACTCTGCTACCCGAAAAGTTTTCAAAGGAAGCAAGGCCTTCAACTTTAATAAAGACCCAGAAGTGTTGAAATAGGCCCAGAGTCTTGAAAGGGGATGATCTAATGATGAATTTCTGCAGGACTACAGTAATTAACAGCTAAGCCTTATGGTCTCCCTTTTCTGGTTTACATAGCATCCTGGTGCTTGATCCTTTCCATAACATTGTATTACTACTCATATTTAATGAAGGCTCTGAGGATGCTGTCCTGTCATCATTTTTGTCTTTTATGACCTTGCTCTTCCAGCAAGGTTCAGGTTGAAGGGTTTAAAAACTAACTTTTTAGTTGGGTGTGTTTTTTCTTGCTTTCTAATAAGATCCCCTCAGGGTCATATACTTCCATTTGGCAACACCCATATTAGCTTTCCAAGATTTGCTGTCATCCCACCACCTCGTCTTTTCTTGAATTTTCTTTGTTTTTTGCCACCATCAAGCTCTTCCATGTTATAGCTGAGCGAGGATAGTAATGGGCTTAATTTGTCTGTGATGACCTCCATTTTACTTGAGTTACATAAATTGTTTGCTTTACCCTCTCTACTGTGAAGCAGTCATTTCCTTATATTTAGCTTATTATGGCCTCTGCTGCCTTTTATTAATAGGACTCCTCAGCAAAAGGCAATTGAAGTATTTTTTTTAATACAACAGAGACAATTTGAAACCAATCCTGCTGTAACAGAGTGCAAATGTTTATATTTACTCAGACTGGCCTGGGGTATGCTCCCTGTACAAAGTCAAACAGTAGGCTACCATCTGTGGTGGACAGTCCAAACAGCACAGTTTTGATGTGCTTGCTTTCCCGGTGAATTCACACTGGTTTCTTTCATAACCTGAAGGAGAATCGCTTTTTAATGGACACTGCTGCATAAATAATCTCCAGTATTCTGCCAAGCAGCACCACCACTCACTGTGAAACTCTACTCATGGAAGGTCAAGAAGATTCATCAGATGAAAAAGAAAAAGTAGCCTATCTGAACAAAAGAACATCCTGATACTGTTCTCCCACAGAGTGACAGTCTGGTCACACTGAGTAGCCCAAGATACAAAGGCTATGTCTACAGCAGTGGTTCCCAACCAGTGTGCCGTGGCACACTGGTGTGCCGTGGGGACCCCCAAAGTGTACCATGAGAATCTGGGAGAGCTAGAGTTAGAGCTCCCTCCCTGCTCAGTCCAGCCACGTGGGCTGTGCAGGGCTGGCAAAAAGCAGTGGCGGTTTTTGGGGTAGGCAAAGCAGGCAGCCGCCTAGGGCCCCAAGCAATAAGGGGTCCCATCTGCAATTTGGTGGACAGAAATGAAAATATAGAAATTGTTCCCATCTAGCAGAGCTAGTAGGGCTGGAAGCCTAAGCACTTTTCAGGCTTGGCTTGTCAAGACAAGCTATCAGTAGGATCTGTGCTTCCTCTGAATTGCAGATGTCACCATTCTCTGCCCATCACCTTCACATTGACATGCTAAAAAAGCAGGAGCAAGCAACACACAGCACAATAGCAGGAACTTTTCCCTTGGGCTCAGGTTTTAATTCCTCAGTGTGGCCATTTATTCTGCCATTTTTTAATTTTGTGAAATATTGCCTTTTCCTTTTCTTTTTTTACCTGTTCTTTTGCCTTTTCCTTTGACTTTGTGACAATTTTTAGTTTGGCTTTGGTTAGCTCAGTTTACCAAGTAGGTCCATATAGGCTGCTACATATAAATACAGTGCTGCCCTCTTAGACAATCATTACAACCGTGTGTGATGTCTGTACTGTATCTTTTTTTTTGTAAGTAATTTTTTAGCTTCTTCTGTACTTACTAGTTAATATTTTTGAGGGGGCAAGAGTCTTATAAACTTGAGTACTTCAAAGAATTTCACTGAAATGTGGTGTTTTTCATTTATAGCTACACACTAGGAACCTTTTTTTACTTACTTTTATTTATTATAATTATTTGTATTAAATGTCTAGTGCACATAAACCCAAGCCTATAAGAAGCATTTGTAAGATTTTACTGCCAAAATTTTAAATGTGGTATTGTTATTTTTGAGTCGTCATTAATGTTACCACCTTTTATTTATTATTTAATGCTCATACTTTTAAAAAAAATTTTAAATGTTCATTTTAACTTTGCAGTTCAGCATTAGCTCATTTATGTTACGTGAAAGAAGATCAACTTACAAGCTTCATGATGGGAAGATCTTTAAAAAATATCATATGCAAGAATAATTTACGAGTTCCAGCGGGATAGTCATGTTAGGTCAGTTCAGCAAAAGAACAAAGGAGTCCTGGGGGGTCGTGTGGGGTGGTTAGGGCTGCAGGTGGGGGGCTGGGGCCACAGGGAAGTTAGCAGTAGGGGCCGATAGTGAGCCCTTTAGGGGGGCCCCACAAAGTAGATTGTGGCAGGGAAGCAGCTCCCAGCCTGTCAACCAGCCTGCAAACAGCCAAGGTAAGGGCTTTGAGGGGGGCTGCTGGGGTTGTGGGGGGCAGCGGGTATGTGTGTAGCAGAGGTGGGTGGGAGTGGATGTGTAGCAGAGGGTGTGTAGCTGAGGTTGTGGGGAGGCTGTTTGGTTGGGGTTGTGTGTAGCTGGGGAGGTGAGCTGGGGCCTGGAGGGATAGTTCTGGTGCCTGCAGTGATGGGAAGGTCCATCACAGGCAGCAGGGGGCTGAGGGAGGGGGAACAGGACCCACTGGGGTGGGAGGGAGCAGCAGTGGGGTGAGGATTTGCTCTGGGTGGCAGGGAGCCACTGTGGAGAAAGGGGGAAGTGGGGTGCTGCGCCATGTTCTGCTGCCCTACCGTCCCACTCCCCAGGTTTCCCCCTGCCCCCCCCCACAAAGCCATTCCTGTTCTCCCTTCCCTTCTCCTCTCTTGGCACCCTTGTGCTGTTCCCCACATGGTTGCACTTGTCCTCTTTGGCCACCCCTGCCCAGGAATGGTGCTACAATTTCTGGCACCCCCCTGCAAGCAGAGCAGGTGCCAGTGCCCCCCTGCAATGCTTACCAGGCTTACTGGGTTGTGCCAGCCCTGCCCCTGCCCTGCTCTGCTCCCCACACTCACTGCTGCCACTGCAAATAACTCCTGACCTCCCCTATCTTGCCATCCGTGCTCTGCTACCCCTTCTACCCCACATAGCAGCATTTCCAAACCCCTGTGCCATGGTTCATAAATATTCATGTTATTTTGAGCTAATTTGAATATTCATGAGTTTTTAATGGTGGTGTGCCACGGCAGAGAAAAGGTTGGGAACCACTGGTCTAGAGTCCTGCAAATCCGCAACTATCTACATTATGCCATGGATATCCACATTGGTGGATACAATGGAGATATCCACAGACCATTTCTTGTGGATGCAGATTGGATACAGGACCATGTATTTTTATCTTCACAGAGCTAGAGCCTGCAAATATGCGGATAGCCACATTATATCCGCATCCGTGGCTACAACACAGATATCTGAGGACCATTTCTTGTGGATGCAGCTCAGATATAGATCCATGTATTTGTATCCATGCAGGGCTCTAGCTATGTCTACACTGGAGGCTTAAGTCAACTTAACCAGGCTTAAGTTGACTTTAAGCAACTCCAAGGCCACATATGGAGTTTATAAAGTCAACTTAAGTTGACTTAATAACTCCTGCCCTTAAAGTCAACTTTATTAAGTCAACTTAATGCAATGTGCCCACTTAAGTTGACTTTATTAAGTTGAGTTATGGCAGAGTAGCCACTTAAGTTGACTTAATAAAGTTGACTTAAACCAGTGGACCCACTTAAAGTTAACTTTATTAAGTTGACTTTAAGTGGCTCCCCTGGCTTAAGTCAACTCAATAAAGTCGACTTAGAAAAATGGGGACTCTCTAAGTTGACTTAATAAAGTCGATTTTAAGTCAACTTTGTTAAGTCAACTTAACTGAGCCCTCTAGTATAGACATAGCCAAAGAGACTGAATGTGATGCATCTTTACACTGCCAGGTAAATGCAATCTGAGTGTCTGATGTGAAGCCAGTGGGAAGATTCCCATTGACTCCAGTGCGCTTTGGATCATAGTGTACAAAAACTTATCCATCCTAGCAGAAACAATGATAACTGAGCTGGATGTCCATTATGTGCTGTTCTCAGAGACCATGCATGTACTTGCACTGGAGATCCTCAAAGAGTTGGTTGAAGAGGTCTCTGACCCTCCAATGTTCACTTTTAATATATCTTGGAACATTGGAGAAATTTCAGAAGACTGGAGAATTGTTAATGTGGTGCCAGTATTTAAGGGCAAGTAGGGTAGCCAAGGGAACTGTAAGACAGTTAGCCTGACATTGGTCTAGCTTGGTATAATGGAAAAGCTGACATGGGATTCAACTGATAAATAATCAAAGATAGTCAACATGGGTCTTATCAAATAAGCCTGATTTCATTCATTGGTTAGACTGCAAGCTTGATTGATACAGGTGACTGCAAATGTTGGACTTAAGGCTGCACAGTATGTTGATTAAAAAGTTAGCACTACACAACATCAAAAGACCACATACATGTTAACGAGATTAAGAACTGGCTGACTGGCAGTTCTTAAAAAGCAGTTGTCTGTGGGGAATCATCATTAGAAAAGGTTTTTTTCTAGTGAGGTTATGCAGAGATTGTTACTAGGCCTGACACTACTCAACATTTTCATCAATGATTCAGAGATAAATGTAAAATCACTGTAGATAAACTTTGTGGCAGTGTGGTAAATAATTATGCAGACAGGGCATTCATCCACAAGGATCTGAGTTGCTTTGTAAACTGGAGCCATACAAACCAAATGCCCATTAATACAGCCAGATGTAAAATTATCTATTTAGAAAGAAGGAATGTAGGCAATACCTACAGAACGAGGGACTGTATCCCAAAAAACATTGACTCTGAAAAGGATTAAGGGGTCTTCATGAACAAGCACCTGAAGATGAGCTCCCAGTGCAATGCTGTGGTAGAAAGGGCTAATGCTGCACTCTTGTCTGTGGAAACAGAGGAATAGTGAGTAGGAAGTGTAGGGAGCTGGTTGTATCTCCATTTATAACAGCAGTGAAACTGATACTGGAATACTACACTCACACTAAAAGATTTCTATGTCCTATAAGCAATTGACATTTGATCATATCTGTTGGAAGAGCCCACAGGATCATATGGCTTGCAACAGTCCTGGAATCAATGGAGAGTCTTAGTGTATGTCATCCAGGTTATGACATACCGCTTACCAAACACTCTCAGATCTGCACTACACACAGTGAACCATGGGCTTAGAAGCTTAGTATTACATTAGATCCTGCTAGCTGTCAAGAAACTCTCACATGTTCATTTTCATTCTTGATCTGCCACACATGTAAATAAAGATAGCACTATGTAGTACACAGGATGTATTATTCTCCAGCTATTTTAAATAAAATCCACCTACTTGATGTGTATGCTGCCTAAAATGCAGACACAACTTAGCCTCTCTGATATGTTATATTGGAGATTGCAGATGCAATTTAAAACTGTGGTCATCTGTGCACCACTTAATAATTAGCAAACTGACTGATCTCTAACTTAAACCTAGCTACAGAGTAAACCTTCTCTTCTTCCCTGCACTCAAAAGCTATGCAACCACAGTACCACTTTGTTTGGTGGTAAAAAGTTGATTGTAAACTTATACAGCTATATATACTACCACAGTATATATACTACCACAGTATTCCCTCTAAGAATGTGGGATTTAGGGCCAATTTTCATTTTACCTATTTGTAACAGGGTGGTATCCCTGCTCTGGAAGGGAAAGGGTTAAAAGCTTTCAGAAAGGAGCAACCAGTAGGAGCTTGTAGCTGGAGAGCCAATCAGGGCTAAGGAGCCTGATATATAAGCAGGCTGCAGCTCCTGTTCTTGGTGGTTTGTCTTTAGTGGTGGAGGAAGGGTGTGCTAGAGCAGTGCCTGTGGAAGATGGGAGCAGAGACAACATATTACAGCCTGCTGAGGTTCAGGTGGAGTGTAGACCCTTATGCAAAGGAAAGGTACTTGGCTATGGCCCAGGGGACCTGTTAAACTGGGGCCTGAGCTGCTGTGGTGATTGTTAGTGCTTATTTGGGGTTCATAGGGTCCCTGAGCTGGGTTCCTCCAGGACTGCCTGTGGGTGGTAAATGGACAAGTGGTGGCTATGGAGGCAAAGTGGGTCAGCATAGGCTAGATCTACCCTGCAATGGAGGAACTGAGAAGCCTCAGCCAGAGGGCTGAGGTCCAGAATGTGAATGGATAGAGCACAGGCCACCATATGGGGGTACTGCTTGAGCAATTTCCCACTTCCATCACCAGGAGGTGCCTGTCTAGTGGGTCATGTGCTGCAGCACTGTTATATCATTATGCAGAAACTATATTAAACAATATTTGTAAAACCCTGAGATCTTTACATAATCAAACTTGAATTGGTCTGATACTTCCCCTTTTAAAAAAAATGGTGGCAGGGTTCCATGTTTCTCCCTGTCCCATTCTTTACCTTTGAGAGCTCAGAGCTAATGAGACTGCAGATATTTACGGGATTGTTTTATTTAAGTTATGAGAGCTATTTATGTTTAAATTTTAAACACAGACACATTCATCATTACACCATTTTCAGATACAGCTCTGTGGCTGTTATTCTCTATATAAGCTTGCTGATGCTGGAATTTCACTGCTTCACCATGACCCATGCTGTGAAATGTCTCTCCATGCCACTTTACAGGCATGTTGTATCTCTCTGGCTGAAGACCTGTACAAGTAAATTCTAAAAAGGAAAAAAAAATCTAAGTTAAAATGTTAGTTAAAATCAACAAACCAAAAGCCAGGGGATTCAAACCAAGGAGAAGGAGCAGGTAAACTGAGTGTCTGAATAAAATGGGGGAAGTAACCAAAATCTCTTTGGCTAAATGAAATTTTGTATCTGGAGTACAAATGAATTTCAGATCACTGGAATTTATTCATAATCCTATCCCAATAAGTGCTCATAACAAGGAATAATTAGCATATGAGCTACAGAGCTTAGTTTCAATTGTAGGAATAAAAGCACTTTTTTTCCTCAGGCACCCAGATGGGAAAGTATCTTTTTATCTCTAATTGTGACATTTTTAGCATGTTACGTGAAGGGGAGTTTACTGTGCAAGAACCCTTGGCATCAGTTCTCTAGTATAGTAGGGTGGGGATATAATGAAAGCCCCCTGTAAAGCACTGAATACATGACCCTTTTGATTCTGCCTTCCGGTGTTGTCTGCTGGATTAATGTTTACACCTGCTGTCAGTAAAGACTGCATCATTTCTGTACTGAGTGCACCACTGCAAGCTAAAATGCAGGTCTTTCCAATAAGATTTGTGCACATGGGCAGGAGTGTAGCAGTTGCCAGGCAACCACTCTGAGCAAGCATATGAATGAAGAAATACATGGGTCGAGTGACAGTATCATTTTCAGGTTTACTTGATCTTTTCCTGGGAGGTTGCTTTTATTCTGTAGGAAATAATGAGCTCTCGCATTTATGTAGCACTTTTGATGCTGGGAGCCATCAATATTACTGATGGAGAAGATGTATTAGGCCCTCTTGTTCCTATTGCTGCCAAAGGAACATTTCTTCCTACAGTGCATTCTGTAGGGCTGGGTAGTCCACATGCCATCACAAAATGAGAAACAATTCAAAAGTACTATGTGTGACCCATGCCTCCTGGGATAACCATCTGAATATGCAAACAGCAGGGCAAGCTGCAAAGAGGGCCAGACTCTGAATCCTGATGTGTGTCAGTTAAGCCAGACTCCTGACCAGTAACAAACCATGCTTCTGATTCCTCATAGTGGTTATCACAAAGTATGAACAAACAATGTTCCCTGTAGGCTGCGCAAGCATGCAGTCTCCATCGCTTACTCACACAGGGAACACTGCTGGCCTCATACGGCTGGCAGCTACAGTCCCAGCTTGGCCAGAAGACAGTCTTCCAGTTGGCAGGGAGCTGCTCCAGGCTGGGAGTTTTGAAATCTCCCACTCAGAGGCTATGTCTACATTGTAAAAGCTAAGTCAACTTTATTAAATTGACTTAATAAAGTCTAGCTGAAATCAACTTTAAGTAGACCTCATTAAGTCTACTTAGTGAGTATGCACTACACTAAGTCAACTCTATAAAGTCGACTTTAAATGGGTGTCCTGGCTTAATTCGACTTAATAAAGTCAAATTAATGGTCCCACTGAACTTAAGTTGACTTTATTAAGTTGAATTAGTTAGTCCACATTGCCTTAAGTCGATTTAATAAAGTTGACTTTATAAGTGGACCTTATAAAGGCGACTTTACTGGACCCTAAAGTCGACTTTATTGCCCTGCAGTGTAGAGATGGCTCTGTTTAAGTCAACTTAAGGGCCCTTAAGTCAACTTAAACACATAGTGTAGGTGTACTCAGAGTGTGTTCAGGGTGGGAGCAGCAGCCTATGGTGTGGTCACTCCGGTGGCCAGGTAAGGGCACCCTAGCTGGGGGTTTGGGTCAGGGACAGGCAGCCACTGAGGAAAGGGAGTGGGGGGAGCAGGTGGCAGGGCGGGTGGGTTATGGTGGCACTGGGTGGGCAGGTTAGGGAAGTGTGGGGAGGGAGCCAGTGGGGAAGGCTCAGGGGAACCAGAGCAGTGGCTGGGTGGGTGGCATTGGGGCTCAGGGGAGCCAGCAGCTGTGTGTGTGTTTTAGGTAAGGGTACTACTGCCTATTGTTCCCTATTTTGTCTTTGTACCTTATTAAGCACCTTGTGTTTGTCTCTACTGCATTTTGCCTTATTGACTTTAGACCAATTTGTGTGTGACTTTTTCAGTTTTCTCCTTTGTCAATGAGCAAAAACACTTACCAACCTCACAAAGGAAATGGATGTTTTATTTTTTTATATATAAAGTGTTTTCAGATGCTTAGATGGAAAGTCATTATGTGACTGCAAATTATTTATTACTGTTTGTTTCCTTCTGCAAAATGTGAAGTCTGTGGAACTATGCCTATTTACACCAGCTGAGGAACCAGCAGTCTCTTTTTAATAGTTATGTGTAACTACTTAATACACGGATATTAAAGAGTGGAAGCGAAAGAAAATAACATTTCCTGTCACGAAGATGATAGGGCAATATGTTTAGATTGAACAAAAAGCAGGCTTTCTCTTCTCAACTGCAAAATTTGTAGGGTAAACAGAAGGAAAAGTAAACCTTCTTCACTTTTATTTCTTTCTGAGCTCAAACAAAATGAACTAGACTACAAATTCAGTCAATCATAGCTTCTTAAACAGTCCCTTGATACTACAATTATTCAACAGGTTATGGGTCTGTTTTCTGTCACTCTTGTTGTTCTCATGTGTTTGTCATGCCTCAGATGATTCACATTCTGGCTCCTCTCATTTTTTGGATCAAGTTATTTAAGATCATCCTGAAACTAGTAATTTGAACCTCAATGTACAGGTGAAAGCAATTCACCAGTTTAATGTTTTAAAATGCTACTCCTATAGCCGTTGGGAACTGGATTTGTGTTTTGATTAAATGAGTGTATTACTCAAAGACAGTTCCAGCACAGGAAGCTTTGAGTAGGTCTGTGGACTCCAAGCAAATAAAGCGAATGAGTGAGACTATGATGTCCAGTGCACCATGGCATCTTCTCAGAAAACATGCACCTTTTAGCATCACCCTGTCATGAACTTCTCAGATCATGAACATATAAGAGCTCCTTCAGAACATACAAGAGCTCCAGCAACATACTGATTCACTAGTGTGCTGTTGAAAAGGAGAATGAAGACTAGACTGCACTTGGGGGGAAAAAAGCTTCAGAAAGGACAAGGGCTATTAAACCCAATGCTTACAAGGAGGAAGTGAAGGGCAAGGACCCCCAGTGGCCCAGCCTATATGCCACTTTGACCCCATGGCCCGCCAGGGACAGCAGTTGGCAGCTCCTTCATGGAGCTGTGAGCACAGGCATGTACTTGGCATGGTTCACTCCGTGCCCTGATACTTGCCCATTTTGGGGCATGAGAGAAACCCTGGCTCACACGTGCCTGGAGTGTGCCAGGTTGCAGCCCCTCTTCTGGCTCTCCCAGAACATCTTATTGAGGTTCTGGCTGCACTTCCCCCACACCTGTTCCTATATTCACTCCCCATCTGTGGCCCCGCAAGGTTGCAGGACCTCCTAGCCAACCTCCTCTTGGCACTCGCAAAAGTAACCATTTATAAAACCAGGGAGAAACGGTTGGCAGAAGGAAGTCTCTGTGACTGTGGAGCCTATTTCCGGTCCCTTGTTTGGTCACATTGGCTGACTCCCTTGATACATTTCAGGAGCAGTGGATGCTGTCAGAGGCTCTCTGCTTGGTGTCCCCTTCTGAATCCCTGATTTTGAACCTATGACCCTTACACCTGCCTCTGTTTTTCATTAGTTGTCCCCTGTAATTAATTGGACCTGGGTCCAGTGCCTCCTCCCCTTAGGCTGAGGGAGGGGGTTTAAGCAGTAGGTGGGTTTGTGCCTGCCCACTCCCCCAGTACTCCAAATAGTACAAAGAGGAAACACGTTTAGATAGCTATAGAAGTATAAATTCTGACAAAGCAGCATTTTGAAATAATCCTATATGTTTTAATATTATGGTGCAGACAGTTGGGATCTTTAGTTCACAAATAAGGCCTTTTCTTAATTACGTCTATGGACATAACAGCAATATAAAACAGTAAGCAGTAACAATGATATAATCTGGCAAGCTAAGGACTTGTCTACAGGTAAGGCAATCTGTATTATGAAGGCATGATTTCTAAAGTGCTCTAACAGTGGTTTTCACACTTTTTTTTCTTGGGACCCAGTTAAAATAAATCATTTATACCCATGACCCAACAATTATGTCTTTGAGTAATGCATTCCAGTCTTGCAGCATCAGCAGCAGAGTGTGCTGCTACCCAGTGCCACCCCATCTGAGATGATGATGCAGCTGAGCAAGTTATGGATGCCCTCAGGAAACCAGCGGGCAGTGGGGAAAGGGCCCAGTGTGGGTTGGGGAACTGGTGGGGAACTTGCTTAGCTGTATCCATAAGTTGCTCAACTGCACCAACAGCTTAGAGGGAACATTGGTGAACAGCCCCCTTTATTTCACATCAGCTCCTCTGGTTCCCAACTAACCACATGGTCTCTTAAAGAGATGGGTTCTCCTGATCCCAAAGGTTTGGATCTTACCCAAAATACCATCCTGTCAACCAGATCCTTTAGTAACTAAAACTAAAGGTTTAATATATAAAAGAAACATGAGAGCTGTTAAAGGGTCAAAGTGAATCATGTATATACAAATGGTTAAGAATCCATGGAAAGCAGGTCCTTGGAAGAATTTGGAGTTTGCAGGCTTGTTCATTTTGTCTGGTAGACACCCAACATCTGGGTGGGCCTCAGTCTTTTCTCCAGTCGCTGATGAATAGATCCAGAGATGGATGTTGGCTGAAGACTGGAAACTGAAGACAAAATGGAGTTGGTGCTGCTGCCTTTTATCACCTCTGGCCTCCTTCATGTTGTGTGGCATTTTTACAAATCAAAATGGAGTTGAGTCACATGGTCATAGAATCATTCCTAACACATTATAACCTTTCTATTTGTACCAAATATGGCATATCTCATGGATTATTGCAATTAGAAAATATTAATATGAAAAGGTATTATAAAGGGTCCCCCTAAATCCAGATAACATCACACTATGCACCTCCCTATTAGGAATTCCTCCTTGGTATTCAAGCTAATTTTTCCTTTGACCAGTTTTAAAGGTACAGGGTTAGCTTCACATTATACCCCTTTTACTTTCAACTGCACTGCTCTGATGACAGGTTTTGCTACCATCACTTATCTCTGGTTGGAACCATGTGGACCTACCACTTTTAGATTGAGGGTCTGTACAGACCTAGTACTTACCAATAGTATTAACCTGATAGGCCCAACTGTAGTGGCACTAAAAGCTTCATTAAAGCAAACCAATATTTATTCAACTAAATGTATGCAGCACACAGAACAAAGGAATAAAAATAACAAAAGGCCTATACACTTAGGACTTGCTTGAACTTTGTGTTTTCCTTGCAAGTTTTGAGTATGCCCCTCTCAGCCCAGTCATTCCTACTGCTGGCTTAGGAGAGACAGACCTTTTGCTGCATTCTCTCAATATATCCTTCAAAGAGACTCATCTCTAGGTCCTGCTCATGTAGTGACTCACCCCGTTCCTCTTCAGGCTGGGGGTCGTTAACTTTCTTCTACCTCTTTTGTTCCTAGGCTCAGGCTTGTGAAAATTAATAGCCATCATTTTGATGGGAACCAGAGAGATGGATGTTCCCCAATTAATAACTCTGCTGCTGTTTCTTGAAGAACCAGGGCCATCGCTAGCAGGGCCAGCTCAAGGGGTTGTGGTGCTCCCCCATCTTATTCATGGAGGTTGAAAACGGTTTTCTAAAGTGCATAAATCTCCAGCATCTGTGTGCAGAGGGATTTAAAGTGCACTCTGCCTACATGACTTAAGCTGCAGGTTGACTGACAGTGCCTGAGCTGCTAGGAAAGAGTTGAAGAGGTGGGAGCCAGCCTGATCTTCAGGGGGGGCTAGGCACCCCTAAGAACTGTCACCTGAAGCCATGCGTGTCTCTTGCCTCATAGTAGAGCCAGTCCTGCTCGCTAAGGTAGGGCAAGCGGGGCAGCCGCCCAGGGCCCTGTGGGCCCCACACAGCTGCCCCCCCATGCCAGGGACCGGGCAAGCCAGCCAAAAGGGTGGTCTGGTTTAGCGCTGCCAGTTCCCCCCCCATGTGTGCTGCTCTTGGCTCTGTGCTGGAGCAGCAGGGAGGGGACGGGAGACAGCGTGGGGCCTGTATCAATACCTCCCTCACCCCGACCGCACTGCCTGCTGCCTCCTCCCTGCTGCTCCAGCACAGAGCCGAGAGCAGCACACGTAGCGGGATGGGGGAGACTGGCAGCGCTGAACTGGGCTGCACCTTTGGCTGGCTTGCCTGGTCCCTGGCATAGGCTGGCTGGCGCAGGGGCCTGCCCCTCCCCTGGGCTGGCTGGCCATGCCCCCCCCCATCCCCCAGTGCCGGTGGGAGGGGGTGAGTGGGGGCCCCGCAGAGGGCGATTCGCCCAGGGCCCCGCACCCCTCTAGGGAAGGCCTTCGTAAGAACCCTTGGTGTTGCCTCTGGTGGTGCCTTATCTGTGGCATGGTTTCATTTCCCTCTACATAAGCTAATTCTGTGTAGTCAGACATGATGTGCTGAAGAGGGAAACTGAACTGCATATAATATTAAAAAAGCATAGCTATCGCCTTCATTCTCCCACACAGTTTCATTGCATTACTTCTGATTAGATGCACCTGGACCACCCAAGCTGAATGAAGTCAGTGGGAGTAGTGAGACTTTGGGGATACATAAAGCTGGCAGGAGTACACTTAGATACAGCCCAGTAAAGAGAGCGATTAAAAGGTTATAGGTAGAATGGGTCATAGTGCCACCTAAAAAAATCCTGAGTGTTCTATGATGAGTCTGGGGAAGGGCTATTCAGTGCTTGGAGATGGAGGAGAACCTGGATTTGCTGTAGTACTCCCTTACTGTGAAAAAGGGCTTGCACCGTGAATTGTGCTTTACCTTATTTCTCTCTCTCCATGATAGCTGTGCCCAGGAGAATGCTGCAGTTATCTCTATCTGCACCAAGAATTTTTGTTCATCTGATGTTATTTATGTTGTTTGACAGTTAAACTCTCTCTCCTTTCAAATTATCTTCATGGTGTGTTGCATTTGGAAGGGGCAAACATATTAAGTCAGTCTGTTACTAACAGGTGTGTCTATAATAATTTTGGTTGGTGCTTGGCCTTTCTTCCCCTCCCTCCACCTCATGATCCTTGAGCTCATTCTTGTCTCTTACATACATCAGTAATTCCGTTCATTTTAATAAAGTTACTCTTGATTCCCACTGAAATAAGGGAGGGAGGGCCCCTTGAATTTTTCTGCACAGGCACCCATCTTGTATGTTCTTTCTCTCATCTTCTCTATTTTTTTGCCTCTCCCCCATTTTTTCTTGTGTTTTTATGACTTTATTTCCCCATTTTTCATTTGTGCTTCTGCTCTTCAATTATATGTCCGTACTAAGATACACTACAGTGATGGATGGTTGTGTTGTAGTCGTATTTTCTTAACAGTCAGCTCTAGAAAATAAATTGAGAGAAACAGTGGGGGTGAGACAGTAATTACAAAGCTAGCAACTGGGTTCTATCAAAAGAGTGCCTGTCCTTTCGCATGATAACTAAGACTCAAGAGAACTCTACAAACATGCAAGACACTTGCAGCAGGAAAACTGGGTATGCATCTAAAAGACATGCTCTTATTTTCCTCACCCAAGAGTTCATAAACAGGCTTAGGGTATCTTAACAACTTTCCCCTTCTTTGTGATTGGATATGAGGGTATCCTTAATCTGTGGAAAGTGTGTCCTGAAATTTTGTTGTGCTCTGATATGAGGCTGCTGTGTGGAAAAAATTGAAAGATATGCTTTGAATCAAATACAAGTTACTGGGCTTAAAGCAGGAATTTCTGGGTGAGGTTCTATGGCCTGTGTTCTGCAGTAGGTCAGACCAGATGATCATAATGATCCCTTCTGGCCCTAAAATCTGTGACTTGGGTCAAATCTTCAGGTACAGTCAAAATGCACAGAATACAACTCAGGGATTTATTTGAAAAAGTAGCTTAAGACATTCATTTATGTTGCCGCAATGCTGGGACTGCTTTTTGCAAATATTCCCCCTATTCAGTGTTATAACCAGGGTCAGATGAACCATTGCTGGGGGGGGTGGGAGGGGGAAGCTGGGGCCAGAAGGCATTCTCGTCCCGGCCCCATTACAGCCAGTCTGCCCTGGGGCAGAGGGGAGGCCGCACCAGTCAGTCCTGCCCTCTAGGCTGAGTGAACAGGCGCTGACCTGCCCTGCCTCCGGGAGCAGACCAGCTGGCCGGTGGGGGGGGGGAGGGAGTGGCAGGAGTGCAGAGCCTAGCCTCTGGCTTCAAAGCATCTCCCCTCGCGCCCCGAAACAGCACTGGCAGAGCAGGAGCACTGCCAGCACTGAGCAGGGTGGGGGAGCATTGGATTACAGCAGGGAGTTTAGGGACTGGATCCTGGGGCCCCCTTTTGGCTGAGGCCCAGGGTTTCAGGCCCTTTAGCTCCTGTGATAATCTGTCCCTGGTTATAGCAATGTATAATGACTACAGGGGCTGAAAATGTAATGTTAGACAGATGTACAAATGATTCCCCAATGACACCTCCTTTTCTGTAGCCGTGTCCCTTGCCTCCATGATTCAATAAAGATAAGTGCAAAGTACTCCTCTTAGAACAATCCATTGTACATATACAAAATAGGCAATGACTGTTTAGGAAGGAGTACTGTGGAAAGTGATCTGGGTGTTGTGGTGGACCACAAGCTAAACAGAAAGTCAACAGTGTAGGACTGTTGCAAAAAAAGCAAACACCTGTCTGGGATGTATTAGCAGCAGTATTGAAAGCAAGACGCGAGAAACAATTTTTCTGCTCTACTTTGTGCTGATTAGGCCTCAACTGGAGTATTGTGTCCAGTTCTGGGTACCTCATTTCAGGAAAGGTGTGGACAAATTGGAGAAAGTCCAAAGAACAGTAACAAGAATGATTAAAGTTTTGGAACACTTGACTTACAAGGGGTGATTGAAAGAGCTAAGTTTCTTTAGTCTGGAACAGAGGAGACAGAGAGGGAACATAACAATATTCAGTAAAAGGTTGTTACAAGGAGGAGGGAAAAATCATTCTCCTTAACCACCAATGCTAGGACAAAAAGCAATGGGCTTAAATTACAGCAAGGGAGGTTTAGGTTGGACATTAGGAAAATTTTCCTAACTGTCAGGGTGATTAACCCTGGAATAAGTTGCTTAGGCAGGTTGTGGGATCTTCATCATTGGAAGTTAGAGCAGGTTAGAAACACATCTGTCAGCGATGGCTTAAGAAGGTACTTGGTCCTCCCATGAGTGCAAGGGACTGGATTCAGTGACCTCTCATGGTTCCTTCCAGTTTCTATGATTGTATGGCAGGACAAATTATGGTCTCTATTACCACATCATCTCAGTAATTCATAATCTTTACCATGTAAAATAGGGAAGTATATTATTTTGCAGATGGAAAACGAGCAATGAGTATCTTGCACACATTTACCCACACAGTTTGTTGCAGAATAGGAGTCTGAACCCAGATATCTGACATCCTGAGCTAGTGGTCTGACTGCTGGACCATCTTGTTTCCTCACAAAGAAACATTTTTCTTGCTGATTGCTTTAAAAAATGGAGGCTCCCTGAAGCTATCCAGGGAGTGGGCTACATGGACTAGAGAGCAGCATGCAGCTGAATAATTCAAAGTATGGTGAATGAAGTTGATCTTCCATATTATTCTTCAGTCCATGGATAAAAGTACCACAAACAGATTCACAATCCTGAACTGGGATCTGCTGGCACAAACCCCTGGTCTTATGCAAAGTATCACAAAAATTAAAGGTTCTCTTAACCTAGGAGTCCACTCTAGTGGATTTAAATGCAGTGTTATGGTCATACATATACTCTTTCTTCATACTGTAAAGATGTTCGGTCAAAAAGCATAGATTACAAATCTTTCAGATGTATATAATTAATGCAAGGTATGATATTTGAGGGCACTAGGAATGTATGTTTCTTAATTTTTAACTCATTGCTTATATGTAGCCTTGGAAAAATATCTGCTTACTTAAGAAGGTTTTTCTTTCCTCCCCCATGTACACTGTTTTGTTACTCAAGGACTGCTAGGTTGCGAATTCTGGCTTGTTGTCATAGGGTTGATCTTGAGAAGCTGTTGCTATTGATTTCTGTTCTAAAAATACTGAAGTATTTGTGTACACATCTCTGTGATTCATGTATGCATGTAAAACAGGAACTTGGCAAAGGTGAAACAAAAATTAGGACTAATGATCTTGGCAGTTTCCATTTCCACTTCAGTGCATCTTTGCATTGAAAAACCTAGATTAAATAAATGGCATTTGATTAGAACTTCCTTCTTTTTGTTGCACAGCGAGTTAGTCAGGTGGCCTGAGAGGGATCCCAAAACAAGATGCTTTGCATTCCTAATAAACTGGATTGCTGGCTTCCACTGTTAACAGAATTCCCAGACAGTAATCTGAGAAAGAAGTGCTGCAGCATCAGGACAGCTGGTCCATTTATTTTTGTCAAATCTTGGTGTTAAATAGTTGCTGAAGCTGGTGCAACAGTCAGTCAGAGTCTGAGTAGTTTTATGACAATCAGCATCACAAGTGATTCCCAAATGATTAACGGGAGGTATATATAAGTTTTCCTCAGAAAGAGAGATTATGGCAATGGTATAAGGACATATAGTACAAAAGGGTGATAAAGAGAAGAAAATGTGGTGGGATGAACAGTTCCTTGACCATGGGTTTTGAGGACTCACCAAAGACATCCTCTTTAAATACTTTGTTCTGTCTTTTCAGTTGCTGTAGTTTAATGCCTGTTACCACCTTGTAACTGGAGCTTGAAGGACTCTAACGGTCATCACAATGTCACAATGCGAGTTTATGAGCATGTGGCACAAAATGAGATTTACACTCTGCATATGCAGTTAGAACACAAAGCTGACCCTCGCTAGCTGACTCTGGCTAAGGCTATGTCTACACCTAAAAGCTTAGTTTGGACTTGCTTAGTCCAAACTAAGTACTATGAAGTTAATTCAAACTAACCACGTCTTGTTACTTCAAACTAACTTTTTAGTTAGAACTAGCCGTGCTTGTTTTAGTTCAAACTAACAAAACGTGGTTAGTTCGAACTAACCGCTAGTTCGAACTTATTTAGCATGACTACATCATGCTAGTTCGAACTAGAGTTTGAAATAAGTTTAAACTAAGCAGTTAGTTCAGACTAACTAGTTTGAAATAAGCTTTGTTTAGTTCAAACTAGGCAAAGCCTAGTAAAGATGAGGCTCAGATTAGTTGGAATTAAGGCTCCTTAATTGAACCAATTTGCTAGTGTAGACATAGCCTAAAGGACTGCTTAACTGCTGCGTAGCTGTTCAAGCTTTGGCAGCTACTCAAGCTCTGGGACCCTCTTACTTTGCAGGGTTCTATAGTGTGGGCTGCACTGTTGAAAGTGATCTGTAAAGCAAACACACATGTGCATTTTCTCTTTTCCATAGCAAATTTCAAATTTTAACAAAAATTCCAGTACTGAAATATCTTGAAATATACAAAAAATACTGAGATTCAGAAATACTGCTATGGTGCTTCATGGGAGCTGTAGTTCAGGTGTCTCATATCCCTATTTTCCTCTTTGGGCTGCCCAACCAGACTCCATCTGTCATGATGCACCTTGGCTAGGAATTCCCTGGGTGCACTGTGTGACCCAGGCTTCCTGGGATAACCTCCTGAATGTGCCAAAATCAGGGCCAGCTGCAAAACCAGGGGCCAAACCCCTAAACCACTGACAGGTCGTACTTAAACCAGTCTCCCAGTCAGTAATAAAACACACTTCTGAATAACCACTCTGGTCACTCCCAAGCATAATAAAATAGAAACAGCCCCCTTACTGCACATCAGTTCCTATGGTTCCCTTTAGCCACTGAGTCACTTTAAGAAATAGGTCCTCCTGACCCCAAAGGGCCAGTCACATCACCCAGAACAATATAGACCTGGATCTTACCCAAAATACCACGCTGTCAGCCAATCCTTTAGTAACTACAGCTAAAGGTTTAATATAAAAGGAAAACAAACGAAATATCAGAGATGTTAAAGGGTCAAAGTGGATCACATACATACAAATGATTTAGGGTCCATAGAAAGCAAATCCTTGAAGATCCTATAGTTTGCAGGTTAGTCCCACGCCTCTGGTGTGCACCCAGCAGCAGCAGCAGCAGCAGCTGGGTGGATCTCAGTCCTTTGTTCAATCCCAGGACAAGAGTCCCAGAGGAGGGTGTCAGCTGCAGACAGGCCGAGGACTTTGAAGACAAAAAATGGAGAATGGGCTATGGCCTTTTATCTCGGAGTCCTTGCCGGATCAAGATGGAGGTGGGCCACATGGTCAGTCTGGGTAACTGGTCAAACCAGTTTCCTCTTGGGCCCACTGTAGCTTGGAGCCCCCTTCTGATGAGCCATCAGTAAGACAATAGTTTGCACACACCCAGTCTGGAATTGCCTGAGCTCAAACAACTTGGAACACACATAAAACCCAATAGATTTCTAATCTCCAATACAGGCATAATACCTACATACAAATCATATAATCATTCCTAGCAAATTATGGCCTTTCTGTTGATACCAAACACGGCATACCACATATGGATCACTGTAAATATGAAATATCAATATGAAAAATAATCATAAACAGTCCCCTAGACCCAGACAGCATCATACACTGCCTCTCTCCAAGAGGGGAGATCATGACGCAACATAAGATACCTAGCTTGGCTAGGGAGCCTAACCTACAGAGAAAACGAGACCAGGAGGACCCAACCTACAACTCCCATGAGGCACCTTGGCAGTATTTCTGAAACAATCAATCTCAATTTTTGACTAAACAGTTTTGATAATCAACATTTTTACCCCCCAAACTGAAATTTTCTGTGGGGTATGAGACTAGGGGTGCACTTATTTCCAGGCCAACTGTTGATGTTATTCTTAATTCTTATGTGGTCTTCAGAGATATTAAAGTACATTCCTTTCAGCATAATAAAATGCAACAGTCTCACTGTTTGTACAGATCATGAGATATGTACAGCTCTCAGAAAAGCCATACTAGGTTAAGGACTCTTACCAGCCTCAAGCTGAAGTCAACAGCAAGGCTCCCATTAATGTCAACAGGAGCAGGCTCAGATCCTTGACTATCTGAAATCCTAGCAGCAGAAGAATTCATCACAGTATTGGTTCTGGGAGACTGATTCCAAGAGGAGTAATTTCTTTGGAACAACATTCTGATTAGAGATGGGCTGAATCTGAAAAGTTTAGATCTAGATTTCAGTTCCCTACTTCTGCAAAGGTTAAGGTGGTTCATGTCTTGGGTTCTAGAACAGTCCATTAGTGAGACAGGGGCCTATTCTAGCAATTCAGTCCCAGGCTGGGATTATAATCCCTCCCTTGTCCACAAACTGAGTTCATGAGTGTTCAGATCCAGGATTTTGGCTGTGACTCATCTCTAATTCTGAAATGATTTCTGTGTTACCTTAAATTACAGGTTAAAGAATAAACAACTTGTATGAATTGTGAGCTATTGCTTGTACCATGATCATACGGAAGAAAAGTGGAAGCTTTCCAATCATTACATATAAAACTGATGGGGGAAAAATACATGGTCTGAAGTCAAACCTGGTAAACTAAAGTTACTTTTCTCTCACTTGCATGTGCCCTGGTTATCACACACCTGGTCACTGGCTCTGGTGAGCTAGTGAAAGCTTGGTAATGTAAACATGGCAGGAGGGAAGAAGGGAGCTCTTGGAAGATCTTGCCCCAGCCAGAGGGAAAAGCCAAACCCTGCAAATAATCTTGACCAGATTCCTGTGAGCATATATCAGCTAGACCAGTGGTTCTCAAAGAGGGGTATATGTACATAAAAGCACCAGTAAAATCAATACAAACTAAAATTTCAAGTCAGACAATGATTTGTTTCATACTACTCTATGTACTCTATGCTGAAATGAAAGTACGCTATTTATATTCCAATTGATTTATTTTATAATTATATGGTAAAAAAAAAAATAGAACGTAAGCAATTTTTCAGGAACAGTACACCATGATACTCTTTTGGTAGCTTTATGTCTTGGTTTTTGTAAGCAAGTAATTTTTAAATGAGTGAAACTTGGGAGTACACAAGACAAATCACTCTTGAAAGAGGTACAGTAGTATGGAAAGGTTGAGAGCCACTGGGCTAAATCAATGATTTTTCAATATTTTCATTTGCAGACTTCTACAATATTTCAAATGGAGGTGTGAAAAACCCTCTAAGTCTTAGTGTAGTCAACAGACCACAGGTTGAAAAACATTGTTCTATGGTAAAAACAGCTTTTTGCAGATCTTGTTAGACATATTCTGCATATTCCTAGTCTGCAGCCCACAGGCTGAAAATCAGTGGGCTAAAAGAACAAAACAGCATTCAAAGGGCACATGTCAAGTAAAATAAAAGTGATGTAGGATATGAGAAATATTTGTAATTGCAAGATTGTGCGCATTTTAGGCTAGACTGCCCTTTAAGGCTCAAGCATGCACTGGCATAGGGGTGCAGAAATGAATATATTGCAGCAGATGTCAGCCAAGAATTCTCCTGGGGCATTAGGTAAGTGCACATTGGAGTGGAAGTACACCTATCTTTTATGATTGCGCTCCTATGTAGGCAAGGCCAGATCCCTGACATTTTGGGGGAACACCAACGTACAATGCTGCTACCTCTGATGAATTTCATGATATTTAGTGTTTTTTAACTCCCAGATCCTAGAGTCATGCAATTATTGAAAGAAACTGAGCTTTTGTTTTGGAAAAAATTAAGTTTCTAGCCCTCATGGATATGAAAACAAGTTGGAAAACACAAACCCCAAAGGCTGAAAACCCAGAAGGTGAATAAAAAGCACCCACATTTATTATATTTGAGCAAGTCTATTTTTTTTTTAAAATACTTGAGATTGGCATGCTGCTGGTATCATTGCAATACTTGCTTTGCATACTACTTGCACTCCAGAGCCACACTGGATAGGGGTAAACAGCAGCTGGGAAGTGGGATTCCCAGCTAGGTAGATAGGCTTGCACTAGCCCAGCTTCTGCTAGCATGCTAAAAATTGCAGAGTAAATGCTGCAGCATGGATGGGGGCTAAGGCTAGCCACCTGAATACAAGTCAGCCTGATCTCCTGAGTCCCATTTCTGGCAATTAGCCTGAGACCTGCCAGTGCTAGGCTGCAGAATAGACATAGCCATTGTGGCTGGCCCTAGATAGGAGCATAAAAAGGGAAAATTCTCTCTCAGCCCCCTCTTCTCCAGCCCCCTGTGTACCCACACATGGCCAGTCACTCTGGTCCTAGATATCCTTCATAAGAGACATGTATGGATGTAATTATGGTGCAAGTGGGTTTGGATCATTGCCACAATAATACAACAGAAAATCTATCTAAATGCACTGCAAGTCTATGACACTAACTTGGATTTCCTGAGTGTGCCTCTGGCTGCATACAATAAAAACTACTTGTATGGTGGAAGATGATGGAAAAATAACTGGGAAAAGGGCTTTGTGTTACAATTACAGATTTTCTCTGATGTGAAACAGAAAGAAGAATAAGGAGTTAGGAGTGGTAGTTCAATTTAACAATGTTTTTCATTAGTATAATTGCATAAAATGTGGGTATTTAGTGTAATTTTTGCAAACTATAACTCCACAAAATGAAGTAAAATATTTTTAGTGAACCAAACATAATGGCCATGTCTACAGTAGCAGTTTAAGTTGACTTAAAGCCCCTTAGGTCGACTTAAGCAAAGCCCAGGATGCATTTGTTATTAATTAAGTTGACTTCAGTATTTGCTTAATTTTTAAGTCAACTTTATTAAGTCAACTTAAGCCAATGTAGCCTGGCATTAGGTTTATGTCGACTTAATTGGCCTCCTGGCCATCTGAAAACTTCCTGGCAGAGCCATAACTATGGTGGGGCAAGTAGGACTTTGCCCGAGGTGCATTGGAGTGGCTCCATTGAACCGCTTCATTAAAGGGCGAGTTCTGCTCTGTTTGCCCCAGGTGCTGACCAGGAGCGTTGTTGCTCCGGGGGAAGACCCAGCACCTGGGGCCAGGCTCTGCCCCCTAGACCACAGCCCTGCCCCCTTGCCCAGATCCAGAGGTGGGGTCCCAGGCTCCTCTAGCCGCCGGCCGGGGCCGGGGCTGGGGCCGGATGAGGCAGTGGCTGCTGTGGGGAGCCCAGCCCAGGAGAGGTGGCAAGTGCCGCCACGGCCAGCCTGGATCCGGCTACCCAGCCAGGAGAGTTAAGTGCTGGCGCTGCTGGCCCAACCTGGATACCTGGCCAGGGACGCCCCAGGCATTTGGGGCACTGGGACTTGGGGGAGGTTCCCCATGTACCAGACACCAGTGATGCCCCTGGTGCTGACCATTGTAAGGGGTGCAGTAAACTGTAGTTACGTCTCTGCTTCCTGGCAGCCAGGAAGTGCCTGCCCTGGCCAATCTCAGGGCAAGATGAAGCCCTGCCCAGCCTGCTCCACAGCCAGAACTAGCCAGGACTCCAAACAAGTGGCAGGCATGGCCAGGGGCAGAGCCAGGCATGTCAGGAAGTTGGCCCCATCCTTGACCCAGAAAGAGATCTTAGATTTTTTGGCCATTTTGGGGGGATGAGGCCATATGCTTCTGGTTCCAGGGGAAGCCACAGGAACTGGGGCATATATAGGTCCATCTCTGATGCTCTGGCAGAGAGGGGACACACCTGCACTAGCCAGCAAGGGGCAGGTGATAGTCAGAGACCTCCGCCAGGGCTATCACAGGGCTTGGGAGGCCATGCAGTGCTTGGGGGCAGCTGACACCACCTACCCCATCACACCCAGCTTCACTCCTTCCCAGGCCAGGAGGCTGATGATGGCCTGCCAGATGGCACTGTCTGCACTGTTGATCCCCCCCGACCCCACACACAGGATGATGACCAGGAGGAGGGCTCAGTGGACGAGGATGTGGTGATGAGCCGGGGGACATGAGCACCCTGGCACAGGGCACTGCACGGGACCCAGGCAATACCAGCCTGGAGCTCATCCTGGAGATCCAGGAGGAGGCTCTCCCCACCGCAGATGAGGGGACATCACGCTAGGCTCCTGGTGCATGTGTTGGTGAGTTCTCCCTCTCTGTGGACATGGTGGGGCAGGCTGGTGGGACAGGCAGGGTCCTGGGGTGGGGGGGAGGAGCAGAGGGACTCCCATGGGGGCACAGAGGTAGGGGGCTGTGTGGCAGGGGGGACCTGGAGCTGAGTGCAGTGACGGCTGGCAGGACATGGGATGGGGGCACTGTCACTGGGACAGCCAAGGCTAGACACCGTGTGTCTGATACCACAGGCATGTGGCCTCAGGATAGACCCTGGGACACGGCTGCCTGGGGCTCACCATCCTTGGCACCACACGTGCCCCATGTAGCAGACCACAGCAGTGTATCCTAAGGGATCGCTGTCCCAAAAGACAGGGGGAGTGGGAAGCAGGGGGATGGGCATGGGACAGCAGCTGCTGTCAGCCTGCACTCTGCACTACCTAATGGGGGGAACCCACATTCTTTGCTTCTGTCCTGCAGACCCTTTGACCCAGTCACTTCTGGGGGTACCCAGCCCCAACCCGGTGGAGGAGGGGGCATCACTCCAGGGAGGAGATACTGGAGGACCATCTCCAGCTGGGCGAGCACACCAAGGCGGACCTCCGAGCCCGGTGGGATCAGCAGAGGGAAGAGAAGAACACACACTGCAGGGCAAAGCAGGTGCTTGCTCGACCTCATGGAGCAGCAGGCCTTTGCCCTGGAGTGCCAGACCTGTCCCCTGGAGGCCCTAGCATGGGGCCAGAGCTCTCATCAGGCCAAGGACCCCCCAACGCAGGACCCCAGCAACAGCGCCCTGGAGTCGGAGCTACTGGATGCAGGCCCAGGACCTGCTGGTCTGACACTGATAGGTGCCCCCCCACCTCCCTCAGCTCCCCACCAATTCCCCCTGTAAATAATAAAAACATCCACATAATCATTCCAGGTGCAGTGCATCCTTTTATTGTGCTGGGGTCAAGGGAGAGATGGGTGGGAGGGGATGCGGGGGCAGGAATGGGCAGGTGAGGGTTGTGACAGCAGCTGGAGGACAGTGCTCTTTCTTATCTGCAAGTTCTGCAGCCAGTGGTCATTGTCCCAGCTGGTGAGAATGATCCAGTGCCACCAGTCACTGCTGGTTTCCTATGCCCAGATGTGTGGGTGCATGGAGGGCACCCTGTCTGTGCCAGCTCCCAGGAAGGGTGAAGGAATTGGCCTGCTGTAGCCTGCTCCTGCATGGCAGTTGCCCTGGGGCACCTGGTCCAGAGCCAGAGGAGTCTGGGCAATGCATGGGGGGTGTGGAGTACTGTGCTGGAGCATTGCTGGGGCTTCTCGGGGTCCCTGACCTCTTCAGGCTTCATGTTGCCACACACAGCATGGAGGGTGGTGTGGTCACTTACTGCCTGTTGTAGTGGAGTGGCCTCGAGAGAGAGGCACTTCTGCTGTGGTGCACTGTGGGCCAGCTATCCACAATGCCCCACTCCTAGGGCGACCTAGCAGCTAGTGTGGGCGTGGGCAGTCTCTTGGCATTTGGGTGTGGACTCCCTAAACCAGCTTAATAAAGTCTACTTTAAACTGGCTTAAACTCGACTTTATTAAGCTGATTTAACTGAGCCCTCTAGTGTAGACATATTTAAAGGAATGCAGAGGTGGTGTAAATTTTGAGGCATCAAAACACTAGTTGCACTGAAAATTATTTTAAAAATACACAATTATGCCCATATACTATTGTGAGAAATTCTGAACCTCCCAGGTGATTCCAGTGGAATTCAAAAGTGAAACTTTTTAGAAACAATAAGCATGCAGAATTTAGTACCTAAGAGGTAGTTTTCACTGAAGGGGACATTAATTAACATGTCCTTTACTTCACCTTGATTTTCAATTGTATGTATATCACTGAAAAGACTTGGAGGGGAAATCTGTCTTATTCAGAGAATGCAGCTGCTCGTTTCAGTAAACCTTCGAGCTGCGATTTTGTCAGCAGAAGCTGCACCTGGTGCCGCCTTTAATATTCATGTGGGATGGGATTATTTCTTTTCGAGGCTTCCTCATGACCAAACTGAAAAATTGTCACAAGGACCTTTACTAGCCCATCCAAAGTGGCTCAGCCAGACTACTTCACGTAAGTCAGAAACAGGAGTAGATATGCAGATCACTACTGGATGAGACTTTTAAAGCTGACCTCTACACACTGTTCTTGCCATTCTAACTCCCCAAAACAGATAAGTTTTGAGTACTTAGATCCACTGTTAATTCACTTACATTAACTATTAACATATTTAGGCCCTGACCCTACAAATGGCTTCTTGAGTTGTCCCAAACAAGCAGGATTGAGAATGAATGTAATTTGTCAGGCTTTCACCTTTATTTTAAGCCTGTGAATACAATCTATGCCTAGGGGTCTATGACAGGCAAATGCTTTGCAGAATTGCTGAAGAGAATGTGAATACCAGAAGTGCCTCTGAAGGGTTAAATCAAACTTTGCTTTTCTATATGCTCCCATTTAAGGAAAAGACATTTATTTCTATTGATTCTCTTCCTTTCCATTTATATACAGAGAGAGAACACCACAAAACCCTGAATCCATATTTCATTTATCTGCAGTCAGTATTTCTATTCATGTAGTAATATCAGTCAACAAAGAATCTGTATGAGATGAATGATGAAAGTTCCTTGTCATTAGCATATTTCAAAAGTGTTTATGGGTCACAATCCTGTTGTACATAAGAGGTGATTTCAGAATGCTATAGGTTTTGAATCATTTTTATAACTGAGCCATTCAAGTCAGAGATGAAAAACGTCTTTCGGGTCAGCTAATTTTGCTCCCTATGATCCTTTTTTTTTTTTTTTAGTGTTCTGTCTAGTCTCATATTAAGTGTCCTAAGAGATGATGGTACCATCACTTTCTTGAGGAAGCTGTTCCAATGCTGAATACAGCTCATGGAAAGAAAGTTGTCCTGATGTTCATTTAGACTGTACTTTTTCCCTTTTATAGCTTCATTGTGTTAGCTCCATATGTACTGCTCTAAATAACTCTTCTTCACATTAGTGCTGTTCAACTATTTTGTATACTGTTAGGTCTGCGTGTAATGGGGTGTGCTCTGACCCTTTAAAGATTAATTATCTTGTAAATTCTTTTGGATTGAGATAGTCTTTTTGTTCTGTGTTTGCACAGCAGTTAGCACATAGGCTGTGTTCACACATAAATTGTTATTTCAAAATAAGTTATTTTGAAATAAAATCCTTATTTTAAAATAACTTAAATCGAAATAAGAAAATGTTAAATCAAAATAAGGAAAGCCTCAAAGCAAAATAGCATGCCCCGTGTGTGGACATGGGAGGTGTGGCACCATGGCCACCTCGCTGGACCATGTTGGTGGCCATGTTGTCAGCCAATCGCATGAAAGCAAGAATTGACCTCCCCTCCCTGTCCATTGTGACTCCCAAGAGCTTGTGTGAAAGATGGCTATGGATGCTCTCCAGCTACCATACCATCCTTGAGCGCTTGGTAGACCCGCTGCTAGCCTGCAGGGTGCTGCTCTCCTGTGGGACACAGTCTTCCCTGAGCCCGATGAGCCCGGAGCTGAGCCCGGAGCTGAGCCCTGGACCATTGTCTCGGTGGCCCTCACAGGAGCAATAGCGCCCCATCCCCCTTCTGCGCCACAGCGCATTTGAGCACAGGACACTAGCACGGACTGGTGGGAGCGGGTTGGCCTGCAAACCTGGAGCAATGAGCAGTGGAGGAGGAACCTCCAGGTTAGCAGGGAGACCATCACCCACCTTGTCGCCGAGCTCACCCTGTCCTGTGCCGAAGGGACACGGAGATGAGGGCAGCCATCCCCATGGACAAAAGAGTGGCCATCACTCTCTGGAAGACGGCCACTGCTGAGTCCCACAGGTCTGTTGCCCATCTCTTCGGTGTTGGGAGATCCACCATCGGGGAAGCGCTGCTGCAGGTCCCCCACGCCATCAACATGGTCCTGCTGCCACACCTCATCACCCAGGGAGCGCTGCAGGACACCATCGCCAGCCTCGCTGGCCTGGGCTTTCCAAACCACAGGGGGATACTCAATGCCACCCACATCCTTGTGTGAGCCCCACCGCACCAGGCAGCCGAGTACCGGAACAGGAAGGGATACCAGTTGGTCATCCTGCAGGCCCTCGGGGACCACCGGGGCATCTTTCAGAATTGGTACATTGGATGGCCGGGGAGGGCGCACGATGCCAAGGTGCTTCACAACTCCTCCCTGTACCGGGGCATGGAGGTGGGCACCTTCTTCCCCCCCCATAATATCACCATTGGGGAAGTCCAGGTGCCCATCCTCATTGCTTCTGATGTGGCCTACCTCCTCCGCCCTGGCTCATATGCCCCTACACAAGACCCCACAACAACAGACAGCAACTTTTTAATCACTGTGTCAGCCGCTGCCACCAGGTGGTTGAGCGGGCATTCGGCAGACTAAAGGCCAGCTGGAGGTGCCTCCTCACGCGTCTGCATCTCGCCGAGGACAGAATCCTGGAGGTCATCAGTGCCTGTGTGGTGCTGCATAAACTCTGCGAGCTCCAGGGGGAACCAGTATCCACCCTGTGGGAGGCTGATGCAGAGCTCGTCCATGCCTGGGTCCAGCAGCCAGAGGTTCAGCCCCGAGGGAGCGACTGCCACCCAGAGCAAGTGCTGTGTGGGAGGCACTGAGGGACCTGTTTGTCCGGAAGGACATTTGAGTGCCAGGCCTGCCCCACCACACCACACCCTCCCCTGTTCTGCCACAGCCAGCCCCAACCCAACCCGCCCACACCCTGAACCCAATCCAATAAAACACTCAACTACAACTGTTAACATAGGTGAACTTGTTTTATTTATACAAAGAAGGGGCTTGGGGAAGGCAGAGCTTGGGAGGCAGTAAGGTTTGAGTGAGGGCAGAACTGGGGGGGACTAAACTGGGAGAAGGGATGTGGGGTGGGGGTTTGGGGACAGCTGGGGGGAGCAGATTATGGGGAGCCACCCCAGGCCAGGGCCCGTTGCCCCACGCCCTTCACCATGGCCACCCCAGGTCCTGGGGCACTGGTGGCGAGGGACAGTGGGGTCCTGGGGGGCAGGGTAGGTGGTGATGCGGCGCATGGCCACATTGAGGGTGTCCAAGGCTGTTGCCTGCCGCTCCAGGGCCATCATCTGCCACTCCAGCACTGCCACAACATGCTCATCAGCATCTGCGGAGCACTGGAGCTGCCGGAGGGTGTTATTCTGGCACCTCCCCTGCTCCACTCGCCAGGCCTGGGATGAGTCTTCTGCTTGCTCACCGAGCTGGAGCAGGCTGGCGAGGATCTTGTCCCAGGTCCGATGGGCTCTCCTCCTGGGCCTTGCAGTGGTTGGCAGGCTCGCAGGAGTAGGCCAACGGGTGGGTGCATGAGCTGCAGGGCAGAAATGAGAACAGTTACTGTCAGCTTAGTGGCCTTGGTGTGTGCAGCCTGTGAGCTGCAAACACCTCTGCCCTGACTGCCAGCAGGATTCTCAATCTGTGTGCTGTGTACATTGTACTCAGGGGGCACGTGGCCTTGTGGCCCACAGTAGTGAGCTGTACTCGGCAGCATGTGTCAGGAAGTGTCCCAAGGCCATGTGATAGCAGTGCTGTCTGCAGGCTCTCTGCCCTGCATGCTGCCACGTCTGGCAATTGCCACCCCTGTGTTGAAGGACCCCCATCCTGCCTGGACCGGGAACCTGTCTCCAGATGCCTCCCTGCCACCTGCATCCACGGGAGAGCCTGTGCACTCCCCCGGGCCCGGGCCCTATCATCCCAGGGCCGTGCACCCCACAGAGCCCATGTCTTGCACTCCTGGTCCTGCCTGCCAGGGGGAGGAGCAAACACTCACTGACTGGCATGCCTGATGTCCGGCTCGACGTCCCTTCCAGGGCGGCTGCCTCCCCCTCCGGCTCCTCCTCAGGGCTGCTGATGCTCTCCTCCTCTGCAGGGTTCAGCTCCGGGCTGCCAGGTGGTGCGCTGCTGGGCCGGCTGGTCTTGCCTACGTTGAGGGCAGCCTCAGCCTCTGAGGGGGCTCCCTCAGGCTACGTGGACAGGGTGCTGGGCTTGCCCGAGTCCACCAGCCGAGAAGGGAGGCCGCTGGGCTCCTGGCCCAAAAAGGTGTCCAGCTTGAAAAAGAAGGGGCAGCTGGTGGCAGCAGCTGGCCCCTGGAGCTGCCTGGCCTCCCTGGCTCAGGTGTGCTCCTGTCGGAGCCTTTTGACTTGTGAGCGCACCTGCTCCATGGTGCGCTAGTAGCCGTCAGCTGACAGGGCCTCGGCAATGTCCTGGTACACATCATCATTTCTGTGATGTGCCCAGAACCTGGCCCTGATGTCCTCCCTGCCCCAGATCTGCAAGAGGGACAGGGTCTCATCCTGCGACCATACAGGGGCCCGGTGTCTTCCCTGTGCTGCAGCAGCACAAGTCTCAGCCATGCTGTCTGCAGTGTGCAGGCACATGGCACAAGGATGGCAGAGCACTTCCTGGTCCCTGAGCACCCTGGGAGGAAGAAGGTCAAGCCACACTGGAATAGAAAGAGCCGTTGTTTTGAAACAACGTGTCCAAACGCCATTGTTTTGAAACAACCGTTTTGAAACAATGGCTATTTCGATTGCATGCGAGGTTTTACTGTTTCGAAACGACGGTGTCCCATTGTTTTGAAATAACAAAACGTTGTTCGGACATTTTGAAATAAAACCCTGGTGTGGACACAGCTCTAACCCCCGTGGGGTTTTAAGGAGCGTGGTTCCTTTAAATCTTTGCCCTGTGGGAGAGGGTTTGTGGAGCTGAGGAAGAGCCTGGGGGTGCAGCGAGAGGCTTGGGAAGGAAGCAGAGGGAGAGCCCCTGCCTGACGCCAGGGAAGACAGAGCGGCTGACCTGGGATGCCAGGCCAGCACCCACAGAAGGACACTGTGCTGGGGAGAGTCGCCCAAGGACAGAGCAGGATCCAGTGACTGGCCATCTGGAGTTGTGGGGCTGTGAGTACAGCACCTGGAACTCATGGGGGAGGTTGTAGTTAGTTAAGCGGGGAGGGTGTCGCTCTGGGTTTGCAAAGAGCGGCAGAAGAGGCATCAGAGGGTTTTCTGTTGCTGAGAAAGTGCTGGCGCCGAAGACTAGATGCTTCTGGACTGAACTCTGGACTGGAACTGTGCTGGGACTCCTGAACTCATGGTGCAGAATGAGGTCACATTTGCCTCCAGCCTGCTCTATTGTTGGGCTTTGCAGGGCCCTGTGTTAGCTGTTACTTTGTGTTACTGCTGCCCCATCTCCTCTGTTGGTTTCCCCTTTGCACCTCTGTAAATAAACCTTCCCCATTCCCATAAGCCCTGCGCTATCCCAGTATGTGTGTGGTCACTCTGGGGGTTTGGAATAGGTGCCCCTGGGGCAAAGGGGCTCTCCTTGCTGTGTTCCCGCGCACACCCTTCTCTGGTCAGAGCCACCTGCAAGGCAGACTCAATCTGGCCACGTGGGTGTTACACAGCCATAGGGTTCTGCTCCATGACTGGGATGGTATGTGTTACCATTATACAAATAAATGAAAGAAACAAGGTGTGGGACAAGGAGAGCTCCTGTTCAAGGGGTTCAGCTCTGAACAACAGCATTCTGAAGGATGTTGTTTTGGAGGCATTAATGGGAAGGACAGTACAGGAGGGAGCCAAGTGTTGGTGCTGGGAAAGACTAGCCTATATAAGGCAAGTTTTCTGCTTAGCCTAACTTGAGATAGGGGCTAAGGTAAGACCTGGAGTAGGGCTCTATCAAAAATGCTGTGGAAACAACCCAGGGAGAGCCTGTAAGGAGACCTAGAGATAAGCAGAATGGAAGAGCTCTGGGAAAGGTGAAGTAAGTGGAATTAGTGACCATGGGCAATGAGAACATCAATGGTTTGGGGTGGAAACTGAGTGTTAATGTCTTGTTTTGGGGCCTGTGGATGAAGTTTCTAGACTGAATGGGAGGAAGTCCCTTTTAGCCTCCATATATCTCCAAAGGAGACCAGAACAGACTCTGGAAAGGGGAAAAAGGGAGCTAATAAATCATTTAGCTCAGGATGTCCTGACTACTAGTAGTATAGAGCAGTGGTTTTCAAACTTTTTTTCTTGGGATCCAGTTGAAAAAAAAAAATTTATGTCTGTGACCCAACAATTACATCTTTGAGCAATGCATTCCAGTCTTTTGGCAGCAGCAGCAGCAGCAGCAGCAGCAGCAGGAGGGGGTGCTACGACCCAGTGCCTGAGGATCTGAGATCCATTACTGGGTCCCAACCCTAAGTTTGAAAACCATTGGTATAAAACAACCAAGTCCACAAGATTAAGTACTAAAGGTGAAAGTGATAGGCTAAATCAGGGGTCTCAAACTTGCAGCCCAAGGGCCGCATGCAGCCCCTAAAGTTATTTCTTGCGGCTCACAACAACACTATCGCTATCAATATTTGCAATACTGTTGTATGAAAAGGTTTCAGTGGTGCGGTCCTTGGGCTACCATTCTTGTCCTTTGGGCTACCATTCTTGTCGTTATGTGGCTCTCATGGTGATCTGAGTCTGAGACCCCCTGAGCTACATTTTCAAAAATCCTCTGTTCACAGCATCTCTTATCTAAAGTCTGGCCATAAAAGTGGTGAGTAGATATGAGTGCTTATTTTAATTCTTACTCTAAATGCTGGTAGAGAGAAGGCAGTGATCTAAGGATCTCCCAGATATATTGCTTTAACCAGTGAACAGGTGAGTTAAAATGATGTTTGATTTATCTTTGACATATTCTTTATCTTGTGGAAAATATTATCTTTTTGTCTGAAGTCAAAACGGCATCAGGAATGGACAATGTACATTGGATTAGGTCATTAAGATTGGAAATAGATGTGAAGAAATATTCTGTAAGATGTGGATATTTTCTGCCAGGATCTATTGACTTAGAATAGGTCTATAGCAGTGGTGTCAAGCATGCATCATGTGAACATCTTTCATTCAGCCTGTGACTACACTCTGTGGACACACTCTCTCCCTAACAGAGAGAAATAGAGAATATGGTCTTGCATGCTTAGCACTCTGCAATGCTGCGAGAGTGTCAAGTCTCCGGGCATCACGGAGCTCTGGGTATGTGAGACTGCTTTCCATGAGACCACAGGCTCTCCTAAGAGAGAGAGAGAGTGGTATCTCAGAGCGCAGTTTCACACACACAGCACTCCACAATGCCAGGAGAGTGCCATAGTATTTTGATTTATGGTACCACTTGAAGTACATTTAAGTCAAATGTGGTCCACCATAGCAAATGAGTCTGACACTACTAGCCTATAGTATTACCTGTTAAGAGGGTTTGTTGACTAAATATTGTGGGAAGCAAATTACAGGCAGCATGTGAGAGTGGCTACAGATAACTTTCTCAGTGAGCAATCTATTTAGGTTAGCAATGAAGGAGAAATTTCATAGTAAATATATACTTAAAAGTGATTCTTTTTAAGGTTTAAACTCATCATAAACTAGATGTAGTAGAGCAAACAGGAATCCTGTGGCCCTTCTTAAGACTGACAAATGTATTTATTGCATGAGTTTTCACGAGTAGAATCCCACTTTGTCAGATGCCTAGCATAAACTTCGGCAGCCCAGGAGTTGTTTTTAATCCTTATTGAGATCAACTCGGTGGTTATTTGAACTCTGCTGTTTTCAGTATTTGGTGACTTTGCTAATGTGTGTAGAATTATTTTCATTTTCTCAGCATACATGGATGATAAGGTAACTTGGAGTCTTGTACGAATATACTATGTTATTTATATTTGCCTGCCATTCATAAGGGAGATACTCTATGAATACAAGGGGTTAATTCAAGCAGGGGTTGGCAGGGTGTTGGAAGACAGCTACTCATTTACCTATCTGAGAGAAAACACTAGCATTTTGATGTCCTGTTTCTGACCCCCATCAAGCTCAATGGACCAGTTTGTAAACACAAAGAACCAAAGACCTGGAAACATAGGACAAAGGCTAGTTGGGGAGCGGGAGGGCTTGTGACATTCTCAAATGAAGGAGGTTGTGGGAAACTGCTGATGAGAAATGGTTCTCACAGATGTACGTCCTCTCTGCTACTGAATCCAATGGCTAGCTCATGGATAAGATAGACATGCATAAAGGCCTTTGGTTTGTGTTTTACAATCCTTTTATTTTCTCTTATGTTATGCTTTGTTCTTACTTGCAGTAAAACAATATTTTATTTGAAGAAAGCTGTCTGGGTCACAGCACTTACCACTAGTTGCGACTCCCAAAGGGAAGATCTGTTCAAATGTGCACAGGTACAGTAGCCCAGGGCCAAGAGGAGAAACTGTATAAAAGATTGAAACTCAGAGAGCCTCGTTCTGATTTAACAATGTGTACTAGTTCAAACGAACATTACTTTGAACTAGTCCACTTTATTAGTTAGAACTAACTGCTCTTGGTTTGAACTTACTAAGTTCAAACTAAGGGTTAGTTCTGGTCTCCACTGTACTTAGTTCGAATTAACGCTCGAACTAAATACTTAGTTCAAGCTAACCAATGGTATTTACTAGTTTGAACTAAGCATTCCTTAGTTCAAACTCAGGAAAGCCTGATATAGACAGGTAAAAAGTTAGTTTGAATTAAGTCTCCTTAATTTGAACTAACTTGCCAGTGTAGACATATAGCTAATAAGTTGAAAGCTTGAGAGTTTAGTAATGAGAGATGAGGATGAGTGAGGTTTATTGAGAAGCTAGTCTGGGAACTTCTGTAAAAAGGAAAAGTTTTTTTGGCTAATTCTGTTGGGTCACAGATCTGGTTTCCATCTTAAAAAAAAAAGTACAGTAAAGGATAGCAAAAATTATTAGGGATCTAGAAAAGCTTCTATAGGAGGAGATATTAGTAAGACTGGGGCTTGTCAGCTTGAAAAAGAGACAACTAAACGGAGACATGACAGAGGTATATAAAATCATAGCTAGTGTCGAGAAAGGAAATATTTACTCCTTCTCCTATCAAAAACTAGGGGTTTTACCAAATGAAACTAATGGGCACCAGGCTTAAAACAAACAAAAGGAATTAATTTTCACACAGTGCACAGTCAGTCTGTGGAAATGCTTACTGCTGGTTGCTGTGAAGGCCGACTATAATGGGATTCAAAAAAGAACTACATAGACTCACATAAGATAGGTCCATCAGTGGCTTGGAGTCAGGATAGGCAGGCACTGCTGTTTGCCAGAGGCTGGGAATGGATGGATATCACTTGATGATTACTTGTTCTGTTCAGTCCCTCTGATGAACCTGACATTGGCCACAGTTAGCAGGCAGGATACTGGGCTAGATGTATCATTGGTTTGACCCAATATGGCTGGTCTTACAGTCTCATGACCCCAAGACATGACTGTGGGACTGCAGCTACTAATGCCAGCACCATAAAATATTCTCTGATTCTGAATATAATCCTTCTGGTGCTGGCAGACTCCATTTCAGGCATGACAAGGCTTTGCCATTCCCGTCTGTCCTAATGTTTGCTGGCATGACTACAGCCACATCTGCATACGCTTACTACAGAAGTACATCTGTGATGCTGCTGCTGTCGTACAGATTAGCGATTCTCAACCATGGTGTTGGGACACATTACTGTGTTGCCACACAGCATTGAGTATGTCACGGAGAGCTCAGGAGACAGCTGGATTTGGCATGGAAAGTGTTGGTGGTGGTCTCTGTAGGTTTGTGAAATGTTGCCAAGCGTGTCACAACCAGCAAAAAGTTGAGAACCACTGGGTAGAGATGCTTGCTATATGGACTCATATGTCTACACTGCCAAATTAGTCTGGACTAAGGAAGCTTAGACTAGATTAACTTGGCCCATGGCCACACGAGGCAAAGTTTAGTCTGAACTAATCAGACCCGATGCTTAGTTCAGACTTCCATGCTTAGTTCGAACTTTTGAACTACGCATGGACAATACACAAAATAATGGTTAGTTCGAACTTAAAAAGTTTGAACTAAGCCATTAGTTTAGGGGTTGGCAACCCCCAGCATGTGCCAAATTTGGCACATGGCCTGATCCTGAGCGGCACGCAGCGCTGCTCAGGTTTCCCCACTGGCCTTGCGCTCAAGCATGGCCTGGAGGTTGGGGCCACAAGAACCGGAACAGCGCAACTTGGGGAACCAGAGTGGCGCAGCTCAGCTTGGGGGGACCGGAGTGACACAGCTCAGCTTGGGGGGCTGGCACAGCATGTCTCAGCGTGGGGGGCTGGCATGGTGCAGCTCAGCATGGGGGCCAGAAGGATGCAGCACAGCTGGGGGGCTGATGCGGCTTGGCTCAGGGGGGCGGCATGGCACGGGGCCAGGGTCAATCGACCCCACAGTGGAGGGGAGCAGGGTGGCTCAGCTCTCCACCCTGAGGGACCTCAGCCATGCCACCCCACACCCCAGAGCCGCCTGTCCCCAGGGACCCTCTCCTTCCCCTCCCAACCCGGAGTCCCTGGCTCCACCCCCAGCACCTGCTGAGGGTGCGGTGGGTCGGGCTGGCAGAGGGTGCCGGCAAAGGCTGCCGACTCCCGCATTAGTTTGAATCAGCTGCATGTTCTAGCTCGAACCAGAACACATGGCTAGTTCAAACTAAAAAGCCTCAGTTAGTCTGAATTAGCCCAAAATTAATTCAGCCTAACCTTGAATTTCTTTAGTTTAGACTAGCAAGTCTGAACTAAACAAGTAGATGCAGACATAGCCATGGATTTTAAGGCCAGAAAGGATCATCATCATCTAATCTCATGTCCTGCATAATGTAACCCACATAACCTCACCCATCCTGCAGTAGACTCCTAACCTCTGACTAAGTGAAGTCCTCAAGTCATGACTTAGACCTGAGTAGAAGAAAGCATTCGTCCAATCCATCAAGGCTGTTGAGCCACCTCTCCAAGAGGCAGGAGCTAAATGGAAGGCTCTTTCACCAACCCAGCCATTCCCACATTTTGGTGGCTACTGTATGTTTTTCCTCACACCCTGGTGCAGTGCTGTTGCTAGGGGATCTCCATTTTGGGTGCAGACCAGAGCTCCCTTGTGTAACTTACAGTGTCAGGTTGTCAGTCCTTCCAGCAGCTTCCCCAGGACTTGAAACTGGGGAGAGTGCAGGGGGAGGCTGGGCCGTAACTACAGCAGGGCGAACGGGGCTTTACCCTCAGCACGCCAGAGTGGCTCAGTAGAGTTGCTCTATTAAAGGCTGCATTTTGTGCCACCGGCCTCCAGTGCTGCTAACTGGAAGGGGTGCGTTCTCATCTGAACATGCCTGGGGTGCTGAAACAGAGCCTTATGGCTCTGGGGGGAGCTCTGTGTTGGGCTGCTCACTAAATTGGTGTAACACTGTTACTGGCTGGCAACTGGGGGGGTGTTGGGAAATTCAGG
>ML681994.1:12309123-12393593 GCA_007922195.1 Podocnemis expansa | reverse complement strand
CACATCTTCCCTATCCATCCCGTAATTTCCCAACACCTCCCCACATCCTCCCTATCCATCCCATAATTTCCCAACACCTCCCCACATCCTCCCTATCCATCCCATAATTTCCCAACACCTCCCCACATCCTCCCTATCCATCCCATAATTTCCCAACACCTCCCCACATGCTCCCTATCCATCCCATAATTTCCCAACACCTCCCCACATCCTCCCTGTCCATCCCATAATTTCCCAACACCCCCCACATCCTTCCTACAGCCCCCATAATTTCCCAACACCCCCTCTACATCCCCCTACACCCCATATAATTTCCCAGCACCCCTCTACACCCTCCCTCCACCCCCTAATTTCCCAACACTCCCTACATCCTTCCTACAGCCTGCCATAATTTCCCTACCCCTCCCATAATTTCCCAACACCCCCGCTATTCCTCCCATAATTTCCCAACACCCCCCCTACATCCTCCCTACACCCCCTATAATTTCTCAACATCCCCTTTACACCCTCTGTACACCCCCATAATTTCACAACTCCCCTACATCCTTCCTGTGCTCCAGCATAATTTCCCAACACCCCCTACATCCTTCCTACACCCCCCATAATTTCCTAACACCCTGTCTACATCCTCCCAACACCTCTCTATGCCTTCCCTACACCCCCCATAATTTCTCAACACCCCTCTACACCCTCCTTACACTCCATATTTTCCCAACACCCCCCTGCATCCTCCCTACACCCCCTGTAATTTCCCAACACCTCCCTACATCTTTCCTACACCCCCCCATAATCTCCCAACACCCCCTTTATACCTTCCCTACATCTCTCCATAATTTCCCAACATCCCCAGTTGTCAGCTAGTTACAATGTTATACTAATTTAGAGAGCACCCCACATACCTTCTCCTAGCCCCCCCTCCACCCCCCGGTTTCAAGTCATGGGGAGATTACTGTGCCAGGGCTCCAATCAGTGCCTCTACCAAAGCTCTCTCTTAGGTTGTGTCCCAGGCTATTTTGTGCCTGATGCTTCATTTTTAAAAGATAATTTAAAAATAGTGTTGTTTCAGACATTTTTCTGAGAGACACATTGCCCCCCCTTTTCCTGGAGGTGACAGTGTTTGTTAGCAGTTTGGTATCTTGGTATGGATATTCTTGTTCTTCTTTGCCCGAAGCCTGGTGCTTTGTGCATTAGGAAGACAGAAAGCAAGTCATTGTAACAAAGCTGTGTACAGGGAATTGAAAAAGAGACTGTGCTTCACATGAGGTTCTTTGGAAAGCATTTTTTTGGACTGTTAAGGCTTAATTTCTCAAAATGAGCAGATAGCCTTATTATAATAAGGTAGTTGAGCGACTGCTTTTTAGCATTTGAATTAAAAAGATATTATTCATGGGGAGAGGTATCGGTTTTGCCTCCTTCGCATATGCCTGATAGTCAGGTGTTTTGATCTTCTATGATGTCATCTGAAAGCTGAGGTGCTTGTGGACTCCATGCTTGGAATGTATTTCCCAAAACCTGCATGCTTTTGGGGGATTGTTGAGTGGTCTATGTAAGCATTTGTGTTTTTGTTTTTAAATAAAAGATACTTTCACATTGTAGCATATAAAAATCTGTAAAAGCACTTGCAAGATTCTGGATGCATTGTTCAGTTTTCTCCGTGGAACCACAAAGTGCCGAAATTGGAAAATGTTGCCTAATATGCAACTATTTATTTTTAAAACAAACAAAACGTAAACATAGCAGTGAGAGGACAACCGAAGATGTTCTGTTAATATGTTATATGGAAACTTAATATTTTGTCAGTACTTACATTACCAGGCACCTGGGTTTTTAGTCAGTTTTTGGCTCTGCACATTGAAATGCAGCTTCTTTAATTTTATTACCAAGACATGTTGTACATAAACTTCTTATTGTTTTACTTTAATCAGTAAAAGTTGTACCTGCTTAAATGCAACAGATAACATTTCACAGAACATCACTTCGTGTTGATGCATGTCTTGTTGAAATCCAAGGTAAGGTTTTTATTTAAACATTTTAGTCAATAATGACAACATAAGAGCAGTAAAACCTTCCTTAACCAACTACCTGCATGATCCAGCTGAAGTCCAACATCCTGAAAAGTCTGGCTTTCTTTTAGTTAAGAATGAGCAAAATTGAAGTGGGAATGGCTGATGTTTCTGTAAATGCTGGGTATAATTTAAAAAAAAACCTTTACAAATGTGGTGTTTGCTCATTTCTTGGTGCTTCTTTCTGTTTGTACAGTGTATTAATATTTTATCTTCATCTTTGATATTGGTTTTATTGTGGTGTTGCATGCTTAAGACCTGTTTCAATTCCTTTTCAAAGTGGGTGGGAGGTTTTCCACTTACTTTTAAGCAGTTGGACTGGAATTCTGTGAAGGCTGAAAATCTCCAGTAAATGTCAGAGATGCTGTATGTAGAAAAGGGTGTGATTTTGCAGGAAGGTGTCAGAACTGTCTCTTTATAGAGGATTATAAAAATATTTTTGTCTCCTTATGGCTTTACACAGTAAGTCGAGTGTGGCTTTTGTGTAGTCATATTTGTCTTACTTAGCAGCCTTTAATTGCAGTGTCTCTGGGCCTTTGGACGAAGTATTTGTGGTGGCTGTTTTTATAATTATTCCGGTGTCTAGCCAGTGGAAGCTAATATTTTTAGGAAATATGGCTCATTCACTATGATGATTTTCATGTTAGAAGTGTGGAGGAGGGGAGGGAAAGGGTGTTCTGAGAACACTGCAAGAAAAAAAGGAAATTAGGAAGTGCTTTATAAAAGACCAATACAGGAATCTGTCAAAAAAAAAAATTAGTCTGAAGCGCTTTATAAAAGACCAATACAGGAATCTGTCGATGCCTTTTTATCATAGTTAATTCAAATCTTTTTTAGCCTTACAGTGCTTTTGGTTATACTTGGGTGTGTATGAAAGCAAAAAAATGTTGTCATATGTCTCTCTAAATATGCAGCAACCCTGGAGTATTATCTTAGGGTTCCCTGAGAGGTAACACTGCTTCAGTAGTTCTTGTTAGGTACAAATTCTTCTGCTTCTCAGTGGCATTCATTCTTTCACAGTTGGGGAGCCGCTAAAGCAAACATGTACCACATGAACTCATACCACTTAAAGCTTGCTACAAGATAACATACCTGTTTATTAGAGCAATTTGTACATTTTGATACTTTCAAACTGTGTTAACTTTTGCTTAATTTACTTTTAGCAAAGCTCAGATTTCTAAAAATCATGAAATAGTGTTACTGCAAACATCTACCCAATTTTAATTCAGGCTACATTGAGCAAAACATTAGAATATACGCATTTTGCCTTTTAGTGTAATGCACAGATGTTACCTTCATCTACCCATACTCAAACAGTGAGACTATTCCCCCTGACAGAATACTGCATGTGTAACATTCTACCTCCTTTTTACACCTCTTACAACTCTCTCACAGTCGTATGCAGGGTACAGTGTAAACCTGTACTATCCCCTAGTCGTTATTTAATCCACAGTTTGTTTTCATATCCCATCTCACTAATGATAATATCCATGGCAAGAAAACACCGGTGTCTTGCTATCGACACAACTTACACACCTCTGTGTGGACGTGATGCAGGACTGGGAGCTCAAAATACACATGCATCTCTTTCCTTTGATTCCCGCACATTAGGGGCCTCGGGCCAGAGCTCTTTATATTGCAGTCACAGCGCTGGTAATTAATGGTAGTCAAATTAATGCTGGGGTTTCCTCATACCATAAATGCACTTCTGCTAACCTGCTTCAGTTACTGCTTTCGCTACTCAGCTTAGCTAAATTTACCATGCTGAAAGAAGCTGGAGTGCATGGAGATAAATCCTGGTGGTTATTGCCTGCTCTAGGGGGTAAAGTTAAGGTTATATGGATGTGTCCTTACCTCTGTATTTCCAAGTCTTCAGAAGTTTTAGTTTAGTTTCCAGTGTTCTGGAAGGGCATGAGCTATTATCAAGCATCCTTAATTGTGTTTAGTAAGGTGGGGTGTTTTTCTCCCTATTTAATTATTAAAGTTGATCTCTAACTTTTCTCCATGAAGAAGAGGAGAGATCCAAACAGATACAAGGTGCTTAGGAAGCAGATTAGTAAAGAAGCAACCTTAGATTCAAACGTCAGTCATCTGTATTTCAGAATTCCCATGCTGTCATGGATCCAATATATTTGAGGTGCTGAAAGGCAGAAGAAACTGGGAAATTTGAAGGCAACATGTTCTAATGCTCATTTAAAAAAAAAAAGCTGGGGGAAGGAGGAAGGGAAGTGAGGGGTCAAGACAGACCAAGTTAAGTTTAAAGCTGTCTGATGCATATTTATGTACATCTGAAAATAATATAAACATGTGCAGATCATCTCATAGAAGGGCATGCTTTAGATATAATGACACTTTCTGTTGCTTATGCTCAGTATGAAGCAATTTTCGAACATTTCCAGCCTTTTCCAAAATCAGACTTTAATGGAGATGCTTGTCTTTGAAGATGACTTGCTTGCTATGTTAAAAAGTTAAGCTGTTCAGGATGTGTGTGTGTGTTCGCATGTGTCAGTGTAGTAAGATTACTTCTGTCTTCCATTTACTGATACATAAAGGAGATTTGAGTAGTTGAAATGCTCTCCTTTCATGTTTCAGAGTATGGCTCAAACTTTGATTGTAAATGAAGTTTGTTCATGTGCACAGCTTCCTGTCGGCAGAGCTCTAAATCACAAAACCTTTGTACATGGTTTAGCACAACTTGGTAGTGTATGGAGACCAAAGTTGAGCATTTACTCAGGAGGTTCCCGTAGGCTTGAGATAAGGATATTGGTGGGGCAAAAGGGAAGTTTGCATATCGACTGATCTTGCTTCCAAGTTACTTAACTTTTCCAAGTGCACATACTCATTTTAAATCTGGAATTAATGTTGTATCAGGGAAGCTTATGTGTTGTAGCTGGGATAGAAGCCATGCTGTACAAGAAGACATAAAAATCCTGATCCATGTCAGAAGCCTGGTTTGAAGATGTTTTCGATTAGAAGCTGACAGTGACCTTACATCCTGTCTTTATGCTGAAAGATGAAACAGATTTGGGCATCCAGCCATGGATATCCAATTCTGCAAGGACCTAATATCTCCCATTCTTAAAGAACAGCAATAACAAAAAATGTTTCCTTTGGCTTTTCAGCATACGTGTGTTTTTATAGTAACACAGCAAAATGTTATTTAAAGGTCTATCAACTTAATTGCCTTGCTATCATAAAATGTTTTACGTAAGATTATTATAACTGCATGAGGTTAGAGAAAACCTTCCTTGTGTCTTTTCAGATTTTCTCGGTGCATTAAGGCAGTACTGTTGTATATAACAGCTTTTGCTTGTTTATCATCTCCAGTTAGATACACTAAAAAAAATTGTCTGGGGGATATAGATAGGTGAAGAAGCTGAAGCTACCGCAGACTAATTTTTACTTCTTTTTTTTTTCTTTAAATTAATCCATGTTAAATTAACATGGCCGCAGTTTTTTTTTTAAAGCTTTAAGAATGGTATCCTGGCTTTGTTGAAGTAAATGGCAAAACCCTTGCTGAGTTTAATGGGGCAGTGTATGAGAGTTTATAAATCATGTTAGCCATCTTCTGCTCAAAACATTTGGAAGCTTATCAAACATTACTATAGAAATATAAATTCAAGTTTTAGCACTCATTGATGTTAGCTTTTGGCAAAGTACTAACCAGTACCAGTAAATCCAAATAGGCTGGGTGTGTCTTGAGTAATAAGTTCACATATTTTATTTTGTGTGGATTGTGTGATTCAGAGCTCCAGTTCACAAGTTTTATTTTGGGAGAGAAATATTTCTGTGATGAGCATGCAAGGGTTTTTTAACCATTACTTATGTACAAATAAGGAAAATGAAACAATAATTAAGAGATTAAGTAATTGTTTTAGGTTCAGTGGTAATTTTAGATGACCTAGGCTAACCCCCCTTGTAATGATTTATGTTCAAATATTGTTGATATGAATTCTGTTTCCTCTCAGTAATTTCCATCATTAAAAAAAAAAAAAGTCCTCCCACTTATTGACTGGAATTTTGTATAGCATTTTTTAAGTAAAACTTCGGTCTCTATATAACTGGCTGCTGAAGGCAAACAAGGTGCTTACTTCAAGTAAATACCGGTTGTATGTGTGTGTGTGCACATGCGCACATATTATGGAATGTATTGTTTTCTGATTTCAGAAATGCATGGCATTGGAGTTCAAGTTGATACTTCAAGCTCAGCCTTCCTTTCTTAAATCAGTGCTTCACTGTTTTATTTGTCTGGAGCATGTGAAATACTAAAACACTGCTACATGTGTGCACATTTATGCTTAGGAGCTTATCTAACAAACAGAACTGTCACAAACATTGTTTCTCAGCTGTCAACTTGTGACCTAAAATGTAGTAGTGCATTTCAACTCCATGTCTTTGCTCTCCATGTGTTTTCTTCTTTCTTTTCTGATGGGATATTTTTAATACTTTCACCTCTATTCCTATTTACTTGTGTGTCCTCTGCTCCCCTCCTCTTCTCTATATTCTATCCTCCCCTCTGTCATGCTTCAGTTCCTACACTGGAGTGAAACTGACAGGAGCCTGGTCAATTTCATGCTTCCTCTTCCTAGGTCCCAGAAATGCTGTGTACACAGAAGAATAGGATTCCAGTCTTGTCAGTTTTACAATATGCTGAACTTTTCCAGGCTTTGTATGCTAATGAAACTGACTACCAGTAGACTTGGGTCAGTTTCTCTGGTAAAACTGGCAGGTCCCGTAGGGGAATTTTTAGAAAGGAGAGGAAGAGTAAATGTAGGATATCCACAATCCCTCTCCAAACGTAAACCTACTGTCCTCTTATCATTAAATGTGCAAATTAATTTGTTAAGGAAAAACTAACAAATGCGTTAAAGTAACTGTTGCTATTGGTAAAAAAGCAATAAATCTGTCTTCCACCCCCAAATCCTTTTTCCCCCTTCTAAATCAGGCAAACTACTTGTGGATTTTTTGTATAGATGGAACTTATACTGACACGATGCTAAATGATAATTCTGTGGCATCTGACTAAACTGGGCTATAAAATAGCTATGATGATAAGCATCTATCAGGTAGTATGTAGTTAACCAAGACACCCAAAATGTTGACATCCACCCTAAACCTACTTAGCATGAAATGGAAATTGAAAGCACTTCGAAGTATCTTGTTCCAAAGGGGTAGCCGTGTTAATCTAGTTCAGCAAAACAAGTAAGGAATCCTGTTGTCCTTAAAGACTAATAATTTTATTTATTGCATGAGCTTTTGTGGGAGAAAATCTGCGACAAAGTGGGGTTTTTCATCAGGAATTTTCTCCCATGAAAGCTCATGCAGTAAGTAAATTTGATGGTCTGTAAGTGGCACAGGACTCCTTGCTTGTTTTGAAGTATCTTGGATGGTCAAGACTTACAATATAGAATGAGTTGAAAAATCCATTTGTCAGTACTGAGGATGAAGTTTTATCTAGTGAGCAGAGCACTTAAGACATCAGCTTCTGCAAAATCAAAGCTTTTATTTAAAAAAACACAACTTTTGGTAACTCTGACTGCAAAATAAACTGGAGCATGGAATTGGTCTTCTTTGTTGTTGGCACTTTTCCCATCACACAAAGAGTGAAACTGACAGTGCTGTGGTCTGCTAAGTTATTGCTGTTCTAAACTCAATGGGCAGCAGTGAACTGATAAACTAGAAACATCTGAGTTGAACTCATTAGGAACTCTGTCATTAGGAAAGCTGAAATGAAGCAGGCAATGGACTTACAGGCTTTACTTTTCTTTGATTCTTTGATACCAAGTCTGTGTGCTGTATAATGCATATCTCCTGTTGACTTAGTTATTGTGACTCACTGTGCTGTCTTCACTCTGCTGCATTGACCAGAGATGCTCTCCCTTCAGTGCAGCATTCCTCTTTTTGACTTACTACGTCAAAGCACTTCTGGGATCAGTTGAGCGGGTCTACGTGGCCTGCTCAGTTGATCCTGCTGTGTTGATCCTTGGAGGTCAACACAGAGTTTTCGTTTTAGACATGGCCTTAGAGTAGAATGGCACGTACTTCACAGGAGTGCTGTGAATTAGGTATGTGTTCTTACCCAGGTACTTTAGCTATGGAAGAATCAGATGGTATAGAGGAAGCTTCAAAAGAAGATGAACCGGAGAAAGCATGACAGGAGTCCTGAGCTATGGTAGGTTATGCCCTTCTGCCTCTCAGGTTTGAGAGACAGTGCAGAGGAAACAGGTCCAATAGTAACAAATTGATACCATAGTAAGGTGCAAAAAATAATTCAATAGATAAGACTTTCTAGTTCATTTGCTCACCCTACTCTGACTAATTGGACCTCAGATTTGATGAGCAAGGCCATCCTTTCTGAGGTAATTCAGTCTCTGGGCTAAGTCAGTCTTCTCTTTGACTGCCAAACAGTAACAAATTATGTGGTGATGTTGTATTAGAGTGCAGTGATTCTCAACCTTTTTTCCATCGCAACATACCTTCCAGATATTGTTTCCCTGAATGACGCACTACAATCCAGCTGCAACAGTGCTCAGGTTGGGAGGTGGTTGCAGCTGGTCAGTACCCAGAGTGCCACAGCCTCCGCGGCACTCCTAGCCTGAGTATTATCACTGGTTCACCTCGCCCTGCTCCCGGCTGGCTGGTCTCCAGACTGCTGCAGCCACCATCATTGGCTCGCCTTGCCTTTCTCCTGGACTGGCTAATCTCTGGAGACCAGCCAGCCTGGGAGGAGGGCGAGGTGAGCCAGCAACATTTGGGCTGGGAGCGCTTCGGAGGATGTGGCGCGCTGGGACCTGGCTGAGGGCAGGGTCCAGTCAGTGTAGGCTGGAGCCCTGCTGCTCCAGCTTGGTAGGGCCATATTTCTATTTGTCATGTGCCTGCAGTCCCTAAGCCCCTTTCCTCATCTGGCTCTGGCTGCCACCTCTGTTGTGCAGAAGGAGCAGGCTGCTGTGGGTAGCAGATGGCAGTGGGCAGCAGGAGCTCCAAGCCGGCTCCAAGGTGACCTGTTTTTCGTGCCACACAATTGTGTCCTAACACAGTGATTGAGAACCACTGTTGTAGGGCATTATTCTGCCAAAATCATACTATGATTGAGTCTTGTTTTTAAGAACTACATAGTAAACTGGGGCGAAATATTCCACTCCAGTTTCTAGCATCTGTTGAGCTGGAAGACTCACCTTTGTGCCTATCTTGTGTCATGTGCATGTGGTACTTCCAAATCTAAAGCAACTCGGAGAGCAAGTCTGAAGAGAGTGTTTGAACACAGAGCTGATCAGTGTTGTTAGATTCAGCAGTACTTAAGGAAAGAAGAGACCTTGCCAAAATGGGCTTTTGCTAAAATGTGTGGTGCTTCTGTTGTGTTTCTTTACTTTGGTTTAAAAGATTTAGGTCACTGTTTTGTGTTTTGAATCATTAATTTTGAGTACTGAGGATTTGTGCTAGCGAAAATCTCTGGTAAGCATTCACTTCAGTAGATTACTTAGTTATATGTTCCATTGAGGTCTGGGTGTTCATCCATGCTGGTCTGTGATTAATAAATACATCTTCTGTTTGATATTGAGTTGAAGGTTAATATTTGTTACTTTTCTCTGTAGGGTGCTATTTAGTCAAGCAGATGTGTTAATGTAGTGGTAAGTGATAAGTGATCATGCAGAGATCTTGCCTCTCACTGATGTTAGCTCTAATTAGGGCTAGTTTATGTAAAACAGTTTTGGAGCTGACTAGTAGAATTCTTAATGCTTTTGTATCTGTTACTTCAAATGTGGAGTCTTTTGTTTAAAAAAAAAAGGTTCAGGACACTTAAATACAGCACTGTATAAATTTAAGCTTGCTGTTATACAGAAAAAAGGGAAAGCGGCAGTTTTTGGTAGCTTTTCCTTCTTATGTATATTGTGGAGCCTTAGTGTCACTAGAAGGTGAGAGTAGTCTATCTGTTTGATAAGTGATACTGCAGTGAATGGTAAGATGTTCATGTTACTGTTTTGTTTGTTTCAGGGAGAGCGATATCTGTATGAATAATTCATTGGCTTATAGATAAAGCTAAATGTTATCATATTGGTAGGATTTGAAAGATCTCATGACCCCTGCTAGAGGCTTATTGTACAAAGCATATGAATATCTGGTTAAGTGCATGGATCTAAATCATTATTTAACATTTTCAGTTCATTGTGTTAATATTTCAGCAAAATAATATGCTTCTTGGGTGTTTGAAATCATGTACATGTAGCCTTTAACTTTCTGCTCTAGAGCACTTTGCAAGGTGCGCAAGAATTTATATTCTCCATACAGTGTGAAGGCACAACAAATTTTTAAAAATCTGTTTTTCTTATTTGCATATATCTGTCTTTTGTTTCTTATTAGAAGTGTAAATGTAATTTAACTCTGAAGGACAAAAGGAGAGTATTTTATCATCAATCTGGAATATAAGTGGTTAAATCATGACGGACAAGACAGCCTTAGCATGCTGGAGTGGCTTAACATACTAGAAAGTTAGTGGACCATGGTTTGAATCTTCACATCACAGCAGAATAAAGAATTGCAAGCATATTTATTGGTGGATTTTGAGATTTTAGGTCTATAATAGCTAGACAAAGTTGTTTTTGTAGACATGCTTGTTGGAGAAGAATAGAAGAAATAACTGAATTACATAAATTGACGAAGTAAAATTACTTGAGGTAATCAGCACCAAAAATTAGTAAAGTTTGAGGAACCAGTATTGGGGAACTTAAATATTTAATCTGTTAAATGTTAGTTTTTCGAGATAAAACTGAAATTTAAAAAAGCAAGGTATTAAATGTTTTGCTTGATTAACTTTCTATAGACAAATCTTTTGTTGAAAAATAACCTTTTTTAAAATAGTTTTTCATGACAAATTAATGTTACCAGAATTCCCTATTTTAATGAAAAATTGTGACATTCATCACAATTGTCATAGAAGCTTATGAAGAAATCTTTCATTTACTTAAAACCAAAGTGCTTTTATAGAGAAAAAAGCTTAAATTAAAAAAACAAAAACAAAGCACCCCAAATAATGGTTCTACTTTGAAGTCTTAAAAATAAAGCAGCTGTCAAATTTTTCAGAAAACTATATTTTTGACCACTTCTAGTAATGAACTATTTATACTTCATGAAAACTATTTTTAAGCATATAATTGTTAATATTAGCACTGAAATATGTAGATATCCTATGTATCTTTCATTTGTCAGTAATGAACTGAGCTAGACGTTTTAATACTTCAGCAATACTATACATCATCTTCTGCTAATTTTATAGAAGGTTGGTGTTAAAGGGGAGCTCAGGAGGTCATCTAGTTCAACTCGGTGCTCAAAGCATCACCAGCCTCAGCTAAATTATGCAAACCAGAGATTTGTCAAGATGCAACTTAAAATCTCCTTAAGGATGGAAGTTCCACCAGCTGCCTTGGTGTAACGCATTCTAGTGCTTCACCACCCTCCCAGTGAACTTTTGGGGGGGGGGGGGGCGGAGAATATCCAGCCAAGACCTTTCTTACTGTAACTTGAGACTATTGCTCCTACTTCTGTCATCAGTCACGATGGAGAATAGCCCAGCTGCATCTTCCCTGGAATCCCTTTTCAGGTAGTTAAAGGCTGCTATCCAATCGTCCTTCATTCTTCTCATTTGCAGATTAAACAAGCCTAGTTCCATCAGCCTCTGCTCATAAGTCATGTGTTCCAGCCTCTAATCATTTTTGTTGTCCTCCTCTGGACTCTATTTCCTTCATGTAGTGTGGGGTCCAAGCTGGATGTAATACTCCAAATGTGTCTAATCAATGTGGAATAGAGGGGAATAATCACTTCCCTCAGTCAGCAGGCATTGTTCCTACTAGCACAGTCCAATATGCTGTTAGCTTTGCTGGCACTAAAGGCACTGCTGAATTGTGTCCAAATTCTTGTTCATTGTAACCTCCAGGTGCTGCAGGACTGCAGCTTAACTAGTTGGTCCTCAGTCTGTAACAGTGCCTGGGATCATTGGTCCTTCTCAGATGCATGGGCGGGTGGGCACGCAGGCCCCCTCGCTCACCCGTGCAGGGACCACTGCCGGCTGCACACAGCCAGAAGCCACAGCCGCAACCAAGCCGGAAGACACAGTCTTTTGGCTGGCTGAGAGCTTCCCCAGAGCTGGCAGCTTTTAAAGCTCCTGCCTGGAGCAGGCTCTGACTGAGCATGCTTAGGGCGGAAGGAGCAGCCCATGGCCTGGCCGTGCTGCTCTGGCAGCCAGGTAAGGGACCCTGGGGGAGAGGGGCGTTGGGTTTGGGATGGGGCAGCTGTCTGTGAAAGGGCGCGGAGGGTTGGGGGGAAGACGGGGTTGGGCCAGTTGGGGGTTGTGACTGGGAGGGAGGGCAGGATGAAGCTGGCTTTGGGGGGGCATGGTTAGCTGCTCAGTGAGCACCATAAGTTGTTCAGCTGCATCAGTGGCTTAAAAGGAACATTGCCTGGGATTCTTCCATCCTCAGTTCAGGGCTCTGTACTTTTCCTTGTTGAATTTCATTAGATTTTTTTCCCCCCACAGTCCTTCAATTTGTCTAGCTCACTCTGTATCCTATCCCTGCCCTCCAGTGTATCTGCCACTCCCCCCAGCTTAATGTCATCTCCAGACTTGCTGAGGGTGCAGTCCACCCATCCTTAGTGTATAGCAGGTGTGGACAAATCCTGGATGCCAGATCGCCATGGAATCCAGGATTTTGCCACTAGAGCTTAGCAGCATCTAACAGTCAGGGAAGTGAGTGCCCGCTAATGCCTAGAAAAAGCCAGTGGTGCTGACATTTCCAGTGCTTTCATCTCCACCTCCCCCCCCCTTCCCACTGCCCCATAGCTGGCAAAAGCGCTGCTGGCAGCAGCTTTTTTCATTTGTGTGCCATGCTCACCACTGAAAGTAGCTGTGGGGGTTTTTCAGCAGCAGGGGGCTGGCACGTTCTGCACTGCTCCTGGAAGAGATGGTGGTCTTTTGGTGTGAGGCCCTCTTCTCTGCTGCACATCTAGGGGCACCTCAGTTTTAGTGCTGGCTCCTAGGTGTCCATCAGATTTCAATTGTAATATAGTATTTCTAATGTGTTCGGCATTTTATATTTTGCAACATTCTCTCTGCACCTGTTTTCCATGATGGATGATGCAATTGCTGTTATGTCATAACTGTAGAAGATATCGCATAAGATACTACAGGGCAGTGTTCCCTCTAATTTACTCATAGACTGTGCGCAAACAATCTCTTTGTATGCGTAAAAACATTTCTTTGTGAGCAGTATTAGCACTGTTGAATTTTTTTGTGTGCACTTTGTTTTGTTGTGTGCGCAGGTTTCATGACCTACGTGCACGTACGCACAGCTTAGAGGGACCAGTGCTACAGGGCAGTGTTCCCTCTAAGAGCCTCTGGCAGCCGAACAACTCATGTTGCTCGCTGCGTGCCCCCCCTGCGGGCCCGATCCCCTTGTAACCCCCCAGCTTGCCCAGCCCCCCCCCCCCCCCAAACCTACCCTGCTGCTGGAGCGGCATGGCCCTGCCACAGCTCCTGGGGCCAGAGAAGCACTAATGGAGCATGCTCAGACATTCTGGGCATGCTCCGTTAGAGTTTCTCTGGGCGGGAGTTTTAATAGCTCCCTGCTCCACAGGAGCTCTGAGCAGGGCCTCTGGCTGCCGGCCCTGCGTGGCCGGCAGCCTTCCCTGCGCGGGGGGGGCTGTGGCGAGCTGCGCGGCCGTGCGCCCGTGCAGCTTAGAAGGAACATTACTACAGGGTACAATTCACAAGACTTGTGTGCTCCTGTACTTTAAGATGTACTAAAGTGTCACAGATGTTGTTTTGTCTGGCATTTTCTGTGAGACTTTATTGACTTTCTGAGCTGCAGGGACGTCACTGGGAATTGGTTACAGTGTGTTTTATGGGAGCCAAGTCATTGAAAGAATACTCTAACAAGGTGCATGCTGTGATTAAGCATTCACTTTAGAGTTAAAAACTCCCTAATTAAGCTCAATTTAAAAGATTTTTCATCAGTGTAGACACTAGTAAAATATGCTTGCTCTTTATTTATCCGTGTGTGTGTGTGTGTGTGTGTGTGTGTGTATATATATATATAATAAAAGAGGCCAAACTTCAGGTTACACAGCTTCTGAAAGGTTATTAATAATGGTTGCTTGTTAGGAAAACACCAATTAAAAAAAAAATCAATTGTTTGGGCCACATCTGTTTCTGAAATTACTCAAAATGAAGTACGTGAATTGGGTACGATACAACTACAGTATCTGCCTGACTCTTCTATATTAACATACTTTACACATGCTTTTTCTGTAGCAGCTTATGGAGATCCTTCATTGGGGCTGTAGAAAAATGATGATTCAGGCTCTAATAATAATGCTTTTTTGGAACTGCCATTCTGCTTCTCTTGAAGTAAATGGCGCAACCTCAAATGACTCAAATGGAAGCAAGATTGAGCCCTCTGTGTCTTTGTCTTGGGAGAGATTACTTATAAAAGTTTTAGTAATGGAGACTGTTGGTCTGTGTGATAGCTGGCTCAGAGATAACTTGGGGGAAAAATAAATCAAGATAATTGTTTCTCTGTCTCTGCAAAAGCCACCATGTGGAGTATTGCAACTGGGGAGTAACACCCAGTTTAATAAATCAACCTTTTCATTGTCATCTCCCACTCTTGTAATGTAGTTTTAAAACCTCCAACTGAGTGGATTTATGTGGGTGGGTGGAAGAAGACGTTATCACTTGCATACAGGCAGCTTATTTGAAGTGGCAGCTAGGTCTAAGTTATGCGGATTGCTGCAGCAGTGAGAACTTTCTAATCAGTTCATGTTGCCTAATATATTATTATTCATACCTGAGCTTTAATCCTTGCCATTCATGTTTTAAACATGATGGGCTAGGTGGGAACAAATATTCAGTAGTTCTGTTAGCCCTATTCTGAAATATATTTGAGTTGTCTGTATTGTCAGGTGAAATGATGTTGACATCTTTATAAAAAGAGAATTGTATTGACATTGTCCCTTCCATGGTGACATAAATGGAACTGCAATTGATTTTCTTCACTACTGAAGAACAGAGCAAACCCAGTTTATGCCTTTTTCTTTATTTCATATTTTAGTTCATTAATGTCTGGAGTCCTGGATCAGGGCTGCACTGTGCTAGGGGCTGTATAAAGATGCTGGAGAGAATCTCTGCATCCAAAGAACTTACCAATAATTTGAGACTTTACACAATGATTGAGAAAAGTAGGGAACAAGTGAGGTAGGATGAGGTGAATGGAACTAAAATCATGTAGTTGTATGCATAATTGTTGCACAGCTTGATGGTTTCTGAATGTATCAAATTAAATAGCTGTAGCTGACACACAGCTAACATAACATCTGCTGATTCTTTTTATAGGTGTCATGATTGAGGCTGAACTTGAGGAATGGGTAGTAATGTTATGGATTTATTTAGAAGTGTCCCATGTAGGAGGGCAGTTTGACAGAAGATACAGGGATGAGTGTGACTGAGGGTCAGTAGATGAAGGCTGGCATTAGTAGCAGGGTAGAATCATAGAAACTGGAAGGGACCATGAAAAGTCATCAAGTCCTGTCCCCTGCACTCATGGCAGGGCCAAGTACCCTCTTAAACGTTCCCTGACAGGTGCTTGTCTAACCTGCTCTTAAAAACTTCCAATGATGTAGATTCCACAGCCTGTCTAGGCAACTTATTTCAGTGTTTAATCACCCTGACAGGAATTTTTTCCTAATGTCCAACCCAAACCTCCCTTGCTGTAATTTAAGCCCATTGCATCTTGTCCTATCATTGGTGGTTAAGGAGAACAATTTTTCTTCCTCCTCCTGATGACAGCCTCTTAGGTACTTGAAATCTGTTATCATGTCCCCTCTGTATCCTGTTTTCCAGACTAAACAAACCCAGCTCTTTCAATCTTCCCTCATAAATCAAATGTTCCAGACCTATTGTTCCGGAAAAATTTAATCTGTGCCAAATTATTCTAATTCAAAAGGTCGTTCTGGTAAGGAGACTGTAATAGTGAAACATCCCTTGAATATCTGTCAGCTCAATATTACGTCGTTAGCCCAGCACTGTAATAACTACATGGAGACCAGAGTTCCCAACAAACAAATTCACTTTATTAAACAAGACAGGGACCAACCCTACCCAAAGGACAGAGTATAACAGGTAAGTGAATAAGCAAGTAAGCAAACCCCAAACCAAGCACCACCCACACTAACTAATGCCCAACCAGTGACCAGACCTAAGGAAAAGGAAACTAAGGACCTGGACACCTATTCCCCTGGACTCCCCTGTTATATTTATGGTCCGACAATTGCAGGAGGTCTTTGGGCCTTAAGGCACAGGCCAAGCTCAATACCTCGAGGAGCTGTGCAGGGTTCAACTCGAGTGGTGGCTCCCAGGCCTCACTGAGTCCCTAATCCAGTGGTCGTCCTCTTCTAGTTCTGGGTCTGGTGTCCTCCAAGCTTCATTAGTCTGCTTCTGGACCACTTCTGGTCTAACCCAAGTCCTTTTGCCCCTTGACAAAGTCCTGGATATCCGCTTTGGGGTCTCTCCACGAAGATTCCTGGTCTGTCTGCACTCAGGACTTCCCTGTGCCTGAGCCAGAGTCCTTAAGCAGAAACCCAGTCCCAGTCCAGAGCTCCTTCTCTAAGCAGCCACATGCATCCAATCCCAGTCTGGGAATGTCCTTGCCTGCCATGCACTGCCAGCAGCCACTCGGCTACAGCCTCGCAATGCGTGCTCTGGAACCCTCTAATTATAGGCGTCTTGAGGCTCTTCCAGCCCTAATCCCAAACGGAGCAACCTATACCCAGGAATAACCAACAGGAGGGAACCCCTAGCTGCTGTGAAGACACCCTAATAAACCCTCCAGAACATTCAAATAGACCAATAGGGGCAGCCCATCACATGATTCCTCCAATCCCTGAACAGAGTGTGCGGAACATTCTAGCACTAAACAACATTCCCCCAATCAGAAAACATACATTATGGAAAGTTCTCACAGCATCCAAGCCTTCTCCAATCAAATGACAGCCCTGAGAGAAGGTTCTCATGCTGCCAGGCAGACTCTGACTCTTGGCAGCCTGTCAATTTTAAAATGGATAGCTGTGTTAGTCTAGTCCAGTGAAAAAACAACAAGGAGTTTTGTGGCACTTGAAGACTAACAGATTCATTTTTTGCATGAGCTTTCGTGGGAGAAGATCCCACTTCCTCAGATGCAGCCTGCCAGCATAATGCAACTTTGCTGGTAACATAACCAGACTCTCTGCTGCTGGTTAGGTGGACTTTAGTTTCAACTTACTATTATAACAGACCCAAACATTCCTATGTAGCAAAAATTCTTCCAACAGCTCTACTCTGGACTTTATCCAGTTTGCCCACATCTTTCCTGAAATGGGGCACCCACCACTGGGTGCCACACTCCAGTGAGGCTTAAACAGGGCCAGGTAGAGCTGAAGAATTACTTCTCATGTGTTACTTACAATACTGCTGTTAATACATCCCAGAAAGATGTTTGCTTTTTTTCCAATAGTGTTACACTGTTGGCTTACATTTAGCACGTGGTCCTCTTTGACACCCAGATCCCTTTCTGCAGTACTCCTTCCTCGGCAGTCATTGCCCATTTTGTATATGTGCAATGGATTGTTGTTTCCTATGTGGAGCACTTTGCACTGGTCTTTATTGAATTTCATTCTGCTTACCTCAGACCATTTCACCAGTTTGTCCAAATCATTTTGAATTGTATTCCTGTCCTCAGCCCCTCCCAGTTTGATATCTTTGGAAAACTTTATAAGCGTACTCACTATGCCATCATCTAAATCAGTGGTCCTCAGCCTTTTGCAGGTCACAACGCAGTTGGCAGAATATCACACCCCTACAGGACTCACGTGCCCACCCACCCCAGGTCAAACCCAGCTGCGTCCCCAGTTCTTAGTGACATGCTTAGCTCTGTGTTGCACAATAGTAATGTGTCCTGACACAGTGGTAGAGAACCATTGGTCTACATCTTTGATGAAAATATTCAGCAGAACCACACCTAGAACCGATCCCTCCTGTACTCCGCTCGTTATGCCCTTCCATCGTGACTAGGAACCGTTGACAACTATTCTCTGGGGGCAGTTATCCAACCCGTTTTGCAGAATGAATTGTGATATAAGAAATGGAAGGTCAGATTGCAAAAAAACAAAAACAAAAAAACCCTGTGAAGGGCATAAAGGTAGGCTTGAATCTGAGGCAGTGGGCCAGTGGAATGATTCAAAGAGGAGAGTGATGGCTTATCTTGGGGACCCTGTATGACCAAGGCTGTGCCCCCAGAAACAGGTCTGGGATTTGCCATGGCACCTCCTAAATTGACAGTCTCTGGGTCAGTTTTGCTTTCCATTTTCAATGCTTCAGCTGACAGTGCAACGAAAACTGTTTTTAGGGAATGCCTCCGCAGGTGATGAAATATGAGGTCCTGAATTCTAGCTGGTTTACAGAATTATGAAAAGATCCACGTGTGTGTTCTAAGGAGTTCAAAACATAAGCATGCCTTTATGATTTAGTTATGCGACTTTTCCTTACTGCTACATATGACCAATGAATTGGATTTGTTTACTTGCATCTGATGGGAAGTGAGGATTTCTCACCAAACCTCATTATAAAAGGATGGATTGAGCAAATCCTGGGTTTGGAAACCTAATTTCACACAACTGTAGTGAACAAGAACACCTAATGCAGCTTGAATGAAGGCAATGCTGTGTTCCTGTTATTACTTACTATTTGTCCGACTAAATTGTATTTTGCGTGATTGCATTTTTGTCCATCAGCCTTTGGGCACGTATCTTGCTGCTACCTGGACAAAGATTTTTGGTGTGGAGGCCCAGGAATGTATTTCTCTACCAGTTTGGCAGCAATTGGGGGAGGCGGGGGCGCTCATTTCTTAATTCCTTTGCTATGCAAGGTGGGGCAAAGGCTTATTAGGTGACATCGTTAAAGGCAACAGTCAATTTAGAGTATGCCTACTACTGATGTTACTTGTAACATTTGATTTCTTAATTCTTTGTTACTCAGGTTAGGATGACAAAGCTCTATTTGTTTCTAAGAGAAGGTTATTATTTTTGTCTCCTTTTTCAAAATGTCACAGGTTGATCCTCACACTCTGAAAGAGTGCCAGTGGACAAGATATGTAGTAGACTGTTGTAGTCCACCTTGGTATGATAACTGAATGTTGTCAATTCGCTAGAAGTCTCACAGGGAATGGTACTAAGTAAAGAGCCACAAAAACCTTTGGGCAGGTTGTACCTGATAACAGTAGGACTGCCATGAAGAATAGTGATTATATTTTTATCTACCAGCTGCAATGTTCTTAAAGCAGTGCAGGATCTGAGTCCTTCAGAGATTACCTACCCCCTGCAAATAGTGTAGTGGCTACTACCTCTGCTTAATATGCAGAAGGTCCTGGGTTCAAGCCCCTGGGGGTTGGACTTGATGATCTCATGAGGTCCCTTCCAACCCTGTGATTTGAGTTGATTTGATTATTACAGGATTAGATCAGTGCGAACACAGCAGTCTTGGAAGAAGATATCCTTGTGAAAGCACAGCTTAAATTCTACCTTGAATTAAAGACATTGGTTTGTGTGGACTGAGTGAAGATAGTATCTGGTTTTTGCCAAGAATGTCTTCCAGATTTGGCAGATATTTTTTGTTGAATGTCAGTCCATAGTTCATGCACTAAAAGATCTTTCAAATAGTGCTGCAGTGCTAAAGTTGGAATCTAAGAGCTTACACCTGGCTGTCTGGTATTGCATCCAAATGTTGAAGCTGAGTATATGTTCAACTGACCAAAATTTGATCTATTTTTTTCCCCACAGTGGAAATTGTGTGACTTTTAAAGTTTGTCTATAACTGTTAAAATATATCTTTTGATTCTTAAAAATGTTTGATTAGGTAAGTATGGGAAACTTGTAGCACTTAAAAAAAAAAAAAAAAAAAGCATTATTTGACTGATACTTTCTGTAGCAGAGTGGCAGGGTTCTTCTGCTGTCAGGTGTTGGACCGCTCCATGGAAATGCAACAGTAATTTAATGGTAATCAGTCATCAAGTTACTGGGTTTAAGGGACACATAAGTAGCTTTGCAGGCATCTGGAAATGTGTCTAGGACAGAAGCCTCTCCAGGGAAGAGCCAGAAACAGCATAGAGAGCTCAGGCTGAAGTTAACTGAGAACAAAAATATGATTAATAGAACCAAACCACAGGAAAAGGGTATATGCAGGACTGGTCCTTCCATAGAGGCTACCTAGGTGGTCACCTAGGGCGCCAACAATTAGGGGGCGCCAAGGGCTTGGCTGGGGCCAGCAAGCCTATTCACCCTGCTCCACTCCTCACCTGCGTCCGGAGCCCTGCTTACTGTGCTGCTCTTTGGCTTGGGGCTGGACCCCGGTGGTGGAACCACTACCTGCCCGTGTCCAGATCCCTGGCCCGGGCAGGATCCTGGCTGTGGCACCACTCTACACCTGTGGCCACATCCTGGTGGTGGTGCCACTCTGCCAGTGGCTGGGGAGGACATCAAAATCACTGTTGGCCTAGCTGTAGGTACATGTACGCTACGGCTAGGGATGTAGATATTTGAGATTTGCCATTTTGTTTCTTGAAGAACAACTGCTTTCATGGGGTGGGGGCACAGTGGAGAGGAAGCGGTGTTCAGCCTTAATTGCTACTTCACCTTTGTTTAGGACTAGCAGCCACATACAAAGATCCAAGTGTGGCTTGGTGGAGTCTGAACAAGTTCATGGGACAAACTGTTAGTTAAGTGAGCAATCTGGAGTCAGTTGTACCCCTATTAGATGTCTGACTGAAAGGCGTGTTTTGATTCCTTGCAGTACATGGAAAAAATAAGGAAGCCATCACATTAAAGACACTCACTCCCCGTGAAGTGAGTGGCATATTAAGGGATTTCAAAAGTAGATGAAAAGTTAAAGAAGAATAGACTTGGACATTATTTAACTTAAGACTAAATTAAAATGCATTCCATCTCCATTCCCAAAGACTGTGTGTGCAGTATTGTTTTTTGTTACTCAGTTATAGTATAAGTATATCTGTATTAAAAGATTTGTGAATTGCGCAGAAATAAATAGAAGCACAATGCATTTTTCTCATTCTTACTGTTCTTAAGCTGAAATATGTCTTGGATATTGTTGGTTTCCTACTGTGTGAAGGTGAGGACACAGGTGAGGGTAAGGAATCCATTATTAGAATCATGTTGTGAGATGTGTGAACGCAAAATCTCACTGAAAGAAAAGCCGTGTTTACTGAAATCTCACTAGTTTTAAACATATCTTGACTTTACAGCTTTAAATGAAACTCAGCATGTATCTGCTCTAATTTTCCCCATCTCCGTTTACACCTTGCCAAGCCAGTGCAAGGTTGACTTTGTGGGTTTTTTTTTTTTTTTTTTTAAATTTGGTAGATATTAGAGTGGGATCATTTCTCGGTTCTCTGAAAATGATTTTTGAAAATTTTCTGCAGCTGCCAGGTGGGACCCTCAATGTAGAAAAATGTTCAGCTGTGCTATGTGTTATGGATATATAACATACAAAAACTCACCAAGTGAAAATGGAGGTGAACATTCTAAACTTTTTTATTGGAACTGTCCTGACGGCATTAGGATTCTATGTATTTCGAAGGATTTTGTTTAATTTTTGCAACAATTCTGCAACACAGTGTAACACAAATTTTGTGCTATACATGAATTTTGTATGGCATTGCTGATTTGTTAAAACATAGAGTGACGTGTAAGGTGGAGCAAACGCTAGGAAGGGGAAGGAGGGACAGAAGTATCAAAGGTTAAATTGTTTCTATGTTTAAAGTGTTAATGTAATTTTATTCACCTTAAATTACTTAATTCTCTGAGGAAACTGAAAGACTGGTTGATTTAAGAGGGTGGAAAAGCTTGGTGACTTTAACACAGCTGTTGTTTGGTGATCTCTTTCATTGCTTCTTATTCATTAGCAGAAGGGCAGTTAGAGTGGTAGCAATTCCATACCTTCTGCCTCCACCACTCTTTCCACATTCTGCAAAGAGGGAGCATATAATTTTCTTGCGACACCTACAGCATCACTACCAAAGACCCCAAGACTTAAATGCCAGTCCAGTAGTAGGCTGATCAGCCAGGCAGCTGGCTGATGCAGAAATCTTGTATTTTAGTCAGAATATCTCTTGGATATTCTCTGATCATGCGGTTTGTGGGTTGATACTGGATTGTGAGCTAAAGAAGGTGATTTATTGTCTTCTTTAGAGGGACTCTTAAAACTGGAAAACTGTCTTGCTGTGTTGTCAAACAATGGTTTTCCCCAAACTGGTCATAGTCCCTTCCTTTTGACTTCCTAAAGTTTGTTCATTATTTTAAGATGTGACATTATTATTTGAGAGAGTAACCAAGATGGAACAAGCTACTTTTGAAATAAATGTCTGAATAGCAAAAGGAACTTTTGTTTTGAAGTCTAGAAAATGTTTGTTTTTTTCCTGCAAGGTGCTAGTTTGCTGAGTACCTGCCAATACCTGAAAATCAGGTCCATTTAAGTTTTCCAGAGTTGTGATATTGGGATGCCCTTGTCACTTTTCAAAAGTTCAGGCTTGGATCTTGTATTCCGAATATTCTTTTGAATTCTGTTATTTCAGCTGTTGGAGTACAGACGTCTAAAAATTCTGGGCAACCTTCTTTTATGTTGGTGTGGCATACATTCAAAGCATGTAACAAATGGAAAATTTTTGCTTTAAGTCAATGGCTCATTTTATTGAGGAGACCCATTCATGGCTATAGATGACTTTGTGGGGCATGTTTTATTTCATGATTGCATATAGAATCTGAAGACATTTGTGCATTGTAGATAGCAATGCCAACTTTGAAATGTCTCTTTAAATAAAAAAAAGAAAAAAGAAAAAAAAAAAGAAACAGTATCTATCCAAGATTTAGGCAGGTCCTGCATTGAAATATATTGTTCCTAAATTAAACTGTATGTGAGAACTTTTTTTTTCATGTATTCTAGCTTTGAATTATGCACTCAGGTGCCAACTGAAGTGATGACACTTGGTATCTGTCACACTGAAACTAGTGTGTTAAACAAGTGAACCTCACTTTACTAAGTGTCTAGAAGATTATCATACGTCATTGTTTTCATGCTTATGTTCCTTTTATGACTTTAGGTATACATACTTAAAAGAATAGAAGTTATGCATTCGTGTTTGGGCAGTGGACTCATCTGCAGAATTCCGTTTGATAATTGGGTAGTCAAGGTGGTGGTGGTAAAAAGGTGTTCATGTTCATAAAATTTCAGGCTGTTTTAGCTATGCAACTCTTGACTTCAGACTAATGGGTTTAGAAACCTGAAGAAAGGGATATTTTTAATGCATTTTTTCTTAAAAAATAAAAAAAAGCCCTCCCAAAGAATCCCAAACTACTCCCCCTCACCCCACACTGCCCATCTTTTAGCAGAAAGTCAAATTGTGCAGGAAACATTTTAAAATTGCATATGAAGCTTTCTCTTGATCTTATCAAGAAGAATTTATGGAAATTTCACGTTTTTCTTATTTCTGAGCTTTTCTGAATAGATTAGAGAGGAAGTTCAGAGTGGAAAACTTCTGATTATTTATAAGATTGGTCTAGGTCTGTGCTCAGTAGAGCTCACAGAAATATATTAGATGTACCAAATATCCCTGATTTGTAGTGAGTTGTCAAGCTTTCAAAAAAATTAATTTGCGTTGAAACGCTTCTAAAAACAGCCTCATAGAAATTGCCCATATTTAAGGCAACTTGACAATTATGTCTTTCAGTTTTTAGGTTCCCGGCTAGTAAAACTCAGATCTTTTGCTTCTTGCAAGTCATTTCTTGCACAGAGCAAGCCGGAGGTTGTAAAGTCAAAGAGTCATTAAATTTTCAGATGAATCTGTTGCTCTTGTCTTCAAGACCTCATTAGTTGAGGAATGGGAATTGTGACAAAAAGAATTTTTATCTAATAGAGGAAAGATTAATTCAGCTATACAGCCTGTCATCAGTTTTCTTCATCTTCTACACAGCAGTCAAACATTGCCTTCCATTTCTGCAAGAGTTGTTGGTGTGTGAAGACACAGTGCCTTGAGCTCTTTTTCTATTTGTGTTCATACTTGCTTCCCAGAATTAAAGATGTACATCAGATTATAAAAGCTAGCCTAATCACTCCATTTCTTTGTTTAGGTGTTGGAGTGGAATCTTGAAGAGATTTAATAGTTCCACAAGCAATTCATGTCCCAATGGCTGCTGGAAGGAAGGTCTGCTCCTCTGAAGTACTAATCCTGTTGTAGCCTATGGAATAGCCAGGAAAAACATGAGGATATGGGTTTCCAACAGTGTCATGTGATAAAACAGAGCTCTCAGGCTATGTCTACACTTAGATTGTTAAATTGATTCAACTTAAATTGATCTAATTGAGTTGAAATAGAAATCATTAAATTGATTTAAGGTAAATCGATTTAACATGTCCCCACTAGAAACCCAAATCGAACTAGTATGTCCATGGATAGGACTTGCTAGTTTGAATTAGGAGAGGGGCACCATGGGAGGTATGGCAAGATGGCCCCCAAGAGAGGCTGTGCATCCCCACCCCCAATATATAGAAAGAGGAAGACGCCCTGGGAGGGAGAAGAGCAAAAAGTGTTAAATCGAATTAACAGTTAAATTGAAATAATGTGGCTACACTGCATTATTCTGAAATAATAATTTTGATTTAACTGGCATTTTGATAAAAAGCAAGGTTTTATTATTTCAAAATAACTGTTCCTTATTTTGAAACAAGGGAGCTCTTCATTTCAAAACAAGGAAAGCTAGTGTAGACATGCACTATGAATTGAAACAGTCATCATTATTTGATTTAAAGTGTAAGTGTAGACATGCTCTCAGGTTCTTTGATGCAGTGATAGTGGGTAAACCAACACTGATAGCATTCAACAGAGCTGCAATACTGTGCATTGGAAGGTGTTAAAAAAAAACCCAGACCCCTTATTCTGAAGAAGTCCTATGCATTTTAGTTTGGGTGAAAGAGTAGAGAATGACAGTCTGGCCTCCTACATTAAAGGGAAACTAAATCTTGTAGAACTAGCAAGGAGTCCTGTGGCACTTTTAAAGACCAACAAATTAATTTATTGCATGAGCTTTCAAAGCATCTGACAAAGTGGGATTTTTTCAGACAAAAAGCTAATGCAATAAATAAATTTGTTGGTCTTTAAAAGTGCCACAGGGCTCCTTGTTTGTTTTGCAAGATTTACTGTCCCTTTGGTGTAAGAGGTCAGATTGTCTTACTCCGGTCTTTCACCCAAACTAAAATGTATAGGACTTATTGGGAACAAAGTGTGTTTTGCACCTTCCAATTGCAGCTCTGCTGAATGCTATCAGTGTTGGCTTACTCGCTATTACTGTAGTTTGGTCTCCTAGGTTGAAGGGAAACTAAATCTTGCAGAACAAACAAGGAGTCTTGTGGCACTTTTAAAGACTAACAAATTTATTTATCGCATGAGCTTTCATGGGAGAAAATCCCACTTCATCAGGTGCTTTGAAAGCTCATGCGATAAATAAATTTTAGCCTTTAAAAGTGCCACAGGACTCCTTTTTTGTTTTGCTGAAGTAGACTTTAATATGGCTACCCTTTTGGAACTTGTCAACATGGAAGGAGCTAAATCTTGCAGTTCACTGGATCAGCACATAGCAATTGGTTTATAGAATGGTAATCTGCTCAAACGATGTCCACCAGAAACTGAAATATCTGTGTAACTGTAAACTCTATTCTCTTCAGTACTTCAGGAATAAAATATATTTTTCCTTTATCCTGGACTTATGTATACTAGGAGTGAAGACTGTTAGAGGCAACAGGTGCATGTGATAATATCTTTTTATTGGACAGATTTCTGGGACAAGCTTTTGAGCTACATAGAGTTGAAGAAGAACAATCTCTGGCTTGAAAGCGTATCTTTTTCATAAACAGAAACTGGTCCAGTAAAGAGATATTAATTTACCCACCTTTCCTCTTGTATCCTAAGACCAACAACTACAGCAACTCTGAAGAAAAGTTGATGGGTTTCAGGGAATCGGGGTTTCAAATGATAGATGGTTGGTTTTTGTTTTTAAAAAGAACTTCCTTCCTGTTTTCTTGAGGTCTAAGATAAAAAGGAAATTCCCCTTTGCATCAAGCCAGATTCATTCTGTTGGTATCATATGAGCCTTGGAATAGGTTCTTTTGGCGAGGGACATTTCCATCAGTTACTCTGGGGACTACTTTTCAAAAGAAATTTACTGAGCCAAACTCCTGTGCATCAACCCAACAAGAGCAGAGTATGCCTCACTGAATCCAAATTGAACTAACAAATGAATATTCACAAACTCTCATTGCTCTCCACTTTAGGTGACTTTGCTGACTTTATATCCCTATATTTTCAGGTTTCTTATTGCTGACATTGATGCATTTTTCTTCAGGCAGTGAAGTAGAATTGTAATATATTACTTAAAACATTTAGCCTTCAGTAGCTTTGCCTTTAAACTTTTAGCTGATACATCCTTAGACTTTGTCTCAGTGGCATTATCATAGTGACACCATGAAGCAAAATTTGCACGTCATGGCAAACAATACTTTTTTTTTTTTTGGCCTGATGATGTTTGTACTGTGGACAGCCTCTGAATTAGTCCCCAAAATCAATTTATTCTGTACCATTACCCTTATTTTGCTACAGACCTTGCCTGTCAAGAGAGAACAAATCTCATTTCTTCAGTGTTACAACTGTAATTAACTGTCTGAGCAGAGTCTCAGCCTTTTACATCACAGAGATATTTTATGACCAAAGAAATGAGGACAGCAGTGTTCTAAGAAGGACAAAATGCCAGTTGCTTTTTACTTGTTTTTGTAATTCAATAAATAAATAAAAATCCTTGACTATGCCAATACCACAAGATCCTTATCTTCCTGACTGGAGAGCACACCATGTGTTGCACAGCTCGGGAACCTTGGGTAAGCAGCCCAGATGTATGTTGGAATGGAGGGAGGTAATGCCATTGGTTTCAACAGGAGTGTTGCCTGAGTAAGTTCTGTAGGTTTAGGAACCCAACTGACTATACATTTATGACAGAACTCTGCTTTATTATAAACCCTTTAAAAATTATTTGTTAATCACCTCCTGCCACTCACCCTCATTTATTTGCAGTCTTAGTCTACTGCATTCTTGGGTTTAAGATTTGGGACTGATGGCAAGCCTATGAAAGTGGCTATTTTCTCTTTTTTTAAATAGTGGTTACTCATACCCCTAACAGCTAGGAATGTTACATGTCTCATACTCTTATTATATCTCACATACTTATAACCCTAAACGGCTAAGAGTATTATGACTGAAAGGTACTGGGGATGTAGGGTATGTGTTGAGGGCCTACTGATGCTTGAGCTTCCACAGATGGCTAGTTTGTCCCCTAGCATCACAGCAGGATTTTGGGGGGTGGGCGGGGGAGGCAGAAGGAACAGAAACCCACTTACATAGTATCCTTAGTAGTACTCTGTGTAAGTGGGTTTCTGTTCCTTCTGTCCCTCCCCGCCAATCCTGTTGGGATGCTAGAAGAAAAACTAGCTCCCTGTGAAAGCTAAAGCATCAGTAGGCCCTCAGCACATACCCTGTGCGCAAGCAGGGAGCAGCTGAGAATTTCTCTGATTTACAGGAATCCTCAGCTGCTGCCTGAAGGTGGCTTGATCTTCTTTTTTTTGGCTGCATAGCTGATAATAAGGAGACTTTAATGTGGTGATGGTTTTGGCCCAGGGGATTTTATTTTTCTCTGTTTTTAACTTTATTTTGTGAATGCAGAAGCACCATGTGTATCATAAATGTCACTGTTTTCTTGATTGTTATCTTTCCTGTCTCTTGCAAGAGCATGATGTGATCCTAATGCACTCCTCTTGGGACAGTTTTTCCCAGTGCTTTTAGGAGTTTTTCTGTGAGCAGCAGAAAAGCTGAAGAGGTAGCGGGTTGGTGTGTGCATGGAGGTGAAAGGAAGTAACGGTGCTCTTGAGGTTATCCCAGAGGTCCTTCTGAATGTTATCAGGGAAGTAGGAAAACCTCTATAAATTTCTTAAAAGTGTGAGAGTGAGGAAGCGGGGCACAATCCATTTCAGTGTTAAATGGCTGGATGTGAGACTCTGGTGTTTGGGAATGGGTCCTAATCCCTGTAAGACAAAAGTTCCTTCTGTCGTATCTGGGGCTAGGGTGCTCGCTTGGGGACCATCCCTTGAGTAGCCAAATGGCATCCACCCACTGCCTGGAACCAATTACACTCAGGAGGCTGGTGTGATCTGACTCTGGAGTGAGTGGTCACCTGCACCCCAATTCACCCTAATTTGCCAGGAGTGGAGAGCTGGAGGGTCACACCAGACCAGATTTAGGGAGCAGCCTGTCACACAGGAGCTGGAGTAGTTAGGACATACTACTATCTGCATGGATGCTTATGTTTGTAACTTATGTCACTCAAAGGGTGGTTTATTCACTTCCCTGAGAGAAATTATCGACATAAGCATTAGTGTAGATATAGCCTCGGTTCTAAAGACTTTAACAACTGCCCTTCAGCCTCATTAAATCTGCAGAGTAATTTTGCTTTGTGAAAAAGCAACATGGACTTGATATTATGTAATTTTAAATGAGTCATCTGCCTAAATCTAACTTGTTTTTAGTCTATGGAGTGTTGATACTACAGTGGCTTTCATTTTAGTATTTTGTGGAGTTTCTACAAAGGAGCAATTCAAAACTGAGAGCTGGCTGTCTGCATTAATGGAATGCATCAGTTAAATCAATTTCCTGTTGCGTGGGGAGAAAACTCAAGCAGACTTGCTGAATGAGACAGGAGTGGTAGGGAGAAAAAAGCAAATTATTTGATGGCTTGCAACAAGACAATTATTCTTCTTTGGAAGGTTTGACTGACAGACATGTTTATATAACAAGCAATTTTGTGGTGTATTAAATATGTCAGTTATAGGCAATTGTATAAACAACAGTTCCAGTGTCTTAAAAATATGGAGTTTAACTGTTGTACTACAAATCACAGGTGCTTTTTGACACTTTATTCTTTTTTTCTTCTGCTTCTCAGTCCTACTCCGAAAATACAATCATTATGGATATGGAGGAGCATGCTAGTTTCCATATATCAACACCTCTCTAAGGAGCCACTGAAATTTATTTTTTGCCCTTTCTAGTACCATGTCTACAATGACAATTGTTTTGTGAAAGCAGTAGTTGCTCACAGCAGTTTGTCTGCTACCACAAAGGGGCATTAATTCCTGAAGTTGCTTCTGAGCCTGGTTTTGCTTCTGGAAGTGTCCCTGCTTCCCAGTTCTTCACTGGATATAGTATGTTTATTCTAGAATTGAAAGGTATTCCATGGAATTCTTAATTCTAGTTCAGGAGCTGTAGGGATTAGTTTATGAAGAAAGACAAATAGCTAAATATGAATAGGTTGGCTAAAGAGCAGCTAAGGAAGGGATATTCATAGTTAGCAAGAATTGAGAGGAATTTCTAGAATACTACTGGAGGGTGGAAAAAGTAGTAATTGGTTGAGGTGGAGGGTTTGTCTACACTTATGGTTCTGCAGTAGCATAGCTGCAGTGCTAAATGAAGATGCCACCTATGTGTATTAGTCCATCTTTCCCCAGAGGCAATAGCTGTGTTGAGTGTGGTAGCCTTCCCATTGACACAGCACTGTCCAGATGTGATCGAGGTTGCTCATTTGTCAGTATAGCTAGGTTACTCAGGGGTGTGGGTTTTCCATATTGCTGAGCGACCTGGTTATATTGACCTAATCCTTGGCATAGGCTGTGCGATGCTGAGGGGAGGACTTCTCCCATCAACATAGCTACCACCTCTGTGGGAGGGGAATTAACTATGCTAAGGTGAGAAGCTGTCCTGTTGCTGTATGTAGTGTCTTCATTAAGTGCTCACAGTGGTGCAGTTGCACGGGTGGAGGACTTTTACTTTAGACAAGCCCCTGCACTAGTAGTTAGGGTAGTATAACTACCGTAAGTACCTCCTGGGCAGCAGTTAAAGTACAATTTGACAGGCCCTGAACCCTTGTGATCTCTGGGCCTGTTTCTTGTATTGTCTGGGCCCCCTTCATGTATGTGCGGGCCCCAGCCCAGGTAGGTATTTGCAATCACTTCTCAGTATGACATGCATTGGTTATTGGTCCATAGAAATATTTATAATGGTATAAGTCATTTTTGTCTGCAGCAGTTATTGTCACAAACTAGCAAACACTGCATAACACATATTGTGATTAACAATAAACAAACTGTGGTATGTAATTGATTGAACACAGTGCAAGGCATAAGTAGGAACAGTCAAGGCAAACAAGAACACAAACCTGCATTTATTGCTTGCAGTAAAACAGATACACAAACTCTCACTAATATCAACATACATACATTTTTGGTTGAAGCTAACTTCAACCCAAAAAATTGATGAAATCCATCAGTATTTTCCCACTGTCTGCCACACTGATTTCATTGCTGTACCTTCATCTTGAAGGCCAATCTTTCTTGAGAGACCCTGAGTGCTAGTTGCTGCTCTCCGGTTTAAAAGTAACCATGATTTGACATACTTTAAAGGTTCCCACAGTGCCAATGGAGGCCCATCAGATTTGTGGGGTCCAGGAACGGTGTTTCTAGGTGTTCTCACATACTTCAACTCCTGGAATCATGGGCTATGCAGGGCCAATACACTCATTATTTTGAATCATGAGGGGAGAGGGCCGAATGAATTCCAGATTCATAGGACTCTCCTGGCAGCTTCCTCTCTTAGGATACGTCTACCCCACAGATAACCCATCTGGCAGTGTGTTTCAGAGCCCAGGTTTGCAGACTTGGACTAGCACTATGGCATAAAAAACAGGCACGTTGATGTTTTTGCTTGGAGTGGAGCTCAGGCAATGAAACCCAGCAAGAAAGGTGGGTCTTCTTCCTGAGTAAGAGCACCTGAACTGCTGTATTTAGTTCAGTACCAGCCCTGTGAACCTGAGTCTGTAAACCTAGGCTGAGGCGTGCTGTCATACTCTTATACTCCAGCAGGAGAGCTTCATTCAGCTTTGCTACCTTTCCAGCGATATGTCTCCATGTGGACAGATTCTGGGCCATCTGGGACTTTTAAGGTAAAGACCAACAGAATAGTGTCCACTCATAAACCGAAGTCCACCCAGAAGCCAAAAGGCAGATAGTACAGATCATGGAACTCTGATGTCCCATGTTTATGGCAACATACTCCTAACAATAAACTTAACTGCGTTTTGGTTCATTATAAAATGTACTTAAGACATTAAGGGCTGTCCTATACCTCTGCATGATTTTTGTGGCAGTCAAAGGGAGATTTGCAAAGTACTTAAAATACCCTGCATATCTCCCTCCAATTGCCTACTGCCAGGGCCGTCCCTAGGGGGTGCAGGGCCCCAGGCGAATCACCCTATGCGGGGCCCCCACTCCTCCCCAGCACTAGAGGGTGGGGCTGGCCAGCCCAGGAGCGGGGCAGGCCCCTGTTCTGGCAGTCCCATGCAGGGGACCAGGCTAGCCGGTGAAAAATGGTGGCCCAGTTCAGTGGTGCCAGTCCCTCCCCTCTCCCACACTCTCTGCTTTTGGCTCTGTGCTGGAGCAGCATGGCTGGGGGGGGGGTAGCGATATGGACCCTGCACTGCCTTCCACCACCTCCCCATTGCTCCAGCCCAGAGCCGAAAGCAGCGCGCGTGGCTGGGGGCAAACTGGCAGCGCTGAACTGGGCCACTGGTTTTGGCAGGCTTGCCTGGTTTCCAGCATGGCGGGGGCAGAGGTGTGGGCCGCACAGGGCCACCTCTTGCCCTACCCTATGGATGGCCCTGCCTACTTACCGTGCTGTCTTCAGTAACCTGAGCCAGAGGGAAACCCCTTCCATCCAAATCAACACTATTCCTTCTGTGGGGGTGGTCTTACTAGGTTGGCTTCTGCTGTTCGATTCCTGGCTTTGCCACAGATATCCTGCGTGAGCATGGGCAAGTCACCCGTGTAATTCCGATCCCTCTCTATAAAAGGCAGATGTCACTGTGTGTGTTGTGAGGGTAATGCATCAAAGATTGTGAGGTGCTCAGACACTATGATAATGGGGCCCATATATGTATATGTATGTTCTGTAGCTGTTTTGTTGCTCGACCATCTCTGGACATTAGCAATACATCAGTTTATATCTAGTAATAAATGAAAATAATTTTCTGAATTGCAAAATCTTGACCAGACTAGAAGGATGGTAATTATCTGATTCATAATTCATACAGTTTTCTCAGCATTTATGACAACAGGAAATGCTTTTGATTGAATATTAGATCTGTGTTTGGTTCAGGGTTTCCAATTATGGTGCTGACTCTTGGTATTTGCATAAGGCAAGGAGGCTTTCTTTGAATGTGGGAGGCTCATTCGATGAGGAGGAAGAATACAATATGCTGTTAAGATTGCACGTGGACAATGTTACATTTTTGCTTGTTTGATTCATAAATGATGTAAATCCTTTAGCAAATTTAGGTGTCTTTTTGGAGACTAACATGCTATGGCTCCATTCATGTAAACACATGCAGACAAACACATACTAACTTTAAATATGTTAGTAGTCCAAGTGACTTAAACAGGAATTACTCCTGTGAATAAAGTTAAACAGACACCTAAGCTTTTGCCACAACACCACCAGATAGATATGTATAAGATAGAGTCTGATCCTGCATTCCTCAGATATTCAGAATTCCCATTTGGATCACTTCGTCCACCTTAAAAGGCAAGCATCTTTGTGACTGGACACAACTGCCAATCCTGCCACTCCGCAGATCTGCTTGCCTGCAGATTCATGGACAGTGGACTGCCAGGTGTCAGGATCGGGCCCCAGCCCCTTCATTCTCCAGAGTCCCTCCCACCAGGGCTTCCAGGGGCTGGCAGCAGATTCACTGTGGGTGGAATTGGAGTCGGAGCCAGTAGGGAGCTGCAAGTGATGACACCGGAGTGTGGGCTGTGTCGCTTGCTGTCTCACGCCTCGCTGTGTCCAGCATGCAGAGTGAGAGCCAGACATTGGAGCCAGCTGTAGTGCCCTGGTTGCTTGTGAAGTAGCCGCAGCCCAGCCTGGGGAACCTGGCTGCTGCTGGCCCCAATAACAGGGGAGATGCATTGGCCTGGCAGGAGCGCAGCCGGTTTTGGAGGGCAGGGCTGGGTTGCCTTATCCACTGGAGATGGGGCGGCTGGTCTCCTTGCGGGAGGGCCTGGGCCAAGCATTATCACCAGTCGAGCCCTGACCCATTGGGCTCCTTCCACACTGGCTCCCTGAGTCTCTGACCCCTGGGCACCTTTCCCACAGGCCTGCCCCTTTCCCAGAACTCCTGACCCTTCCAGGCCCCTTCCTTGCCCTCTGCCTCCATCCATTGTGCCTTCCCACTGACCCCTGCCCTTTCTCTGCTGGTTCCCTGATCCCCAGCCCCTGGGCCCTTTCCGCCTTACCTGGCCCACTGGCTGGAGCTGCTCCCTCGCCATGCTGCTCCTGTCCTGAGCATGCAGTGCGCATGCTCGGTGGGAGATTTGGAAACTCCTCTCCTCACTCTGACCAAGGCAGGGTAGAACATGCATTCCATCTGGTTTCTCTATTTTTAGGAGCCCCAGAATGCTGGCCCCTCAAATTTAAGGGCTCCAGAACAGTATTCTGGGTCATCGTTCCCTGTAAGCTGTGCAGGGGACAATGCTGACTGGCAGAGAGCTTCCCCTAAGGTGGGAGCTTTTAAAATGCCCGCCCGATCAGGCTCTGACTGAGCATGCTCAGAGCTTGCTGAGGGCGGGAGGAGTAGCCTGTGGCCTGGCCGTTCCACTCCAATGGCCAGGTAAGGGGACCCTGGGAGGGGGCATTGGGGACGGTTGGGCAGCTAGTGGGGAAATGGCGTGGGTGTTTAAAGGGGTTGGGGGAAGACTGGGTTGGGTTGGCTGGGGGTGGGGGACTGGGAGAGCATGTGGGTGGGTTAGGGTGGGAGGAAGGGATCGGGCTGGCTTGGGGGCGGGAGGGATGACCAGCGGGGTTAGCCTCACAAATTGCTGTGCACTTTAATGCCTGCTCCAGGGGTGTGGATTTTCCATACCCTTGAGCAAAGTAGTTATAGTATAGAATGAGACAAAGTGACAAGTAGGGAGACTCCCTCAGGATGAATAGCAGGAAATACATCCCAACAGTGAGTTGTATTAAGCTGCGGAATAGTTGCCCAAAGGCAATAGTGACATCACCATTGTCTGACTCATTGTAAAACAACAAAGAAGAAACAAGAGAAGAAGTTCTATGGTGTTCAGAGCAATACACTGACCTACCGAGTAATGGAATTGATGTTGTTTCAGAAATGCTTTAGCCTTTTAAATTTACAGCTGCATTTATTTAAAATCTTAGTGAAAGGATGGAAGGACCTTTTATGATATACAGGTAGTCCTCACTTAGTGACCGGGTTCCGTTCCTGAAACCTGGTTGATAAACGAATTGGTCACTAAACGAGGAGCAGCCCTTACCGGTATTTCAGGCATAATGTACTTTACTGGTAGTGGGTTTTTCAACCATCGGTAGATAGTTTTAATGTCACCTTTGCATCATTTATAACATTTTTAATATATATTTTAAATGTTTTAAGCTCTAATGTACTGAACTTAGTTTGCATAGTGTACTGTAAATATAGGTAATCTGAGAGAGTTGATGCGAGTTCTCGTACATTGCCATAATACCAACTCATCAGAGAGCCGGTCATAACTCTGAGGGGTCACTAAACGAGTAGGTCACTAAGTGAGGACTAGCTGTAGATGGAAGTTCCTGAAATGTGGGTGACATTTTGAAGACAGATGGAATATCTTAATTTTTGCAAAGGATTGTTAAATGGTGCTCTGTTGTTCTTGTTCATTTTTTTAAGAAAACATTGCTGGAGGGATAAACACTATTTGTTATGTACATTTTTATGAAGGTCTACAATAATGTGACAGCTCAGAGGTAACTTTGGAGACATCCTTTCTTGATTAGTTCTGTCTGGGTGCTTCTGGCATAGTTTCGGTAGATCATTTTTAAAAAAAATCGGATTCCTATGATATCTTTAAAGCAGAGATGGACAAAATTGGCTCACAGCTAGGCATCAGCAATTTTACTTTTGGTCAACAGAGGGCACATCTCCTTTACGTTTCTTCAGTGGAGCTAGGTGACAGGCTACTAAAACTGGATGCCGTGGTGATCAGAAGCAGATTTGTCTGTGTGCTTTAAAGACTGTCATACTACTCTTTCTAGGCATTTGTAAGGTGTCATATGGTATCTTGGTACTAAATTCAGGACAGTTTCCCTTTTGAGGGCACCCTGTGTCTTAGCATTCTATCAGCAAACATTGTTCATTTTCCCTTCATAATTACTATTTGTATACATAGCACCTAGATGTCATAATTATGAACCAGGGCCCCAATATGTTAGGTGGTGGGCAATGTACAAATATAGAATAAAGATGACTGGTTTGCTGAAGCACTTATAAGTAATGTGCATTTCACTCTTAAACATAGGTCAGATTGAGGTGGGAGTGGAAAGAAGTGACTTGTGAGGTCACAAAGTCCCATTTGTTACAATGAAACAATTGGTTTTATGAAAACTCTGTGGAAAGTAGTACTACTGTCCTGAGCCAAAGGGGGGCATGGTGGAGGGAGGAACTATCTTTCCCTCTTACTCTCAACCCCTCCCCTTACTTTAACTCCTGAAATCTTTGAAGGCACATGGTCAAACCTGATGTGCCAACATGAAATATGACCAAAGGGGATCCCAAACATTCCTTTAAATTGTAATCTTGTCCAGTCTAAAACTAGGAGTACACTGTCAACCGCAGTGCTCTCTGTTATCAATGGGAGTGGATTTCATGTACACCAAGACTTCCAGAAGGGGCTGATTTTGTTTAGGGAAAAAAAGGCATCTAAAATTGTAGGATGTTTTTGCAACCCATGTTTTTGTGATTATTGCTCTTTACTGTATGAGGGACATATTTGAAGGAAAGCTGTCCCTTCAGGTGCAGGTGGCTAAAGGAGTCCCAGTTTTGGGGGCTAGCAATCGAGTGTGTCATTTGAGCAGACCTGTCTAGGAGGGGAATGAGGAAGTGAGTTTGTGTTTCATTTACTGCAAGTTTGTTGGATCTGTGTCAGGATATGGGAGACAGAAGATGGGTAATATCATTAATAAATATAATATTTATTGGACCAACTTCTGGCTGTAGAAGAGACTTCTGAACACCACAAAGCTCTTCTCTTTTCCATACCAGAAGGGGAGCTCTGTGTAGCTCATAAACTTGTCTGTCTCATCTGCAAAATTTGGTTCAGTAAAAGATGAGGTTCTTTGTGACAAATACAGAGACCAGCTGTAGTAGTAACTTTGTCTTCCTTTACATGCTGTAGTGTAGGGGCTAAAGAAAGAGACTTTCATGGGTTTGGGGATGCATAAAGTAGGGGTGTACTAAGAGAAAATTACTTTCCCATTGCAGTCTAGAACAATATCTTGACTTGTGATGTGGGCTGATTCTCAAGTGATTTGAGTAATGGACTACAAACTGTGTTGCGATTTAAAGGAGCCTGGTGAGCTGGACCATGAGGAGGTGCTCTCAAGGAAACTGGTCATAATGCACTTCTGTGAAGTGATAGAACCGGTATTTCCTTGGACAAATGTTAGACATTTTGGTTAAGTGATTTCCTCGATAAGAAGGTGACCTAGAGTTGTGAGTCATTTGCCTGAAGATCAGTGATTCTCTTTCTTCCATAGTGCCTTTCCTCCTCTTGAGCAGTATGGAAAGAGGGCAGGGTGATTGACCCTTTGACACTTGTTCAGTATTTCTCTAGAGGTATAACACTCCCCAGACTGAGAACCCCATGCTACAGACTGAATGATACATCTCTTAAAATGTGTGGAAGTGCATGAAGCTCAGAACCTGTACCTTTTGAAGATTTACTGATGAGCATGCTTTAACACAACAGGATTAACTCTTAACATGTGGAGAGAAGAGACGTAAGTTATCATGGAGAAGCCAAAAAAAGTGCACCTGTAATTCACTATAACTCTGATACTACTTGAAATACTTTAAAACTAAATACATGAGTTTATTGGCATCTCTGATGCCCAATTATAATTCTGTTACTGCATATTTTTGTGGTTATCCCAGTTTAATTTAGGTTTAGACTTTGCTGGAATTATCATCTACACAAAACATGCAGTTTCGTTTCTTCATAAATGTATGTTAAAGTAATGGTACCCTTAGTTCAAAAAATTGGCTCCAGTAGTTTTGAGCTGTGTGCCCTGTGGATTTTTTTTAATGTCATGATACAGTTTTTCCCCCTTTTCATTATAATTCCATTACATGGTCATCGTTTACGGCTAACTTAAATAGCAGAGAAGAAGAATGCTGTTGTTGAATGAATAAAGCTTGGCTGATGCATTTGTGACCCAGCAGCTCGTATTGTAAACAATGGAGAACATTGCAAAATATTTTTTTATGATGAATGTGAAGTTGGTTTAACTGAAACCAATCTGCTCTGTATTGTTTAGAATGTTCAAAATGAAGGGTGTGCACTTGTGAATTTGTTAAAGTAACTTACTAGTGTAAGTCCTGATTTTTTGTGCTGGTAGGTGTTCCTGCTGCTTGTATTGCCTTACTTTCCTTTCTGGCAGATTATGGCTATATCTGTACAGATGGTGCTGACAGCACGATCTTTGGGGTTTGATTGAGTCGTCTGTGTAGACGTGCTCAGTCGATCTGGAAATTGTCATAGCGCCTCCAGCCCCAGAACTGGAGTTGCAGTAAGCTGAGTGGGAGGCATTCCCAGTTGGCTTAGTATAGGATGTTGGGAGTAATTTATAGGTTGTTGGGAGATTTGCAAGGTATTTTATGTACCTTGCATATCTTCTGTTGATTGCCGCCAAACAATGCAGCAAGGCTAGGCTAGCTATCCTTGTTAGCCCTTTCTGCAGTCTTCAGTATGGGTTTAGGATTATCCTGTGAATTTAAGTGGTACATAAAGATTGGAGAAATGCAGTCACCCTCTGAACTTTCACCCCTGTATTGAGTTAATGTTTTTTATGTTAATGTCCATAAATGTGGGAGACTGTCTTTAAGCAAATATCCTGGTGGTCTCCGTTTCCCTTTTTGCCCGTAACGGCACTTTACAAAGCACTTTTTCTTGTCTTATTTTCCATATCTGTCCCCTTCCAAGGTGGTGGTATATTGTGGTTTTTTTTTTTTAAAAAGGTCTTTGTGTTCCCTTTTCTTTCGAGTTGACTCATTACTGTCTAATTCAGTATGCTCCTTCTCACAAGATTTGTTCTTACAGGTAGCATGCTTTTTTTAAAAAAAATGATTGATGGTTTCTTAGGTTGTGAACTCTTTGAGTCAGGGACTATGTTGCCTAGCACAGGTGAGCCCTAATCCTGTTTGTGTTTTAGTAGCATTCTGAAGCCTCAAACAATAATAATTCCATATCTTAATCATTGGTCTTAATTCTAGTCTAAGATCTGCTATCCAAACAATTATAGCACAATAGAGGCAAAATGCTCCGTTCAGTGCACTGTTAACCTGGATTTAATGTCTTGGCTAGTGGGCATCATTTGCTAGAAATGACAGAACCTACCAGTGAATTCTAGATTGAAAGCTACTTAGTGGCTTATCATCTGTTTATGAATCACATCAATGATCCAATTGGGTGAGGCTCCTGAGCCCATGTCATGGTATGCTGTTAAGTAAGACTGTATTTTGTATAGGACAGGAAGTGGAATGAACTAAGAATGCATATAATATGGTGCCGCCACAAATAGTTTTGTTCTATTCTAAATTGCAGTAGACTCTTAAAAATGTAGCAGTCTCTTGTAACCTCACCTCACCAGATAACTCTTTCTAGCTACTGGGCCATGACTTTACAGTTAAGGTGCTAAGAGTGTAATCTGTTTCAAGGTCAAGATGCAGAAATCAGAACTTCTCTTGTCAAAGATGGAAACATTAGTCCTTTATTCATAGCTGTATCCAGAAATGTTATCTAATGTTAAACAGAGTTCTTAAATCCACTTAAAAGTGCCCAGTGCCTGAAGTACCAACAATGCAGTGTGGAAACAAATCTATTATTAAAATGAAGGCAGGTTGAAGACACCAGTCACATTTTCCCTTTTGAAAGAAGGCTTCTGCCTCTGAGAAGCACATCTGCAGTCCTTCTAGGCCGGTTGATCAGCTGTTCTTGGAGCCCCTCTGCTTCTCTCAGAAGACTCTCTCCTTTTTTTGTGGGGCTGGGGTTGGGGGAGGAGTAGACTTTAGATCTGTTTTGGCTAGGGTTACCAGATGTCCAGCAAAAGGAGGACATGTCATCCTTTTTAACTTTGTCTTCCGTCCTGCAGGCATTTTAAAAATATGTGATTTTTGTCTGGCTTGTTACTTACGATGAGGAGAATGTTAAACAATAACCCAACAGCAACAATGAAACCACTATGACAACCAAGTTCCTGAGCTCAGCACAGGGACCTTCCCCTAGCGGCTGGGTATTGGAGCACTGAACTCAGAGGCAGTCAGATGCACACATGGGGACACTTTTTTCATGGCCTGATCACAGCTCTGTACAAATCAGTCCTCACTAAAAAGTTGGGAATTCTTGGACTGCCAGATTTTCCCAATTCCTGTGTGTGGGTTTAGCTGGCTCCCACCTTGGCATTGGTTTTAGTGTGGCTGTTTTTTAGAGACTCAGCTGTGTTCTGCTCCTTCCTGTCAGGGGGCTGCAGCCTCCCTGCCTCCCTTTGCAAAGTGCAAAACTGGGAGGAGGTGGATCCAGTCAGTGGGGCTCATCCTGGAGTGTGTCTTGAGCCCAGAGGCTTTTTGCCATCAGCTGGGAACAAAGAGCAACCTGCAGATAAATCAAGAGTAGGAGCACACAGTTTCCTTTAAGTCCTAGAGCAGTAGTCATCAAACCAGGGGTCGGGACCCAGTACTGGGTCACAGCACTCTGGCTAGGGAGGGGAGCAGCAGGAGAAAGGACATGATGGGAGTTGGAGCTCTGAGCGGCTGCCATCCAGGGGTAACCTCCCCCAGCATCAACCGGCTTGCTTCCCCCTGTTGCCACAGATGTGCTCCACCACCCTGGCGAGATTGCTCTGCACTGTTGCTGCTGTGGGACTGCCTCACTTCAGCATCCGTGGCTCCCTCCCAGCTGCTGGCACAGTGTAAGTGGCACACCTCCGGCGTGTCGGCTGCCCAGTGTGCTGTGGGGTCGAACTGCGTTCCAGGGGTGGGAAGGACTCGTAGGCAGCTGAAGCCCTTGCCGTGCATGTGCCTGAGCCACCCCACTCCCTGCAAGTTAATGTCATTTTTTGCATATGAGAAGTCAGACATAAAAAGAAAAAAGACATGTGTTGTTGAGGCAACATTGTCATATCATAAAGTTAACTTGTTCTCCATTTTTTTTCATGCTGCCATGCATTCATTAATCATTACCCATTTTCCATGACATAATATGGTAATGACAGTTACATTAATACTAAATTTTCTCCTTGTCCTCCAATGTCCTCCTTTTTGTACTTCCCTGTCCTCCTTTCGGTGCTTTTGTATCTGGTAACTCTAGTTTTGGCAGAACTAGGCCATTCAGAGTTTCAGGCTCTGGGACTCATCAGATGGCTGCGAAGTTCCAAGGCAAGCTAGAATTTCTGTAATAGAAGACATAGTTATAATTTAAGGGCAGCAGGAAGACGACAATAAGGGGTCAGCTAATTCCATTTGGGACTGTGCCCTTTCAGTCTGCTCTATGAGGACATATTGGAGGATGAAAATGGGGTCAGAGTTATTCATTTGGTTCTTACAGGCCAGGCAGAGGCAATAAGGCAGTAGTCTCCAGTGGTAAACTGTTTATTTTGAGGAAGATTTATCTCTCCTGAGCTGTCAGAAAATAGACATTCCTTCCCTCCTCCTCCTGTCCAGTCAGTGAGTGTAAGACACATGAAGTGATGTCCATAGTCCTGGCACATGGCCAGAGTGAAGTATTATTGCTGGACTGCCCTGTGATTAGTTCCTCAATGTCTTGCCTGTGGGAGGATCTTGATGGAAAATTTTCTGCTTTGACGGTTCTTACAACCTCAAAACCTTCCCCCAAAATTGCTACCGTCCTAAGAAACTTTTCTTAGGGATTGTGTTATGATCTAGTAAAGGTAAAATTGCCTATGGAAGGCAGCTGCTCTCTAGGAGTGCGTGCTTAGAAGCAGAATCTCTTAAATTGCACTCAGGAGATGGTGAAGCTAGGAACACTAGAATGGTTCTGCACAATCCTGCTGATAAGTTTCAAAAAGTGGGTTCATCGTTACAAGACAGGCACTTAAGCAAGGCTGTGTACCTAATGATGAACGTCATGGGGTGATGGGGGAGAAGCAATATGGTAGAACTGGACTATTGAATCCAGTAATTGTCTGAGAAAGATAGGGTTTAGGCAGTTCGTCTCATGGCTCATTTGTGAAGGTACATCAAGGCACATAAAGTTATGGAAATGACTCTCAGATGGCCATCTTTGCTTTTTATATTAATCAAGAGATTTCACATCTGAACTTGAGCCCATATTGTACAAATCTCTGTGTTCCTTAGAGATACAATATTAGAGTCCTGAATATATACAAAAAGATTGAAGATTTGCAGAAACAAATTGGCTGAGGCTTTAGTTATTTCAAGATCGAAAAGATGGTCATGTACTTTTTACATCACTTGAGTGGGGTATACAAGGCAGCATACTATAGAATCTCTTGCATATTGTGTTTAGTGGGTTCAAGGTGCATTTTAAGCAAAAAGTAGCAATTTGGTCCTCCCTTTATGAATTTTCTCTATGGACTTGTTATACTCAGATCCTGCTGTTAGACTGAACTCTAGAGTAGCCTTTCATTAAGATTCCAGCATTGTCCATCCCCTTCTCAAAGCATGGGAATCTCAGGTATTTCAGACTAGGGTCCATGGGTGCAAGGAAAAAAGTACTCTTACCTATTAATTTCTTTATAGTATTATGGGACCCAGTTTATAACTAGAGCTGATGGGAGAACACTAAAGTCTTTCGTATGTTTAATTTTAAGATTTTTCAGGTTTTTTTATATTCACATTAGAAGGAAAATGAGACCTAGACAAAGAGCCCTAACTACCAGATCAACCTTCAGGGTTACGACTTGAAACATACCAGTAGGTCTCTCATATCCCAGGTTAGTGACTTAAGCACCTAGATATTGATTATTATGGGGTTGGTGTTTCTGACTCTCCTTGCCCCCTCCCCCCCCCCCCACCAAAGATTGTGTCCTGGTCCACTTTTGATTTTTTTTAAAATGATGCTTCCCTGAGAAGTTTCAGTTTTGGCTGAATAACATTATCTGATGACAAGTTGATGTTCCTCCACCCCTTAAAGGTTACTCAGCAGCAGCACTCACCTGCATGCCCATGTTCCTAATGTCAGCAGTAAAGGAGATCCTGAGTTTTTCAGTGGTGATGTTGGCTTGATAGGAGTTCTCTCTGTCCTCTGCTGTGGTTCTTCTGTTTATAAAGGAAATTAATTTTGGTGGTCTCTCCACCTGGCTGGGCCGTCTATACACTCACTATCATGCCTTAGGAGCCCCTAGGAATAAATCTCTGAGCTAATCTGTGCAACGGGTCTTACCGAGAAGTACCAGTTGTAAACCATATATGCTAATCTAAGAATTAACATAATTTTAATTAATAGCTTAGAAGAATATGATGTAACAGCTGGTAATTAGTTAAAATTATAGCCACTGTAAGCCATTGGGGGCACATCAGTAGATGGATAAACAAATGCAGTTTCCAGTAGTAAATGAAACTTGACCAATTTACAATTTTACTGGCACTGTCTACCCCTGAGTATTCACCCCTCTTAATTTTTGAGTTCTGAATGCTTGTGCAGGTACGCTTACAGATCTAGGAGCTGGGGAGAGCATGCTGTGGGTCCAGTAAATTATTCTATTCACAGCAACATGGGGCAGAGCAGTTCTAACTTGGGGTGATTACAAGCTGCAGATGGGAGTTGTTACAACCAGAGGTCATTAACCCTGGATCCTGGCTAGCCACTAAAACCACTTTATTTCTTCTCACACTCAGGGGAAACCCCTTTAAGTCTCTTCATTATCCCTTTCCCTAGAAGCACTTTCCCAAACCCCAGGGGTGCTGGGTACTCACACTGCCTTCACTCTATGCCAATCTGAGTCAGTTTGGGTCACAGCAACTCTCTTTGCCATGACTCCATCAAAGCCCAGTAATAGCCTCCTCAGCTCTCTGCTTCGTCAAGGCCCCAGTAGTTTCTTAGCAGCCGCTTCTGGCTTTCTAGCAGCAGCTTAGCAGCTCCATAATGAGAGCTCCGTAAAGCAGTATCCCATGATCCCATCCCCAGTGCAGATCGCAGCTCCACACAAAAAACAGAGATCACCATGTGCTGTGTTGGTATACAGAACAAGCCTCTTGTTACCCATTGAAGCAAAAATCTCTCTGTTCCTCAAGCCACCAAGGGAGTTTTAGTCTGCAAGACTGGATTGCAGCACTCATGAGCTTCCTTACCACAATGGCCCCAATGAAGTTCATAGGTGTTTTTAATAGAGGATGAGTACAAAACATTTTATCAAAAAATTCATAACCACCTCTAAATTCCCTGCATCGAGGACAGGTTTCATGCTTTAAGGGTTCCTGTTCCATTGGTTATCAGGACCTAACATTGAGATGAGTTTACTTCAGTTCAGCAGTTTGAGAGAGCTCTTTCAGGTGTTCTTTAACAGATGAGCCAGTACATGTTCTGCATTGGCTATAAAAGTACTTAAATAGGTTTCTTTCTTCCACAGCAGGATACAAGTAATCCTAGACACTACTGTGTATGAGCTGCCTTCTAAAAGCATTACTACTGCATATACACATGTGACTTTATGGCAGGCCTTGACAGATGTAGGTTTCTGGTCACCATGGTGACCAGTTTTAGTAACCTGTTGCCTAGCTCCACTGCAGAAATGTAATGGAGAAGAGCCATCTTGTGACCAAAAGTAAAATTGTTGGTGCCTAGCTGTGAGCCAGTTTTGTCCACCACTGCTTTAAGAATACCTTTGGTCTGTCACAGTTCCAAAATGAAAAAGATGAACAAAATAATATTTCAGCCCACAAAACAGGCTGTTGTTCTCTGCAGGGCAAACAGTCAATAGTTTCTGTAGTGGGAAGTTTAGGTTCTTAATCCTCTGAGTATCTGTGAGGCTCAGGCTGATCACCCCACCCTCCGAAAAAAGGAAAACAAACTAAAGATGGTGCTTCTGCTCCCTGGTCCCTCTCTTGAGTCATGCCTTTGGTAAGCAGTCCTTGCTTTGTAGGGCTAGGTAGTCTAGTCTGTGTCCCTTTCTGCAGTGGGCTTAGATCCTCCCTTTAAAAGAGCTGCCCCCTTCCAGGTGCAACAGGCACCCCCCCCCCCCCCCCCCCGGGGGGGGGGGGGGAGTCTGATTTTTCACTCTCACTTCCGGGGAGTTCTTTAACAACTTCAGGACTGAGGTGGGAACCACTCCCAAGCACATCAGCCCTGAAGCCTTTAAATCTTCTTGTTGAGCTAGCTGAAATTTGATTCTTGTTAATGCCTCCAAAGCAGTTAGCAATGCCATTGAAGCCCTGCTTTGCAAAATTCCTGACAAGGTCGTGTTCTACACTGAGTGTGACCACTAGATAGTGGTGGTGTGTGGGACCTGCACAGGATGAATATAGGTCAAAAGGCTGTCAAAATCCTTTTCTCCCTGAAGAAAATGGGTGTTGCACATCACACACATGCATAGCAAGACAGACTTTCAAGTAGACATGATTAGTTTGCAAATGCTGGTAGCAGACACATGGAAACAAACTTAAGACATCATTGAAAATCTATTCTCTAGTCTAAGGCAGCAGTTCCCAGCCTTTCTCTTTGTGGACCACTACATTGTCATCAAAAGCTTTGGTGGACCACCCTGTAAACAAACCATTTTAAACATTGTTAACATAGCCTATCACTGACAGGAGTCCAACTTGTTTATCAAGGTGTATTAAAAAAGCAGTTATTTCTAATAATTTATTATTCTCACAAACATATTGCACTTGTCACTGTACATTTACCTGCATTAATTATCCCCCCACTCCCAAGGACTACCTACAGTATCCTCATGGACTACCAGTGGTCCATGGACCACAGGTTGGGAACCACTGTTCTAAGGCTTCCTCTCTCATGTAGAATTTTTTGCAGTCTAATTCTAGGAAGACATCAGTGTTTTGTTGCAGACAATGTTGTCTCTGAACATGGAAAGTTGATCTCTTATATTCTTGTGGTTGGAGATACTAGCATCTTTTTTTTCCCCGACCATCTTCCAGTTACTAAAATGGTTGGAAAAATAAGGTTAGCCAGTGTATCTGTAATCCGATTATGCCATAATGGCCTCGGGTGTGGTGGTTTCCTAGGCACATAGGAATTGCTGTACTGGCTGAAGAGCGATTCATGAATAGATCAAATGATTTCATCTATTCTAGTATCCTAGCCTGCACCAGATGCTTAAGAGGAAGGTTTAAAACCACGTATTATGGTAAGTGGATGTAGATGCATTTGCCTTTATCCCCATTAGCTCTCATCTGGATCTCTAATAGTTATAGATTGGTTTCCAGATTTATTATATCTTAAATATAACTCTAGATATTGTTCTCTGTATAAATTTCCACTCCATCCTTTTTTTTTAAAAAACACAAGTATGGCAGTCAGAAAACCCTGAACGTATCCTATTTCTGTTTTTAAAGAGTTTATTTTTCTGAGATCCCTTTAGTTATCCTGACTTCTATAGAAGCTGAAAGTGAATATTTGACAACATAACCAAATTCCCAGTGATGTTCAGTTTTCTGTTCAATTCAGAAAATAATTGGACTTTGCGTATACCGGAGGCTTGGTGGGGAAGAGAGACTTGTTCATTGGGCACAACTACGTGATTCCTTAGAATATGTGCAAAGTACTTGAAGTAAACAGTTTGTTTTGTGTTGCATTATGCTGTGACGTTGTAGATTTCTTTCCCAGACCTGAAGCAGAATTCTATGTGGTTTGAGAGGTGATCTGTCTCACTAAAAGAAGCAGGTCCAGTGAAAGATATTACCTCATCCACACACCAGAACCAACATGGCCCACAGTTACACTGCATACAACAATTAAGGAGCAATGGTCAGCAGTGCCTTGATTTCAAAATAGAATGGAAAAAGACATGATAGGGTTTTTTATAGTCTAGACCAGAAGAAAATTCTTAAAACTACTGATGACCAGCTCAAAGTCTTAATGACAGAAAACAGTCAATGGTTTCAGTTTGTTTATGTGGAAGAGTAAATTTGGTGGTTGTACTGAAAGTTGTCACTCTATTCTATTAGCAGTCTTATTAATTTACTTGGTTCTTAGTTATTTAACTTGCATTTACCTTCTTAGGGAATGTTGAATCCCCTTTCCATATCTCTTGAGGATTTCAATCTCCAACTCTTTTACTTGCTTTTTCAACTGGCAGAACTGGAAACATTCACTTGAAGTGACAGTCTTTCAGAACTATTAAACGTTTTAAACCACTGAGGTTTTAACTAGGCTCAGCTATGGTCTATAGCCAAGTCAACTATAATGCAGAATAGTATATTTACATAGAAATGTTTCCTGTATTATTGTAATTATAGCTGTTTTTATCTAGAGTTGTTTTTGTGACATGAAGTGCCTGAGTTTGTTTTCACTGTAGTTAGAATCCAAATATCATTGGATTTTTAACAAATATTTCTGCCTCTCAGGAGGAGTGAATGCAGCAAAGAAGGTTATGGGGAGATTTAATTAACAATGATTGTTCCAATGCAGCTGTAGAAGAGATGATATACAAAACCTCTTAGTCCATGTGTTCTGCTTTCCCACAGGTCTTTAACCACTTTAGCTTTGTCTAATACACTAACAGTACTAACTTGTATCTGGCGTGTGCTTATCGAATGCCACCTATTTGTAATCCTGTAGCTCCAGGAATTAAGAAGCTTTCTCCACCTTTTACTGGCAAAGCAGGGGAACAATCTCTGCTAGTCGACCTCATTGTTCCTGACTGCTCTGAGGACAGGGTGTGGGGTTGAAGGGGGAAGTCTCCACTATTTTACCCTTCTGATATGTGGTGTTCGGCTTTTAGTCTCCTCTGAATAACTCTCGTGTGTGCCTTGGGCTGCTGAGAATTTACACTTTGCCACTTTAGAGAGCTAATACTTTTTCTGTCAGTGTCATGCTGTTGAAAGTCTTTGAACTGCATCATAAAAATTGAGGTTCTTTCTTACTTCAGTTTGACTGCTGTTGTGCAAACCTGTAAAAATCAGCAAAGTCTCTGAAGGTTTTAGCAGACTCAGGAAGATGTCTCTTCACTAACTTACACTGAGATTGTTATATTTGCAGCCATAGGGACATACTGGTAGTTGAAATTGGTTGTCCTTTTTTGAGGGTGGGGTGGGGTAACAGCTCTTAAATTCTACAGAGCTTATGGCTTAGGTCTGAACACTTTCTTGGGAAATCTTTCCATTGCCACAAATGAATGAGCAAGTAATTTCAGTCCTAGTGACTTAAAACAATTTTAAAAATCATTTTACTTGCAAGTAATGCAAGAATTTGAATGCTGATCTCTGGCATATGATAATCAGGATGACTTCATTATGCTTTCTTGTTTTATTCATAAAAAACAAAAGTTCATAGTTGCCTAAGTATTTAAAAAGCTGTCCTATTTATTCTCTATTCAGTTGATGTCAGACACACGAACAGTGGGAAGTGAATCAGGGCGACAGTAGGTCAGCAGCATGTCCCAGATACTAGTGAGAAACTAGTATAAGTTTAAAACAAACCAAAAAACAAAAGCAGAAACAAAACAAAAAACAAAAAAACCCCACCCCACAACCCTGTTGCAAGCAGATAGAGTCCATTAACTGAATGCTTACAAAACCGTTTTCCATTAGAAAAGTTTATATTGAAGGGGGGACCACTATAGCACAGTGGCAGTTCCTGTATAAAAGTGACCAAAATATTGACATGATGTAGTTTGTTCCTTTACTGTCAGTGGTGACTTCATATGAATCTAGGAATCTAACACAGCTAGAAAAATTGGAGACTGGTGTAAATATTTAAATAGCAGGTTGAGATCAGGTCCTCGAAAGCTCTGCACAAAAATAATGCTGATTTCTTTACTTAATCTCTTTGAGAAGAGGTGAAGTGTAACCTTTTCCCCCAATTGCTTCCATTGCTTAATCTTCTCCTGATGTGTATAGGAATCGTTTTCACCTGAAGCTGTACTGGTGTTGCAAGCAGAGGATTGATAGTGAAATGATCAGTCTGTCAGAAGCAGTAGAAACAGGTGGCCTCTTAAAAACAGAAGTCCTCAGTTATCTGCCGTTGCCTTTGGGATTCAGGAGATACAGAAAATACTAAGTAGAGACAACTTTTTTATGCACAAGTCTGAGAAGTTGAATAAAAATAATACTGGTTATTTAGGGTATGTCTGTCTGCACTGCAGTGTAAGCCCATGGTTAGTGGGACTTAAGTCAGCTGACTTGTGTTAGAGATCTCTGGGTTTAAGCATCTTGTTTTACAACCAGTATTTGGCAGACATGTGTAGGGGTTCTGTGACCCACTCCAAATCCTCCTTGCCAGGGGGAGTAGGCGGTGGGGAAGGAGCAATTGTAAGATGCCCCAGTTGCTGCAAAGCTTCCAGGCTTGTGGCGACAGATGTTGACATGTGCCTGGAAGCTCTGCTGCAGCTGGGGCATTTTAAATCTCCTGCCACTCCTATTGGCTTCTTCCAAAAATGTTTTCATAAGGTGTTCCACATAAAGTAATCAATACCTTTAGGTGTTCCTTGATCCATTAAAGGTTGAGAAACGCACTGTATTTAACTCTGTTATGACACTTCTAAGGTGTGATCGAACTTAGCGCTCTGTCCACATGGCAGTGCACGGACCTGAGTCAAAGTAACTGTATCCTAAGCTTCCTAGTGCAGGGGTCTCAAACTCAAACCACCACAGGGGCCGCGAGAGGACTAGTGCAGGGCTGCATGAGGACTAGTACATTAGCCTGAGGGCCGCATCAGTGAAAAACATTTTCATACAGCGATATTGCAAATATCAGTCACTTTGGTGTCATTGGGGGCAGCAGGAAATAGCTTTAAGGGCTACATGTGGCCCATGGGCTGTGTGTTTGAGAGCCCTGCCCTAGTGTCTACCCCCGCTGCTGGCTCTGCAGGGTACTAGGAAGCAACTTTGTAAATGGATTGGTTGATTTGTTCTTCATTGCAAGCCCAGGAAGTTCTCTGATGTGCTTGCACAGCAGTGATTAGATGAAAATGGATTAACACTGACCTGATCATGGGCATAAATTGCCATGTAGACATACATACCCTCCGACTTCCTGTTCTCGTATGATGTGTTGTTTGAATTGTCAAAGAGCAGAACATAGTCTGTTTTTAAAAATAGTTCTTTTGTGGTTCTACACAGAAAACTTAAGAAATGTCATGCGATCACTTAAGAAATAAGTGTGGGATTTTTTCCCTCCTTTTATTAGCTTCAGATTTCTATTAGGCTGCCCTAGTAAGTAACTCACTGGTTTAAACCTTCAAAGGAATCTTGGCTGCTTCAAGAAGTGATATGGGGTAACCTTTCCACTGGCAAAAGTCTTGCAAGGTGACATGCACCACCGGTAATGTACTGAGTGGTCTCCATTTCCATTTTGGAGATGTTCAGCATCCTGCAAGAACAAATACCATAGAAGAGAGATGTTGCAGGAATATGGACTAATTAATAGATATTTTACTTGCCAATAACTTCTGTTTGAAAAGGGTGTGCAATATTAGGTTTATGCTTGTTCATGGATTCTTAAACCATGTTCTTAGGAGTCAGTACTTTTGTAGTCAGAGCCCTGGAGATTGTCATCTTCTCCTCTTCAAAGCAGGAGTAGATCTGAAATCTCTTTTCACTGGACATACCAAATTGTGATTTGTTTTAAGGTAAGCGCATTCTGTTTTAAAAAACCTCATTTTAAACCTTTCTTCCTTTTTTCTGCTGCTCAGTAATGTCGCTGCGTACTGCTGTTGCACAGCATTATAGTACACGAGAGAGTGCTGCGTTTCAGAGATTGTCTCTTTGTATCCAGAAACTGGTAGATTTGATAACAAAATTAGAGTTGATTATAACTTTTTTGACAACACCTTGGAAAATGCCAGTTCATCGTATCCAGATGTTTGTGAGTGCGTGTTGATTATGCCCAACTGTTTGGTGGAAAGGAGGCAGGTTTATGAGGCTCTTCCCCAGGTTCCCATCAACCCACTGGTGGGGTGTTTGGAAGCAAGGGTTTCCTGGGCTACTTGTGTTCTTGGCACTCTGCTTTGTAGGATGACAGTCTCCCAGGATTCCTCACTGCCTGAGGAGTAAGGTCTAAAATTCACTATCTTAGACAGCAGTCTTTTTCAATAATTGAAAATATTTACAGGAGGGAAAGACTATTTCTTGGTCAATTTCAGGAAATGTGCCAGCAGCCAGATTTCTGTTAAGTATGAGTATGTGTAAGTATGTAATGTAAACACTATGCAGCACTACACTATGGAGCACTGAGGTACTGATCTCTTAGTAGGGTAGTTTCACTGTTTTTATTTTATTTTTTTTATTGAGCCAATTTACATATTAGGGGCAGGATGTCTGGCTGGAGTAGAATGTTCCTTGACCCACTTTTGCCTCTTGACTAATATTTGCAAAGATTTATAGGCAAGCTGTTACTTGGAAGCAGCAACAGGGAATCCTTAAAGCTATTTTGCATTCTTTTGCCCTATGAAGTGAATCTACTGCAGTATATATTTTGGCTTTAAACATCATTTTAAAGCAATGCTTCAAACATGTATACCTTTAAAGATCTCAGTTAAATTTCAGTTAATGTTTCCAACACAAAAGGGAGAACTTTTGAAAAATCCTTCTGCTCTGGATGCTACTGGAAACTGATTTGAATTTGTGCCTCAAATGGTGATGGAGGTCCATACATGTTTGGTTTGGCTCACTCATATTATTATTATTTCAAGAACGTGTCACTCCATGATAAGACACCATAAATCATCAATACATTCTTTCACTAATGGATGTTGATGCAGGTCTCTGTTGGAATGTCGATATGAGGTCTGTTTACACTGCAACTGGGAGTACGCTTCCAATCTCTGGTAGAAAGATACTTGTTAGCTCTGGTTGAGCTAGTGTGCTAAAAATAGCAGCCTGGTGGTTGTGTCACAGGCTATCACACCTTCCAACTGCAGTGTAGATGTACCCTTGAGCTCTAAGAACCTGCTGTGGCATGCTAGAGGTCTTCATATTGCTGGAAAGGAGGAGTAATGCTAAGCAAACGGTCTTTAAGATGAGCATGTATTTGCACCACATAAAGCCAATGGCATGGTCTTATCCTGTTCCCCGGATATTAGAGGTATATCTGAAGAAGATGTGCCAAGACCCTGTGGTACTCCACAGCAAATTGGCCTTAAATTCTGTGGTCAGATCTGTGAAGTGTTGCAGCATTCCAGAGCAGAGACCAGAAATCTTTTGGGCACCTTAGTTATCACATTGTTTATGAAAATAAATTAAACAAATATAGTACTAATCTGTCTTTAATTTGATAATATAGTTAATTTGTTATACATTTTTAATTTTCAAGTTCCAAAGGGACAGCTCTGTTAGTCTAGTAAAGCAAAAAAAGCAAGGAGTCTTGTGGCACTAAGACTAAGATTTATTTATCGCATGAGCTTTTGTGGGAGAAAATCCCACTTCGTCAGACAGTTTGAAGAGGGGGAACTTACAGAATGGGATGAAAATAAATGCAGGGGAATGTAAGTCATGGGATCAGATCGTAATGCAACAACAAATGGGCACAAAACTGACATCAGAACCCCCCCCCCCCCACATACACCAGTTGCTGAGCTTTTCCACTTTCCTAATCACTCCATTGATGATTTGTTACCAATGGCCCTCAAGAAAATCAATGGGACATCAAGACTTCAAAGAGAAACAGCCAAAATTGAATTAATAGGCAGATTAGATTGTGTGAAAGTAGGACTGAATTGTGACTATGGCTTCTTTTCCCATTATAACAGGTAATTTGACTTCACCCTCCTCTATGTGCTGTTTCCCAGAGTATGAATCTTTACAAATGTTCTGATTTGCTGTTGCAGTATGACCTGATCCCCTATCTTATACTCCCCTGCATTTATTTTCATCCCATTCTGTAAGTTCCCCCTCTTCAAAGCGTCTGACAGAGTGGGATTTTTGTTCTACGAAAGCTCATACGATAAATCTGTTAAGTGCCACAGGACTCCTTGCTTTTCAATTTTCAGCATGCTGTGTTTTCTTGAAAATGTGAAAGTATGTTGTCATGGTGTGAAGGAGGAATCGGCAGATATTGACAACTGGGTAGATGTCGGTTGGATCTTTCTGCACTTTGCAGGGTGGTGTGTGCAGGTTGTGGATCTGCAATTGTTAGCTGGTTTGAGGTTGTGGATCTGCAGTTGTTAGCTGGTTGTTGGGTTAAGTGATTGGCAGAAAATTATTTGACTGAATCTAATTATGACAGTTTAAACCCTTCACTGAACTGAATGGGAGCTGCTCACACAATTCTTATAACTATTTCAAGCAGCTTGAAGATTCAGAAAGACAGCATTTCATTGGCTTATGCTTGGTTTATGTTTGGAATACTCTCTTTTCATCCAGATGGGCTAAAAATCTGACTTTTTAAAAAGAAGGCTTAGTTTTGGGGACAGGATGATGCAGCAAATCTTTGAGGCTGTGGAATTGTGGAGTTCATTGGTATCTGAACAATGTAAACCTCTAGCACTGTTGCTTCTCTCTAACTTTTTTCCGCCTTAGGTTGACGGCATCCTTTGGATGCTGTCTTGGGTATCTAAAGACTTTTTATTATTTCATTTTTCTTCCCCACCTTACTGTAGAAACTGTCACTAGTGGAGGACGGTAAAATACAACTGTAAAGGAGGTTTTCAGAAAACATAAGATGCTAGCTGCCTCTGGTCTTCCTAGAATATATCACATACCTTTCCATTTTCAATTGCGTATATTAGCATTTTTAGACCATAGCATTGCTATCAAAAGGGACTGTTTGTAATCTGTATTTTGTGGTTAGCAATTAGTAGGAAAATTTGGATGCAGACTTCTGAACAATACACTTGAACAAAAATGGATTGGAGCTCAGTCTAGTTCTGGCTGAATTGCAGAGACTTGTACCAATAAAATATTAATGACTTTACAACCCAACCCCATCTTAATGAAATATTTAAAGCAGACTTCTCCATACTGTCATTCACATAAATGTTGTTGAAACAAACACAGGATGTTTTAAATGGTTCTTAATGCAGCTTGGCTGGGGGCTCCTTATTTTTACTGCCAGGCTTTAAGAAGCTTTTTTTGTTCATGTAATTCTTTAATGATGTAAGTTGATTTGACTGAAGAAAACAAAATGAAACTCCTTTAAGCACAAGAACTTTTTGTTTCCTCATGAAAAGTTGCTTAGTCATGTTGTTTTCTTAATGTGAAATAACTTCGGTATCACCCAGTGCAGACAACAGTAGGGTTTAGTCCGAGTTTTACTTGAAATAAATAATTACATCCGATGTTATAAGAAAAGACTGGTTGGTTTTGGTGAGTTATTAGTTAAGGTTAGAAGCTTTTTCTTTTGTGAAAACTTTATGTACTGGATTTGGAGAAAAAGGTGTCAGCCTTGAATTTTTACTTTGTTAAATCCCTTTTCATTCATGGAAGTAAGATGGCGTTGTAGGGCCCATCTTTTTGTTCTGTGTTTGCACACAAATAGAGTCTTGGTCCATAAGTAGTGTTCTTATGTGCTACAATAATACAAATAATTGAAAACTGCATTTTGAGAGACATGGTCCAATATGAATTTCGTTATCTTTTGTTAATAGGAGGGGGTCTGGAAGGAAATATAGATAGTATTATTTATTCCCTAAGCAAAGGGAAAGTGACGTTTGTGGGGCAAGGGGAAACAAATGCAGATTACTTTGAATCTCCCTTGCAAACTCCAAATATATGGAGATTTCACATTAAAGAAACAAAGAAGCTTGATATGATCTAGGATTAATTTCTTTAGCCTGTAAAACACTTAGATTGTAACAAAGTTTTTTGAGGTTCATCATCTGATACCCCGTTGATTTCAGTGAGAGATGAGCCTATTTTGTCCCTTTCAAGGAGGCACTTAGCACCTTGCAGGATTGAATTCTGTTTGAATGCCAGTCATTTCTCTAAATCAGAAGTGAGCAAACTGCTTGTCCTGGTGGGATAGAAATGAATGTTTGGATCCAAAGTAAGTTTGACATGCCTCTTAATCAGGTTCACATGAGAATGATGTTAAGTGTATTATTCATTGGAAATAATACACTGGAAAATGTCTGTGGTGTAAAATTACTGAGTTTCCAACTTGGATTTCTTCCTGATCTTTGTTTAGGTCTCTGTAGTCATTGCTGAAAGTCCATATGGAGCTGTTGCAAACTGCAGTATGTAACACCAAGTTGCTTAAAATCTTGGTGAAAAAGGGAAGAGCAATGCAAGTAAACTTAGTAGTGCAAAACTTAAAAAAGCTTAACTGCAGTGTTTGAAAGAAGCATGAATTAGTTCAGTTCAATTTTTTAAACATTTTAAACATGTATTTTCTCAAACATTTTCCAATAACAAATGCACTTTTCTTTGTGTGGGTCCTGAGTTTTCTGTTCCCATCCCCCACCTCCTTTACCCCACAGCCTGGAAGTCTTCAGTTTTTCCTGTGTTTGCGGGAACATGCAACAGAGGCCAAGCTGGTGAGCCTGTGAAAGTTCAATGGCAGAAACTGTAAATGGAACCATCTGGGGAAGCAAAACTCTTAGATTCTATTAATATCGAAGTATTATTGTGGAACCATTAAATTGATTGCGTGGGTAGAAAAAGCAGACTGTTTTCCCTTGGTTAACTCATCAGAAAATGATGTCATGCTCTGGGCAGTAATTTGTATGCCTCCCAAGAGGCAAAGCCACAGTGGTACTTGCTTGGTCTCTCTGATCCATTAGTAACTAGACCCTGGTAACTAATGCTTATCGCAACTTTTTTTCAGTGTGGTAATGGCTTGGTGTGTGCATGCATATCTGTTAAAAAAAACAAAACAAAACAAAAAACCATAGAAAAGAACTTCCATTCAAAATGATATTTGCATGACTACTCCCTAATATCCAGTTAATGAAGATTATGAAAACTGAAAAGAAAACATTTTAACTAAATGTAAATAATAGCAGTTCATTAGTAACTATATGTTTCAGAAAACTAATAATGCACTTAAAAAGCCCAGTGACTGTGACAGAATCTTTATTTGTTGCAATGCTTGTTTGGAAGGACTCTGTCAACTAAAGGGAAACATTGCAATATCTTAAATGACAACTGTACCGGAATATCTATGGATAAAAATTTCATGCTTGAATAATAAGAATATAGCAATAGGAATATGTTACTAACTACTTGGTCAGGATGGTGATGGTGATTTTGAAATGCTCAGGGAAATGAGAGGCTGCAAAAACAAGGAATCCAGTAATAATGGGCGATTAGAACATTACTGCATTGACTGAGCATATGTCACCTCATGAGAGGATGCAGAGAGAAGATTTCTGAATATCAGTAGTGGCTGATGTTTGGAGCAGCTAGTCCTGGAACACACAAGGGGAGAAAGCAAAACATGATTTAGTCATAAGTGAATTTCAGGATCTCTTCCAAGAGGTGAATATGGTTGAACAGCTTGTTAATGGCAAACAGTAAGTAATTAACTTTAACATCTTTGTAGAGGGAGGGATACCAAAAATCCCAACCATAGTAGCATTTAATTTTGAAAAGAGGACCTACACAAAAATAAGGAATCTAGTTAAATGGAAAGTAAAAGTAACACACACAAAAATGAAATGCCAGCAGTGTGCATTGAACCTATTTAAAAACATTATAATAGGGGCTTAAATGAAATGCATACCCCCAAACTAAAAAACAGAACAAAAAAATAAAAAACAGCAGCAAAAAAAACCCCAACTCCCCAGAAATGCTACCATGACTAAACAGTAGAATAAAAAAAGGCAATTAGAGGCTAAAAGGTATCCTTTAAAAAAATCAAGGTTAGATCCTACTAAGGAAGTAGAAAGGAGCATAAACTCAGGCAAGTCAAGTGTAAAAGTATAATTAGGCAGACCAAGAAAGAGCTTGAAGTACAACTAGCAGACACAAAAACTAACCACGTTTTTTTTTTTTCAAATACTTCAGAAACATGAAGGCTGCCAAACAGTGTGTGGAGCCATTGGATGATCAAGTGGTAAAGAAGCATTCAAGGAAAGACCAGGCCATTGTTGAGAAACTAAATGAATTCTCTGCCTAAGTCTTTGTTGCAGAGGAAATGAGGACAGATGAACCATTCTTTTTAGATGTCATCTGAGGAACTGTTCCAGATTGAGGTGTCAGTAGAGAAAGTTTTGGGACAAACTGAAAATTAAACAGTAATAAGTCACCAGGACTAGATGGTATTCAGCAAAGAATTCTGAAAGAACTCAAATATGAAATTGCAGAGTGACTAACTGTCATATGTAATCTAATGCTTAAAATCATCTTCTGTACTGGGTGACTGTGAGATAGCTAATTTAATACTGATATTTAAAAAAGAGTCCAGAAACAGTGTTGTTGATTACAGGCCAGTATATCTAATTTCAGTGCCAGGCAAATTGGTTGAAACTACATCAAGGACCAAAATTATCAGACACCTAGATGAACACAATATTTTTAGATAAGAAGTCAGTATCCCTTTCGTTAAGGGAAATCATGCCTCACGGATCTATTAGAATTGTTTGATGTCAATAAGTGTGTGGGCAAGAGTGATGCAGTTTATACCACATATTTGGACTTTCAGAAATATTTGACTATGTCCCATATGAAAGACACTTAAGCAAAGTAAGCAGTCATGGGATAAGAGGGGAGAGTCCACATATGTATCAGAAACTGGTTAAAATATAGGAAACAAAGGATAGGAAGTTTTGCACAGTGATGAGAGATAAATAGCAGGCTCCCCCAAAGATCTGTACCTGTGTAATTCAACCTATTCATAAATGATAGGGAAAGGGGGATAAATGTTGAGATTGCAAAATTTGCCGATGATTCAAAATTGCTCAGGATGGCTAAGTTCAAAGCAAATTGTGAAGAATTATAAAAAAAAGCTCACCGAACTGGGTGACTAGGCAACAAAATGGCAGATGAAAGTCAGTATTAAGTGCAAAATAATGCACATTAGAGAAAATAATCCCAACTATATATATAAAATGATGGGGTCTAAATTAGCTGTTAACACTGATAGATCTTGGAGACATTGTGGATTCTCTGAGAGCATCTGCTGAATGTGTGGTGGCAATCCAAAAAAGCCAAGAGTGGTAGGAATTAAGGCATAAGTTCTTGCTCCTGCCCAAGGACCACAACTAGGCTGTGCACAACTAACCTGCAATCAGGTAGGAGATCAAGGATAGCCAATTAAAGAAGGATGTCAAACAAGAAGTCTGGTGGCACTTTTAAAGACTAAAAAAATTATTTGCTAGTCCTTAAAAGTGCGACCAGACTCCATGGTGGTTTTGCTGAACTAAACTAACACAGCTACGTACTTAGTAAAACCAGAAAAAATCATAAGGCCACTCTGTAAATCCATGATACACCTGTAGGTTGGATGCTGCATACAGTTCTGGTCATCCAGTCCCAAAAAAGATGTATTACGATTGGAAAAGGCACAGTGAAGGGCAACAAAAATAAGTGGCATGGAACATCTTCCATATGAGAGCTCTTAAAAAGAGTGCGACTGTTCTTCTTAGACATGTTCCCTCTAAGCTGCATGGCACCCGGGGCTGCCTGGCACAGGGAAGGCTGCTGGCCGCACATGGCGGTCAGCTGCTGTCCCTGCGGTGAGAGAGACTCTAAGCTGGGAGTTTTTAAAACTGCGCAGGCTCAATGAGAGCTTCCCTGGCTGGAGGAGCAGCCAGGGGCCTGGCCGCGCTGCTCTGGTGGCCAGGGACGGGGGCCCTGACTGTCCCCCCCCTCCAACTCCCAGAGGAGGGGGGGAATGAGAGCCGGGGGCTGCTCCACCTGCCTGCCCACCCGGCTTCACCACAGCAGAGTGGAGCAGTCAGCTCAGCCTACTCCCAGCCAAACGCACCTCCCCAGAGGCTGGAGGGGGCTGGCACTGAGCTCCGGCGTGTGGGGTCGGGGACCTGGAGTGGCTCGTCCTACTTCCAGAGAGTTTCGGCTGCTTCACCCCTGCCTTCCTCCCAGCCTGAATGGGCCTGCTCCATGACCTTGGGGGGGCCAAGTGTGAAGCGGCCGAAACTCCTTGGGAGCAGGGCGGGCCACTCCAGTGCCCTGACCCCGCATGCTGGAGGTCAGTGCCAGCTCCCTCTGCCCCCAGGCAGGCGCTGCTGGCTGTGGGTTGGCTGAGCTGACTGCCCTGCCCTGCTGCGGTGAGGCCAGGCAGGCAGCGCATCTTGGGGGAGCAGGATCAGGGCCACATGGGGGTGGCCGTGCAGTGAGCAACACATGTTGCTCAGCTGTGTTGGCCCCTTAGAGGGAGCATTGGGCAAGAGATGGCAAAAGGGTTGCATGGTACAGGTTTGTGAAACTGTGAAATGAATAAGAATGTATTTACATTTTCACATACCACCGTCACTCAATGAAATTAATAGGCAATAGGCTTAAAACAAATATGAGGAAGTACTACTTTGCAACGCACACAGTCAACTAGTGGAACATACTGCTGGAGGGGATGTTTTGAGGGCAGGGCTGTCCCTGTGGGGTGGCAAAAGGAGCAGAGTGGGGCCCCAGCTGCTTCCCCCCCATGGCCACACTGTGCCCCGCCCCCTCCCTGTTTGCAGCACAAAGCCAAAGTCAGTGGGGGGTGGAGCGCAGAGCCAGTCTCTGCTCCCAGCTGGCTCTTCGCTGCTCCCAGCGTTGGGAAAAGCCAGCCCAGGGGCGGAGTGGGCCAGCCCAGAGGCTTGGCTTATCTCTCTGGGCCCTCCCCTGGGCCAGTTGCTTCGTCCTGGGGGTGGGGAGGGCTGACCCAGAGGTGGTGGAGCAAAGCAAAGCCCAGCATCCAGACCAGCGCACTCTGCCTCCAGGGTCAGGAGAGGGGCAGCAGTGTGGGACCAGCCTGCACCCCCTCTCCAGTGCGGCGCGGGGGGTGATGGGCCCCCGCACAGGCCGATTGACCCTGGGCCTCACACCCTCCTGGGACAGCCCTGTTTGAAGGCCAAAAGTATAACTGGATTCAAAAAAAGAATTAGATGACTTCAGGAAGGATAGGCCCATCAATGGCTCTTAGCCAAGATTGTCAGGGATGCAACTCCATGCTTTGGGTGTCCCCAAATCTCTGAATGCTAGATGCTGGGACTGGACAGAAGAGAATGGATCATTTGATAATTGTGCTGTTCTGTTCATTCCCACCGGAGCTTCTGGTCCTGGCTACTAACAGAAGAGAGGATGCTGGGCTGTCTGAACCATTGATCTGACCTAGTGTGGCCATTCTTATGTAATAACAGACTTTAATAATATAATCAAATCCTTTTTAAACCCTGTTATGTTTTAAAATTGAGTTATTGCAAATTGTAGTTTTCCATTGATAAATATTTAGATGAAATACAGGTCAATAAGTCTGAATTTGTGAATATCACATTTATAGCTGGTTGAAAATACTGAATTATTTTTTCCCCCAAAATATTCTGTTTTTCTGGTTTCTGAAAATTAAGAATGTTGATAAGAATTTGAACTACTTTTTGTGAAAGAATTTTTCAGCCTCTTTTTGGTCCAGCTTATAATGGGATGTGAAGATAGAAGAAGGTGCAGGGAGTATCTGTTCTGTTGCATTGCATAGAAGGTGAACATCTCACAAGTAGCAAGCCCAAATTTCTATTAATGTTGACTTCTGTATATTAATAAAATAGTGAAACTACAAATATGTGTATTAATTATAACACTGTGGTTCCATGTAGGTTGTTCATTAACTTCTTTATTACATTTGCTTAGTTTACAAGTAGAAGAGAATTTCTTCCTCATTGCAGGCTCTCTAGACTCTCTCTGGGATTTGTAAATCAAGGTGTTCTCTTCCTGATTTGTGCATACTTGGAGTAAGTGACTGTCTACACCAGGGGTGGCCAAACTTATGGAACTTGACCCATACAAGTTGATTATTAAACTTTCAAGAGCTGCACTGAGGCATAGAGCCTTATACCTTTTACCTACTAAATTGATTTGGTGATGTTCTTCTGCGAGCCACACTTTTTCATCCAAGAGCCACATAGGGCTCCTGAGCCACAGTTTGACCATGCCTGTCACAGAAAGTCCCAACTGGTAGGGAACTTGAGGGGGCATCCAGCCCCCTGGGTGAAGACAGCGCAAAATAAACCTGGACCAAGTTCATCCAACCTGATAGTAACCCCCCCTCCAGGGACAGGGATCCAGGCCATCTCCCCAAGCACGACTCCGAGGCTTAACTAGCTGGAGGAAGTTTGTCCTGATACCTACCCAATCTCCCTTGTTTCATGTGAAGCTGATTCTAGGTCAAGGGTGGCCAAACTTACGGAACTCAGGAGCCGCACAAGTCAATTATTAAACCTTCGAGAGCCGCACTGAGGCATATAACCACATATTTTTACCTACTCCAAAATTACTAAGCTTTAAAATTCATTAGACATTTTGATTTTATCGTAAAAATAGGCCAAATATTGATCCACTAATGTCAGATTCTAATAATTATTTAAGATTACCATGAAACTAGGCCTATACAGTAAAAATTTACCTTGTGCTAGATGTAAAACACTACAGGCCTGTGGCAAGTCTTTTTTTTTCTTTCTTTTTTTTTTTTTTTAATCTGGGCAGTAACTTGTCAATGCAGTAGGTAAAAGCTCTCTCAGATGCTGATCTCTAAGTATTCCACAATGTTTTGAATTTCATTGTGGAATATGATGCTTCACAGCAGTAAGTTGTGCCAAAAATTGAAAGTTGTCGATGTTCAGTTTTAAACTTTTCTCCTTTGTATTTTCATTTCTTAGTATTCCACATCATGTTTAGGACTTGTAAAACATGATTTTATTTTAACAACAAGGGAGTGGTCCTGCCTCTGGCAGGGGGTTGGACTAGATGACCTATGAGGTCCCTTCCAACCCTAGGATTCTGTGATTCTAAGCTGCATCAGGACCTGTGAGAAAATCTAAACATGCTATGACTTCTCTGACCATGTCACGCTTCTCTCCCCCACCCCTGTTGCCATTTCCCTGCCGTCTCTTACCACGCTGCTGCTTCTCTGCTTTCCCCAACCATGCCCCTGCTTCCCTGCCAATATTTCTGCCAGTAAACTTGTTCACTAAAATACTCATGGACAGTGAAGACCAAAGGTCTGAGGACTCAGACACAATTAATTTTAAAATGAGAGTAATAGTAAGGGAAAACACTGCTCTCATCTTAATCCTGTGAAGAGATGCACACAGGGACACCTTTTCAACCGTCCAGAATCCCAATGGATCAGTGAGAATTTAGGGGGACATAAAGTGCAAGAGCAGAGCCTGTTTCAGTAAGTGCTTTGGAGTCCATGCACAGAAGATGCTATGGAAAAAATCCCATTGAGTTTATTCAGGTTGGGGTCAGGCCCTGTATAAATTCTAAATATCATTATTTGGTTTTTTATAATACAAAGTAAAATCTTTATTGGTGAGAGATTTTTTTTCCAGAAAGTTTACAACACAATTTTCTGTCCTCAGCCCTTCACAACAATTACGCTTGTCTGATGGGCTCAGATACTCAGTCATTCATGAAGACTGCACTGAAATATAAATGAGTTTTGACTATACAACAAAGAAGAATTAATACATGTTGAATGCTATTTAATCAGTAGAAGTATAGTACTGCTATTGAACTTTGCAGTGAATGTAAATTATCTTGGTAATTGATTTAGTTATATTAATTAAAATTTTCTTACAAAATTAATGTGCTAGCAATTCCTTCTGCAAACAGGTGACATACTGATGTCTCAGGCATGCTTGTTCAATGGATTAAGGAATTTTTTTTCTAAAGCCTGTTTTCAGTAGTGGTGGTCTATCCTAAGTCTAAATCATTTTGCATGCTGCAAATGAACCATGATCCTTAATAAGTACTTGTAACATTCTTTAAATTAATAGAGGTTTTTTTAAATAACCTTTTGACAGTAGCCAGTGGTTTTGGATGTAACACTTGTGTCAATTTTCAGTCATTTCTGATGATTGTTATTTAATTCTCAAAATAGAAATACAGGAGAAATAATTTTGCATTATATTACAATATCTGGAAATGCTAGGTGATTTTTAAAAAAGAATTAATTTACAATTGCTTTTCAGGTTTTAATTACTAATTATCATTCACTTATCTGTAGTTCATTGTAGACTGTTCTTGATCAATTCATGTTGCCAGTTTTAAAAATATTTACCCAAAAAACAAGATAAAAACAGTATTTAAAAAATCATGCACTGATGTAATTAAAGACTATCGTAATGCACACAGATGAGGAAGGTAGAATTAATATTGTGTGGGTAAACTGTAGAATCTGACAGTTACTTAATTTGAGTGCTTGTCTTTGCGCCTAGCTGAGGAGGTTGCCTTTCCCTGCTGGCTCTCACAATGCTGCCCCTCCCTTCCTGGCTCTTTCCATGCTACTTTTTTTTTGGCTCTCACAATGCTGCCCCCTTCCCTGCGGGCTCTCTAAATGCTGCTCCTCCCCTCCCTTCCCCGCTCTTACCATGCTCCTTTTTCCCTGCCCACTGTCACAATGCTGCCCCTCCCCCGGCTCTTGCCACGCTGCTTTTTCTTGTAGCTCTCACAGTGCTGCTCCTCTGCTTCTGGCTCTTGCCATGCTGCCGCCTCTCTGCTGTCCCCGAACACTGCAAATTTCTTGCCCCTTTCTCCCACCATGCCATCCTTCCCTGCTGCGCTCTTCTGGGAGCTGCAATTTTTCTTTAAAGAGCCGTGTGCGGCTTACAAGCTGCAGTTTGGCCACATCTGGTCTACACCATGTTGCTGTGTCAACTAGAAGATTTTATGCTGTAGAGCAGTGGTTTTCAAACTTTTTTCCTTGGGTCCCAGTTGAAAAAAAAATCACTTATGCTTATGACCTAAGAATTACATCTTTGAGCAACGCATTCCAGTCTTTTGGTGGAGACCGCAGGGTGGTGCCGTGACCCATTACTGGGTCCCCACCCTGATTTTGAAAACCACTGCTGTAGAGAACTCTAATGCAAGGAGCCCTAGTTGCCCCTTATAAGCCCTGCTGATGTACTCTGGATGCTACCTAGTTTGCATTTAGGTAGTCGCGTTTCAAACAGGACTAAGTAACATGCATTACGTGCTTTTTGGAGAGCAGAAGCAGAGTCTATGTGGGGAAGCTGGGATGCAACATGTTATAGTGCTCTACAGTTTGCATTGGGCCCTGTAGATAAGCCCTTGAAAAATATGTTAAAGATTATGCGTAGTAACTTTGTTAAAACTGAATGCTCAGGAGTTGCATTAGAACTCATCTTTTTCTCCTAGAGCAGGGGTCTCAAACTCAAATTACCATGAGGGCTGCAAGAGGACTAGTAGAGGGCCACATGAGGGTTAGCAGGGTAGCCCAAGGGCCGCACCACTGAAACCTTTCCATACAATGATATTGCAGATATCAGTAACAATCGTCACTGCGGGCTGCAGGCAAGAGCCTTAGGGGCTGCATGTGGCCCACGGACTGCGTGTTTGAGACCCCTGTCCTAGAGCTTTGACTCTGCAGGTCTAACAGGAGTAAAAGGTAAAACAAGCTTAGGCATTCTTTGAGAAGTAAGCAACTGTGAATTCAGACGAAGCATGTCTAAGTTAAAACCCGCTTTCTTTACACAGTCACACCTCTGAATGTAACCACACTTCATGAATAAGCAAGAAGTTAATACATCCTGTGCTTCCCCCACATGTCCAAAAGGATTGGAGAGAAGAGTTCTGAACTCTCACTATGAAAACAGAGCAATGATGCAGCCATATGTTTCTTGAGTTCTTGTAGCTTAAGGGTTCCTCTATAAAATGGGCTGCCTTTACTGAGCTGTCTGGCTTTTGAGACCTTTTGGTGCATTGATCTTTTGAATAACTCATCTGATGCATAATAAATTGCGTATTCTAAATCCACAGGTCATTCTGTTTATTGGCTGTATACAGTTGCTGTATGTACAACAATAGTGAGCATCACAACTAACATATTAACATGCACTTCAGCATGATGTTTAAATAATGACAACGATCCTATGGTTGAGAGAAGAAAGGAAGTGTAGATGAGGCTGCTTTGTCTCTTCCCCTTGGCCCTAAGAAGACAGAAGCATACTGGCGATGGAACAAAACAAACAGCTGATTCCTTAATGAATGGAGTTGGAGGAGAAGGTACAGCCATCCTTTGAGATGGCAGTAGTAGTACTTTTTTAAACCAAGGAAGGCTTTTCAGTTTAAATGAAAGGGTTTGCATCTAATCTTTTTGTTGAAAATTTTCTTAAAAATAAACATTTTGACCTTTTCTTTTTTCCTGCAATCAGGTTTGAGGGGAGGGCAAGAGGAGGAATTGGGAGAGGAGACAGTATCTTAAGCATGTGGGGAGTACAGGGGGTGATTAAATTAAAGTAATTCTTAAAATACACATATGCCTGCCTTACTCATTATGTATTGGTGCATCATCAGTACAAATGTTAAAATGCATTGTTAGGATATTTGTGAAGATTGATTACAGTTGCAGAGAAAAAGTATTAGATGAAGCAAAATTTCAGCTCTGAAATATTGAATACTACGGCTTTTTCTTGATTTACAGTTCATTTCAGATTAGAAGTAACGTGACCCAGTTATTCAATTTCTTGTTATGAAATGTGAGAACTAGTGATAAAGCCTTCTCAGCTGAAGGGCTTTGGCTGTGGAGCATTCTTGCAGTATTAATCAGAATTATCTGGAGTATGAAGCTCTGTAAGGCCCTCAGTTTGTGAAAGTGCTGTGTCTTCATAGCCAGAATGATACTAAAACACTTCTGCTCCTAGAATCATAGACTATTAGAGCTGGAAGAGACCTCATGAAGTCATTTAGTCCAACCCCCTGTTTAAATACATATCCTCCTTACCTGACACAAAACTGCCAAAGCAAGGACATAAACAGTGTAACAGTAAATACCTTCTAGTTCTCTGTCCTCTTAAGGTATGCCGCCTCATTGCTGGAGCCTTTCCCTGGAGATGGGGAGAAGTTCTGTCATATCTCCTTTGTCTTTCCTTGGCATGTATAGCTACACAGCAGTGAGAAGTGCGAATGCCTCCTGCCTTTGATTGCAAACTAAACATGTAATGTGTACTCCATTCATGATGGTATAGATATCCTGATGCACAACTTACCACTATCTCAACTACTATACACAAGATCCCACACAATAACCTTTACTTTTCTTCCTGTGAGTGCTAGCCTTTCATCACTCTTGTACAAAGCTAATATTCACCAACTTCTTTGTCTGCCTTTCCTTCCCCTGGGGAATTCTATTCCAATGCCTATTGGTCAGCTACTTAACAAATTCACCATCCCCCTATCATCTAGTCCTTTTGAGTCATGTTCCATCACGTCTCCTTATTTAAGTGTCAAATAATTGAACTATCAAGATGTTCAGGTGGTGGTAATGCATCTTTCACCATTTCTGACAGTCAGCTGATGAGTTAGTGAATGTGGCAGCTCTTTGCACGTGTCCTGTGGTGTGCAGAATGCTCTATAGATGCCTAGCTGTAGTGTCGTTGTTCAGTGACATTTCTGAAAAGCTGCTTTTTCAAGGGTGTGGAAAGTATTCTTTAAATATCTGTTCAAACTGAATTTTGAAAAGGACAAATATGCCAACAGAGAAAGTAAAAACACCTGTGTCTAGTAGTTTTCAAATTAGTATTAATATCCTTGACATCTAAGTTATCCTCACCTTTAAAGTAAACTAATGGATCACAGGTACAATAAATATACTACAGGCTTCAATTTTTCAGACTCTTAAATGAGTGACAAATGCGAGTGAGGCATAAAACATAATTTACAAGATTTAAAGCCAATGAAATTTCTTCTTAAAATTGAATCTAATGCTAGTAGTCCCAAATAGCTGTATGTTATCATGCTTGTTAAGTTGGCATTTATGCAACAGGGCAATACAGCTGTAGGGAATTTCTCTTCTGTGGTAGTATGTTACTTCTAATGCATGTTCTGAAAGTGCAGTGGAGTGAGACCTGGTAGATCCGTATTAACCTGTAGTATGTAGTTGTTCATGGCTATGTCTACACTTAGAAGCTATTTCAAAATAAGCCTCCTTTATTTCAGATTTCTTATTTTGAAAGAATGAAATGCTATTTCAAAATAATAAACTGCTTTTATTTCAAAATAGTGCTTAAACCAAACTTATTATTTTGAAATAAACCATTCAAAGCTGTGCAATAGGGTTATTTTGAAATAATGGCCCTATTCTTTTGCCTGCCTTCCCCTAGTTTGAACTAGAGATTCTAGAGAAGACCCTCTACTTAGAAATAATAACTCCTACCTTATTTTTGAATTAGAGAGTCTTCCCTGGACTGCTAATTTGAAATAATAAATTCAAAGTAGAGCTAATTCAAAATAATTACTTTGAATTAAGATCAAAGTAGTTATTTTGAAATGGAGATACGATTTCATCTTTCACAGCAGTGTTGTGAGGATAAATGCATTAAAGACTGTGAAGTCTTTCCTGATCAACTGATGAAAGTTTTATACAAGAGTTAGATATTCTTATTCTGGCTGTTTAGAACAGTGTTTCACAACCAGTGTGCTGTGGCACACAGGTGTGCCCTCAGGCCTAAGCAGGTGTCCATTTTTTGAAAAACTACTTGAGTTCTGGATTGGCTCATGAATATTCATGAGTTCATTTGGAGAGTGTAGGGTGGGGTGCATTAAAGTAATTAAGGTTACCAAGGTATGTCCTGGCAGAGAAGAGGTTGAGGACTGGTTTAGAATTAAATATTGTTTCCGTAACTCTTTTTCCTCAAGAGAGGCTACTTCTAATATATGTAGCAAACTGATGCTCATCTAAAACTCAGAGATATTCATTCCTTTATGGATGGGAAAGGAGAAAAGAATGAGAAATTTCTCAAAGGATGCTATCGTGGTATTTCTGGTCTTTTAAAACACACTACTGCTACTTTGTTATTACCACATAAACATTTTAAAGCTGAAATTTGTTTCTGGTTTGATTTATTCCTTTCTGTGCCCAATGTGCAGACACTGTTTTATTATCTTAGGGGTGCTAATGAATGCTGAGTGATTGAGACTGATTCTTTTTAAAACAAATCCTCTTTTATTTAAAAGGGTGGGGAAATATCACATTCATAAGCTCACAAGATGATTTTTACTTTGTGAAAAAGGAAAAAGAGAAAAGCAGATCAGGTATAGAGACCAGTGTCTTGAAAGTATCCTTCCAGTCTCATAAACTCAAAATGAGGTTAGCGTTGCAATTGTGTATCTTGCTTGACATTTCCCAAGGTTGAGTGTAAGCCAGACAGATTTGGATTAACTACTTTATTCAGTGATATAGGCTTCAGGTTAACTTTTGAGCTGCTTTTTTTCCTATTGCAACTTTGCCTTTTTATCTCTTCTGTCTGATTGCACTTATTTTAATCTCTTAGAGTAAGTACCCCAGAGTTGGCCCTTAGCAGCTGTCTACACAAACATTAGTCAGCAGTAGGCGAGGGCAGTGGTTGTCAAACTTTTTTCCTTGGGACCCTGCTCTGGACACCTCTGCCGTGCAGCGACCCTCCACTGAAAAAAAAAGTGTCTGCTGCCAGAAAATTGAACAGTAACCATGGCTGTGGGGGGTGTTGGAATCCCTCATGGCTTTCATCCTTTCTCTTGAGGCTTCTATTGCATCTCTGAAATCTACACATCTAATTTGAGATCACCTACATGGAACATGCAGCGGGTGATCCCACATGGCATACTCATGTCTCAAATCAGGAAGTATGTCAGTCTCTAAAATTGCATGTAGTAGCCTGGAGTGTGTGTGTGTGGGAGCTCCTTGCAAATGGACGGTGGTGGAGTGACTGGGTGGAGGAATGAGATGTAAGTGCTGAGACAGGGAAAGGAGAAGAGAGCCAATGCCAGGCTGGAAAGAAAGGTCCTGGAAGAGCCTCTCTGCTGCTGAGCCTGTCCAAGTTCCTCCAGGTCTAGGTTTACCAGATAACAAAGCATAAAAAGGAGGACATGGAGAAAATGTATTATTAATAAAACTGTCATTACCATGGAAAATGGGTAATGATTAATGAGTGCAGTGTTAAAATTGTGCAATGTCATGGTTTTTAAAATTATTTTAGAATAAAAAAAATCAAAATGCTTTTACTGAAAACTGGAATTTTTCATGACCCTTTCATTAATGTTCATGAGACTAAAAAAAGTTAAAAACTAAATTTGCATATATAAACTTTAACAGCACCTAAAAAAAAAAGCAGTTAACTTGTTTTTCATTTTGCACAGCGACCAATTTTACAGTTCAAAAAAAGTCCTAAATTGTTTCTGTCCTGTTCAGATGTGCCCCTTATTTGTTTTACTTAACTGGTCCCTGTTAGTAATTTTATTTATGATATACTTTATTTTCCTTTTTTATTAGCGTCCCTATATTTTTTCCCCAATTTAGCCCTTTCCTAGGGAGCAACAGGCCAAAAATTAAAGTGCCTAACATGGATCTCAAACTCAACTCTGAGATTAAGAGACCTATGTTCTATCGGCTGAGCTAACTGGACTGCTGTTAAAAGTGTAGAGCCAATCAAACCCACACACAGAAATCAGTGAGGGGATTTTCCTGATCTCTTAATGAGGACTGGTTTGTAAAGAGCTGTGATTGGGCCATGTGTGCATCTGACTGCCTCGAGTTCACTGGTCCAATATGCAGCAGCTGGAGGAAGATCCCTTTTCTGGGCTCAGGAACTTGGTTGTTACAGGGTTGTTTTTTGTTTAACATTCTACTCTACTTAGTAAAAAGGCAGACAAAATCATCTATTTTTAAAATGCCTGCCGGACACAGGACATGAAGTTAAGAAGGAGGACACGACCTTCTTTTGCTGGACGTCTAGTAACCCTATCCAGGTCCTGCTCCCTTCTCCACTGCCAAATTCCAGGAACTGAAGCAGCCCCTCTGGGTTCCACTTTCACCTCTGCACTTCATCTGCTCCCTGAGTCCGAATGAGTTTCCATGAACACACAATTGTCCACAGTATTGTGACTGAAGGGGCGCTACCCCTCTCTGCTTGGTGTGGTGAGCTCTGTCGCTGTCAGTGTGCATAAGGCAGCAACACAATGGGGCTCTCCACTCCTCTTCAGATTGGGACCTTGTTATAAACTGTTTTGCTTCACAGTTTCTCTCTGCTGTGGGGCACAGTAGTTTCCTAGGGCTCTCAGGACTGCCCTGAGACTTGAGGCAGGGGTGAGCTTTAGTGCACTACAGACCTCTCTTCTTTGTTCCCCAGTAAGGTTAAGTCATCCTCCTGCAAGGCCAGGTCTGTGTACAGCTTAAACTTCTCCTTCCAGCAATTACATCCCTGAATTGGATTTTATTCTGTTACTTAGGCTTTCTAATTTGAAAAACAAACAAACAAAAAAACCCCCACAAAACAAAAAACCCAAAAAACCCCATACTTTCTAACACAGGCTCCTACTAGAACAGTTTGCTTTTCTCTTTTCTTTTTAATTATCAGTCAAAAAACCTCTGGAAAGAGTTTTTATTTAAATCTACAAGTTATAACTTTTGTTGCAGGCAAGGGAATTCTCAGCCAACTGAAAAAAGAGGCAAGTCCTAATTTGTAAAAAAATAACTGCAATCTCCAGATCCCAGAAATGGTGGAATAAGCAGGTGTTCAAAGTTTTTCTTTTCTTCATTGGGTCTATTGATAAAAAACACACAGGCTGCTTGCTAGTGACCTCAGTCCTTTTCATATGAATGGGGGAAGGAGGAGCAAGGAGTCCTGTGGCTCTTAGACTGACAGATTTATTCATTGCATGAGTTTTCATGGGAGAAAATCCCACGTCATCATATGCTTTGAATAAGTTCCCCCATCTCCAAAGCATGAGCTTTCATGGGAGAAAATCCCACTTCATCAGATGCTTTGAGTAAGTTTCCTCCATCTTCAAAGTGTCTGACGAAGTGGGATTTTCTCCCATGAAAGCTCATGTGATGAATAAATCTGTTAGTTTTTAAGTGCCACAGGACTCCTTCTTTTTTTTTTGCTGAACTCGACTAACACAGTTGCCCATTCGGAATATGAGAGAGAGAGAGAAGCCCAAAGAGATACTGACTCAGAGAGGAGGCATAGAGATTGTTAATCCCAACGACCTTGGCATTTGTCTCAGTGCTCTCTACTGAAGACTGATACTATGTTACAACAGGCTACAGATCAGCAAGAGGCTGCCACCTCCCTCTGCCCCCTTCCACCACATCTCCCCTGCTGGTGACCCAATACCTATGGGTCTGCAACCCACTACTGGGTCGCAACCCAAACTTTGACTATCACTGGGCTAGGATGTGAATCCTTATGAACCTTTAGTGTGCTTTGATTTCATTCTGTTGTAAACTAGGGTACCTAGCGTACTATAGATCAAATCATAAAGATTCATGGGATTTAACAGAGTTTTGCAGGGTACAGAGTTTAAGGCTGGTTTTTAATCCAATGGATCATTGATCAGCCTTCAAGTGAGAGAGACCATGATTCTGTATTCTCATATAGGTAGTTGAATACAATACTCTTGAAACTGCACAGCGTTAAATAATCTTCATTTATTACACTCGCAGTTTCAATATTTGACTTTTTGATGCTCTAAGAAATATTTTTGTGATAGTCTTCCCTCTACCTCTCATTTCCTATGTTTGCTAGTCCTGCTCAGTATGTAAGGGATTAGATGAGTAGATTGTACCCTCTTCTATGTATTTGCTATTGTAAATTTCTTGGTAAATATGGGGGAAGAATCAGCAGTTCCTGGCTGTATATGGTCAGTGTGAAGTTTGTTTTATGGAAAGATGAGTGTATTTTTAGCATGGAAGCCTCTGGGCTGTTACCATAAAATGTAGGGATGTTGCTTGTGTGTTACTTTACAATAGTAGTTTGCATCATTACACAGATTAAAATAAAATGTTAAACAATCTTGTGCAAAGGGTTTAATTTAGTGAAAGAGCTAAATGGCTCTTGAATACTTTGGCTAAATCGCCATCCTTCTTGAGGTTGGGGTTTTTTTGTTTTTTTTTTTGTTACAGGATTTATGAAGAAATAAGCAAACAGATAATAAAATTAAGTGGCCATGTTTTCAAATCAAGGTCATAATTGGAATTATCAATAGATTAATGGATTAGCAATTAGTTTGAATCTGTCAGTCAGATCATCAGATATAACAGGTAATTAGACCATTGGCACTCACAACTCTTACTTCTGCAGCAGGAGACTGAAAGAGGTAGTTGTTTTGCTTTCGCCTAATGCACTCCACCCCTACAACAATTACATGGTTATGAGAATGCTGTAGCAGGTACAGATCATAGCTATCCATTTCAGTTTTAAGAGATTGCCTGCAGTGGTCGAATCAGCTAGTCTTAAGGAAGCATATAGACCAAAGTGTTTTCTCAGCTTACCCCTCAGTGCTTCTTCATGCTTCCTCCTTAAATCTCACTGCTACAGTAATTAGAAATCCATTTACTACAGAAAGACAGAATTTTCATTTTTGAAGAAAATCTTTAGGTTTTACGTTCTGTCAAAAACATAAATGCACATATTAATTATTAACTGTGTTTTACTGGAAATGCCAGTGTTGTTCATTAATAGGGGTCTACCATATTCACAGCTGTGAAAATCAGGTCAAACTGTGAAATCTGGTCTTGCCCATGAAATCTCATCGCCCCCAAGAAACCTGGCATTCTGTGCACTTTTTACCCTGGGCCATAAGGATGAGAGTGGCAATACCATACCATGCCACCCTTCTGTACAGCTTCTGGTGGCAGGCAGTGCTGCCTACAGAGTGGGGCATCTGGCTAGCAACCACTGCTTTCTAGCTGCCTAGCTCTAGAGGTGACATGAGGAAGGGTGGCAGTACCACAACTCCCCTACAATAGACTCACCAGCCTCTTTTGGTTGGGGACCCTGGTTCAGCTTTCAGTTTAACATGAGAAAAATGAGGATTTTTATGGTGAGATTTAAATTATTTATTTTGTCAGGGGATTTGGGGTGGGGGGGGGCTTAATCATAGAAAACTAGGTTTCTGACTAATAGTCTTTGTGTCTCATTCCCCTGCACACACAACTTGCAGGTTATTTCAGAACTGAAGTAGGCATTTAATGTTAATGCCCTTTCTTTTCATATAGGTTTTTTCTTGAGCAGCTCTCAAAGTTCTTTCCTATCGTTAATGCTTAGCGCTTGCTTGACAGCAAATCTGAATAACAGCTCTTCCTCAAATGAGGAAAGACTTGTAATGATTCAGTGGCAGAAATAGAATTTGGGATTAGGTAATCATGGCAAACAGGACAGTCACTGTGCAAAAGAATAAATGGACACAAGTTTGACATCAGAAATTGACATTTAAAAACCAGTGGGGATGCTCACTCCATTAATGATTTGTTAATAACTCTGCTCAAACAAATGAATAACAAAGCGAAGCTTCAAAGAGAAACAACAGAATTGGAATTCATATGCAAACTTGACACTTTCTTCGGGGCTAAATAAGGAGTATGGGTTCTTTTCTTATTACAGCAGATGATTTGATGTCACCTTCCTCTATATGAGGTTTCCCAGTGTTTGAATCTAAACTGCTGCACTGATTTGCTATAACAGTCTGACCTAATCCTATGACTTACACTTCCCTGCTTTTATTTTCCTCCCATTCTTTAAGTTCCCCATTTTCAGAGTATCTGACAAAGTGGGATTTTCTCCCATGAAAGCTCAAGTGATAAATTTTGTTAGTCTTCAAAAGTGCTGCAAGCCTCCTTCCTTGTTTGTTTGATTGGTGCTGATTCCCGGGAAAGACAGAATCTCATACACTCACATTCCTACCTCAGAAGTGATGGAGGAAAATAATGGCCAATGTCTCCCCTTTTTGGGTACAATAACATGGTCTGGTCCTGGTTCAGGTGGGCAAACTTCAGCTTGAGGTCACTATGGAGCAGTCTGATCAGGAGAAGGCTGCTATCTATAAACTCTGCCGTTGCAGCTATATGCCATGTGTTCTGTCAAAATAACAGAAATAGGAGTTGTGTGGGCCTCAGTCTAAGTCTAAGGAATCTGTTTCCAGCCTGCTGTGAGGGATAATGTTCATGTGGCCCATTCTTGGCATCCCCATACATTATAGTCCTAAGTTGTTTCTTAAAAATAGCAAACATTCATGCTTTCACTCAGACATTCTCTCATCACACTAGAAATAAATTTAACTAGTCCCTGACTTTTGCCACATCCTTGCATTAAGCAAGAAAATTAGAGGAGTATAATGGTAGGGCTGCAGCTGGCTACAACTTTGATTTTTATATTCAGTGACTTTTGATCTAAAAACAAAAATCCTTAGTAATATTTAAATTCTATTTCATATAAAACAATGGAAGTTTTTGTGCCTACCCAAAATCTTCACTGGGACTAATTTTTCACATTTTCCATCTGGCCTTTTTTGTTGTTGTCGTTGTTGTTTTTTTCTTAGTTTTCACTTTAAGAGCTACTTTTTTTTGTCACCCCTGAACTTGCTGTGTGTATTTTCTGATACAGTAAAATTTGTCCTGCCCTGTTGTGTGTCCCTCTTCCTCTGCCTAGTTCTTTTGCTCTGTGCTGGCTTTGGCACTCTTTTGTTTCTATGACAAAAAAAAATATGATACAAACCCATCTCCATATAATTATAATTTAAACTAGAATATAGCATATTGAGTTATTGTGGCTTTCCGCTTTTCTTCTTCTTTCCCCTCTAAAAATTCCTTTGCAAGCATGGAGACATGCATGCACTCAAGATCTAGAAATTAACTGAATTTAGCTGTTTGGTGTTCTCAGACTTAATAATCTGCTTTGGGACTCGAAGCAGAATTGTAGGGGTGAAGGATCTACTCTGACATCCTTCAATTGCAGTGCTAAGAAGAAGCCACTTTTAGCTGGCATGAAATAGTTCACTACTAGCACATGCATTAGGGAGACAGAAAAGTTCACTGCTTAGTCATAAGACAATACGTATACAGTATCCCAGCTTTGTGAGTAATTGGATAGATTGCCAATTACTGAAGTTGCTGTATCACTTTTCCTGTTATGGGCCTTGTTCTGTATTAAATCATTTTTAAAAACAGATGGCTAACAGAAGTTTGGTGTATCATTTTTTTCTCACCCCTTTCTCCTTTGTTGTAGCACATTTTCAGCGGGGATTAGTTTAACTTTGCTCCTGAAAGTGTTGACAGTCCAGCCTCTGCCATTACGAGGTTAAAATGAATGGCTCTTTTTAAAATAAAAAACAACACTGTATTAAATGCTATGCACCCTCAATAAGTTTGATTGACTAAGCTTACATTTTAAACCCCCACCCCCACCCTGTCTTTTGTCACAGGATCTCCATTGGCATATGTTTGACCTAAATATGTATAATTCTTAATTAAAGGGCCAAAATATTGTGGCAGGAGTTCCAAATATCTGGTTTTCAGGCCAACTCCTGGCGCATTTGGTGTGTGTGTTTGGCTCGCAGGAGCAGTTCAGGTTCTGCAAAATTTAAAGTTTACTGTCAAATAGAAATAAGTTTCTAGTCCTCAGAAGCTACAAGGATGATTTTCCAAATGTTAATACAGTGTTGTCCGAGGTGCCCTGAAAAAAATAGTTCTAACGGTTGTATGAATTGTTCTCAGTTATCTCAGAAGGTTGTTGGCCCTTAAGCCTAATGATGATGCTGTGTAAAGCCACATTTTAATTTAAATGCACAATTGTGTGCCTAATTGCACAATTTATTGCAGGTGTATATGTAAATTAGGTAGCTGGCTAAACAAATAGATTACGGGCAGCAATAGTGATGGTCTTAAAAGTGACCTGTGCCACTTCTTTTCCACTGAGTGGTGCTGAATGCACCAGTGAATTTAGATAAAAGTTGAGTTATTTCACCAGGGACATATTCCGTCCTCAGGCCATGCAAACACTCTGCTGTTATCAGTGAGAGCTGCTGAGGATGGAGAGTAATGTAGCTCTAGATCAGTAACCCCTGCTAGCAGCCCACTATTGAAAACTTAATTCTGCCATTCCCATACAGTCAGTTTCATACCCCCTGTAAATGAAGTGAACCCTGTACCCTTCCTAAAAACATTTACCATAAACACTGTTACTTCCCCCCAGCCTTAACTGTTTCACCTGCACACAGCATGCTAGACATAGTGGGCAGAATAACATATCTGTTGCTGCTGGATGTACCTATGTACTCACTTATGTTCTGTTGTCATTTGTATGAAAAAGTCTTATGTGAAGTTGGCGGAAGGCAAACTGAAAGGACTTGAACTGGCAGACGTAATTAACTACTGCTATTGTTAACTATGCAGCGATAATACTAATAGTGAAAAATATAGAAAGCTACTAACTATATTTCTTCAAAGCGTCTGATGAAGTGGGATATTTTCCAACGAAAGCTCATGTGATAAATAAATCTGTTAGTCTTTAAGTGCCACAAGACTCCTTGTTTTTTTGCTTTACTAGACTTACACGGCCTTTTGGAACTAAACTATATTTGCTGGCTGGAAAGCTTATTTAATGTTTACAGCCAGGGAGCAGAATTTAGAGAGCGGGGAAAGTATCTGCGGAGTCTACAAATGGATTACTGCAGAGGGACAGAAGTCTAAGAAAAGACCCTTAGCACAGATATGAGAGTAAAGTATTAGCAGAGCTGTGAGAGATCCCCCACCCCCCCGCTGCTTGTAAAAATTCTGTACTGGTCCTGCTGTTTTGTTATTCCTGACAGCACTTCCAGTTTGTATGTTTCCCTTGGGTTCAGCAAGGTGACTGGCACCATTATTGTGTGAAGTTCAGGAATGACAACTGTAGTTAGAAATTCCCTTACCATTACTTCAGTTTACATAGAACAGTTAAGGAAGCTTTGATTTTTGTGGCAAAAGTCAATGTAAGGGAAACAGTTTTACAAAATCTCAATCTCCCCCCCCCCCCCATTTTAGTCCATATTTACCAGACTACTGCTAAAAAAATCTTCAAGCCTGTGCATGTGTTTTAATTGCTAACTGGCCCACTCTAACAGCTTTGCACTTTCAAACTGTAGTCTGGGTAGATGTCCACAGTAGAAATCAGGATTAAGGACCAATTTTCTAAACTAATGAGACTCAAGTACATTTCAGAGCAGTTGGATATCTTCTGGAAACGGCTGCAGCTATAGGGTGAATTTCAAATGGGCATGTGGAGTGGTGCATCTGTCTTTAAGAAGACGTGTCTGAATTTAAGTTCCAAGTCATGGGGGAAAACTATGCATTGAGCTCTCCCAGGCCATATGCAGATAATTGCGATGGGAAGAAATGAAATATAAAGGGTATTTGAGGTAATTTAGCAGCTAATAAAAGTGACTGTTTCCTGCTGTTATGAGAATACTTCCACTATTATGTCTTTTTTTCCTAGAAAGTTGTGGTCTGCTTTAAATGCACACTACACCTGGACTTTTTTTTTAATTAAAAAAAAATCTGGTTGGATACGCTCACCCCCTCACATCCCCTGGATGGCCATATTCACTACTGAATAATGCATTTCAGCACTTTTACATTCATCCTTTGAAAATATAATAAGCAAATTTGCTTTAGTAGCATCCTAAATACTTGTGTGATTTGATCCTTCCTAATAGAGCAGAAAGAAGAATGTATGTGGAAGCAAAGTAATATTAAATATTATTCACAGTGCTGCAAACAGCTTCCATGATAAAATACTAATATTTTTGCAAATCTTAGCATCTTATGTAAGTTTTTTGTAGCAGTGTGAATAATAGTGAGTATTAATTTGTTTCCAGATCCATTCTGAGTTCTGGAATAAGTGATATGCAAAGTGTAAAGTTGTTTGTTTCCTTTTTTAAAATGACTGTAACCTAGGATTATAAACCTATCCTAAAGCAAACAGGGATGCTGTCTGGTAGTGGAGTTTTAGGGAGAGAGGAAGTGAGGTGGTGATGGACAATAAGGTGGTAGACTTAAAAACCACACACAGGATTTTAAAATGATAAATGTAGACCAGAAACTTCTGACTTACAGTAGTGGATGGTGTGTATATAGCTTTATGCATTTACTTGTAGATAGAGTTTTGAAAGAAGGACTGTCGTCTTTTCATGTATGTGCAATGCCTACTCTGTAGTTTCAGACTGGCTCCTGTATATGGTACTGGGAAGCAATGAGTAATAAAATAACATTGAATTTAGCGGGCCAGATGCATCACTCAGTCTCCACTTACGTGCTCTCTCCTCTGGCATCAGCAGATAGTGCAAAAAGCATGTGTACAACCCTTCCAAACAGCTCTAGTTATGAGCTTTAGAAGTGATCCTAGCTGCCACCTTTTTAGTAACTTTGGTTCTAGGGAGGGCAGACATTGGGTGGACGACAATTGCGGCCCTCCTTCTAGTTTCTCTTTATTTGGCACACTAAGGTTACCAGTAGTATCTTCTCTCTCTCAGTTGCAGAGAGCTCTAGGCCCCAGTGACATAGCATTGCAAGCATCAGAGCCTTCACCCTATATGATGGAAATGTAACTGTCCTTGTCAGTCTCCTCTCGGCAGGAATCCTCCTTAGATGGAATCCTGACACAATGTGTGTGGAAATTCTGCAGCCCAATTTTTTTTATGTACTTGCTACTTTTTTTTATAGGCAATCATTGCTGGCCGTGATAGGTCGGAGTATAGAACTGTCCTAGTTTGCTCTTAATCTCACTTAGAGGCATCAAATAAGTATGGCACTTTTGGAAATTGGAATTGAAATGGGCTTTGAAGTGAAGTTGAGTGTAACCTCAGCATTTACGTGCTGAGAAACTTTTTCTGTACCTACAAGGGACAGAAGCCTTCAGTCATGGAAGTGTTTTGGTGCTTTTGGGGATGGTGATGAATAAGTATAAAATAAAACTGGCATGCACTTGCTCATGCTTGGTTGATGCAGTTATACTTTTTATGTTTTTTACATTCTGTATTTGCAACTGTGACTAAGAATGAGCTGACTGAGTACTTATTATGCTTCTCATGGGGAAGAAACGATAAGAAACTAAGCTGAACTGTTGACCTATGTTCCCCTAACACTAAGGGAAGGTTTGAGACAGATGTAGTTTCAAACACAGGACTGTTTTGAATGACCAGTCAAGATGTGGTACAGTACATCATTTTTCCCCCTTAAGTCATTAGAAAGATGTTGAATCCCGGGTTCGAGATGTGACTGGGATGGACCGGTGACACCCACCAATGAGACGGACACCAGTTCAATTAAACAAAAAAACCACTTTTATAGTGACACCTTAAACACTTTCAACCCCTTAACAGTGTAAAACAAGGAGATCTGTGCAAAACCACTTGTAATCAACTAACAATATGAAGCAAAACCTAGATAGGACACTTATAACCAACTAATAGCATAAAGCAAAATCTAAATGAACACTTATAACTAAATGACAATATAAAGCTAAAAACCTAGGCAAAGCACTTATAATCAAGTAACAGTGTGGAGCAAGAGTCTATATAAAGCACCTGTAAAACACCTCCAGCCAGACTTCCAGCCCTATGATTTGATTGATTGATTGATTGAACGAACAGGATAAAGTATGAGAGTCTATGCAAAACACTTACAACCTACAAAAGTACTTACAGTTAAATAACAGTATGGATTAATGACCTACAAGAGGGTGGCCATAATAAGTCAAGGACTTTTCTGGCCTTTTACTGCCTCAACATCGGTATAGGTACTGACCAGCCCACCCGACACGTATTTCATATCATATAGGGCTGGAAGGGACCTCGTGAGATCATCGAGTCCAGCCCCCCAGGGCTTGAACCCAGGACCTTCTGCATATTAAGCAGAGGTGCTAGCCACTACACTATTTGTATTTACCAATGGCTGGAAGCCATTTCTCCTTGCTAGCCAAGAAGGGTGGGCAGCAGAATGAAAAAAAAGTCCGATGAGAGAAAAATAAACCCCCACACTCCCCCCGTGCACACTGGGGAAGTTTGGGGCCAGCAGTTTAGAGCAGAAGCAGAGTAATGAACAATTATACAGTAAGAAGGATGCAAAATACAAATGACTAACAAAACACCTGGCAAATTAACAACACAAAACTATGCTAGACCTTAAACAACTATATCATAAAAAGATGCAGGATACAGAGGAAATAATAACAACTACGCAAACTATGCAAAACTCAGGTGAAGAAGCTACAAACACAGGCTATATATAAATGGTACCAAGTAGAATGATTAAGAGAAGGTAGGAGGCCTATATCGATTTATAATACCTGTCCCAGGACCGCAGTAGAACCTAAAGTGAGGAGTCAGACCAGCTGCAGCATCTCAGCACTTAATCGTTCGGCCGGCAATCTGTGTACACCCCCAAAAAAAAGAGGGTCTCGGGGGTGGGTACTCCCTGTCTCAGTCGGGGGATCAGTCCGACCGGGTCGCGACGTGCCCTTTAGCATCCGAGGGTGGGAGAACAACAAGCTAGCTGAGACGGGGTTTTAATAGAATTTTGCCCAGCCAGAGTAAAAATAGCCAATTAGGAGAGGGATCCTGGTCAGGACCAATGATAAAACTGGGACCCCAGACAATGACCCCTCCTTCGTGGTGACGGGGGTGCTGAGAAACTGTTCAGGGGGGGATAGGAACTCTCCCCCCTTCGTGTTGACGACACAAAGCTAGGGAGGCAGAAACTCACACAGGAGATTGAGGCCCATCAGGGAAGATCGATCCTTAACACTCTTCCCCTTGAGCTGGATAGCCTGGAGATGAGACCCATCAGGGGAGATAGATACTTAACACTCCTCCCTGTGAGCTCCATAGTCTAGAGGGCTATGTTGGGGGGGCGCGGTGGCCATTATGTCTGCCACCTCCGTTGACAAAAGAGAAAAACACTTGCTAATAGCCTGTTTCAAGGGGAAGATTTTGAGTGGTACAGTCTTCTTGTTGGGAGACCACCCAAAGACTCTCCCAGAAATTTGTTGTATGAGATGCAGAATTGAAACCTTTTATGTCCACTTCCCCAGGTCTCCCTCTTGCAGATGCCATGGCTAGAGTGAGTGGGGAGTCACGCTTCCCAGGCATGCCACTGAAAGGAGCTTCTTGCGGAAAGAAGCTGCCCAGAATTGCTTCTCTTGGTGCTGTGACTGGGGGTAGGGTCCTCAGCAACACAGTGAGAGGAAGCTGCCTGGAGCAGCTCCTCTTGTTTGGCACACCACGGAAAGAAGCTGTCTAGAACAGCTCCTCTCAGGGGTCCCCAGGTAAGCTGCCGAAAAGAGCCGCCCAGAGTGGCTTTTGTGTCAGTAGCACTGCTATGTGTACCTGCATGGCCAACATTTTTAAGACTGATCTGGAACAACATTTCCTCAGCTCTTGTCTCCAAGTGCCTCATCTCTACTTGTGCTATGTTGATGAATCTTCATCATCTGGACCTAGGGAAAGGAGGCCCTTGTGGAATTTGACTGAGATTTCAACAGTTTCCACCCCACCATCAACCTCTGCCTGGACCACTCCACAAGGGGTATCCACTTCCTGGACACTAGAGTACAAATAAGTGATGGACACACAAGCACCACCCCATACTGGAAGCCTACTCACCACTGTAGATCCTTACATCCCTCCAGTTTTCATCCAGGACACACCACACAATCAATTGTCTATGGCCAAAGCCCTAAGATACAACCACATTTGTGTTGATCACTCAGACAGAGACAAAACACTTTCAGGATCTCTGTCAGGCGTCACTATCAGGCATTCTTAAACCTACAATACCCACCTGGAGAAGTGAAGAAACAGATTAAGAGTCAGATGGGCATGTAAAAGTCATCTACTACAGAGAAAACCCAACAAGGAAAATAGAACACCACTGGTCATCACCTAGAGCCCCTAAGTCAAACCTCTGCAGTACATCATTGAGGATCTACAGCCTATTATGTAAGAAAATCCCTCACTGTTTCAGACCTTGAGAGGTAGGCCTTTCCTTGCTTACAGACAACCCCCAACCTTAAGCAAATGCTCAGCAGCAGCTACACACCATACAAAAGAAACACTAAGGCAGGCACATATCCCTGCTACAAATCCCATTGCCAACTCTACCACATATCTACTCAAATGAGATCATCATAGGACTTAACCAAACCAGCTACTACATCAGGGGTTCGTTCTCTTGTTCATCTTCTCATGTGATTATATGCCATCGTATGCCAACAGTGCCCCTCTGCCTTATACATTAGCCAAACTGCACTGTGTTTGTGCAAATGAATAAATGAACACAAATCAGACATCAAGAAACAAAAATACTTCAAGACTCCAAAGGGAAACTGTGGATTTAGAATTTATACACAAATTTGACATCATTAAATTAGGTCTTAGTAGAGATTTCACCTGGCATTCTCATTACAGAAGGTGATTTTCTCTTTTAACCTTTCCACCTTCTTATCTGTTGTTCCACCCTGTTAGAATCACAACACCTTGCTTGGTTTGGTGCAAAAATCTGAACTGACCTTCTGACTTGCCCTTCTCTGCATTTATATATTCCCTTCCATAGTCTAGTTCCCATTTCATTTGTCTGAAGTTGAATTTTACCCATGAAAGCTCGTGATTAACAAATTTGTTAGTCTCTAGTAATGCCAGATGACTCCTTGTTAGCATAAGACTTGGAGAGGAATTCTGAATGAAAGAGTTCAGCCAATAAGATTGCTAAAATCTTAGATAAGAGAGGCTATTGCTTTGAATCTACTTAGCTTGTTAAATGAGGTATTTGTTGTTTTATTTTCTTGTAACCAGTTCTCACTTTTATGCCTCATTACTTGCAATCACTTAAAATCTATCTTTCTGTAGTTAATGCATTTGTTGTATTGTTTTTTCTAAGCCAAGTGTGTTTGTTTGGGAGGCTCCATTTGGGAATAATATAATTTGTGCATATCATTTTCTATTAATAAAATGACAGTTTTATGTGAGCTTGTATTGTTCAGGAGAGAGCTGTCCAATATAATACACACATTTCTTATGGATACTCTGGGACTGGGAATTTGATGGTGCAGTGGTTATCAAAGTTCAGGTTGTGACCCAGTCCTGGGTCACAGACCCGCAGGTACGGGGTCGTGGCATCAAGGCTGCTCTGCAGTGGGGGCTGCTGCACCATGCTCCCAGCCTGGCCAGCACTGTTCTTGGCAGGGGGGCAGCTGCCCTGTGTTCCCTGGGTGGCCTGTCTCCCCCACAGCCATGGTCACTGCTGAATTTTCAGGCAGCAGCTGCTTTTTTTCAGTGAAGGGTCGCTACGTGGCAGAGAGGTCCAGAGTTGGGTCCCGAGGAAAAAAGTTTGATAATCACTGTGCTGGTCTTACTCTGCAGTGTAATTGGAGGGTGGCTGGGAGTCGCTTACGTTAGGCCTTGACAGATCTTCCGCACACTTAGAGGCCAGGTCAAAAATTGAAACACTTACCTGTGCGGCAGTGAAGGGAGCCCCCTGCTTCCAAAAGACCACTACTGAGGCATTGTCTGATGGCAGTGTGGAGTGCACAGGGGTCCCTGCTGCCAAAAAATTGCCATGATTGCCAGCACATGCTGTGGCAGCATAGCAAGCAAAAGATCCCCCTCTACTGGAAAAAGCTGCTGCCAGGGGTGGTGGGGGTTGGGGTGGGGGAGAAAAAGAGAGATGGTGGTGCTGAAGATGTTAGTGCTGCTGGCTCTTTTTTTTTTAGGTGCTAGAGGGCATTTGCCTCCCTGGCTGCTGCAGCACTCCAGTGCCGGGGCAAAATCCTTGGCACCATGATGACCTGGCACCCAGATATGCTAGCTTACATGGTGGAGCCTGTATGTGAGCAGATCCAAATTGGTTGCTGTCACAGCAATGCAATGTAAAGGGCACCCCAGATTCAAGACCTTAGGGGACAACAGCTGTTCATCAGTTCAGATTGTTTCTAGGTAATGTTACAGTAGTACTACCCATGGTTCATTGCAGTTCTCTAGCTTTGATATCATCCAGGTCATGGTAACAAGGTTTGAATCCAAATGAAACAGTTGTGTTCTTGTAGTTGGATTTTGAGCTGTTCTGTGACAATGTTAGTATGGTAATTACAAATGGAGAGTAACCACTTTTCATGCATCATGGTCATGTTCTTTTGGTTGGTTTCCTGAGTCTGCAGACTTATCCAGGATGAGACACAGCCAGCTAGTTTTTAGCTGTGCCCCTAACTGTCCCATATAGGATCTTAAGAGCTCCAGCGTGGTGAGGTGATATGAACAGTGAACACACAGCTTTATTTTCAGCCTTTCAAACAGGTTGCAGTCTTATATCTTCTTACCAGCATTGCTGTGTACATAGGCTCACTGAATGTTTCCAGATGCAATTTGGAGCCCTGTGGAATGTCAAATGATAACATCCTTAGAGAAGAGGAGCTGCACGTCTTGGGAACATCACCCTAGGTAAGAACAGAGCCAACCAGCAGCAGTACCGTCTACTTCTGCAGGAGCCCTCAGCTGAGTCAGCACTACCTCATGGTCCGTAGTACTGAAGTATCCATCTTCCTCCACCTTCTGCTCTTTGCCAAAGCTTCATGGCCAGGAGACTATTGTCTGCCAGCCTTACTATTGCACTTTCTGTTCTGTACTCAAATGGACAAAGCTCAAGACTATCTGAGTTGGTTAGTTATTCAGTTGTCCTGACATAAGCTTCTCTGAAATATTTACCAGAAATGGAAGCTGTGACAGTGGGGGATATCCAGGTTGTCAGCCTCAAATATTATTTTCTCAGGCAAAGTACTCACAGTAGTTTCTTTAAGAGAAGCCAGCTCCCTGCCGTCCTTAATGTAGGTGTTAAAGAATTTGTCAGCAGTAGAGTCAGTGTTCCCCACTAGCCTCCATTAACCAGAAGAGATGATCCAAAGAACCGATTGTGAGTGGTGTACATCAGTGAGCATCACTCATCCAGAGGAGAGCTAGCATTTTGTTTCTTCAAGACTTCGTTCTGTGAGGGTAGAGGTGGGTAGATACTTGCTTCTTCAGGAATGGTCCCATGTCCTCAAGTTGAAGTACTTTTTGACAGCATCTGTAGATTTTGAT
>ML681994.1:12283672-12309023 GCA_007922195.1 Podocnemis expansa | reverse complement strand
GATCAGTGGTATCTGATAGTTTTTTCATACTTGCCAAAATTGTGGCAAATGTGCTAACATTTTCACCACATGACAAAAAAATTTGTTTTTGTAGAATATAGAGGTGTAGAAAAGTACACAATAATGTTTTAAATTATTTATTGAGTTACTGATTTATTATTATTCATTGAGAAAATTAATGAGAAGTCTGACATCTTTTCATTAAGTAGTGCTGGGAAATCAGGCATAAAATCAGACTACAAGGATGAATCAGTGATTAAGGGTGGAAAGGTGCTAAATTAAGACAATCTCATTATATTGTATCGTGCAAACACACTTATACAAAGATCCTGTAGGCCCAAAACAGTGGACTTTTTTTTAACTGTTACATATATAAATGAATTTTATTAAAAATTTTATTTTAAAAAAAATAGCTGGTAGAAATAAAGCACTGATTTGCCACAGGTCAATAGCCGTTTCACCACGTGGTGAGTGGTGACTGTGGTGGACACTGGTTTTAGACGAATAACTAAGAGTTTAATCTGTTATGAATAGAAACAAAAGAAATTAACTCTCACCCCCTTTTTATTCATCTTAGACCAGTGTAGCTTGGCAAAGGGGCTAGTGTTCACTGTGTCTGTAGAGAGAGGATAATTTCCAGTATCACTTAATTCTTGTACATGGCATGTAAATAATTAAATGCTGCTGCAGGAAACCCTAAACGCAAGGTCACCCAGGAGATGGCATACTCAGTGCAGTGTAAAGTATAGGCAACAGCTAGCCGAAGAGTTTTAAAAGGATGATTCCTGAAAGCTTCAAAACATGTCTATTGTCAAAAGCATTAAGATGATACCTTGCCCACCCCTGTTGTGCCTCTTTGTTGAGAAGAAGAGGTTATTTTTGTTTCACATTTCCAGTGACCATCTGTCATAGAATCATAGGAGATTAGGGTTGGAAGGGACCTCAGGAGGTCATTTAGTCCAACCCCATCTGTTAACAGAACATAACAGACCATTTTCCCCAAGGATGACAAGGCTAAAGAGAGGCACCTCGATCTCTTTCATACTTAATTTTTCTGATGACTTTTTCAACTGAGGCTACATTAATAGTCTTTTTCAGGGAATGATCCATTTCCCAATAGTTTGGTTAGCCCCCCCCCCCTCTGTCCTCATGCATTTTAACTTCTGGTGAGATGCAGAATAGTTTGTTCCTCTCCACTCTTATTTTTCAGCCTTGTAAGTTCCTGTTGATACAATAAACTTGGAAATTCCCTCTTTGTAATATTCCTAAACTTCACTGCCTCAAGTTTAAAAGAGTAAAGAGTTTTGTGGCCAAATTGTCCTGTACAGTAAGACCATGCAGTCCTTTGTAGTTCCACACCCACCCACCCCTAGCACAAGTCCTCTTGTTACTTTAGTGTTTTTCTGATAAAGCTCCTAATCAAGTTAAAAAAAAAAAAAAGCCTTTCTGATTTTTCTTGATTATGAACTCATTCCGTCTTGCCTCTCTTGTGCTGCATGTCTTCTGATTCTCAATTTATTCATGCCACTGATGTTGATCTTTCCTTTATTCCACCCCCTTTTATTTCTGTCATTAACAGACAGATTTCTTCTGTAAAGATACTGAGAACCATTCAGAGTTGTCTTTTCAGATCTTGTGACGAAATCTTGTCCGGTTCAGTTCCTATCATGTAAGAGAATGCAGGAGCTGGGGATGCTCCTGGTTTTTAACTTAAAGTTTATTAGTAGAGTGTGAGAAGTTCATGGCCCTTTTAGCTATTAAAAGGGGAAGAAATTTATTATGACGTATGACTAGTTTTAGTAGCTTACATATCAGTTACTCAATGGAAGACGAACTTTTGGATTATGGGTGCAAAGTTCACTGCCTGAATAATCAGATGCACTCTGTTGAAGCCACCTTTCTTACGCAAGCATTGGAATCTGCTCACATCAGAATAAAATGTTTCCAGGAGAATACACAGATAGAAGTAATCAGTCCTGCTGAAATGCATTAGGCCACACAGAAGGAATAAGAAGAAAAGGCTTTGGGTGAGGGGTAGCCGTATTAGTCTAGTTCAGCAGAACAAACAAGTCCTGTGGCTAACATTTATCACATGAACTTTCATGGGAGAAAGAATATTTGTTACCTTCGAGGAAATAGTTAAAAGAGAATGAGAATCATGATAAAAAGACTAAAATTAATTGCTAAATGTTGTGACACTTTCTCTAGAGTTTGTGCACGCTTTAATTGTCCTGTCCATCCTCATCATGAATGCAATTCTGTTGTTTCTACCAAAGGTGTTCCTTTGGAGCAAAGCAATCATCCCGCTGAAGAAATATTAGGAAAATGTTTTTGAAGCAATGTCTATATTTCTGTCTTTTTGTTACATGTTTACTACAGTGGGATTGCATTGGTGTAAAAAAAAAATAAAAAAAAAAAATTGCTCCCTGGTACCAAGATTAGCATTTTGGATATCTACCGTACTATTCTGAGGTATTTCTTTCCAACTGAGGTCCACACCAGGCATGCAAAAAAAAAAAAAAAAGGCAGCTGGGGGGGGGGTTAGCAAAACTTATTTTATATTTGGGTTTTATTTCACTTTTGGGTTAAGTTTTTGGGTGGATTGCATTTCATCTGAATCTGTCTGTGCAGTACTGTTATGCTAGAGGTGCTGCCAAGCAACCTTCTTTCCTGTGGGAGGAACTGAGCTTTGTACTGTTGTTGAAATGAGTTACAATAGACTTGTGGGTGAAATTAAGCATGTGCAGAAATGTTTCCAGGATTTGGGGCTAAAGCAGTAAACTTGTTGATCAATAGGTTCATTAGTTTGTACTGGTACTTAGCAGGATCAAAAAGTAATTCATTAAAGTTCTCTCTTCTAAAACTTTAATGATACCTTGCTCAGCATCTGTCTTTTAAATGAAGTTCACAAAGAGGCAGATTGAGGCCTGGAAAGTTTGTGACACTTGTTTAATCTTATGAGAACTAAAATTAAATCCTGAAGAGGGTGCTGCTCAGAAGCAAAGAAGCATGTTGGCGAGTGGTTTAAAGCTCAGTGAAAGTTATTTATTTTCTTCGTCGGCATAGTTAAGGATCTCTTTTGGTGAGACGTGCCCCTGGGTAATGGTGTTACTAGGATACAGAATAAATTCCGTTTTAATTAGGCAACTACATTTGTCTCTTGGTCTGCCTGTTACCTAACTGCTAGAGTTTTTTTACAACTATAATATACTTTGAAAAAGTTCATCTTTATTTTAAAAAAAGGATGTGCTTAAATCTGAGCACAAGGATTTATAACACTTCTGTCCCATTTAGGTAATCTCTGTAATAGAGGAGGCTGATATTAATTTAGTTGCTGTTCTCAGTACTTCTGGTGTCTGCATCTTAGAGGAGGTCAGATGATGGAACATAACCAGAAAGCATGCCATTGTGTTTTGGTTGGATACCAAATGACACGAGGTCTTTAGAGAATAGAACTGAAGTCACAATGTGGCCTGTCTTCAATTTGTTAAGGAGAGAAAAAAGTATTTTCTGTTTCTTTTTTTTAAAGTGGGACCTAATTATGATGATGAGCCAGTGACTAGAGATTTTCTTAGAATTAACATTTGTAAGCCCAGTTCAGGTTGTGTGTACTTTTCCCCCTGACATATGGCTTCCCAAACAATGATGTCATATACAACTACATGCCAAAAAAGTGTGAATGCTCTCAGCAAGAGCTAGACTTTGAACTGTGATTTGCTGTTTTGTGTGTGCACATGCAAGCTGGAGTAGAGCTTTGGGCTTGGATGGTGTAATTGCCTTTGTTTTCCTAGCACTCTGGGTTTTCTTTTCATACAACTGTAGTATTCTCAGGAGGATGTGATTAGTTTCTCAATTCAAAGTCGTCTCCTGACTTCTCCCACAAATGCTCCACAATACCCTGGGCTTTGAATAATCAAAGTTATCTTGTTTTCACATCTGGATCATGGCAAGTTTGTTAGGAGGAGTTATGGAATGTGAATATTGGTGTCAGTGTTTTGTGGAGTGCCATAAAAAAGGATTTATCTTATAATCAGATCCATGGACTCTCCGTCTTCATGGTTTAAAGCAAACAAAAAAACCCTCATGTAATGTATGCCTGTTTTGTTCACACAAGGCTCGTTAACATGCAAAGTGTCCAAAGGGAATAATGTTGCACAGTCTGGTTCTACATGTATTTACTGGATTATTTAAATTCCTTCTCCCTCCTTTTTCTCTACTTCATGTCCCATTGGTCTGCCATTATTTTTGGTGTATTAAAAATTTAATTGTGATTGCAAGTTTCTCAAAGGAGGGAGTTTTTTAAACTTTTTTAAATAAAACATACACAGCAGTGATGCTCAATAAATAAAAACTGCATGTGTCTTTACCTGCCAAAGACTCAGCAGAGGGTCTTAGTTCCACTCCAGCAAGGGATTTCATTACCATAAGTTTCTTAATCAGACTAACAAATGTACCTATTTCTATCAGCTACTGCAGAGGAAATAACCAAATCCTGAACTAAGTCAAAAAGCTGTTTATCCTCAAAATTAGTGGGTTCCCTTTTTGTCATGCATTATGTGAAACTGTTTTCATTCTGGATGAGGAGAAAAAGGGTGAATTTAATCACTTTGCAGCAACAAATGACTGGAAAATTGAGTGCCTTGCATCTTGTCAATTTTAAAGGGGGTAGCCGTGTTAGTCTAGTCCAGTGGAAAAACAACAAGGAGTTGTGTGGCACTTTAAGATCTGTTAGTCTTAAAGTGCCACACAACTCCTTGTTGTTTTTCACTGGAAAATTGAGGTCATTTTTGGGCTTGATCATGTTTTACAGGGTTTTGGCCCACTCTGAGGGCAGTGTGCAGTGGTAATTAGCCGGTTAGTATAACTATGAAGGAAGCTGCTCAGGAAGGCAAAATCTCTGTCTGGCTCTTCAGCGTGCAATAAGAATATATCTGCTGCTATACCTGTATTACAAGCCTGGTGTAGTGTGATGAGGACCTGTGACACCTCTCTGCCTCCTTTGTATGGAGCTGGCCCTCTGGAAAGTTTGCACTTATGCCTAGCTGTTGCACAAGAGTGCTTTCTACTAGATGGGAAGCTTCTTGCACCCGTGGAGCAGCTGGGCACAGTCAGACCCTGTGTAGATAAAAAGTGACTTCAAGATGTCTCCCTTTGGTAGTAAATAGAAATATGAGGAGTACTAAAAGGCTAGTCTATGCTACAGGACTCAGTTAAGTCAACTTAATAAGGTCTACTTAAGTCAACTTTACGTAGACCTTATTAAGTCAACTTTCTCAGGCCACATTGCATTAAATCAACTTTATTAAGTCGACTTAAGCCAGGGGACCCATTTAAAGTTGACTTTAAATTAGTCCCCTGGCTCAGGTTGACTTAGTAAAGTCAACTTAAATTACTCCACTGCACTAAGTCGACTTTATTAAGTGCTTAAGTCAACTTAATAAACTCCAAATGTGGCCAGGGTGTTCCTTAAGTCAACTTAAGCCCCTAATGTAGACCAGTGTTCCCTCTAATTACTCATAGACTGTGTGCACAAACAATTTCTTTGTGAGCACCAATATTAGCACTATTGAATTTTTTTGTGCAAACTTTTTGTTGTGTGCGCAGGTGTCATGACCTGGATGCGCATGCACACGCGCACAGCTTAGAGGGAACAGTGGTGTAGACGTATCCCTGGTGTGCATATCCTATATATTCTGCGCACTTAATACTTGCGATCACATCTTGAAATGTAACCGTTTAATTTGACCTGGAATTCTGACTTCAGCTTTGTATAATGCTGGACTTCTGCTTTCGTGGAGTTGACATAAGCAACTTAATTCATTGCCGTTAAGTTACATAAGCACACATATTAAATAATGTAGACATTTTGGTTCTTTCAGAATAAAGAAAAATCTGTGAAGTCAACTATTCAGTTTGCCCAGTGAGTGTTCCAAAAGCATACACTGGTGTCATAAATATAACATCCCATGTATTATATTTGGTCTAGTATGACTTTGTGAAATTCTACACAGATTTGCTCACCCTGTTCAGTTACTTCGATATCACCTACCGGATAATCATATTCTATCAGTATGTATGTTAACATGAAGTGAAACTTCATAAAGGCCTAGATCCACTTTCTAAGTCAGTACATAGTTTTTGGGTGCACTTAAAAAGTTGTTCCATATTTTGTCTTAACATAATTTGCTGTAACCTCTTATAATTCCTGAGAGAGAGAAGTGAAGCAAACACCCTTCTCTGTCATTTTTTTCGTTACTTTTGTGCACCTCTCTACAAAAAGTCCCATGCAGCCTGCTTTTCAAGAACCAGTGCTGCTATTCCTTTGTTATTGTATCAGTGTGCTGGGCATCCAACTAAATTTGGCCTCAGATTTGCCAGGACAGCTGTGTAAATGGTTTATGAGGACACAATACACAGAGGCCTGCTTGTGACAACACCTAATCCAGATGGAACAATGGGGCCAGTTCTGTTCAACATTTTCATTAATGGTCTGGATGATGGGATAGATTGCACACTTAGTAAGTTTGCGGATGACACCAAGCTGGGGGGAACGGTAGACACCCTGGAGGACAAGGACAGGATTCAGGGAGACCTAGACAAATCGGAGCAGTGGGCCAATAGAAATCTCATGAGGTTCAGCAAGGACAAGTGCAAAATCCTGCACTTGGGATGGAAAAACCCCATGTACTGCTACAGGCTGGGGAGTGATCAGCTAAGTAGCAGCACTGGAGAAAAAGACCTGGGAGTCATGGTGGATGGGAAGCTGGATATGAGTCAGCAGTGTGCGCTTGCTGCCGAAAAGACCAATGGCATATTGGGCTGCATCAGAAGAAGTGTTGCCAGCAGATTGAGGGATGTGATTGTTCCCCTCTGTTCTGCACGGGTGAGGCCAAATCTGGAATACTGTGTCCAGTTTTGGGCTCCCCACTACAAAAAGGACATAGACAAATTAGAGAGAGTACAGTGGAGGGCAAGAAAAATGATCAGAGGGCTGGAGCACAAGCCCTATGAAGAAAGACTGGAGGAACTAGGCTTATTTAGCCTGCAGAAGAGAAGACTGAGGGGGGATTTGATAGCAACCTTCAGCTACTTGAAAGGTTGCTCCAAGGAGGATGGAGCTCGACTGTTCTCAGTAGTAACAGAGAACAGAACTAGGAGCAATGGTTTCAAGTTACAGCTGGGGAGGTCCAGGCTGGATATTAGGAAAAACTTTCTTACTAGGTGAGTGGTGAAGCATTTGGAATAAGCTACCTAGGGAGGTGGTGGAATCTCCATCTTTGGAGGTGTTTAAGGCCTAGCTGGACAAACCCCTGGCTGGGATAATCTAGTGGGAGTGGTCCTGCTTTTCTGGCAGGGGGTTGGACTAGATGACCTCGTGGGGTCCCTTCCAACCCTATGACTCTAATGTTAAACAATTAAACAGTAATTGAGTCTTTGATGAAGACTTTCTGATTTTTCAAAAGCATTTGCCACTGTCACTGTGGCGATGATTTCTTTGCAGCAGGCACTGATTATCTCCTCCTCAGCTGCATTCAGGAACTACAATCTCTCACTCCCTGTGGCAAATGGGGAAAATGTTGGCAAAGGCCTGTTTGAAACATGGGACACACTATCCCTGAGACAAACCAACATTTAAGTAATTGTGTGATTTGCACATTGCATGCAGAGAACTTTACATGTCATAATTTTGGATCACTGTCATATAATGTGTTATTCATCATAATTTCCTTTTATGCATATGGTTGAAATAATATCATGTGGCTGTGGCTGTTTAATGTTACAGGGCATGGTAACAGGAGGGAGCTTTGTACCTTATCTACCGCATAAGAGTATTAAAATAGGAATGTTACAATTAAACTTGTATTACCGGTAGATTACTGTGTCCGTGTGCACCTAGGAGATCATTCACAAAGTATTTTTTGTTTTGAATAGTTTTCTGATCCTTGTTGAGGCTTACAGACCTTCATTTACCTACTCGCAAGTATTGCTCTGGTTTGTCTGAGTGAAACCATTTTTATTTCTGTTTGTAAAATTAGCTCTTCTGTTGCATTCACCGCTCTGATGTCTGAGCACCTCATGTCCATTAATGAGTTTAGCTTTGCAGTGTTTCTCTTGCTGTGGGAAATTATTAATACTCCTTTTAACAAATGGGGAACTGAGGAAGTGACCTTCTTAAGGTCACAGAGGAAGTTTGTGGCAGCGCTTGGACAAGAAATGGGATCTAAGGAGTCCCTGTCCAGTATTTTTACCACAAGACCATCCTTCCTTTCCTTGGAGCAAGAGTTTATAGTTGACATTGAGCATGTGGCACTGGAGTGCAGAAAGACCATAGGAATATGTATCTCCTATCGTTTCCATGAAAAGCTTGTCATCCCATTCTGAGACACATGTAGCAGGATGGCACTGTGCATCTTGTCAGAAAAGACGTCTGTATTACGGAGCAGTACTGCTGATTTGATTATAGAAAGGTACAGCTCTTATGTTTCTGGCCTACCAGAGGTTGTATTAGTGTGTCCGCTATGGTGTGTGGTCATAATCTTGTTTGTACTTGAAGGTATTTCCAAAGGTAGGTCAATCACTTTGAATGAACATCAAGTTCTCCTGCTTATAAGCCATCATTGACATATCTGAATTACTGGTAGGTTCAGGCTGGATTAAAAGGCTTCGGGGTCCTGGGCTCCCCACCATTAGGTACCACCCTGCCTGTGGCCCTGGTAGCCTGTCACCACTGTGGGGCCCCTGGGCTGTTTGCTCCATTCCAGGGCAGGTGCTGGCCAGTGTGTGATATGGCCTCTGGTGTGGCCCTCTAGGGCCATGGAAGGTTGCACTGGAGCCACGGCACATGCCAGCGAGCCCTGGTCCTGCCCCCAAACTGGAGGGAACAGGAGCCCCTCTGCTCCACCCCTGAAGGGGAACCAGCTAGTCTGGAGCAAGACCGTAGCATGGAGCCCAGCCTCTGGCTCAGGGCTCTGACCTCTCTCTAGCCAGCAGCCTTCCCAATGCCTTCCCTGTGCTATGGGGACTGAGCATGCTGGTTGTGGGGTGGGGGGAGTTTTAATGCTCAAGTTATAGGGGCTGGAGTTTGGAGCCTCCAGCCCTCATAGTCTATGTGCTTATTTGGCCCTTGGTAGGTTATGTTCTAACTCCACTCATTAGGTTGGGTAGTTTGGAAGTTAATGGTAAAGAGAGCTTATCACCCTGGCTGCAGTGGCATACTTTTATGTCCACACTGACTGAAGCGTAGTCTGCATTTTGTCATACAAATTGAGCCACTGCACTTGTACCATGCTGCCATCCTTGACTTGTACTCATAAACACAAATGTTCTCCTTTCGCCTTTCCAAAATGTAGCTCAAAATCACAGATCTGTTTCTCTAGGCATCTGATCTCTTTTTTTTAATGTTGTCGCCTTTGTAGATTTAGGCTGGTCGGATTGTTGCCCTGTCATAATTACCTAGTTCAATAAGAGTAGAGCTGTATGGTGAAATTGTTTATCAACGCAGCTGTTAGTCTTGGACAACAAGCCCATACTGATATTAGTCAATTAATTTGTGCAATTCATAACAATAAAATAGCATAAGCATAAAATATAAACCCAGAGCATAAGTGCTCTGGTTGTCTCTTTGTGCTACAGACTGGTGGGATGAAACTGCTCTGCAGTCATGACAATGTTTGTCACGTAGTGTGTTTTATCTGAAGCTCACCTCCTTCCATAAGTTTCACTTTATTTTTATGCTTTCTCTTCTGTCTGTCTGCTGTTGGGAGTCCCTGCTGTAAGTGCTGTCTGTAGAGCCGTGCAAATCTGTGGCTATCTGCTTCCATGAACCGTTTTTTGCAGACCGAATGTGAATGGTTATGGTTGTCATGGCTTGATTTTTTTTTTTTCCTGGATCTCTGTGACATCTGGGGCAGAGCTGGAGCAGCTGCCAGGCCCCAGACACTGCTGAAACAGCTGAACAGTTGTTAGGCAACTTGTTGGGCTGAACAGCTGTTACGTGGTGGGTGGGACCAACAGTCCATCAGCTGTGTGGGGCTATAAGGGCTCAGCAGCTGATGGGGGTCTGGCAGCAAATAGCTGCCTGGCAGTGTGGATGTAGATACATCTAAAAGAGGGAATATAGCTTGAGGGTTGGAGAGAAGTTTATTCTTGTGGATCGGATGAGGATGAACATATTTGTATCTATGCAGGGTTCTGGTTATCTGCTGCTGATGAACTGCACGCTCAAGTTCTGATCTGTAGCATTCTAATGTTGTCCTGGAGATGACAGAAAATAGTAATTTGTATGATTAATAGCATGCCATTGACACTCCCTTGTTTCTTAGGAGCCCAGCAGTGCATATAGTATGCAGGGTTCTGGCTTGCAAACTTGCTATCCTATTGTTTCAAAATCAATCATGAACAAACTTTAGTCATAGAGTTTAAGGTCAAGAAGGGACTATCACATACTCTAAGGAGGTAAATGCTGCTCCAGTTGGGCAACTTATTGTATCCTTATAGGGCAATTTTTGTTTTATATCCCCAAATTGTATAGAATGATATGCAGTTATAACTTTGACAGTTGTTAGTTCCTTTTCTGTGGCTAAAATGCTATGCATATATTTTTGTTGTCATATGCAGCATTGCAGTGGCATGCTAGTGGCACCCCAAGAACACTAGCATGACAGCAGTAGGTTTGGGATAATAGTGATCAGACAGGGCATATTTTCCGTGTGTCCTAGTGAAGTGTTCTGGGACAGCTTTCTTGCTTTTGGTTGCAAGGTCAGTGTTTTGGAAATTCAAGTTGAGCATCCAAGCTGTAACCTGCCTTGTGGTGATTGATTCTTGAGGATTGATGAAGCAGCAGTGGAGACCCGCTCAGCTGATCTGGAGGTTGACTCAATAAAGTCACTCCTATGAAAAAATTAATGCTGCATTGATGGGAGGGCATTTCCTATTGATGCAACATAGTGGGGGTGCTGCACTAATTAGAATTTAGGAACTGGAGAGGAGATATGCAAGCTTGCATAGCTCCCATTGACTGCTGCCAAATTTTGTTGCGAGTATAGACCAGCCTCATTTCTGCAACAGCTTCCACATGGTTCTCCATCACAGCCTAAGAACATCACCATGAAAAAAAGTGATATGGTCAAAGGAAGCAAGTAATGTTCAGAAGCAGATGTATTCTGACAGTGTTCTGAGTTGACACTCAGCTTTTCTCATGGCTGCTCAAATCCAGCCACTGCAACTTGGATGCTGGTAGATAGGAACGGTATAATTGTAGGGCAAATGAAATACAAGCTGCTAATTAACTAGAGAATGAGTAATTATCAAATGAAATGGTCACTGTATACTATTCTGACACTAGAAGAGGACTATATGACATTAACATAAGTTAATAGCTTGTCAGAAGCAAACTACATAATTTTGCAGTTAATAAACTCATGTGCAGCTTTGACATTTACTGCAGACGTACCCTTGATCCATCATAAAGAGTCCTTTTAATACAGGGGTGGACAAAATTGGCTCACAGCTAGGTGCCAGAAATTTTACTTCTGGTCACCAGAGGCCACTCGTTCATTACATCTCTGCAGTGAAGCTAGGTGACAGGCTATTAAAACTGGTCACCATGGCAGCCAGAAACATGCATTTGTCAAAACCTGTTCTAATATATTATCAGAAATCAGTTGTTCAGACAGCAGAACACCACATACCTCTGCTTCACATGCATCCTCACGAAGAAGCTCTACCCATATTGAAAGGATTCGCATTTAACCCAAGGTGGCATGAGCAGGGCAATTCTTAGCACTGCCCTCTGTGCCATCAGCATCAAGTTTTTTGCGTTCTCAGTTCTTGGGCAAGATCCCCAGGATCATCACTGAGTCCTGAAAATGAGGACAGTGCAGAAGTATAGTAGGTTTTATACAGAAATGCACCAAAGATGATGATCTAATCAGAGACATCCCTAGAGGGGTGGCTAGGGGTGCAGGGCCCAGGGCGAATCGCCCTCTGCAGGGCCCCCTCCACCGCTCCCGCATTGGGGGCGGGCTGGCCGGCCCAGGGGAGGGGCAGACCCCTGCGCTGCCCCCCCCCCATGCCAGGGACCAGGCGACTGGGCAAAAGGGCAGTCTGCCACTGCAGTGCTGCCAGTCCACCCCGCTCCACCCCCCACCACATGTGCTGCTCTGGGCTCCCTGCCAAGTCAGCAGGGAGGGTGGGGGGCAGCGATACCAGCTCCACGCTGCCTCCCACCTCCCCTCTGCTCTGGCACGGAGCCCAGAGCAGCGCGTGTGGCGGGGAGGGGTGTGGCAGACCGGCCTTTAGCCCCCTCGCCTGCAGCATGGGGGGCAGCGGGGTGGCCGTGCGGGGCCCCCAAAAGCGTGGGGCCTATGGTGGCTGCCCCTTCTGCCCCCCCTTAAAGACTGCCCTGGTTCTAATACGGCAGCTTGCCACACTATAAAGGGAATTACGGGAGTTTCTGTTTACAGATTTTAATATCGGGCTGTACTGACTGCTGACAGCACTGCATCAAGTTCCTGTAATGTAATGCAAAAACATATATATCATAATGAATAAAATCGCATTGGGTTATATTTATCAACATTTACCAGTATAAGAAATTGCATCATCACATAAAGATATTATGGACAGTTCATTGCTGTAGTTCAGGCCACAGGCAGAAAACATGTTTTTAAAGTATCTGTGGCTAATTTAGGAATTCTGTAGATGTTTTGCAAATAAAAGTGGATCCTTTGAGAGATACCTAAGTTTCCCATCTTCAAGCATCTAAGTGGGATTTTCTCCCACAGAAGCTCATGCGATGAATAAATTTGTTAGTCTTTTAAGTGTCACTAAACTCTTTGTTCGTTTTGCAGAACTAGACTAACACGGCCACCCCTTTGGAACTGGTAATTTTACAAGAGTGCTCCAGCAGCCTGAGTGTGAAGAAGTGAGGAAACTTGACTGCTCTTTGCCATACACAACTGGCCTCAGTAACCAAATACTGCACTCTGCATGGGGTAGCTTTAGTACTTTTCTGCGGATGATGCCTGTAGCAAGCAGAGGGAGTAGAACTGCCACTTACTGTTAATAAGTCAGATGGTTGTGTGGAAAGAACTAACTGAAAAAAAAATTCTATCTGTGGACTAGGTGACTTTGTAGTTCCCTTTCAGCCCTTACGGTCCTATGATTAAGGGACTCCATGCAAGGTGAAAAGTGCAGTTTGTTCATGTGTCAGTTGGTTATTCAACAAACATGATAGTGCACCCCTCTTTTGGACTGTTGCGCCCCCATTTCCATTCATAGAAAGCAAATGTGTGTGCAAATTCAGTACAGCGATTGGACTTCTACCATAGTATGCGAACCCATATGGCGTTAGGCATAATCTCCTTTCAAAAACTTGGGCTCATTATGTATTGTTTGTTGTGATGTCGGAATGCTGCCTGTACCATGCAACTATTTCACTGTGTACTCTATGCTGTGTGTATTGGTGAGTGTAATAAGTAGAGCCCTGTGCAGATACAAATACGTGGATCCATATCCGACCTGCATCCTCAAGAAATGGTCCGCAGATATCCGTGTTGTATCTGCGGATGCGGATATAAGGCGGATATCTGCGGATATCCGCGAATTTGCAGGGCTCTAGTAATAAGAACTCAAGGATATTCAGTAGTACTAATTTGAAAAGAAAAAAAGAATTTAAGTCCTCAAAGAGGCTCAGATTTTTATTTTGCATTATGCCTTTTTAATTCTTTTTTAATACATAACAGGATTTTAGCTGATGTGTATTACAACACATGAAAAAGACTTTAAAATAAAGCTACTGCCTTTTTTGCCTTTTGCAGTGCTCTTGATTTTATTGTAGCCCTGAGGCAAGGGTATTAGAGAGGCAAGGTGGGTGAGGTAATAGCTTTTTTTGAACCAGCTTCTGTCAGTGAAAGAGACAAGCTTTCAAGTTACACAGACCTGAAGAAGAGCTCGGTATAGGTTAAAAACTTGTCTTTTTTACTGACAGCTGTTTGTCAAATAACAGATATTACTTCTTTAAAGAGCCTATCAATTTGTTGGGTTTAAGTAGAACATGCTATGCTGGGTTGGGTGGGGGTCGGGAAGGTCTTAACATTGAGTTACCCTGCCCCAATGGAATGTATCACTCCAGTAAAATTTAACATTTGTGTTGACAGTTGATACTATCATTCAGAAGTTTTGTCTCAGTCTTGGTTGTCACTTTACAATTATTATCTCTGAGCTTTTTTCCTATTAGCCACCATTTGTAGAGTTTCCTGATTGCCGTATCAGTGCTTGTGTGTTTGATTATGTTATAACCAATCACATTTTTCTTTAATTTTTCAGATTATTTATCCTCGGAGCAGCAAAATCTTTCCTTACTCCCAGTGGGATCTAAGCTACAGCCAAGTACAGTGAGCAGCATGACACACATGGCCTTAACACAAAGCACAGTAGAACCCTTGGAAAATAATTTTCTTCATGTGGTTTTATCATCACTTACCACTCCCCTTGATATGACTTCATTTGACAAAGAAAGAAGAATTTCAGAAGAAAGAACTAGGCTAGTCACAGATGTCACAGTATCAAGCAATGAGGTGTTCTTAAGTGATGATGGGTTGATTAGCACATTTCCAAATGAGCAGTGGACTCCTTCACTAAAATCCATTACAGTAAAGTATCATTCAGATAATCCAGTAGAGTCATCAAGAGAAACATTAGAAACTGTGTTGCTAACACCTTCATTATCTGTCCTTCCATCACCATATGATGAAATGACAACAACACAACAAAATACATCAAGTGCTGCCTCTGACCAGAGCCATGCTTTCTCACAGTTGAAGCCTTTTGCCTCAGGTGGTATAATTCTGACTACAAGCAGAGACTTACCGTTGTATCCCTCAAATGCAGATATTGATTCAAGTTCTACATCAGAGGTGATGTTTGGACTGGTGGAAAATGTAGATGAAAGCTATGCATCTAGTTCAGAATCCTCACTGTTTTTGCCTTTTGATACTACTACGGAGGGGTCATCTGTTCTTAGGAGACAGCTTAATGAGGATACACAAGTTACATCTTTTGCTTTGTTAAAAAGTACAGATCAATACACTGAAGCTTACCGTGATGTGAGTAGCAGCGCAACAGAAACTCTGACACTAAGGACCTACCACCCTGTTGCAAATATTTCTAGGTCAACACCTGTTTTGGTAACCAGCATAGAACCTGCATTATTTTCAATTAGTCTTCCATCTTTGTCTTTCTCAGTTCACTCAGCTGCTGGTTCCATTGACTCTGATACTTTTATTACTAATGAGTTGTTTACACATGTTTTTTCCCATAAATTGTCCAGTAGGACACCAAATTTGTCTGGCAATTCAGATATACCAGGTCAAGTTGAGCTCTTCAGTGAGTTCATAAGCCCAGTGCCTTTCACTAGACCTTATGCTTCGTGTTCATACTGTGACTTAGTTTCAGTTCCATCAGAACAAGTCTTTACAGCAGGGCACACAGAACATGATGTGGGTTCAGGTGACTATGTTGAAACACTGTCATTCACAACTTCTAAGGAAAAAGGCATTACTCCATTTACAACTATTGTTACTGACCTATATGAACTGGAGGAGTCTACTCCTGAAATTTTTGATACTACTTTTCCATCAAGACCTGTTGTTTCATTTTCTTCGAGACTTATAGAAATGCCTGAGTCTAACTTGTTTTTTTCAGACAATGTGGACATTAGTCTTAACATGATGACTATGATAGTATTTCCTTCCTACAGTCAGCACTCTGAGGGAATATCATTGGACCCCACTTCTGTTCATTTCTACTTCCCTCTTACTGAAACTGTTACTTTAACATCTGGTGATAGAGCAAAACCTTCTGCTATCACCAACATTCTCCATGAATCTGCGTTTACCGCAAGTGAGAATGTACTGTCGGTTACAATCAAACCTACAGACCTCCTGGAATCACCTGAATTTATGCCCTCGGAATCTGCACTTTTGCTTGACAAAACACCTGCAAGTGTTTCAACAGACATATCATCTGTAAATATTTCTGGTTTTTCATCCAACTTTTTATCAACACCATTTCTCTTTGAACCTAGTAGCGGGTCATCTTTATCATCTGCTGTATCCACCTTTTATTCGGAAATACCAAGCGAATTATCAACATGGTTACCTCAGGTCTTCCCAACACTCTTGAGGACATCAGTAGTTTTTGAGGATTCCTCCGATTTGGATTCAGCTCAATTTCCTGCCACTGACAGCGCACACACAGAGGTTTCTCGTCTCTTTCCTTGGCAGACTTTGTCTTCAGATACTTTCTCTGTTCCTGTTACACGTAATCCTGAAGTAATATCATCATTAAGTTTCTACCCTGACTCTTCCATGTTACTGGAAGAAACGTCAGTCTTGCTAATGGATTCTGAAGTTTTGTTTACCTCAACTTTCACAGAAGCTACCTCTCAGTTAGAGTCTTCACTCTTCTCCCTTGAATCAGCAGTTCCTGCATCGGTGCTGTCCGTTTCTGATTCAGAGTCGGTTCACACAAGCAATATATTGGTTGATGAAACTCACTTGACTGCCTGGTTTACCACCTTTCAGACAACTCCTGTCTTAAGTGTGTCTTCGTCTCTCCTCTCAACTGTTACAGCTTCAGATGAGGAGACTGGTGCTTCTGCTAACCACACATTGCTTTTAACATCTCATTCTGAGGCAGTTGTTAGTACAGAACATTTTACAACAAATCCGTACACAATGTTACTGCACACAGATGTGAGCAGCATTACTGCTTCTCCTACAGAGTCAATTTCTGTGGTCACATCATTTGTCCCTACGCAGTTGCCTCCATCCAGAAACACTTCCACTGAACTTGTCACGCCAGCAAAAACTAGCATAACTGAAGTTACTAATATAACAAGTGCTACCCCTGCTACTACTACCCTTAGTAGCGTAGTTGACCTTAGTACAACTACCAACAGCAGCTCAACTACTTCCTCATCTCTTTCTACGGCTTTCGTGGCCACAACTCCACCTGAAGTCATAGCTGTCACCTCTGCCATGACCACAACCCGACAACCGTATGTTTGTGACATCACTGTTCCCAATACTTATTTAATCATGGCGGGTAAGATATTGCTAACTTTATTTCAATTTTTTTCTTTAAATTTTTTCAAAGCTACCCTCCATTCTCTCCCCCCTCCCACACAATATCACTCTGAACTATAAGGATTTACATTAGAAGGTGAAATTCATTAAATTACACATCTTATTTGGGCTCAATAAACATTTAAAAGGAACACAGCATTTGACAGGAATATAGATTATTAAATGTTAATCTGTAGTTTTGCTTACGTGTTGTTTTTACAGGGCTGCTTTTTCTTAACTCAGCATGTATTTCCATGCGTCAAACCTGGGTTTTTTAATCCCTTGCTCATACAAATTACAGAATTTACCTGCCCTAAAAAGTTCCTTGTGCACAAGTGGAGTGCAAATGACACTTTAAAATGGATCGTGTATACACGTAGGCTTAATTGCAGCTCCTTTATAACTTTAGTGTTAAATGTATAGTATGCTTATGGAACTGTTGCACACAATCATTTAATATTATGATGGAATAAGTTTCCCTCTGAAGGTATTGGGACTGTTTATTAATGCCACAATCTAAAATAAAATTTAGAACATGTTATATGAAAATCAGTTTTCTAAATATTTTTAACATTTGATTTTGACATTTGAGCTTAAGCTGTGTACTTGAATTTAGATTATTTTAGTTAGACTTTGTGGTTATGATTTAAAAAGTGACAGTATGCTTAACAAGAAAGTTGTCTTGTTACTGCTGAGTTAATACACTACATTTGTGAAAGAGCCATATTTGATGTCAATCAACAGAAAATTTCCATTTAAGTTTTATGGCCAGGTTGTGCATGTTTGATGTATAAAACAGAAAGAATGGAATTTAATTTTTTCCAGATATCAGGGTGTGTTGGCTGTGTTAATGATAAGTGGAAAAGAACAGTTTCAAACTGGATCTGAAAATTAATTTCTAGTCAGACAGTTACAAAGGTATTTTTTACTAGCAAATGAACAAAGTTGATGTGGAAAAAGTTGGGAGAAAATAACCACAGAACTCATAAAGCTATTTATAGAGTCCCTTTTTTAGGGTATAATTGTATTTCTGTTTGTATCTCACTCCACTGCCTTACGCTTTCCACACAGTTGACCTCATTACCTGCTTTGTCATGTATCACATAACTGAAAAGGCAACTCTCAATCAGTGCAAGTTAGATCAGGGATTCTCAGCCTTTTTCTTTCTGACCTGGCCCCTTCACCTCCCAACATGCTGTTTAAAGTCTATGGCCCACCTGTGCCACAGCTGTTTTTCTGCATATCCACTAGACTAAAAGTTAGGGCTGACATTAAGGGTTAGCAAAATGGGGTAGTTGCTGGGGCCCCATGAAAAGCTAAGTTGCTCAGGCTTTGATGTCCTTCCAGGACTGTGGGTTCTGGCTTTGGCTTTATGCCCTTGGCCCTAGCAAGTCTAATGCCAGCCTTGCTCTCTCGTTTATTTTGGCAGACCCCCTGAAATCTGCTGGCAGCCTCCCAGAGGAGCCCAGACCCCTGGTTGAGGACTGCTACCTTAGATGAAGCTTAAAATGTACTCACTAACTCTCATTAATTTTCAGTGCTGTCCCAAAGAGCTGTGCTTGAAAATGTTAGTGATTCCATCAAAGAAGTGCTGCGAGTTCAGTTCAGGCGATCAGTAGAACTGGAGGTAAGTGGTACTAAATGTGTGTGTGCTTTGTTTAATGTAAAACTAGGGTGGTGTGTCTGTGTTTTTGTTTTTAGTTTTCTGATACAGAATAATGATTAAAAGCCGTGGAAACCCCTGGTGATCCTGAATCACAGAGAAGTTTTACGTTAAACAGGAATACTATATGCATAGCTTTTTTTCTTGTGTTTTTAATGCAAGTGTAACAAGAATTGTTGCTCATATTTTTATACTGTGATATTTAGGGAAGGTCACCTTTCTCTATCTCATTTGGATAAGCAGTGCTCTGCCACAGCTCATCCTTCCTATTGGCTGGTGTGTTCAGAGCTCTCCAACATGTTGCAACTCACTTTAACCCTTGCATAGATTAACATCGAAAGGTAAACTGAAAAGCTTATACCTTCTAAAACAGTGATTTTTTCAAACTTTTTTCCCCAGGACCCAGTTGAAAAAAAATCATTTATGTCCACGACCCAAGAATTACATCTTTTAGCAATGGATTCCAGTCTTTTGGTGGTGGCAGCAAGGGGTACTGCGAACCAGTACCTGAGGGTCTGTGACCCAATACCTGTGGGTCCCAAACCATGGTTTGAAAACCACTGTTCTAAAATGCCAGTTCAGGGTTCTGTTTTTCTCCTGCATCAGTTGATGACATCCCAAGCACTAAAACAATGCAGGGAGCCATCTCCATAGCTTGTGTTAATTTGTTCTAGTAATATTGGTGCTTGCAGGGGAAGTTTAGAATCCTGAAATGCAAGTCTTGACCAATTCAAGAATGGCAGAAATAATTTTTAGTTGTTAGATGTCATTTTCAAGTCTACAGATAAGTAAATCTGGGTTGTTTTTTTCTCCTCTCTCCTGTTTATGGGGTTGAACGGTTTTTTGTTGTTTGTTTTAAAAGCTTAGACAACTCCCATGGTGGGGTCAAATCATATCTGGACATCTGCTTTATATAATGTTCCAACACAGTTCCCAAATTTAAAAATTAGTGTAAATTGGGAAAGGCTGCACTCATCAAAAAGTACCCTTTTTTGGTAGACTCTAGAGGTATTTTTTGGGTAGCAACCTCAATGTTGACTTGACTCTTTCCATAATCAGAAACTCTAAAATTTGAAATATAATTATTATTTAAAATGTCACTGGTTTAGGGCTAGATTCTGCTATCCTTACACTGAGTAGTGTCTAATGTCACTAACAGCCCTTTCGAAATCCATGGGACAAACTCACATAGTACAGTATATTTCAAGACAGCTAATGTTGGAAGAATGTTCTCCTTAAAGTTTGAGCAGAGTTTAACTTGCTATTTATTGCATGTAGTTATCTAGAATGATCGGCATTAAAATTAGTAAGCTTGAATCCAACTTTAAATTACAAAAGGGTAAAAGGTACTGTATGTAAGGTTTTCACCTCTTTAGTATAGATGCGGTGCAACTCTTTTTCTTGAAAGAGATTGCTTGCATTTTTTGGAGTTTGTTCATTGTTTTAGTTTGAAGATTTGCACATAAAGCAATCAATATTATGAGAAGTGCCACTGCCAGAAAGCTATTGATACATGATTTCAAATAAGGAAGTTCATTAAATTTCACTAATGGAATAAACCAGCTGGTCAATAACAGTTTTCAGGTCTGTGTCCATTTTGCTGGGCCTTCATGATATGTGACTTGTTTAGAAGTGTCCTGCTGCTTAATTCTAATTTAGACAGGTGAGAATAAGATCATCACCTTCAAACCTCACACCAAATTTAAGTGAAAGGTTTGAGGCTTCAAAAAGTTTAGTTCACTCTTTGTCTCTGTCCCATGATTTTTTTCACTTGTTCTTTCCATTAGTCCCCTGGGTTCCAGATATAACAGTGTTAATACATTCTGTTCTCATTGAATTTCCAACTTAGTTTTGAGAACTCAAAGAGGCTTGGATAAGATGAAAGCTAATTCAACCCAAGTAAATTAAAATATGGATGAATAAACAATAGTTTGTAAATGTCATGCCATTTTTATATAGGATTTCAGATAAGAGTTAACTACTATAATTTGATTGTGAACAATAGCACAGGATTAATTGTATTATTCTGAGATGTTACATTTTGAAGCTTGCTAACAGTCGCTCTTGGGGGCAAGCTTATCTTAGCTTTTTGGGTGTGTTTTTGTTTGTTTTAAGAATTACTGGCTTAGCTTTCTTCTTGTACTATTATTGTGAATATTTTAAAGGCTATTTGAAACATTTGGTGTTTATACTTAGTGTTATCCATTCAACAAACCAAGTTTTATAAACAAAAAGCTTTTCTCCTGCTTTCAGTTAATTTCACCATGATAGCTTAGCATAGACACAGTATCTTGTTTTGCATGAAGTTCTGATTAATTTTCCCAACTTCCCAGGGGGGCTGAGAGCTTGTCTTAATTGCATACTTAATGAGTTATAAGTAGTATATTGCCCACAACTCAAGTCCCATCCCATCACACAGTCGTAACTTAAGAGTGGTGATACCCTTAACTTGAGGTGGCTGGTCTATTGGTAGGGTGGTAGGGGTGTTGGCTCAAGTTAAAACAGCTGTGCAATAATCCTATCATTTTGTACAGTTTGTGTTATTTCGCAGTGCAGTTGTTCTCATGTGTGCTAGGTTAACTTGTGTTCCTATCAGTTTAACTCTGCAGTGAAGAATTGGACCCTGTCTACCTCTGTATTAATGTAAGTTGCTCAGGTATGTGAATAATCCACATCCCCCGGGTGATGTAAATGATATTGACCTATGTATATACCCATGCATAAACTGAGTGCCTTTTTTAAAGGGAATTTCAAGGAGGAAAACTCTTAGCTTATATATGAGCATACAGTATACGGTAAGCATCTGTGTTCAGCTCTTTGTCTCAGCTTAGCTCTCATCAAGGTGGGAGTTATCAAGCTGATGGGAGAGCCCTCTCCTGTTGGCTTAGAGCAGTGGTTCCCAACCTTTTTCAGGCTGGGAATCACTTTTTAACAAAACAAAACAAAAAAACTTTGCGGCCCCCCTGGCTGATTATGTAATCTGGTCTGTACCACTGGGACAGCCAGCAAGCAGCACTGTCACCAGCATTGCCCGCGCTGCTGGGGAGCCAAGCCGCAGCAGCTATGGCCCCCTGCCCTTGCCCCTGCTGGGGAGCTGCCAGGGCCTCGTTCCCCTGGCAGGATCTGGTCATGTGCAGGGAGAGGCAGCCCTGGTGGGAGGAGCATCAGGGCTGTAGCTGGATTCCTGCCCCAGTAGGGAGAAGCTCCACGGACCCCCTGCAACATGTCTGCAGACCGCTGGGGGTCCCTTGACCACAGGTTAGGAACCACTTGCCTAGAGCTGAGCCAATGCAATTGTGTTGCTCCAAGTGCTGTAGGATAGCTATAGTCATAGCTTGAGATACTAAGTCACAAAAGGAGTTAGTTACTCAGGATTTGAATCTGGGATCATTTTAACTCCCCAAACCTTCATGCTTTCCTTATCAACATTGTTTAAAGTGATACTGGCCCTACAGCTATACAAATTTATTCAGTCTAGCAGAACTTTCCTTGGTTGGACAAAGCTCAAGTGTGTTGACCATCAAGTTGCATTTCCGATATAAACCATATGAAAGGCTTGTCTTTTGTACAGAGTTGCGGTAACCTTGGAGAGGAAGGGGTTAACACCGTGGTCAGTGAGTCCCAGAGTAGCCAATAGGAAGGAAGAAGAGGTTTTTGAACTGGAGCAGCAGCCTTGCTGTTCCTGTTTAGATGCAGCAGAGCTCCTGGAAGGATCAGGGAGAGGCCTGAGGAGGGATCCAGCGACATCCTCGCCAACAATAAGCTCAAGTTTGTTACTGACCAGGTGTGAGTAGAACAGGGAATGTTTATTTAGACATGGTCAGAATATTTCTTTGTTTCTGGTTCGTTTTTAGATTTTTCTGTGCTGAGCACATGTAACCTCTCCCCCTCCCTTGTAACTACCAAAGTTAAATTCCAGAGAAGCAACTCTGTGTTTCTTGTCTGTTCTTTTTAATTAAATATTTTACCCTTTAAAAGTAAGCTCTGGTTCTGTGTCCTGAAGGGCAGGAGGTTTGTGTGCATGTGCCTCAGACTGCACAGCCAGCTACTAAAGGGGATTCTGTCCCAGTTCCAGCCCATATCCCAGCTGGGGTTCAGTCGCTGTCCTGAGAGAAGACTAAAAGTGATTGAGGGTACCTCACAGGAAGGAAGTCTCAAGTGCACTTTCCTGGGTTTCAAGAGGGTTTTGCATTTGGGTGGTGGCAGCGATAACACTCCAAGGCCAGGAGTTGGTGGCCTTGGAGAGTTTTAAGACCAGGCTTTAAGGCCAGAGTGCCACAGTGGGGAAACAGCCTTGACAAAAGTTATTTTCAGTTGTAACATAAGTAGTGTTCCTGTCTACCCTCAGAGATCTCTAGCTTGAGCACAGTGGTGTTCTAAACTCAAGCTAGCTGGCCTGTCAGGGCATTGGTTGAAGCATGAGTGTTGCTGAGGCTCAAGCTACTACATGCTGTGCGGATGCATCTTGATTCCACCTGAGTGCTGATAGGTCTCTAATAAAATCACAAAATTCCCTTTGGGACCTTTCTAATGTTTATCTACCTGTTTTCTGGTTCAAGACATTTCTATTATATCTCACCATTTGTCTTTTTTGTTTTTTGGTAGTTTTGGGGTAAGGCATGAAGCCCAGAGGACAGCTGGAAGGGGAGTCTTTGTACTTTTGTTTTTCATTTTTGCATTGCATTTGATGGGGGAAGGGAAGGAGCCTGCAGGGTGAAGAGCTGGATGCCTGTTGGCCCTGGCTCTGGGGCAGGTGGCTGGTGTACTCCAACCAGGACCCCACTGTGGGAAGTGGCTGCTATACTCCCTTAGGGCACCTCTGGCCCACAGGTGGAAGGGGTGTAACCGGAGCGGTTGCTGTGCACCAACCAGGGAGCCACTTGGCTTGACCATGGGAGGAAGGGGGGAGTGGCTGTGGTGCTTCTGAGTCACCTGTTGGAAGAAGGGAGCAGCTGTAGCAGTCACACTCTGGGCTGTTGACCTGGTGCAGCTGGGAAGGCTGTAGGAAGGGTACTTGTGGGCTGTATCTGGGCACTCACAGGAGGTAGTTTGCCCCCCCCCGGTTTAACGACTCTAGGGTACAGAGAATCCACCAGCAAGTGAGTCGTGCCCCATGCTCCAGAGAAAGGGGACAAACCTCCAGAGCCTTTGCCGATGTGCCCTGAAGGAAAATTCCTTTCTGACTCCAAATGTGGTAACTGGTTAAACCCGAGCATGTGCACAAGACTCACCACACAGACACCCAAGAAAGAATTCTCTGTAATAAGTCAGAACCCTCCCATCAAATGTCCTGTCTTAGGCCATTGGCATGTCTACCACCAGTAGTCAAAAGATCAGTCCATTGCCAAACTGCACTGTAAATTTATCAAGCTCAGTTTTGAAGCCAGCTAGGTATTTTGTCCCCATTGCTCCCTTTGGATGATGATTCCAGAACTGTAGTGTGAAGCCAATAAGAATGATGTCTGGTCCAGGACCAGAAATAAAAAGTCTTGCCTTGCTGCCTCGAGTAAGCTCATTGAGGAAGGAATTCACTGGACTAGGGAAGATCGAAGCCGTGAAGAACCTGTACTTCCAGGGAAAGAAACACAGGTCCTGGCCTGATAACTCCTGTAGAATGTCTCCATTTTCTGAGGAGCTGGACTGGCTGTTCAGCAGCATCTCAAGCATGGAGCCTGAGTACAGCCTCGACACTTCAGAGCCCCTCTGCAATGTGAGTGGATTCACAGTGAGGAACTGGAGGCAGGGTCAGCACCAGCCACAGCAATCTCGGCTGGGTCAGAGCAGATGTTCACCGCTTCCAGGAACAGTCAGTCTTATCTCGTCCAGGACCTATTTCAGGAGGAGATGGAGAAACAGACGGAGAAGGATGCAGCAGAAAAACCAGCATCACCTCAGTTGGGTAAGGCGGTGAGTGGTTTGCCCTTGTTATGGCTAGGGGGGATATGACAACATAAGGGGTCTGTTGTCAATTTAGTATCAATCTCTTAATATTGTGGGGAGGAAAAATGCTGTCCCTCTCCCCTGCTCCTGCCTACTGTGCATATGTTGTCCAAGGTGGATTCTGCATGGCGGAAAAAAATTTTAAGCATGCAAGCTGTAGTTTTTCACGACACATACTGCTGCAGGTGTGCAAAGCTGCTGTTATTAATACAAGCCGAGCAATTGTGACAAATGCAGCAATGGGGGTGAGACAAGCACAGCTACAAAATGCATGTACAGTAATGTGCTTTTTCTCAGGCTGACTCTAGCATTATGTTTTTGGAGGCAGCCAAAGCTTTTAAAGAACAGCACTATTCTAGGACACAAGTCCACTGCATGGCCTTTGGTGGCATTAAGTCCAGAGCATTTGCAGAGTCTCCTGGAGGGACAGGTCTGCGATCTGGTTGCCAGGGTGGAAGGGCACCCTGTGGTGGTTCTGAGTTACTGCTTCTAGTTTAGCATCTTGTTTATATTGGCCCAGATTAGTTCACGAGTCACCAGTCTGCCCATCACTTGCAAGAAGATGGAAAAAGACAACAAGCAGTTGTGTGGCACTTTAAGACTAACACATTTATTTTTT
>ML681994.1:12257392-12283272 GCA_007922195.1 Podocnemis expansa | reverse complement strand
AAAGCTTCATAACATGCATGGATGGTAATCTCCTAGGGTCCTGGAACATGCATCCCGAGATCTCAAGCAGGTTCACTTTTTCCATTGCCACCACAACTTAACATTAGCACAAGAACAGTACTGTTCTGCTATAACAGGCCCATCCTCCCACGTGAAATTCCCCAACTCCCTTCTTAAAAATAAAATAAATTTTAAAAGGGTGCAAATCTATAAAGTGTTTGCCTTTGTATCGGTGTGGGGAGGAGAGAATGCTGGGACTGAGCAGCTTCAGAGTAGAGAAATGCAAAGATGGAGGAGAATGAATGCCAAGGAGATATAAGCTGCGACTCTTCCCTTTCTGGGAAGTTAAAGGGGAGAAACTTTGCATTTTTTCTCCCCTCTGGACAGAAGGATAATGTACTGTTTCATTGTTTTTCAGGGCCGTCTGCCCCAGTGCAGGTGGCACATGCACCAAGGAGACCACTGGAAGTCAAATCAGGGTCCAGAAACTCTGAAATAGAAGGAAAAGGACAGCCTTCTGATAGTGATGCACACAGTCAGACTGCCTATTTGAGCTCCAAGGAGATGCCAAAACAGGACTAGCAGAATCAGGCTGCAGCCGAGGGGAGCTGAATGTGGGAAAGATGGCTGCAGACTATGTCACCCATGACTGCACTGTGAGGGGAGCAGGACCATCCAGAGTAGCAGGATCTGTTAGAGCATGTGCTGGCACTGGTGACCAGCAGGTTTCAGTACAACTGGGGTTTAGACCCTTCCAGATCAGCATCCTGCTGTTGCCTCTACTCCTTGCTAACATGTCTGGTACCCAGTGACCTCTGGCTGAGGGGTCTCAGTGCATGGATGGGAGGCACATGGCCAGCTGTACCCTATGACACATTGGAATTATACTCTGATATGGTACTGCACCCCCTGTGCACTTAAGTCTTCTGACAGCTGTCTAGCAGTGTTACTCACTTCCAATAAACTCTTCTGCTGTTCAGTCCCTTTGTGTGTAAATACTGTGAGAACAAAACAGAGAGGAACTGTAATGAACTGCCTTGGGTGCAGGGGCTGGACTAGATGACCTACTGAGCTCCATTCTAGGAGCTCTGAGTCTATGATTTCCACAGGACAACACATACACAACACATGATTCTCATATAGGTACAGCGTATGACAGTAAGTGCTTAGATTTTATTTTTCTCTTTCTTCATTTCCCCTTCCAAGTCAAGGAGTTCCACACTTCCCTAGCTCTTCCAGACCCAGCCTCAACTGGTGTGCATTTTGGTTGCATGAACCAGTCTTGTAATGTAGCATTGTCATAGCCCCAGTCCTTCCCAAAGTATTTCCTCTTAACCTCACGTATGTTGTGCAGATTGTAGCATGCCCAGCTGTCATGAGTGGCCTTATAAAAGCTCCAGTCTGCATGGTTTTGTAAGCTATGTTATATGACCATCAGTCAGCCAACTACATTTTTCATCATCATGCTGCAGCTGTAGATGGGATAATTAAACCTTCTGCTAGATGTGCTAACATCAGGGGAGGGCTTCATGAGTCATGACAGTAGGTTGGTTTCCTAGAATAACAGGGGATACAGACTTCCTATTGCTATCCCACTGGATAGGAATAAAGACCTAGCTTGTGAAATTTCAAAAAGGCAGACTCTCCAGAATATATTGGCATCATGCTCTCTACTGGTTCATCCAACAAATTTGCGAGTGACCCTCTTTCCATGATCAACCAAAGACTGTTGAATAGTAGAGTAGTAGTATTTCTGGTTTGCACAATCATGTGCTCTCCATGGAGGGTGCAGATAATGGGCACATTTGTACCACCAGTGGTGCCACCACAGTTCAAGTAGCCTATTTGCTCAAATACTGTGGTTATTTCACAGACATCTCCAGTCTTCACCACCAATGGTTTAACTAAAATTATAATTGCTTTGTAAACATCCATCACTGCAGCACTGGTGGCTGACTTCCTTTTGCCATACTGATTAGCCACAAGCCTGCATTCGTCTGGGTAGGCAGCATCCAGATAGCAATTACAACATACTTCTGTAGTGGTGCAACCAGTATCATCTGCTTATCCTGGTATTGAAGTGCTAGAGACAGCTCCTTACCTAGCTCTCAGAAGCTGGTGAATGTTCAGCATCCACTGCAGATCATCCCAGGCCTGCAAGACATTGGAGTTCCCCTACTTGGTAAGTTGTAACAGATGGCCAGTATAGAAAGAGCTCACAGCTATGACAATCTGCCTAAGTGCTCTCTCCTCTCACCCTTAGCAAAGCATGCTACTTGCTGCCTTGTGAGGGTAACAGGCTGCTGCCAAAAGGTTTTGTTCCATGTTTCCTGTCCTTTATCTTCCTACTCTTCCCATTAATTCCAACATTTGGTACAGGTCATTGTTCTGAGTAAGATCCTGATCTTCCAATGGGGAAATGGCCCCGGAACATAAAATTGGAAGCTGTGTACTGTAATGGGTTGGCAGCGTAATACTGTGCCTGTCCATGTGCCTAGATGTGTCCAGTTGCCATACTACACCACAAAAGAGAGAGCAAGACTAGCTCTAAGAACCAAGGGGTATGCCTCTGCAAAAGGCCAAACACTTCACTTGGTTCATTACAGCACCAGTATGCATGCAATAATTTTAGTATAGCTTTAGTATATCTTTCCTGTGCTAGCCTTTAAAAGTGCCACCAGACTCCTTGTTTGTTTTGCTGAACTAGACTAACACAGATTTCCTGTGTGGATGTTGTCACCCAAACTCGGCTGGCTTAACTGGAGAAACTCGGATGTTGTCATTTGAGTTAACTCTGCGGTTAAAATCTGCCTTAAGAATGTGGGTCTTTGTTGCCATCTGGTAGCCAGTTAGTATAGGAGCTTTATGAGGTTCCGTCAGTCCTGAGCTACAGTAGTCCTTTAGTTTAAGTGGTAGAAATGTGAAATTTTAATTGTCAAGGTCCTGGATTTGAATTGTTAGCCTAAACAACTTTGGTTTTACAAAGCTCCTCTAGCTTCCTCAGCTTTTTCAGGGAGGATAGTGAGGTGTGTTAAGGGGTATGGGATAGTTTGATGAGGGTGCCTAACTACATTTCTTCTAAGCTTTTAATTGGATTTTTTTTTTTTTGGCAAATTTTGAATAGTTACGACTGGCAAATACTACTATAGGTTTCTATCTGTTGCGTTTTATGCATATTAATAGTTAGTACAGCTTAGGATAGGTGCTTTAGCAGTAGATCTGCAAAACAGTTTTGAAATGAAATGTCCTTTGCTTTCTCCAGTTAAACAAAATCAGTGAGTCCAAACTATGGGCCAGGTCCTTATCTGATGTAAATCTGCATGGCTGTATGAAAGTCAAAGTTTCACTTCAATGGAAGTGTGCTGATTTACACTAGTTGAGAACTGGCCCTGTATATTTCAGTTATATCAGAAATTTCTATTAACAGGGTGATGTTAACTGAAATAAAACCAAACATATTGCTAAATCTTTGTAAGATGATCAGAGAAAACATTTAACATACTGACCCTTTACGATTTTACTCATTTAGGTTCGTTCCTTTTGTCCACTGTTGCCAAGAAAAGCCCTTGACAAGGTATATTGGCTCTAAGGCTGCTGGGAGTCAGCTCTGATAAATAATGCAGCTAATCTTCCAAGCCATGGTTCGTCGTTTGCACGTTCCTTCTCATCAAAGGGAGAGAACATCTCTATAGAATTAGTTATGCTTATGTTGTATTAGAACAGTACTATCATATGTGGTGTTTCTTAGTGATGCATTGGAGGTGGCTGTTTTTAACTGGGTATAGCTGAAGCATTCTTGCCTCAGTCTACCAGAAAAACAAACCTAATGTCAATAATGGACTACTGCCAAGACTGTTGTGCTTTAAAATTAACAGGCGTCCAGTATTGTAACATACATTAAGGACTCCAGTCATGCAGCTTTTTAAACAGATTCTTTGTTAGTGCTCACTTTAACCAAGTAAACAAACATGACTTTTCTATTAGGAAAGCAGGCACATTACTGGTTTGTGTATAGTACAGCTTAAGGTTAATTACTGGATTTTGGTTTTAATGTTTCTTTTTCTATATCTCCTATTATAGCTCATAGATGATGATTCATTTTTACAAGGTAATGTAGTCAAGTAGGAGGCAGTTCTGTTAAATTTAGCATAATAGCAAGGTACCCTTTACAAAAATAAAATGCTTGGCTGCTGTTTGATGTAATTGCTACTTAGCTGAAATATGAAGAAATGATCATCCAACTGGGAATTGAAAATGCTCTCATTCAAGTATTTTTTATTTGAATTCAGGAGAATCTGTCAACTCTGGGCTGGTTAGGGCTTATGGCAAAGTTAGAGTTTACTTTCACAGATTCTGTAATGGGCTAAAGTAGATGAGAGGTAGTCTATCACATGATTTTTCTTCTCTTACCCCTAAAGTTTCAGACGAGAGAACATCAGTATGAGTGCCTGCTATTCTCAGTTGTTTCTCTGCATGTCTTTTACTTTAGAAAACACCAAATGATTGCAGTTGCAGGGCTGAAACTTTTTCCTCTTTTTGTTGCCTGTCAGACAGAGTCCTGTTGTAGGTAATGGAGAGCATTCCTCTGGCATTCCTTCCCCATTTTACAAATTGAAGCTGCAGCCAACACTTCTTCCTGAGATAAAAGAGTAAAATCTTCAGACAGAATGAGCTGATGTATCTGTGTTTTGTTTATATTGAACTAATTTGAATGCTACAGAGCTGCATCCTTTTAAAATCTGATGGCAGCACACTTTTGGTATCTAATTATGAAGAATAGGAGGAGACCTATCTATATTTCTGAGATAGTACTTCCCCCTGATACTTGAAGTCATTTTGTGCACTTAAAAAAAAAATTAAAATATATTTTGCTCATTTTGTTTGCCAAAAGAAACAGCTGTCTATTTTGTCATCTAAAAATTTATAGCTGTTAATCTGTGCTGCCATAGAGATATCAATAAAAAACATGCAAGCTAGGATTTTGATAGTATTATGTGCTCTTCCACAAGGCTGATCCTCAGCTTCAGAGTCCTCAAGGTATCCCATCATTTGGGCAAGGTCTAGAGCAGTGGTTGTCAAACCACAGGTTGTGACCCATTGCTGGGTCGCAGACCCGTGGTTACTGGGTTGTGGCATTCTGGCTTGGCAGTGGGGGGGTAGTGGGAGAGAGGAAATGGTGGGAGCTGGAGATCTGAGCAGCCACCATCCAAGGGTAGCCTCCCCCAGCAGCATCTGGCTCTCTTCACCAGTTGCTACAGACTTTCTCTGTCCTCCAGCCCCCTGCCACCCTGGGGAGATTGCTGGGCACTGCCGCTACAATAAAGGGCTGCCTCGCTCCGGCACCCATGGCTCCCTCCTGGCTGCCAGCGAAGTGTGAGTGGCTCGGCTTGGCTCCGCGCCTCCAATGTGACGGCTGCCCACTGTTTGGCAGAGTTGAGCTGCATTCCAGGGTCTGGTAGGGCTTGGAGGCAGCTGGACCCCTTGCCATGCACGTGCCTGATGCCCGCCCCGCTCCCTCTGCCCTGTGTCTCCTGTCCATGTGGCACTGGCAGCAGGGATGAGCAGTGGGCAGGGCCGTGCGGCACTAATCATCATGCAGGGAGTGGGGTGGCTCAGGCACGTGCGTGGCAAGGGCTCCAGCTGCCTCCGAGCCTTCCCAGCCCCTGGAATACAGCTTGACCCTGCAGGACACTGGGCAGCTGAGATGCTGGAGGTGCAGATCCGAGCCACTCACACTGTGCCGGCAGCTGGGAGAGAGCTGTGGGTGCCAGAGCAAGGCAGCTCTTTACAGCTGCATACCCGTGCTGCACCTGGGAGGGGGGCAGCTGCCCCTTGCTCCCCTGCTGGCCGGTGCACATCCGGGGAGGAAGGGGGTGCGGCCAACCCACACCCCACAGTGGAGGGCTGCCATATGGCAGAGGGGCCTGGAGTTGGGTCCCGAAGAAAAAAGTTTGACAACCACTGGTCTAGACAATGCTGGTGTCTCCTTTTGTAAAGATGTGGGTATCTGCGTGAAGTCTTAGGATTCTGGTCTTGGCTTTTTGTGTAGACAGTGTGTCGCAATATGATTATGTGTGGTAGACGGAGGGATCTTGGAATGTGAAGAAGTGGCCGGAAAGTAGTCATGTTAATTGGATTAGAGAAGGCTTCCTGTTGGAGAAAGCAGCACTGTAATTATTATTCTCAAGTCAATTAAATCCTTCACCTTGTTATCTTTTTTATTTTTTTTAAGGTAATATCTTAAGGATATAAGAAAAAGCCTGCTTTGAAACCTTCACTTGGCTATATATTAAATCCTCTATTGTGTTTCTGTTACATGATGGCCAGAAATCTTCAAAACAGCTTGCTCAAGTCTAGAACTCTCTTCTGAAAAGATACAAATTGTGGGTAGAAAGCTCCGATTAATGGTAGCTAAACTGAAATAAGGAGGAGGAGTACCTTCTGAAAAAGTGTGTGCGTATCTAAAAATCCATATGAAATGTAATATATACACGCACACTATATGTTGTGTCTATATTGCTTTCTGCATGACTCAAACACACAGAGTCATTGGGGTTACTGAACGTGTGTCCAGTATGGAAGAAGCAGTGCTGGGCTGGTTCAGTAAATAGTCAGTAGTTAATATGGAGCTTGACAACTCCAACATGGTGCGGAGATAGGCTACCATGCTGCCAGAGATGACACATAAAACAGAAGACCTGGCCACTTTGTGGCCATTCAAATTCCCGCAGTACTTTTTGCAAAGGAAAGATGAGGGTATTGAGCACATTGTGGTTGGGCAAGCAGAGAGAGGATGCTCTTTTCGTTACTGCTCTTGGATGGGACTCACCAGATAAAGGCTTTTTTTCTCCTCTACTGTAAATCTAGGGTAATATTTTCATTCCTATTTGGGATGTGTTGCTTAATTCTTCCGTGTTGGTAAAGTGATTTGAGATCATTGGATGGACAGTGCAAAAGAGGTGTGAAGTATTGTTGCCAATATTGATGCTGATAATTTTGTTTTCTTCTCTCTAGGTTTATAAAATTTCCCCCAAATTCTCTTTCTTGGTGACATCAGGTCCTTTTGTTTACACGGCAATCGCTGTCATAAATGTGCTTATGAACAGCAGCCTCCTTCAGGGTCCTGCCCCTGTCATCCTGTCTCTGGAGCCTTCTTTTGCCATGCCAGATCCCAGGTTCCAAGTTCACACAGGTGAGTTCTTGGTATTGAGTAGAGAGAGGGAGAGAAATAGCAGAGTGGATAAAGGCTTTACTCTAGGAAGAAGGGATGGTCTTTTATTAAGATGCAAGATAGGGAATCAAAAGATCTAGCCTCTACTCCTGTGAGGCCTAAATCATGAATATTAATGAAATAAATTGAGATCTTTGAATGGAAAAATGGTATATAAATTCAAAACACAGTTGTCACTGTTATTTAACTAGTTAAAAAAAACCCTTTTACTTGGCAAGAGGTAAACGCTGTTGTTCTGTTCTACTCTGTACTTCATGCTATAGCCAGTGATGTTGCTAACTAAGTTAGTGTAAAGAGTCCTACGCCACCCATTTATTTTTATTCATTCTTTAAGTGGTTGGGTGATTTTGCCATGGTGCAAAACAGCAGATCTGTCTTCATTCTCCAGGGCTGTTAACCATTTGCAAACTGTTGCAGGCCATTTACAAATGCAAACTGTTGCAATGGAAATACAGAACCCTGAACCAGGGGTCTTGGCAGAAACATAAAGGAGAAATGTATTTTGTTCTGCGGTATTTTGCTTTTAAAATCAAGGCATACTTAATTATTCATATAATTCTGAACTGTATTTTTGAACTTAGTAATCTTTTGTATTGTTTAAAATTCTAATTTTATGTAGCGTCTTTCATTTAAAAAAACCTGCATTTTGAAATATAACACCTTTCACTAGCTGTATGCATGCACTAATTATTATATATTTAAAAATTTTGCTTTCTAGTCCTTTTACTCTGGCATCTTTCACCTGTGTTTAGTTAGCATGGATGTGTGTGCATGCACAGGTGCATATGTATATAAGTATGCTTATGTTTGAAAGGTGCGAGACTGGTCTCAAGGGATACATGGTAGGGCAAAGTTAGTCTTTCAGCCAAACTGAATACTAGACTTGATGATCAGTCTGCAAAGAAGATTACTGCTAGTCTTTTTCAAAGATTTTCATTGAAATCTTGAATAATTCAGGGATTGCAGAGCTTCAGATGACTGATTCGGTATTAGAGTTGTACGAAACCAGACAGTTTGTGTATCATTGGGATCTTTCAGTAGTAGGTTTTCTTTGTTTTTGTTTTGGCTGCAGAATTTAACAGCAAGTGAGCCTTATTGTCACATCAGATTTTAGGGACAAGAAAACCCTCTGCAACGATACAAAAACAGTTTCTGCAGTAATTAATTCCATGTTGTTTGGATGTTCAGCTGCCATGAGTGCAGTCTGGGTTTTATGGAAAATTGATTTATTTCTGGTGGGGGTGACCCCTGCTCCCTCACTCTCTCAAGTGTAAATACTGTACTTACTAGGAATAACATATACACTTTGTCTCCAGTGCTGCAGTTTGTGCCTCAAAATGTTGAGATTGGGTTCTGTAACTTCAGCCAGCGCATAGAAAAAGGGCTGACAATGGCATTCCTGGAAGTGAGAAAACATCCCCAAGATGGCTACAATTTTACAGTACAGGTAAGAAGACTAGCATGCTCTGAGAAAAAAAAAATGCCTCGATTCCTCTTAACCTGCTGTCTGTCATTTTTCAGCATGTCTTTAGTATTAGATTAAATATTCACTGGTTATCTTTAGTTTGCTAGATCATGTAGAGCTATGGTAGCCTCTCATTAGTAACTGTGTGTGTGTTTTGTTTTGTTGTTTAAATTTTTATCTAAAAAGCTCACTGCACTCTTCATCACTCATTTTGAGTGGGTGATCTAGTGGTAGGTTTATTCTGAGGATAACTAATAGACTATAAAGTAGTTAGGTTCCAGGGTTCATCAATAGAGCCCTGCAAATTTGCAGATATCCACATTATATCCAAGGATATCTGCATCTGGTGATACAATGCGGCTGTCATCATGCCATTTCTTGCAGATGCAGGTTGAACTCTGGTCCCCATATTTTTATCTGTGCAGGGATAGAATCCATTAAATATGTGGATATCCACGTTAAATCCTCACCCCCAGATACGGTGTGGCTATCCACAGACCAATTATTGCAGATTGGATGCAGATCCACATATTTGTGTCTGCACAGGGTTCTATTCATCAGTGTTTACACCAGTGCCAGGTACCCTTAGTAGCTGTTATCTGAACTGTAGATCTGGAAAGAGATGCATCTTTATTAAATATTGTACCCAATAAAATGGCTTCAACTCACTGGATATGAACTATGAATCAAATTAATAGAACATGTCACCCTGTTTTCTGAAAGTTTGTTTATTCTAGCTTTGCTTTAAAACTAAAACAATAAAAAATTGTGCAGCATGAACTGATCTCATTAACAGTATAAAGAGGATCCGATCAACATAAAAACAAAATATATTTTTACAGTGAAGAATATATGCAAAATACTATATAATTAGATATTAAGTAAGTAGAAATACTTGGGTTAATAAAAATGGCAGTTTAAGATGCCATAGTAAAACGTGTGAAACAGCTTGTGATACTTGTAATTTACCCACACTGAACAGTCTAGCCTTCTGTTTTTGATGGATGTGATATATTTATGCGAATGTGGATGCTGGGTGCAGCTCCAGGGAAATACATATAGAGGCACGTTGGGAGGTCTGATTACATCTTGTTTCCACCCATCTTTGGCTCTAGCAGTTCAAAGCATAGTGATGTGACCAAGGACAGCTCTCTTTCCATAGTATTCATTTACCTTATATCAAGAGTCTCTTCCTATCTGTTCCACTCAGGTAAGGCTTTATTCCCCCCCCCCCCCCAATAGCTTTTATTTTGCTGACTCTGCATTTGAATTTTATGTGGACAGTTTCCTTAAGTCATTTTCTGGATAGCAGCTTTTACATCAGCATGGATTATAACTTGGTTTAAAGGATAAGTCTTGGAAAGCAAACAGTGTAAAGGTAACTCTGTGACCCTCCTGATGAGACAATGTGGCTGAATCAGTCCAGAATGGATGCTACTCAAACCTTTTGTAAGGCATCTCACTTTATATTATTATTAAGAAAAAAAAATAGTAGTGCTGGGGTGGAGAGGGAACAGAAGTTTTGATTTTTGGTCCTCCTGACTTCTTCTAGTTGTTTCTTTTCAGATACTGAATATAACTCTGAGCAGGCCTCATGTAGCGTTTCGGCAGGGCCCTGTGAATATCGTCTTTGCAATTCAGGATAAATCTGGATTCTTGAATGGGTCTGAAGTCAGTGAGCTGTTGAGGAACCTATCTGTGGTGGAATTCAGTTTCTACTTGGGCTTTCCTGTGCAGCAAATTGCTGAACGTGAGTATTTCATGTTATTAAGGCTGCAAAAGACTGTTTTTTTGTGTGGTGGTCTCTGCAGTTTCATAATTTTCCATGTAGCTGTTAAGTCTGGTTAATCTCTTTAGCATCTAACTTCAGTCCTTCCATGCAAATCTATACATCTGCTGTACATCTCTCTTTCTGTGGGCACATAAGCTATCTCTGTGTGACTGTAGCCAGGCTAACCATTGTGGTGACATTAGGATTGGCTCACACTGTAATGTGCAGTGAAAGGTGGGGAGGAAGTGAAACCAGAACATTTGTCCACAGGCAGCTAAGACTTCAGGTTGGTTTGTTTGAGCATAAAATAAGATTGTCTGATGTTCTGCACTGTGGTTTCAATCTCTCTAATAAATTATTGTTGCTTCTATAATTGTCAGGAGGCATTTTTCTTTACTCATTTGCATGGGCTTAGTGTGTCTCACTCTCGCGTAGTCCTATAGTTCTTACTTTTGTGTGCACCTTATTCCAATGCTAGGAAAAGGAAAGCCTGTGGTGGTCAGGAATGCCTGAGAGTATGTAATAAGTTATTTCTCTAATACATAGATATTTATTGTGGATTACGTCTTTCTAGCTTTAAAACTATATCTGATCATACAGAATAGGCCTAGTTTAGTTCTCCATCAGTCCTGGCTGCTTTCATATACTCATTGTCACTGTTTTCATTTCTGGCTCTGCTTCAAACTTGTGGTGACTAGGAGATGGTAGGCTTTTGTACCTGCGCCCTTCATTTGTATTTCTGTCAAGTCACATATGATATATTTGTGGGCTTTTTTGTTTTACTTAATTTCTTGTTGAGAGCCCATGTCCTGTCACTTCAGTTCTTCAGGATAATGAAATGAGAACAGAATTTCTAACCAGGAGCAATATATCCTAAAAGACAGAGTGTTTGGTTAAAAACCTTATAAAATACCCAAATGCACTCTGTCTTGGGTTTATGGTATGTAATGCAATTTTAGAGACAACCTTGTTGGCTCTGGGGGGCAGGGACAGTCTTTTAGGGTCATTACATTTGTAAAACAAAACACTAGAAGGATCTTATTCAGGGGTACAAGACAATATGCCATGTTTACTGTAAATGAGGAATGTCAAAAAGTCATCAAGCTGGTGTGATATAATTACCAGTTCTTTCTTTGTTCTGTTTGAGCCAGCCTAGTGGCCAGCTAGGCAGGGAACAAGGAGAGAGCTAGGTCTCTGTCATTTGCAAATCTGGTGCTCCAAGATGATGGCTGTAGGACTAGATCAAAAGATTCCATGTTCTTACTTGTGTTTTATACTTGCTGGCTCTCATGTAAGTTTATGGGACTTGCTGTGCCATGCTGTCTCAGAGCTCCTGCGTGATCATTGGTTACTGGTCACTTGCAGACATGGCTTTCGTCTTGCTTTGATTATACTTTGTTCTTTTCTTTCTGAGATGGATTTTCCTTCTTGCTTTTCTTCGGGGATTTGTTTGCACTGTTCAGTCATTAAGGTGGCGCTTAAATTTCATCAGAACAGGCTGGCATCCGGGACTGATCCCATCACATACACCCTTCATTCACACATCTTGTTCACACTTTTAAATGAAATTACACAGTATATGCCTAAACCAAGTTTAATCAAAAATACAAAATTGAGTATGTTGTTCAAGATGGAATTCCAAATTCACAGTATAGTGTCTCTTTGGATATTGGTTATAATATCATTACGCAGAGTTATGTTATGATATTAAAGAACAGATATACCATATCGACTAACACAGACTCTAAAGGTAAATTCAGTTCATTTTATTTATCTGTGCCCCCTACAGCAGGGTGTCAAACATAGGGCCTGCAGGTCAGGTATGGCCTGCGAACCTTTTCCATCCAGCCTGCTACTGCACTCCACAAGAGTACACTCTCTCCATAACAGAGAGTGTGGTCTCACATACCCAGTGCACTCTCCATGATGCTGTTAGTGTGTACAAGTCTCGTGGCATCACAGCTTTGCTGGGTATGTGAGACTGTGCTCTGTGAGACCACACTGTCTTCCGAACAGACAGAGTACAGTCTTGCAGTATTGAGGAGCATAATCTCATGTACACAGCAAGCTGCGATGCCACAAGAGTGTATGTAGGCCCTGATATTTCAATTTATGAGATGTACGGCCTGCTTGAAGTACATTTAAGTCAAATCTGGGCTGCTCAAGCAAATGAGTTTGACACCCCTGCCCTGCAGGATATGTCTGCACTGGAAAAATACCATGTGGTAGAGTGTTTCAGAACCTAGGTCGACTGACTTGGGCTTATGCTGTGGGGCTAAAAATAGCAGTGAAGATATTTAAGGTTGATTTAAAGTTGAGCTGGAGCCTAGGCTTCAAATCACTCCCCCTCACCAGAGATTTCATTGCTCAGGGTCCAGCCTGAGGCCTAGGGTCTCCCCTCCTCACTGAATACTTGTATAAAGTGGTTCAGTAGATTGCCCCCCCCCCCAGCCAGGTCACCATGTAAGGTCAGAACAATATAATTATGTGCATGATGATTGCTTTAGGCCAGTGGTTTTCAATTCGTGGTCTATGGACCCCTGAGGGTCAGCAGACCGTCTAAGATTTCCAAAGGGCTCTGCACTTCCATTTGAAATTATTTTTAGGGTTCCACAAATGAAAAAAAAGGCTGAAAACTACTACTTTACCCTGTTGTATCTGGTATCCATATGTACAATGGCAGATTGAAGCATACAGGTAAAATTTTTCCTGCAGCTTTGTCTCGGGCAGAATAATTTATTCCTTCATATTTGTCGTCCCTAAGGATTTTTCCCATAAAGACCAGTATTTTATTTTATTGCTATGAAATGCAGCATAGTGTTCTCTACCCTGTGCAAAAGCATAGCCACCATGAGATTTTTTCTTTCTTCAACAGAAAGACTTAGTCACAGTGTTGGTTAAGTTAATCATAAAATTTAGCGTGATCACAAATTAGCCTGTCTTAACCTCTAAGAGTGGTGAACTTGAGCTTCATTGGCTCCTGACTCTGCTTCTGGCATACGTTACAAATGGGGAGCAGTCAACTGATATTTTTATATCTCTGCCTTCACTGATGTGACCTGACTAGCAGTCCACCGTGTTTGATGCATACTGCTAAGTAGCACAACATTTGCTTCAAGGGCTTCAGTAAAAGGTTGGAGTTGCCAATGTCTTTTGGGACTTGAGTAGTAAGATTTGAAGACGTCTTTAAAAATAAATTCAGATGTTTTAAAAGAAGCATAATCAGCTTTTGAGACAAGAATATAACAGACCGAGGTGGGGATTGGGGGTTGATGCTGTACACGACAGCATGAGGAATACCTTGTCTAGAGTCGGCCAGTACGTCATTTGAACAGCTCACATTCACTGCAGTTCTATCCAAACAGGGCAACCAGTTTTCGGCTTTGATCTCCCCAGTTTCAGAAGCTGTTTTCAGTCTTTTTGCCCCACCGTCCAAGTGCACTGTGTCAACAGAAGGACTGCAAGGCTTTTTCCATCCTGAACAGATCTGCTAACAGGTGGTTCGTTCTTAGGTATGGGTCTGGCAATGGACCATTCAGCATGCAGAGGGTAAACCTAGCTTGGATTCATCTTTGAGAAATCTCCCTAAGAATGTGCCCATGCCAGCTGACTCAGGTTAAGGAGCTGTTTTACTGCGGTGTGGTTGTTCAGGCTTGAGTTGGAGCACTGGTTCCAGGATTGTGTGAGGTGAGAGGGTGCCAGAGCTCTACCACTACACTGCAGTCAAACAGCCCCTTAATCTGAGCCCCAATAGCCTGAGTCGACTGGCATAGGTGAGCCGTGACCAGCCTAAGTGCAGTGGAACCATATCCTTAGAGACTTTTTCATTCTCTCTGTAACATTTTTACTCTGCAAATGTTAATATAGTTTGATTCAAGACTAAGGCCATTTTTCTTGGTGTGTGTATCTTGCAGAGTATTTCTAGTATTTCTAAGTTGCTAAAACTGAAGTCATGCTTAACGACTTTGTAAGCAGTGTTAAGGCTGTGAATGACTGTTGCCTTTTATGCAGCGATCTTGTAAGGGGACCAAGTCTTTCTGCTTTCATGCATCTTAGAGGGCAGAGTGGAAGGGCCAGTTTCACTGTCTGTGATGTGTTTTTCATGGTTGTGAAATTGGAAGAGCCCTAATCATGAGACTTGCCATAACATGATGATAGGCACTTTATGCTCTGTGAAGGTTAAACCATGTCAAATGAAAGGCTCCCTGTTCCAAAAAGAGTACTGTCTTAAAGGTAATAAAGGGTGCAGGCCAATATGATAAAATATGAGATGAAATGACGTGTATTTTATGGCTGGCATGTTTTAGTGAACAGGTGGCTGTCTGAATTTTCAGAATTCCACTACTAAGCAGGTCACGCTGCATTGCTTGTGTTGGGTGAGCTCCGTCCAACTTGCTGCTGCCTTTCATGTTTAGGAGTAGTTTCACGTTGACAGTGTTCCCATTGCTACTTAACCTTTGTAGGTGCCAGTTGTTGTTGAGGCATGATCTAGGCAATGAATGGTAAAAATGCAAAAACCAGAACATAGTTTGCCTAAGCACAGTGTGATTTAGGCTGGTATTTAAATGTACCTAACATCCATAAGGAGTACTGAATAACCCAGGCAGGGATGTGTGTAATATCTGTTCTTGTATATACCTCCTTCCTCATGCCAGGGGTTGTGCGTGCATCCCTTTCTTCATATTGGGGTCTTCCCAATTGCCCACTCCCTCAGGGCTTTGTGTGCTGTCCATTCACCTCTACCACCCTCATCCAGGGCCAGCCCAAGAATTTTTGGTGCCCTAGGCAAACTGTGACTTTGGTGCCCCCGTCAGAGGGCAATACTTTCATTTATTAAGAAATAACATATTAATATTTTTTTTTAAATAGAGGAAAAAATTCACTTCCATCATCCCTTAAAGCCTTGCACACTAGATGTCTGCCTAGTTCACCTATAAGCTCGGGTCGGCCCTGCCCTCATCTTTAGTATTTCTCTTCTGTTTGTCTGGAAGATTATTCATTCAGTGTGTCAGTGTCTTGGGCCATGTCTACACAAGGGATACGACTGGTACAGCTACAGTGCTGCAACAATACCACTGTTGGGTCGTGGTGCAAATGAAGAGGTTTTTCTGTTGCCGTGGGTCAGCCACTGCTCTGAGTGGTGGTAGCTAGGTTGATGGAGGAATTCTTCCATTGAGCTAGCCACATCTACATTGGGGCTTCTTTTGGTTTAATGATGGCACTCAGGAGTGTGAATTATGGTGACCTATGTTTCACGTTGAGGCCAGGCTCTGGTCTTAACTGTAGTGGAACTTCTACTTTACAGTAGTTGGGAGGATGAGCAGAGATGAGAAAGAGTGTTATAAGATGTTAATGGCCAACTTAGTCTGTAGACAGTTGCAGAGGTGATTGAAGCTGTGGCTCTGTGAAACAGATGACGAGGGATCTAGGGACAGGTCTACACTATAAACTTACGTCGGTATAAGTATGTTCAGGGGTATGATAAATACACACCCTTATAGCACTGCAGTTATTCCAAACTAACTTCCTAACTGAGCTTCTCTTGTTGACCTGGCAACTGCCTCTAGTGGAAGTGATTAACTACACTGATGTGAGAAGCTCTCCTGTTGGTGAGGTAGCATCTCCAGTGAAGTGCTACAGTGGTGCAGCCTCTTAAGTGTTGACCTGCCCTACGTATTCTTGACCCTTTCACGTACCAGTTAATTCTGTGTAAAGTTTGTTATGCACACAGGAATTGGCATAAATTCAATCCTTTTTCTAGCACTAATTAAAAAGAAGCATATATCTTACTGAATGTCAAAGTAAAACTGTTACTGTGTTTAAAAAAAGGAAAGTAATTAAACACTCTAACAGTTCAAAGTTTTATTGCCATTGGCAGATGGTTAATTATCTTGTGATCATCCTCTTCTTGGGCTTTGGAAAACACCAGTGCAGCTGCAGTTTACACATTTTCTTTTTGCAGGATGATATTTTTAGGCTGAGGTGAGTGAATTACCAGAGCAAATAGATTTGCAGTCTCTAGCTATACTGAGCCGTTTCAATTCATCCTTTGGTTTAGAGCAGGGGTGTCAAACATGCAGCCTGCAAACCTCTTCCTTTTGGGGCCATCTCTGTCTGTCTCTCACACACACAGAGAGAGAGAGAGAGAGAGAGAGAGAGAGAGGTGTCACATCCCGAATGCTCCATAATGCTGCAAGAGTGTCAAGTCTTGTGACATCATGGAGCACTGGGTGTGCGAGGCTGTGCTCTGGGAAACCACACTCTCTCCTTAACAGAGAGAAAGTGGGAGTGTGGTCATGCAGAATGCAGTCACGATACACAGTACTCGTGATGCTGCGAGAGTGCCATAATATTTTGATGTACGAAAGGTACGGCTCACTTGAAGTACATTTAAGTCTTATCTGGTCTGCTGTAGCAAATAAGTTTGACACTCCTGTTTTAGAGGAACCATGCAGCAATATATATGAATATAAAAAGTGGGGTGTTTCCTGTTTATACATTACAAAAGGAATTTTTAGAAATGTATGTAAAATCTAATTCAAATAAATAAAGGCCCACATTCTGATACTTTTACACACATTAACTATTCCTGTACTTCTCAACATTGGACCACAACCTGAGTATGCATCAACTGTGTGACACTGTTGCAAAAAACCCAAACACCATTAGGGGCTGTATTAACAGGAGTATTGTAAGAAAGATATGAGAAGTAATTCTTCAGCTATACTTGGCCCTGAATAGGCATCAGCTGAAGTACTGGGTCCAGTTCTGGGCATCACATTTCAGGAAAGATGTGGACAAATCAGAGGAGGTCCAGAGAAGAGCAACATGAATGATTAGAGGTCTGGAATACTTGACTTATGAGGGAAGATTGAAAGACCTGGGTTTGTTTCAGTCTCCTCTTTTTCAGACTAGAGGGGACACAATAAGTTTTCAAGTACCTAAAAGATTGTCATGAGGAGGAGAGGGAAAAATTGTTCTCCTTAAATGCTAATGATAGGACAAGAAGCAATGGGCTTAAATTACAGCAAGGGAGGTTTAGGTTGGACATTAGGAAGACATTTCTAACTGTCAAGGTGATTAACCACTGGAATAAGTTGCCTAGGCAGTTTGTGAAATCTCCATTATTGAAAGTTTTTAAGAGCAGGTTAGATGAGCACCTGTCAGGAATGGTTTAAGAGGGTGCTTGGTCCCGCCATGAGTGCAGGTGACTGGACTTGATGACCTCTCATGATCCATTCCAGTTTCTATGATTGGTCCTACAGAAGTCTCTAAATAACACTACTCATGAGGCAAGGTGCTACTAAACTGGAATAAGAGTATCAGAAAATGTTGAATTTGAAGCAGGATTTTCAGCATAGCGGTATTTAATTTAATTTAGATGAGAAAAGACTCAGGGAAGTTACTTCACTACAGAGCATTAAGACACAGTTTAAAAAAGCAAGATTTGAAGTATAGATGCCATATACCTAAATGATCTTTTGCATTAGGAGAGAAAAGAGTGATCAGGTCTTTATTAGTCAAAATCTCCAGATTCTGAAAGGTAACATACTTATGCAGGCAACTACAGTACACTTAGAGCAAGGCCTTAGCTTCTTATGCTGCAAATAAGACACACTAAATAAACTATAAAGTTAATCATTTTTCTGTTTAAGTGCCTATAATGGTAGCACATGAACTAGTTATAGTGCAGTGGTTGGAACACAGAACCAAAAGTCAGGATAGCTTGATTTTTGGTGTTGACTAACTTTCTGATCTTAGGCAAAGTCAGTTTAATTTTGTGGGCCTTGCTCTTCTTATCCTTCTAATGGGTTTTAAAAAATTAATCTTCAAGTGCTTCAAGAGCTTCAAATGATTCATGGAAAACTTTAACAAAGGTATGCCCCTTCCCCCTCACTATTTTCATGAAGTTTCAATCTCTTTTCAAGAAAATTAGTCCAAACCTCTGTCCTTACATATTCACTAGTGCCTCTTTACTTTGCTCTGAATGGGAATATGGGATGAAATCCTGGCCTGACTGAAGTTCATCAAGGTGTTTTAATTAAGTTCAGTGAGGTCAGGGATTTCACCCCTGAAGCTTTGAGCAAGTTATTTGGGCAAAACTTGAGCTAATGAACAGAAATAAAACCAAAAAGCTATGAGATTTGTCATGGAGTTCATTTATGATTTTCATAGATCAAATTTGATCTTCACAATTTTTAATGTGTATTTTATTTCATATGACTTGGAATACAGAATAGGTATGCTCAGTTTTATCTTCTACATTTAAGCCTTAACATTTCTGCCTGGCTACTGTCACAAGAAAAAGATATTCCCTTTCTCAAAAGAGCCGTGAATGACTTACCTAGAGTCATCCAGTGTACAGCCTGATTTTAGCGAGCAAAAATCTCTTGGCTTATATTGAAGACAAATTAGGCAATCAGGCTTTTCTTAATATTTGTAGGAGCAAAGGTCTTAGATTAGCGTATTTAAATATTTCAGGTAATTAATGTGACAACCTTCGTCACATGCCTTTCATTCATGAATGTGAACCAGAAAGCTTGCTCTTTATACGATGTCTTTGTCACTTTTGTACAGCACTAAGCATTATATTGTATCAGCAAATAAGATGTTCACTGTATTAATGTGAATTATGAAACAGCATCTTTTCTTGTTTTTGTGTTGTTAAGTTTACAGTTCTAATGTATGTTTTGTCCCCCATGCTTTTTTCTCTACAGCCTTTTATTACCCTCAACTGAATGTGTCACAGCTGATGAAATCTTCCTGGGTGAAAACAGGTATGTAGACTCTGTAAAGGTAGATGGCTATGTGGTGATTTTTGATAGCCATGACCTAGGTAGCATATATTTTTGAGATTGCTTGCTCTTTGAGGTAACAAGTATATCCATAACTGAGTAAACACCAATACTAAAGAAGCAACGACCTGGAACTACTGGGAAGTCTATTTGTTTTGTGTAGAATGAACAACTACAGTTCCTTGTTTATTTGCTCAAAATATTATATTAAATTTAGAGTGCAGTTTATTCAGAGTAGGTAACACCACTTGGGTATACAGAGGGAGCAGTATAAACTAGCTGCCATGTAAGCTGGACATTGATTTATTTAATTTTTTAGAGGTTGGGTTTTTTGTTTTTTGTTTTTTTTAAACCTTTTACTAGTTGATTTATTCTTGGCAATTCACATCAAAGTGCAGAAGGCTGTGAAACAGAATAAAAATAAATGCCATATAATTTAAACACTTTTAGGGACCATAAGCAGCTCCATCCCTTTTCACTTTTCCCCGATTAATTTCCAGCAAATTGCTCTAGTTCAAGTCATGCCCTGAATGTAATCCTAAAACACTGGGAAGTAGTGTTTTCTGTAAATACATCTGTCTGCTATTTGTAATTCTCAATCTATTTGAATTTAAAAGATGATGAGGAAATTCTATGATGTTTTCTGAGTTTAACTGTTCTTTATCACTGATAATTTATATTGTCTTCTAATCTGAGATACTTCATCTGTGATTAGAGCTGGTGGAAAGATACTACGTATTTTTTTTGGATGTGGAGGGGGAATAATTTTTTACTTAAAAATAATTCAAAACCAAAATGCAAATACTTGTACTGAAAACCAAATTTTAGAAATGAAAATTTTAAACAAAAATATACAGATTTTACACAAAACTGATTTTTTTTCCCCTGAAATTTCACAAACAGGTAAATCCTTTTCCTGCACTTGGGATTGAGAAGCACACTGAGATGGTGCTAGTCAAAGACAGCTTCTTTTCTGTACTTCAGATAGGTCACTAAAGGGCTCATTGATTACTCTGTCCTTAGCTAGGGGATGAACTGCTCCAGCTTTGCAACTGATCAGAAACAAACACTATTATGTGTACTGAATCAGTTGCCATTAATCATTCAAATCATGGGGGTGGAACTAGCGATGGAAGTGATGGTGCTTTCAGTAAGGACAAGTGCAGAGTCCTGCACTTAGGACAGAAGAATCCCATGTACTGCTACAGCCTGGGGACTAGCTAGCTAGGCAGCAGTTCTTTGGAGAAGGGACCTGAGAGTTTACAGTGAAGAAGAAGCTGGATACAAGTCAATAGTGTGCCCTTATTGCAAAGGTTCACAGCATATTGCGATGCATTAGAAGGAGCATTGCGAGCAGATCGAGGGAAGTGATTATTACCCTCTATTTGGCATTGTTGAGGCCACATTTGAGGTATTGCTTCCAGTTTTGAGCTCCCCACTACAGAAAGGATGTGGATAAATTGGAGAGAGTCCAGAGGAGGGCAACACAATGATTAGGGGACTTAAGCACATGATTTTGAGGAGAGGCTAAGGGAACTGGACCTGTTTAGTCTGCAGAAATGATCAATGAGAGGGGATATGATTACAGCCTTTAACAATCTGAAAGGGAGTTCCAGGGTGGATGGAGCTAAGCTGTTCTCAGATTAAGTCTATACTGATGGTGGCAAAATCGCTGCCATCAGTGCAATCTTCTGGGATCGTTTGAGCAGTCTGTTTAGATGCACTCGCTTGATCTAGAATTCGCCAGAGCAACTCCAGCTTCGGAACTGGTCTATCGGTAAGCCGACTGGAAGGCATTTCTAGTTGGCTTAGTGTAGTATGTAGGGAGTACTTAATAAGTCGTCAGGATGATACACAAGTTATTTTATGTACTTTGCATATCTCCCATTGGCTGGAGCTGAAAAGTGCGGCAAGTATAGACTAGGGCTCAGTGCTTGCAGATGAGAGAACTAGGGGCAACAGTGTCAAATTGCAGTGGGGAAAGTTTAGATTGGATATTAGGAAAAACTTTTTTTCATGAGGAGGGTGGTGCTGCACTTGGAATTGTGTTAACTAGAGCAGTGGTTTTCAAACCACAGGTCAGGACCCAATACAGGGTCACAGACCCTCAGATACTGGGTCACAGCACCCACTGCTACCACCACCAAAAGACTGGAATGCATTGCTGAAAGATGTAGTTGTTGGATTGTGGATGTAAAAGATTTTTTTTTCAACTGGGTCCTGAGGAAAGAGATTTGAAAACCACTGATCTAGAGAGGTGTGGAATTTCTATCCTTAGAGACTTTTGAGATGCACCTTGACAGAGCCCTGGCTGGAATGATTTAGTTGGGTTTGGTCCTGCTTCGAGCAGAGGGCTGAATTAAATGACCTCTAGAGGTCCCTTCTAACCTTACTATTCAATGATATTATAGGAGCCATTGTAGAAAGCAGGAGAGTGAAACAGTGGGTCTCTCTGGCTCTGAAAGGAGCCAGAGATTCTCCTGGAATCTGGCCCACAAGATGAAAGGAGCCTTTCTCTAGAGAGACAGAAAGAGGGAATGATTGAGAGAAGAGTGGGCAGACTGAAGTTAATAAACCTCTTATTTTTGTGTGTGTGCAATCAAGGGATGGGGGTGTTCAGTAAGATGAAGCCCAGAAAAAGCAGCCTGAAATGGAAATGCAGTAAGAAAGTCTCTGGGGGACACAGTTATGGCTAGAGGCTGCCATAGAGAAGGCTCAGAGGGCTATAAGCAGAAAGCCCGCACTGAAGAAATGTAGCAGGTCCAGACAAGGAGTTCAAGCCTGCTGGAGAAAAGACCAATTCAGTAAGAGATCAGCTTCAAAAGGACATGGTCCAAAGTAGAAGGGCAGCTGTCCAGCACAGAGAAACTGTAAAGACTTTAGGACCCTACCTGCATGTGGTTCCTTGAAGGGGAATATGTGGGCCCATGGAGATTAGACTGTGTCTGGATAAAAAAAGGGCTACTGAGCCCAGTAATTAGTGTTTGAATTGCTAAATATGGTATACTTTAAGGGTGATGTTTAGTGTAACCCTTTTAACTGAACTGCTGTGATGGCTCTACTAGTTGGAGTGCCTTCACCACTTGCCTCTCTGGTTATCAAAGCCACTCATGCTAACCAATTTCTGTGCACCACTGCTCACATAGCTTTAGCTCAGAGCTGTCTGAGCGAAGGAGAGGCAGGTGACAATTACACATTCCCCCTTTCTGTTTTCTACTTGTTTTGTTCTCTCTGTCCTATTTTATCTTCCTGCTTAAATCTCTTGTCCTTGCCCACACCAGCTCCGTGATTGGTGAATTCAAAGTACAGTTAACATTGAAAAGCATGTAATTTGGAATTGATTATAATTTTGAACTTTATACTCTCCTTTGTGTTTTCACAGGTACTGTATATTTCCATATATTTAGATATTTTGAAGGTAGGGCTACTTCATAACTGCATTTATTCTGGAGCAGGTTAGCCCCCCATGAATTTCCGGGAACCACTGCAGCCATTTTCTTTTTTTTCCCTTTTAGTTTCCCTTTTTCCAAACTCATGCATTGCAGTGTGTAATTTTCAATGGAGCTGTGTGGGATTCACTTGTGACTGTTTCAGTGCTTTGCTCACATTGTCCAACAGAGGGCACAAGAGGGGGATTCAAGACCTGCCACTGAAGTTGCATAAAAGGCACTGAGAAGTAATGCTTCTGACTAATTGATTTTGTTCTTGGGTTACTTTTTTCCAAACAATGTAGTTTTGTTGGGTGTTGTCGACCAGCAGATTGAGGAGGAAGTGTTCCAGGCTGGGATGGAGCGGAAACTGGCTCAGCTGTTAAATGAGGCTTTGACTAGAGGGCGAATATGGAAACGGGCCACATCTGCAGGCAACAACATTGTGCAGGTACTGAACGATCAGAGTGTGTGTTTGTGTGTGCACATCTGTGCATTCCTTTAATTGCCCTAGTGCTTTTTTAATTAATAACTGTGCAATAGCAGTAAAACAACTGGAGTGTTAAATGTTTATAAAGTAAGTATTGTGATTTTTAAAAACATTCCTAAGAAGCAGTTCTTGAAAGCAGCCTATTTAAAGAACTGACTGAGTTTCTCATTTAGTTCAAATGTCTTGTAAAGAGAGAGACAACATTCTTCAGGTTCAAAGACTGCTCCTTCCCCTCTCCTCCTTTTTTTAGCCACAAAGTTCTTAAACCGCTTCTAGATACTCTATAGTGTTTTGTAACGGTATATAAATATGAAATAAGATAATGTGACTAAATACTGTCTGGCATATGTGCTGTGTAGTCAAACAGAATAATATATTACGCCTTTTAACTGCCTATTTTGGTCTGAAATTCTCAGGTATAGAAGTTGCAGTGAAAGAAAGAATTAACTACACTTTTCTTGACATCTGTGACAGGCCCTACCGTGCTCTGATATCTGGATACTGTTGGCTCTCTGTGCCTTCACTGAAGCTTATGGTGTTCACTCAGACAAAAGCTACCTTCAGGCTTTAGAGATTTGAAAAGTTAACCTTTCTTTAGATTTCTGGCTGTCACATATGGTGCTTTATTAGTCAGATCAACAATCTGAAACTCAGTCTACAGTTTTTATAGGGAAGTTGGTTAAAAATAACTTTGCCAGCTAATCCATCAACAGTTGACCTCACAGTCGCCATCCAGGCAGTTCAGACCTATCATCTTCCTACAGTATAACCCCGCAGTTTCCCCTTCTCTTTTAAGTTCCAGATGTTTGAAGGCTTTTGGTCTAAAAGAAGCATCTGTTCTAGTAGTAGCTTTTACTTTATTCCCTTTTGCACAGTTATGATTCACTATGAATACAGTTCCCTGTTCAAATTTTTCATTTTCCCTATTGCACACTTTCCCCTTTGCCTCTTAATATATAATAAATCTTATGTTTTACCCACATAGATGCTATTATATTGAAAATATGTATAGATAGGCTACATGTAAAAAGTTACTGTTTTACCTATTATGTAATAAACCACCAGTTCTGTATTGTTTGCATACATAGGTCTCAGGAGAGATCCCTTTCTAGCTATAACATTGTATTTCATTGGAAGAGAGCACAATGCTTTATAATAGAGATGTTTATACTTCTGTTATAGTCTATGGGCCAGATCATAGGCCTCATCTGCCTTTAAAAATTAGCTCAACTTAGCTGTGTTGCTTAGGACTGTGAAAAAATTTGCCCTGAGTCCAGTAGTTCAGTTGACTTAACCTAGGTGTAGATGCAGCTAGGTTCTTCCATTGACCTAGCTACCAGTTCTTAGAGAGGTGAGTTCCAAAGGGGCAGCCGTGTTAGCCTAGTTCAGTAAAACAAATGAATCCTGTGACACTTACAGACTAACAAATTTATTTATAGCATGAGCCTTCATGGGAGAAAATCCCAGTTCCCCAGACACTTTGAAAATGGAGCAACTTATAGAATGGGAGGAAATAAATGCAGGGAAGTCTAAGTCATGGGATCAAATCAAAGCTGCTGTTAAGATTCAAACACTGGACAACTGCATTTTGAGGAAGATGAGGTCAAATCACGTTGTAATGAGATTAAAATCCAAAGTTCCAGTTAAGCCCCGAAGCAATGCAATCAAATTTACAAATAAATTTGATCTGCGCAGCTTCTTTTTGAAGCCTGATTTGATATTCATCTGTCTGAGCATTGCATTTAGTAAATCATAAATGGAGTGATCAGGAAGATTGAAATGCTGACCCACTGGTTTTAGAATGTTGTGATTTCTGATGTCAGTTTTGTGCAGAGACTGTCCTGTTTGGCCAGTGTATAAGGTGTGGGGGCATTTCTGGCACATGATGGCGTAAATCACATTGGTGGATGAGCAGGTGAATGAACCTTTGATGAAGGAGCTAGTTTTATTAGGTCCTGTAATAGTGTCTTTTGTGCAGATATGTGGGAAAAGTTGGCAGCGTGGTTTGTTGCAGGGATATGTTTTAATGGTTGTTAATTGCTGGTGTCTGCTTAAAGTTGGGGGCTGTCTGTAAGTGAGGCAAGGTCTGTCTCCTAATAAAAAAAATGTGTTAGTCTTTAAGTGCACAGGACTCAGAAGGGTGAATTATCTGCATGGATGGGGAGAATCCCCTTCTGCAAGCTGAGGAAGCTTCTGCACTAGTGCGCTACATGTGCTTTGGCTGTATTGTAGACATGGCCCTTGTTACCAATTCTGTTCCTTCATATTGCTCACTGCTGCAAAGGATCTTCAAGCTTCTTTGACTGGGCAGCAGCTGAGTATTTCCGTAATGGGTGAACCATTATAACCTCCTGGGCAATCCACAGTCTTTGCATAATACCCTAAAGAGACCTGCTTTTCATTTACTCCTTTTACCATCTCAGCACTGCAGCAAACTTCCATAGCTAATTATATTAGGTGAGGGTCATTTGGAGAAGGGATGGTTGAAGGGCGAAGAGTGCTGGTAGAGTGCAGGTTTGTGGCAGCTGTTCTAACAGTAAGTGCCTGTAGATGAAGGAGGAGAAGAGTGTGTATAACATCTGATATCCTTGCTTTTGTAGATTAACGTCAGGTATACTGTGTATGTAGCAATCCTGATCTCTTCATAGTGAAGGTGTGTGTGTGTGTGTGTGTGTGTGTGTGTGTGTGTGTGTGTGTGTG
>ML681994.1:12128346-12243484 GCA_007922195.1 Podocnemis expansa | reverse complement strand
GAACATATTTATCTATCTCATGAGCTTTCATGGGAGAAAATCCCACTTCGTCAGATGCTTTGAAGGCGATGTGGGATTTTCTCCCATGAATGCTCATGAGATAGATAAATATGTTTGTCTTTAAAAGTGCCACAGATTTCCTTGTTTGTTTTGCTGAACTAGACTAGCATGGCTACCCCTTTGGATCCTGGGGACCTAAGTTACAGTTGCTTTGTAAGACTGACCTCTGCCCCACAGTGCTGCATGCTGTTACCCCATCTACTTTCAACATGCTTATATGGTGCTTGAACTTGCAAAGTGGTGCTCCAGAGGCCACTTTGGGACAGTCCATGTGGTGCCTGCTCTGAAAGACTGGTCTGGCAGCCAGAAACAGGACTTCAGGCAGGGCCCTTTATGTTGCTTGAATCCCTTTATGCACCATAAAGGAGCTGGAGCATGGGTGAGGATCTCAATTATGAAGTTACAGACAATGGGGAAACGGGATGGATTATTTCCTTTATGTGAAATATACAAACTTACGTAATTTAAATGTTAATCTTTTTACAAGCTCTCCCTCTACTCCCAAGCACGAGGAAAACCAACAAAACTCATTTCTTGTTTGTGAATAAAAGGTCTAGTTACTGTGTGAAGCAGTTCTTTGGATCACATTAGGTGGGAGCACAGCTTAAGTCTCCTTTCCTTTGATTGAATGTCATAGATCTCATTTTTATTTACTGATGTATCAGTGATATGTGTAATTTGACTTTTTCATTGTGTGTCAGTAGAGTTTCATTAACCAGATGTGCAGGAGCATTAGTATAGGAGATCCCTAGTATACCACTCAGTGAGAGTTGGGGAGAAGGCTCTGAGGTGAAGAATATTTAAATACTTAGTCAAATGAAGCATAATGTGCTGTACATAAGAATTTAGAGTCTAAACTGTGCACCTTGGTAAGAGGAAAAGGGTTAAAATGTATAATGTGTAATATAAAATCTACCGCTAGACTTGGATCCATAATTAACATTATTTCTTTTCTGTGTAGGCAGCACACAGAAAAATAGGACACAGAGACTGGAAGGGGGATTTCCTGGATCACTGAGTCCAGTATCGTTTTATTTCAGGCAACCACATATATAATCCTGTTAATAAATTTAGCAGCTTCCATTGAAAACTAGCTAAGTTGTTCAACACAGTAGTACAATGTCTTTTTCTTTGGTAGCAAAAGCTAGAAAAGTCAGATATAATGCAGCATGTGCCTGGTCTATAAAGTTTGTTGCAGAAAGATTTTTGTGGGGGAAAAAGTGTATTTGCCTAGTAAGGTAGTCATTTTGAAAATATCAGTAACTGGATCACACATGGTTAACAAATGGTTTTTCCACTCTAGTGTCATAGTTTAGGTTAGCTCAGTTACCCTTTATTATTATTATGTTCTCTGTCTATTAATGTGGTGTAATATGTGTTTGGGAATTGTTCATAAAGTTGTAAGGATAAAACAGCATTGGTGTGTAATTTACAGAAAATGTTAATGGCTGTACAAACTCAATTGTGCCTTCAAGTTTGTTCTCTTTTTGTATCTTTTTAACTGAAATTTCAGTTCCAAAGAGTGAGTTAATACAGTCTGAAGATTCTAAATCACTAATAGAAAGCATATATGCTCTTTTTATGTGTTTTGTCTCTCGTTGCCGTGAATAAGCCCACAGAAACCAAAGGAAAACTTATTATAATGAAAGAAAGAATGAAACTGACTATACTCTGAGTGCTATCCAATTTGCAAAGTAAACAAAATGGAAAAATAGCTGTCATAATTTTCCTCTAATCTCTTCTGGTTATAGCAACTGGCATTATTACTTGCAAGAATAATATGCAAAAATAAATTAACACAAATATTACTTTGTTTGAAATTGTCCATTTAAAATCACAATTCTGACTGAAAATATTTTATCTGCTATTATTACAAGTAGCATCTACAATTACTATAAATGAAACTGACTAGCAGAAAATAGTTCTATTTTCAGTTTGTTTGCTTTGTGTGTAGTCAGTTTTATTGTGTCTCCTTATATAATGAGCTTATCTTTTGTTGGTAAAGGCTTGCACATCATAAAGGGAAGGAAAAACATTTGCTAAATAAATAGGCAAGTTCCAAATGGGTAGCTGTGTTAGTGTAGTTCAGGAAAACAAACAAGGAGTCCTGTGGCACTTTTGAAGGCTGACTAATTTATTTATCGCATGACCTTTCAAGGGAGAAAATTCCACTTTGTCAGATGCTTTGAAGTGGGATTTTCTCCTGTGAAAGCAAATGTGATAAATAAATTTGTTAGTCTTGAAAAGTGCCACAGGACTTCTTGTATGTTTCAAATAAATTGGGAAAATTTGATTGTGGAGTTCAGAGAGAGGTGTAATACTGTTCATGAAAATACTGTTTAACTTGGTTTTAGAAGGTGGCTGGATTTCAAATTGACTATGTCCTTTTAGAAAGGCAAAGGTACAGGGAAGAATACAAAAGAATACAGTTGTTGCTAATATGTCAGTCTCCTGACGTGTTCCACCATATCAATTCAATTTATGGCTCCTCCTGAATAGAGGTGACTAATCATGTCAAATGGTGTGATGGAAACCTGTTTCACTTGTAACTTAAGCACAGGCCTTCAGAATTGAAATTAGGTTTTGAGACAATTGATCATTTGTCCCACACTTGCGTTTCCTGGCCAAGATGTACATGAAGTAATACATTTATCACCTTGCTTATCCTGCATAGTCCATTTCTTATAAATGTAGTTCTTTAATAATTAGAAGTGCAGAAATGATTACCCCTGAAGTATTAACAATTTTAAAAATATATTTATAAAATTCTTCTCTCCTTACTACCACCTCCTAACTCTGCAGCTGTGGATAAAGTGAAAGAGTCATCGTCTGAGTCTCAGAATAACAACCTGTGGATTATTGTCGGTGTGGCAGTTCCAGTGGCTGTGGTGCTGCTTATTATTATTATTTTATACTGGAAGCTGTGTCGAACAGACAAGTTGGAGTTTCAGCCAGATACCATGAGCAATATTCAGCAGCGACAAAAGGTAAAAGGGGATGGGAAAATCTATTGGGAGTAGTTAAGGTACCCTGAGCACTCATGAATGTGGCAGTCTAGGGAACATAGTGTCTTTAGGTGGGAAGGTGAGATGCACCATTGTAGACCCTTTCTGCAATCAGGAAAAAAAACAACCGTGGAACTGCTAAGAATTACACAATAACACAGTCCAAAAAAAATATTGAGTGGTTTCCATTGCTTTTCCCTTTGTCTGTTGCATTATCTAATGCTGTATTATGCCCCTAGGATCTGTCTTCCCTTGGGGAAAAGCTAGGTAACAGGTTGACAGAAACTTGCCTATATCAGTTAGTCCAGTGGTTCTCAACCTTTTGTGGGTTGTGACACACTTGGCAGCATATTGCTACTCTACAGGACACAGTAGCCCACTCCCTCCAGGCCAAGTCCAGCCATCTCTTTGGCTCTTTGTGACACATTTACTGCTGTGTGGTGACACAGTAATGTGTCCCAACATAGTGATTGAGAATCACTGAGTTAGTTCATCTCCCTACCTTTATTCCTTGGTAGAAGGATGTCCTATTATTCCTTCTAGGTGCAGGTACCTCTAACTTTGCCTGGACCATCTCTCTGTCCTATGAATACCTCATAAGCCAGCCTGTCCCATCACCCAGTTGTCCCATTCATTCCTGGAAGTCCTTGCAATGTCAAAACTTGCTTTAAGGCTCCTTGGACTCAGGCTGTTACAAACTAATAAACTATTTTGTAATGTATAGTGCAGAAAGCATGTATTTGGTCCTTTCAAGTTTCTAACTTGCCTTTGCACATGGATTTAGCTTTCTGAATTGGTAACTAATACCTCTTATCACTCCCACGGTTCAGTTAGTTTTTCCCCATCACAGATGACAGTGTATGCATATCATGAAATCTTATAACTTGGGCTGAGTAATGGGTCTGTTCTTGGGCTTGTATGTGTGGCATTCTGTATGGTTTTGTGTGTGTCTGTATGCAGAGTTATACGCGCGTGTCCTACTGAGTGGACTATGTCAGACTTTGTTTATATCAGTTTCCTGTCCTGGCAGAGCTGTTCCTTTAACTTCCTGGACAGAGAAACTTTTGTTTTTCAAAGCCAGTATACTGAGCTTACTCCTATTGATGTCGAAGTGTGCAGTTGGTTAGCAACTTAAAACTATTTACATTGCAACTGGGGCTGTAATTTTCAGCTTGTGGAGATATGCCCATGACACCTTTAATTAAGCTAGTTAACTAAAAATAATAGTGATACTCTGGTGGCAAGAAGTTCAGTGCAGACTGTCTAATCCCACCTAGGCCCATGTGACCACACTGTACTTACTAGCCTGTGCCACATTGTCCTTATTGCTATTTTTAGTGATCCTACTAGATCAAAGCTAGAATGGATATGTCTACATGGGCTGAAGACTACACTCCTAGCTGCAGTGTAGATGTAGCCTAAGTATTCAGGCACAAATTTTTATGTGGTATGTGCGAAGTTTCCCTCCAAGAGTTTTCATGAGGCAAGGCATTTCTGGCTTTGCTGTGTTTCTCAGAAGTGGGAGAAGATTTGGAAATGTAAAGAAGCAAATAAAAACCACCCGAAACAGCCACTCTGCTATGACTCAGAACTGACTGATGGGTAAGTGTATTGTATGTTGAATCACAAACCTCATTTTCTCCAGAAACCCGAAGTGTTTGGTGTTCTTCCACCCAAATGTTAAGCGTAGCAAACAATACATGAACCCCCTGTCTTGCACTGAGATTAGTAAAAGCAAACTTTTATACCTGTGTGATGTTCTGAGCAACTTAATGGTTTTCCACATGAGCTCTGGGGTCCATTGTAATAGGTTGTGATACAGGACTGGGGAATTAATTTGTGAGATTGAGCAGAATGAGCACTGGGTATTATGTGAAGTCACGGAGGGTTAGGCCATGAATTGATTGTGTATTTTTTTTTGAGTGAAACTACCTAAAACTGTAAACTCCTAAATTATGAATCTAGTATTTTCATAAAATATGCATTAGTACAAAGAGATGAAAGAAAGACATAAGTAATATAATACCCTACTTTTTCTTTTTACTTGCTGAACAAAAGAGAGGACAGAACAGTGTGCCTGAAATATTTGTCAGTATAAACTCTTGCTTTCTTTTGCCATGGACATCAATAAGGGTATGTCTACACTGGAGCCTTAGGTCGACTTAAGGAAGGTTAAGTTGACCTACAGGCTCCTGCGGCCACACTGAGCTTTTATTAATTTGACTTAAGCACTTCCTGAAGCTGACTTCAGAACACCACCTCTTAAGGTTGACTGAACACTTAAGTTGACTTAAGCCAGTGTAGATGGGGAAAGCCCGTAAGTCGACCTAATTGGCCTCAGGCAGTTGACAGGAGTTTTCAGTGTGGACTCTCTAACTCGACTTAAAGTCAGTCTTCTTAGGTTGACTTAACAGAGCCCCCAGTATAGCCATACCCTAAGCTATTAGAACAGTCACATTCATAGTACTGTCACCTCATGTTCAGTCAAATGGCTTCCCCTGTAAAAGCCCTGTCTGTACAAAGTTAATTAAAGAAGGGAAAAACTACAGAAGATGAAAGTGACCACTTCTAAGGTAGTGAGAGCCATTCAATTGCAGCTTCCACTTACCTTGCAGTTTTAGATTTAGTTGCAGAATCAAGGTGAACAGCAAATAAAACCTTAAATAAACTTCATCTCTTTGTTATTCTTTTTATCCTGGCTATGTTAATATATGATCGAGGGTAATGACTAATCCTGAATAGGAGTTTAAAATTCATTTGAATTTTGATGTGTAATGAAAGATAATACTTCTGATAGGTGTATTTGTTAAGCACCAAAAACATGTTAAGGTCAGAAGGGGTAACTATGTTAGTCTAGTTCAGCAAAACAAACAAGGAGTCCTATGGCACTTTTAAAGACTAACAGATTTATTTAATGAAAGCTCATGTGATAAATACATTTGTTAACCTGTAGAAGTGCCACGGGACTCCTTGTTTGCTAGGGTCTGTGCCATATAATAAATAAATAGAAGATACAGTTCCTTCCTCAAGAGAATTAAAAATGAAATAAGAAGGCGCTTGAGAGACTTAGAGGAGGATTGCTGATTTAGGGTCAAATTAACCCCAATTTTGATGTTTCTGTGCACATCACATTTACAATGAAGGGACTTTCACCACTAGCATATATGGAAGGTGCATAACAGCGTCTGACGTTTTCCAGAAATTTTAGAAAGACATGATGACTGGTTACTTGAAATCTTGCAATGTGACATATTGCGATAGAAGAAAAACCCAGCTTTTTCTGTTGTAAAGTTTAGCAGGATTTGAATAGTTGGGGATATATCCAGAAGCATGTGAATCCATTTCTTGTAAAGGGCTTTTTAATTTGTTTTAGTTTTGTTTGTTGTTGCATTTTATACAAAATACAAAGAAGGGGAAAAAAGAACTGGCAATATGTAGTTATTCTGATGGATCACTCCCAGTCTGGGGTACCTATGATATTGTGTACCCCTGCTTTTCTTGGAGTTCTGTATTTGTTTTAATTTTTAATACTTTCTCATGGTGTGCCAACATTCATTTCTTTTTTATTAGAGTCTAATGAATCTGTGTTCCAGCAGGGGAATCTGTAACTTCAGTGCACACTTGTATGCTCTAAATCCTCTATTTTCTGTTGTCTCAAGTTTTCTGTAGAGAAGCAATATTGTTGACTAATAGGCCAGAAACAGCTTATGTCATGTCTACTTCGTTTTGAAAAAATCCACACGCTACAGTATACTCAGTTTCTTTTCCTTCACTGTTTCCATTATACTTCCTATATTAATCACTAGACAAAAGTCTTGCATTTTTTGTTCATCTTGCTTCCATTGTCTGGAGAATCTGCAACATTATCTTTTAAGGAAGTCTATATAAGCACAAAACTATCATACAAGCTGGAAAAAGACCTGCAAGATCATCTAGTCCACCCTCCAGTGCCAGTGGAAGATTCTCACTATAATACATTTTCTAATGCTTTTCTGAATCTAATATTACATTTTGTAAGTGATGGGTTTTTAACTCCTTACAGAATTCATTCTCAGGAGATATTCACAGTTCCCTAACCTTAACCCCTCAGTTCTGAGCCATGGACAAAGGAAATGATCCTATCCTTTTGCTAATAGTAAATCAGCTTTGCACTTTCCTTAATATTGTGTCGTCAGATAGTTGTAGCAAGTTAGTAGAGGGAATTCCCTAGACTCTTGTTCCGCAAAAACATGGTGTTTGTGCCACAGAACAGTAGAAGCTTATTGTGCACAGAAGGTTGCTACGCAGCCAAATCAGTGCTCAAGTAATAGCACTGTTTTGCTCTGGCACTGTTTTTTCTATATGTCCTGTGTTCTTACAGTTCATTTGGTGGCATTAAATTTAAAAAAAAAAAAAAAAAAAAAAAAAGCTAAAATGGAGTGAAACAATGTAGTGAAGAACTCAGGTAGGTAAATAAATCATCTAATCTTCATTAATAATATATTTTTCTCCTTCCTTTTCACTGAGATTGACATTAGTTCCAGTGGAAAATGAGGTCCTCCATTCTACCTGTAAATAGAAGGGTGTAAGTAGCAGTGGCTTTTTTTTGTGAGATATGAAATGTATCTATACAGAGTATTTTCAGTCTGCAGGGAACAAGATCCTCATCAAAGTCTCATAAGCCTAGTTTAGAGATGAAAGTTGTATTTATGTAACTGTTTCCATTTAGGAATATGATTTTTTTTATTGTGTGTAGAAGCTGTAGTATGAATGCGGTTATATTAACTTAAAAGTGATTTATGCCAAAATATGAGAGGGAGAAGGTAGGTGAGATAATATCTTTTTTTTAATAGACTTCTGTCAGTACTACTAAGTACAAAGAGATTGATAGACGTAAGGGAGTTACACAAGCTATAGGCTACCACTTAAGATTGTTAAGCACAAGATGTCTAGAAGACACAAACAAAGTTTGTTGAGAGTGGATTTGAAAAAACCTCTGAACAACTAGTCTGATTCTTCTGTACCCCATAGCATAGCACTAAACTTATGCTTTACAAACATATATTATATTATTCCAGGGCAAGGGTTTAGATAGGAAGCCAGTAAATAAACCAAAATTACTGAAGTTGGGGAACCTGTTGCACATGGATGTATAGTTTTTAACCAGTCCCCCATGGGACTGACAGTCAATATGTGCAGAGTCCCGCAGCTGTCTCATTTTTATTGTTCTTTCACTGTAACAGACCCCTGACTAGAGAGAACAAAATTCTTGGATCCCAACAGGTTTATTACTGTGAGGGTGTACTGTGTGTAAACTGCTAGATAGTGAAGCAGTTTATTTCTGCACAATAAATTTTGCACCAGAGTCATTGCCATTGTTATTGTGAGCGGAGCCACCTTGGATCTGGCTCTGAGAAAAACACCTGCTTTTTGATCACCAGAGTTATATAAAGGGCACATAAAATATTCATGGCTGGCTCTGTAAGCCATGGCATTGTACAACAATTCAGCTTGATGTGATCAGTGTTGTCACATTGAATGAGAAGGATTTCATCGCCTTTGCAGGCAGAGAATGTGACATTTGTAAATGACAACAAAACGAACAAGGAGTCCTGTGGCACTTTTAAAGACTAATAAATTTATTTATTGCGTGAGCTTTCGTGGGAGAAAATCCCACTTTGTCAGATGCTTGAAGATGGGACCAAATGGGATTCTCTCCCATGAAAGCTAATGTGTTAAGTTTAATAGTCTTTAAGAGGGCCACAGGACTCTTTTGTTTTGCTGAATTAGACTAACATGGCTACCTCTTCGGAACTTGTAAATGACTGGATTTCTTCCTTGCTTCCACGTATGTCCACCATAACCTTATAACTAGATACACTTTCTTCACTGGAAGGGAATGGCACCTTTATGGACAGTTGGATTTTTGCTAAAGCTCAGTTTTCTTCTTTTTGAGAAAACAGACAAATGCTTTTCCTACCAGAACAAACCTTCTGTTTTGTGGTGGAGAACCTGCTTGTCCTGTAGGGTAGTGTTTTCCAACCAGTGTGCCGTCAGGCCTGAGCAGGTGCGCTGCAGAATTTTTTGAAAAACTACTCTGAGTGCTGGATTGGCTCATGAATATTCATGAGCTCATTCAGAGACTGTAAGGCTGTGTGCCTCAAAATAATTAAAAGTATTGAGGTGTGCCATGACAGAGAAGAGATTGGGAATCACTGCTGCAGACAACCCCCATCCTCTTCCTTGAAGAGGAAGAGGTACTGTGTGTTAGCTGTAAGGCAGCTAGGTTAAGCAGTACTGTTACTCTCTTTCTGATCATCCAAAAACTGATTAATGAAACCTGAGCTGCTCTGGATGCCCATTTTACTAGGCCTGTCACTTTGCCTAAGCTATACAAGCTCCCAAATTCGGTGGTATGGTTCTGAAGATGGTTTTAGGCACTGCCAATTGTTCAGGAAGAAGTTCTCTCTACTGAGGGTAGTCAATATCAACTCTAGAGGTGCACTGGATAAGTATATTGATTATTTAAAGGATCTTGTACATTCTCTTACCACTCTTTGGTGGTATGTACCACTGACTCTATAGCTGACTTGTTCTGGCTTGTTCAGTTCCCCCTACTTCCACAAGATGACCACATCTAAAAGTTCAGAGGTGACAGGACATTGAAGCCAATTCTGTGCCTTGCTCTGCTCTTTTTGTGCCACTCGAATGCCTCAACAGCAACAAAGACTGGCCCATCCTGTTGTTGGGAATTCTGCCAGAGGGCATTGAATAAGCATAGCTGTCTCCTAAATAACTCTCCCTGAATGGAGGGCCCTCTTCAAAGTGTCTGGTGAAGTGAGATTTTCTCCCACGAAAGCTCATGCGATATATAAATCTGTTAGTCTTTAAGTGCCACAAGACTCCTTGGTTTTTTGATTTACTAGATTAAAACGGCTGCCCCTCTGGAACATAACACATAAGGCAGCTCTGCATGTGAGGATGATTTCAGTCAGACAAGAGAGAGACTGCTGGAGAGAGAAACAGCTTGACTGATGATACTCATCATCTACAAGACTGCATGACCACTAACATGAATTTCTTCAAGATATTCACGCATCTACAGTCAGTTAGTGTAGCAAACTGTTTTCCCTTTAACAATCCCAGCAGTAGCTTTCAGTAACATTATAGCTTTGGAGTTGGTTAACTGCCTTTCTGACTCCTCTTTGGCATCCATGGATGACTTCATGCAATGTGTGATATTTAGCCCATCAATTAATTATTTTTCAGTAATTTATTTATTTTATCTGATGGAACTTCCTCCACAGAAGTTGTTTATAGTGACCAGCCATTTGAGATGGAGGATACCTACTGGAAAATAGGAGTCCCAGAAAGCCTCATTTATAAGCACTAATTATTCAGTAGCTAAAAATCCTTGCGCTTCATTCTCTTGAGGCTCCTTTGTTTGCAAACAAGACAATAAAAAAGTTAGGATCCAAAATATATGCTGTCCTCATTAGTTCCAGGAAAAACCTGTCAAAACGTTTATTGCTTGAAACAATGTAAGAAAATGCTATTAAATTCAGACTTATAGATAAATCAGACAGTTAAAATTAGTTTGACCTTCTTATCAGGAAAAAAAAAAAAAAGGTGATCTTGGGTCATATTTAACTCTTATTGATTTGATAAAATGAAGCTGTTACCGGCATCAGTGTTGACTTGATTCATGTTGTATATCACCCATAATGTGCTAGGCACACATTTACTAGACTTTTGCTGTGGTGATTATGGAACAAGTTATATCCTTTGTGGGGTGTGATAAAATTACCTTAGACTTCAGCTATTTTGGGAGCAGTCATTACTGATGCACTATTTAGTTTTGAGGTATTTGGTGCAGAACACCAGGAACTTCTAGAAGAATCTCTGGCAGCTCATGTTGCGATCGTAGCAGAGTGATGCAATGAATGCGAATCTTTCAGAACTCCTCTTGTGTTTTCATGATGGCCAAACTGACAAGCCAAATGATTGGTTGATGAACATATTTCATAGCTGTGTGCTGATACAGATGAGTTGTTCAATTTGTGAAATATTGTATATTAAGATTGTAGAGCTTTATCACAGCCAACTTTAGTATCTTTAAGTATAAATCAATGATAAATAACTTATACAAACACCAGACTGCCTTTGTTTATTGTGTGCAATAAAACCTAAGCAGTAAGACAAAAAAGCAATAAAGACAATGAGGGAAAAAACCATAGTCCTTATTTAGCCCAGAAGGAATGGTGTCAAATCTACATATAAATTCTAATGCTGGAGTTTCTCTTTGAAGCTTTGATTTGTTATCCTTTTTTTTTTCTTATTGCAACAGGTGACTTGACCTCACCTTCTTCAGTTTATATGCTGTTTTTCAGTGTTTTAACCTTAACTGCTTTGATTTGCTGTCACAGCCTGACCTAGTCCTATTACTTACACTTCCCTCCATTTATTTTCCTCCCATTATGTAAATTCCCCATCTTCAAAGCATCTGACAAAGTGGGATTTTTCTCTCACGAAAGCTCGTGATAAATAAATTTACTAGTCTTTAAAAGTGCCACACAACTTCTTGTTTTTTTAATAAAATTGTTGTAGCTTAGGCTGTTGGTGCTGTTGTGTATGTGTTGTAGCTGCTATGGATATTCCAGGTCTTGCCTTTCCACTTTGAGATACTGCAGGAACTAGGGCATGCTCAGTGTCAAGTGGTACTCATAGTTAATGCCTTTTAAGGAAGGAAAATAATGTTTTTCTTGGGTTTTGTGAGGTTTACTGAGGTTCACATTAACACTGGGTGATGGTACAGGAAGATGAGGTGTGAGAATGACATGAATCACTGAAAAGAGGTTTTCATAATTTGCTTCCGAATGGATGCCTGGGAGTTTCCAGTTTAAAAATATATTTTGAAGCAGAGCTGTGAAGTGGTGCTTTTTGAGAAAAGTCTCCTCCAGTAAGTGTTGTGTGGTGGTGGGTGTGAGGGTGTGTGCGCGCATGCACACAGTGCGAATTAGACATTCCAGGATCTAATATTTCAAAAGGAGCTAATTATGTACCTTCAGTAAATTGCAAATGATACAATTTCATCACCTGATTTGTGGATACAATCATAGAATCCTAGGGTTGGAAGGGACCTCATAGGTCATCTAGTCCAACCCCCTGCCAGAGGCAGGACCACTCCCACTAAACCATCCCAGTCATGGTTTTGTCCAGCCGGGCCTTAAACACCTCCAAAGATAGAGACTCCACCACCTCCTTTGGCAGCTCATTCCAATGCTTCACCACTCGCCTCGTAAAAAAGTTTTTTCTAATATCCAGCCTCGACCTCCCTAACTGCAACTTGAGACCATTGCTCCTTGTTCTGTCCTCTGTTACCACCGAGAACAGTCAAGCTCCATCTTCCTTAGAGCATCCCTTCAAGTAGTTGAAGGTTGCTATCAAATCCCCCCTCAATCTTCTCTTCTGCAGACTAAATAAGCCTAATGCTTTCAGTCTTTCCTCATAGGGCTTGTGCTCCAACCCTTTAATCATTTTGGTTGCCCTCCTCTGAACTCTCTCTAGCATGTCCTTGTCCTTTTTGTAGTGGGGAGCCCAAAACTGAACACAGTATTCTAGATGTGGCCTCACCAGTGCAGAATAGAGGGGAATGATCACATCCCTTGATCTGCTGGTAATACTTCTTTTGATGCAGCCCAGTATGCCATTGGCCTTTTTGGCAGCAAGAGCACACTGCTGACTCATATCTAGCTTCCCATCCACCATGACCCCCAGGTCCTTTTCTACACTGCTGCTACTTAGCTGAATGTTCCCCAGCCTGTAGCAGTGCATGGGGTTTTTCCGTCCCACATGCAGGATTTTACACTTGTCCTTATTGAACTTCATAAGATTTCTATTGGCCCACTGTTCCAATTTATCTAGGTCTCCCTGAATCCTGTCCTTGCCCTCCAACATGTCTACTGTTCCCCCCAGCTTGGTGTCATCCGCAGACTTACTGAGAGTGCAGTCTATTCCATCATCCAGATCATTGATGAAAATGTTGAACAGAACTGGCCCCAGGACCGACCCCTGGGGCACACCACTCGTGACTGGTTGCCAGCTAGACATGGAACCATTGATTCCTACACGCTGAAACCGTTGATCTAGCCAGTTTTCTATCCACCTTATAGTCCACCTATCCAACCCATACTTCCTTAATTACCTTAATTTACAATCAAGTTCTTAAACATTTAAATTCTATCATTTTAGTTTGCAGTTAACTATATCCTTCAGGATGGTTTGCTCCAAAACCGTAAACTCCTCCTACTTGTGCTAAGGGAGAATTGCCATTTGCTAATGCGTTAAGGCTAATTCTCTGCGAACCGATCATGGGAAGATGATGGAATTCTCACATACTCCAAATGTGTGGTGTTCCAACTAACAGGATGAAATGTTGCATAGACAAACTGTTTGGTCATCACGTGTGTAACTTTTAGCACATTGTACTAAAATTTGGGAGTTGAGGTGCTTTAGGCACCATTCTTGTTTCAGATAAAATGTTTCCTGGTCCAGCAGCTCAGAGTGATACCTATGCTCTTTCCAATGACCAAGCAAAACAGAAGAAAAATATATGTAGTACAAACTGTTTTCTGTGGCATCTGGACAAAAATTGGCTGTATCATGTCCCATTTTTTATGGTAATCATGTCCACAAGTTCAAGTGATTCCTTCTTGGGGTGCTTTAGAGTGGCCCCATATTGACAAGACATGATCTTTGCCCTCGTCTTTTGAAGTGATTCTTTGATACACAGAACTCATCAGTTTTTTTTATACCGCAAGTGTAGCACCCACTGTCAGTCGTCTTGTTTCAAATTCAGATATTGCATTTATTACTTGCATATAGGGCAGTTAATAGAATAGGACCCTCACTGCTATTCCAGAGAGCATTACAATCTGGATAAGCAATTAAAAAAAAAAAGCTGGAACAGGTGAGGGGAGTGAGATCCTAGAAACAGAATGGGATTAAATGGCAAAACGTAATACATTTCTTGATCATTCCAGTATTTCAGTTATTGGTAAATGTTTCCAAATGTCTTTTTTAATACTGTTCTGAGAGGAAAGATTAAGAGTCTCTTGGGGAAAAATGTAGTTTTAAGGAGTAACTTGGAGGATTGGCTAGAGAAATGGTAAACCAGATGAGGTTCGATTAAATGTACTCCTTTGTATGGACAACAGTTGCTAAAAATAGTTTGCATTACGTTGCATCCTGAGAGTTCTACAATGAAATCTCACTTGAGCATACTATGTTATTCTCAGAGTACACACTAGCACTTAATGCTGTGAATCTGACATTGTAGAAGAAGGCATGTGACCATTATATAATTTTTAGCAGCCAGACTACTGCTGTAGATCTTGGACCTCTGCTAATACTGTCTTTGTGGCTTTTTTTTCTCCTGCCTAGATTTAAATTAGTAAATATCAAAAGATCTTTCCTGGGAAGTCTATTTTTTAAGTAAGTGTTCATTTTATCCTGTTGGTTTTCTAGAATTGTGTGCACTAGCATTTTAGCCATGTTATATAATTCAGCAAGACATTTTTATAGGGTTTCCAGTGCTGTTCACAGATGAGCTGCCAGAGCTGAAATACTGTTCTTGAGATCAAACTTAGTTCCTTTGGTTCATTAGCAGTATATTCTGGCAACCTCTGTTCATTGCATAAGTCTTTGCAAAGAACAAGGCAATGCAGTTCATACAAAAATAAATAGAAATAACCATGTCTCAAATATAATATGTAGACTAGTATATCAATTCTAGGATTGCTACAGTTACTATAGAAATAGTTATAAGTGTAGGAGGAGCTCTGTGATGAATGAAACAAGCAAGTTTAAAAAAAAAAACAGGGAAGAAAAACAACCAATTTCCTCCGTATTGTTTTCTATTCAAATCATTCACAGCTGCATGTCCAAACTGTATTATTGGGAAAATAAAATGGGATCATGCATGTTGTGCCTTTCCCTACGAAAACATCTATTGGCAAATATATGGTACTTGGACAGTGTGAAGTCTTAATGTTTTCCAGCCAGTCTCACCCACATTGATTGGATGTTCCATGGGGTAGCCATGTTAGTCTAGTTCAGCAATACAAGCAAGGAGTCTGCATCTGACGAAGTGGGATTTGCTCCCATGAAAGCTCATGCGACAAATAAATTTGCTAATCTTTAAGTGCCACCAGGACTTTTTGTTTGTCTTGATTGGATGAATATTCTTGAAAATTTTGGCCAGCATTTTCAAAAATGGAATCTTCACATTAATCTTCTTAATTTTTTTCTTCTTAAATCCATTTTTCTTAATTTTTTCCCTTAAATCCATATTTAGGCACCTGATTTTTTTTTCAAAAGTATCTGTCACCTAACAACTCCCTTGGAATTTGGTATTTAAATATTATCTTCAGAAGCAAAGTGGAGGCATCAGTGTTTTAAAAACCTTGACTCTCAATTTCAATAGTATTACCTTGTGCTGAACAACAGCTGCCTTTGTATGGGGTTAGTTCATTCTTCTTATTGAAGGTACTTTTCATTACATTTTGTAACTGCCCTTGGTTTTGCCCTTTAAAGACTTAGCTTTAAAAATCTTGTTTCTCACAACATTAAAATTGAGCATTTCCCCAAGGAAACCTAAGCTCAAGTTTTCAAAGTACTGATTTTAGGCCATCTTAAGCACAGGCAGAGAATGCAATAAAATGAAGCTGAGAGATCCTGTTTCAGTGCTTGGACAGACAGATGTGCCAGCACATGCATTTTCTTCAAAAAGGTGTAATAGTTTGGATTTTTCCATTCTTCCCACAGTTTCCCCAATTGATGAGTGGCTGGTATGTAAGCAGTAAACTGACTGAGCCACTTATGGGATTTTGGTGACTTCTATCCCGAGATAAACTTATGTAGATTGTATAATCAGGTCAGCCTGCTAAAGGCTAATCACTTTTTTTTTTTTTTTTTTTTTTTTAAAAGTACTTTGTGTAACACAGAAACTAATACAGGAATGCCTCAAAGCCTTTTCAGTCTTGAACTACACTGTTGTTATTTATTCCATTATATCTCAATGTTATAACTGTCTGGCTTTGCTGAATATGAATTCATGTTGCAATGTCCTTTTGACACCTATTACCAAGAATGTGCTTTTGGTCCGTATCATTTTAAATAAGAATCATGAAGATGATGTGGTCGAAAGAGAGAAGAGCATAGAAATGCAGAGGGTTTTTAAACAAAATCAGACACTAGGAGCACTGTCTAGCCAAAATATATTAATTTTTCTATTTTTAATAAAAGTAATGAGCAACAAGTTATGTTTTGAGATCAACTTAGGTCAAATTGTAGGAGTTGGTTGAAGTACTACCTTTATTAAGTGCAGACTGACTTCAAATTTTATATGTAGAGATGTGTAGATACATAGTAAATGGCATATTTCCTATTATAAAACCCTGTTTTCATTTGCTTATAACTTTACTATACTTTTGAATTGCAGTTTACCACACTGGGTGTCTGTTTCAGACTGAATAATTTTGGGAGGTTTCGATAAAAAAGGTTCAGCTATTTTAAAAGAATGAGAATGTGGAAAAATATACAGTTTTGCCCATATTACCAAAAAAACAAAAACCAAAACCCAAGTCTTAAAGCTGTTTTATTGAGCAGATCTAGAGCCTCTGGGTTTCAGAGTTAAGGGTTCAACATTTGGCAGGAGGGAGTGACCTTTCTGCCAGGGATGTGTCTTTTCTTGGGGGGAAAAAATGTAATCAAGTTACAAACCTTAGAAAAAAATTGCACATGAGGTTTTTTAGCAGAGTTCTGGTGTAAAATTTTGGGAGGATTCCAGCTGTACTGAGCACGCTCCATCCCTGAATTGCTGAGACTGTGCAGAAATTTCCCTATAGTTGCTGGGGCTGGTGGCTGCTGTGGGGTCAGGCACCATAAGTGAGAGCAGGGATCCTTCCTCTACTGTGCTCCCTTGACTGGAACACAGGCAGTGTGGAATTGAAACCCGCCTTGCTGGGAGGGCAGAAGGGATAAAAGATCGACATGAGAGGCCAGCGTAAGAAGTAGACTGGACCTAGCAGCTCTCAAGGAAGGAAGACTTTGACTTGAAAGCAGGGAGGAAGACTGAGGTCTGATGAAGAGCCGGAGTGGTCAGATGTGGGGGAAATAGGGTTAGAGTGGGGAAGGGGGGCAATAAAGCACACTGCCCTCCAAAACCTGAGGTGGAACCAAATATTCCTGAGTTGTAATTATTCTGCAGTCAGTAAGTAACTGTGAAATCACTGGCAAAGTGTATGTTTCATTCTCCTGTAGTGGTAGACCCACATTTAAGATAACAGCTCCCCTCTTTATGGATTCCCCTGCCTCATTCACTGCACACCTTCCATCTTCGGCAGCAAAGGTGGCAGACAAAAGCTTCATGTAGTACACAGTTCTGATTTGTCCTTAGAGAATAGTCCATCCTGTGAACTGAAAGAGGCATTGGGTCCTGGGGAAAAATAATAAGTGATCATTTAATTAAAAATTGTATATGCACAAGGGGTCTGACTTAAATTTTCAAGGCAACCTTAATTCTTACATTTCTAAGTCATTGATAATTTTTCTGTAATTGGTAATTGCTAGTTGAAGCCCCATGAATGGATAAGATCATCCAGGGTGTAAGGGGAGAAGATTGCCCCCTTCCCCTAGACCTAAAAGAGACAGTTAGAAAGGACTGAAGAAAGCTAAGAAAGGACAATGTTGTGAAAGCCAAGGGAGCGGAGGAGTTTAAATAGCATGTTTGGTCTCAGATGTTTTGAAGTTTTTGGTCAAGGAGAAAAAGGATGGTGTAGAAATTCTGAGGTTTAGCTAGGAAGAGTGTGCAAGAGACCTCAGGTAAGTGTTTCTGGTGGACTGAAGGAAGCAGGATGGAGTTGGAGGGGAAAAACTTGAGAGAAATTATAAACAACACAGTGAATAAACTTAGAGATAAAGGAAAGAAAGGAAGATGGAACAGCAGGTTAGGAGTCAAAGGTGTTCTGCTCATGTTTTTATTTTGAACACGGAACAGACCGGAAGAGAATGAGAAGTTGAAGAGGAGGGATAGGGCATGGGAGTAGGATCTGAGTGGGGTAATTGACAGAAGTAGATGGAGTTGTGAGTAAGTAAATGTTTTAGAAGGAAGGATGTTGAAGAAAATGGAGGTGGGGAAGGTGGAGAAAAAAGGGAAAAGTGGAAGGGCCAATGAGATTATGCACAGAAGAGCAGCAACTGGTGGGGAAGCTAAATTTCAGGAGAGGTTCACGTAAATGGCTGGGATTGTGGGCATGGGAGTCAAATGAAGGTGGAGAAACAGCTCAGTCCTCAGCTGGTGTAAATTATTTTAGCTTAGCTGAAGTCAACAGAATTATGATTTACAACTATTGCAGGGGTGAAGGTGGGCAAAAAATGTTGAGGCAATCCAAAATTTCTACTAAACCAGTATGTTTACTGCTTTTGTGCAAACTGCACCCAAAAAAAGACACCAGGCATATGTCGTATATGACCTTGTCAAGGAATCTTTTGAACAGTAAGGCTTGTATCACCATCTGCTGGAACAAGCAGGCAGTGCACTCTTGTTCAACATGCGCTCCTAGAATCTTTGGAAAATATTTAGAAAATCTTAGAATACTCCACGGGCAGACTTGTCTTTGGCATTTAATCAGAGAGGCCTATTTCTAGTTGGAAACGTTGGCATGCCATGCTTAATGAAAGGGGATTCATTTAAACATTTAGAACTTGATCTAGCCATCAAAACACTAGACGTACTTTTTGGTTAGTGGGAGACCTGTTTTGGGACCTAGTTGTGGGTATGCTTGTTAATGCAGCCATGTTTTGCTGTGCAAGCCAGAATTGTCAAAGGCTTTTCCTCTTTTCAGCTTCCAGGCTTTTTTGTTAAATGTGACCTAAAGTAAAATAATTTTTTTAAAAAGTGTAAAATTGAGAATGATAGTGTTTCTGATTATTTCAAGGTTTAGAAAATTAGCAGATGAACACCTCATTCTCATGGTCTGAACTGAGTTGAAAGGGCCAATAAAAATATTTTTTAAAGATAAATGTTTAGACTGTTCAGAGCCAAAGTTTGAACACTTTACTCAGGAAAAACAAAACAAAACAAAAAAACCAAAACAAAACCTCCCATTAAATTGTGTAGAAGTATTGCTTAAATAAGGACTTTAGAGGGTTGGGCTCTACCTGCTCTAGATTATCAGAATTTGACTACCTCCTCCCCCTCATCCAGTGTGAAATTTAGCAGAGGTAGTTAAAGAGTTTCAATCTTGTGATTTCATGAGGCCCCATCACTCCTTTCCTGCTGGGTTTGTTGTAGTTTAAAACCCAGTACCATCCTATCAGTAAGAATGATCTAATTCCACTTGCACTTAGACTTTGGGGTCTTGGCAAGGGCTGGTACTTCAGAGTATTGCTTCCCACCCAAAATGGTCAGATAGTCATATATTGTACATTAGTAATTCCTTAATGGTGGGACAAGAATGAGTAGTCCTGAATCTGATAGGGTATGGCAGTTTCTATAGTCATTCGTGTCTTTATGCCTCCATCTTCTCATTTTCAAAATGGGAACAGTAATACCTTCCATAGCTCATCAGTACTGAGTGACATTGATGAAGTTTGTGCAGTGTTTTGAGGTCCTCAGATGGAAAACCCAATAAAAATGACAGGTGGTATTGTAATTATTCAGTCTAAGGAATTAGTTGCCTGTGTGGTAGAAACATTATTTCTCCCCTCCTTGGAGCTGTTGCCTTCGTATTTTAAAATGTATATGATCTGCAAATATGTTTGCAAAGATAATAGTTTTTCATTTTACAGTGCTCTCCTACACACTCTTGGAACCTGTCATCCTGGTCACCATCCTGAACATTGTTGATTGCAACTCTGAACAACAGCCTGTCATTAAGCTTTTGTACTTAGTATCTTTTAATGGTTTTTCTTTTGTCTTTATTCTTTCACAACAGCTACAAGCCCCCAGTGTGAAGGGGTTTGATTTTGCTAAGCAGCACCTGGGACAACACAACAAAGATGAAATCCTGATCATTCATGAGCCAGCTCCTCTTCCAGGACCTATTAAGGACACCACCCCCTCTGAAAATGGAGATGTGCCAACCCCCAAATCAAAGACCTCTTTAAAGCCTTCAAAGAATGTCCGACACAGAGGGAGGTTAGTTCAGATGAAGAAAAGAGCCTTAGATAGATTATGGCTAATTAACTACAAAGTATTGTATATTACAAAGCATTTTCACTGAAGCATCCTTAACTTTGGAACTTTCTTTTTCTAGCAATTCATCATAGCTCGTAGCTAGTGACTTTTCTAGGGCCATTGCAAGATTACTTTTTTGTTTGTTTTTAATAGCAGTATTTTCAGTTAAGTGGCATTTTCCCTGTACTTTTAAGTGCAATCTCCATGTAGGCTTAACAGTGGAATTGCTTCATAATATAATGATGTGCACCTGCCAGTGAGACATTGAAATTATTTTCTCCCTTGGGGAGGGAAAGATGGAAAGATTAGGAATTATATTTTATGGATTATTTTTTGAGTTCTATGGCTTTGTAGATAGGTACAGAATAAAACAGAATCTGATTCATTATAATGCTGTACAAAATACTATGTTGGTTATTGGTGTTAATATAATTTATTATTTGTATTGCTGTAGCATCAAGGATCCTTTGCCATGGACTAGGACCCTCTTGTGCTAGGCACTGTACAAACACAATAAAAAGATGGTTTGGTCCCCAAAGAGAGAACAGTTGATGCCTAAAACAAAAGATAGCAAAGGGATACAGACAGATGGGGTGGTGGTACAAGGAAACATAAAACAAAATTAGTCAACATGATAAACCAGTGGTCTCAGTGCTCCAGTAGTTGGTTGTCAAGTGTTTTTGTAGGTATTATGGTGGAGGAGGCTTTGAATGAGTATATAAAGGTAGTTTTGTTAATGCTTGTGGGTTGATCCTATAATTGTAAGGGGCAGCATGGGGGAAGGCACAAAGATACTTGTTTGAAAATTAGTGGGCCAACGAGGCTGATGTCATGGTTTGACTGGAGGTGAGGATTAATATCTTGACAGTGAACTCAACTAGTAGAGTGGGGGATAGACTATAATGGTTCCTTGACTGTCTTATACATACCTTACACTTCAAGATGGGAAGTAGAGTAAGCAATTAGCAAATGGAAGAGACTTATGATAAACTATTGATGATGAAGATTACTGTTATTTATTCCAGTGGCATCTACAGGCCTGAGCTGAAATCAAGGTCCTGTTGTGCTAGGTCCTGTAAAAACTCATTATTAGGGATAGTCCCTGCCTGGAACATCTTACAATAGCACTCAGCAAAATGGAGCCCCAGTCCCTAATAAGGCAGTGGTGGGCTACCATAAAATAAGTATTTACTAAAAATCTAAATAGAAAGGGTGAAGGGTGGAAAGTAGGACAGGGGCACAGTATCAGGAAAATGTAAAAGCTGGTTAAATGGAAATTAAAAGGAATAGTCACAGAAGTAAAATGTCTGCAAACTGCTTGGAAACTTTCTAAGAATACTATAATAGAGGCTCAAACTAAATGTATACCCCAAATAAGAAATAATTCATCACAAGAACCAAAAAAAAAGCCTCCATGGCTAAGCAATAGACTAGAAGAGGTAGTTAGGGACAAAAATGTGTCCTTTAAAAATTGGAAGCAAGGAAAAGAGTAAGGCACACAAACTCTGGCAGGTTAAGTGTAGAAGTATAATCAGTCAGGTCAAGAAAGAATTTGAAAAGCATCTAGCAAAAGACAGTAATACCAGAAAAAATTGGTTAAAGTACATCACAAGCAAGAAGAGTGCCAAAAAATTAGTAGGGCTAGTGGACCATCAAAATGCTAAGGGAACACTCGAGCAACATAAAGCCATTGTGGAGAAGCTAAATGAATTATTTTCATCAGTCTTCACTGAAGAGAGTAAAGAAGATTCCCACACCCAAGTCATTCTTTTTAAGTCTCAGCTCTCAGGAACTGTCCCAGGTTGAGGTGCCTATAGAGGAGGTTTTTTAATAAATTGATAAATTGAACATTAGTAAGTCACCTGGACCAGATACTATTCACATGACAGTTATGAAGCTGTGTTCACAATTTGTAGAAACCAAAGGATTCTCTCTTTTGTTCTGTACTACATGGAATAAATAAAATACTAATAGTCCTGGCTGTCCCTAGGCTTAAGCGGTCAGCAAACGATCAAAGTGGACTTATTTTCAGTGTTATGTATTTTAATAGCTGAACTTGGTAACTTCTTAATTCTAATCCTAACTACACGTTTAGTCATATTTACTTTTTCTTCCTCTAAAGTAATCCTACTGGCTGCTAACATGAAGGGTTTTCTGTTGCAATTAAAGTTTTATATTTTTTTAAAAGTACAAACGAGTTATTTAATCTTGTATGAGTGAAGTGACAGGGCACAACATTGCTACGGCCTAACCGTGAAATTCCCACACCCATGACAGATGATCTCACCTTAATTAGTGTAGGAATACCTTTCAGTTCCTATAATTGGTTATGAGATCTCCTAGTACCAGCTGGCGAAGGCCCTCTATAAACCTGTGTCTAATATTTCATTTTTCTTGTTTGTATCTTTTTTTGTGGCCACAGAGTTTCCCCTTCAGATGCTGACTCCACAGCAAGTGAACAGTCCAGTGGGAGAGAGACAGGAGAAGAAACTGGAAGACCATCAAACACTGCCAATGAGGGCAAACCACGCAGAGCTCCAAAGGGTGGTTCGTTACATTTTTACCCCCCTCTTTTGATCTCTTGCTGCAGTGTATTGGTAGGGCACACTTGAGATACGTTGCAGTGCTGTCACATTCTAAAATATCAGTTCTGTCTATTGGACCTTCTAGTTTTGGATTGCCACCATTTCCACATTCTGTTTTCTCCCCGTTTTCATCCATTGCAGCTGGAGAGCTGCAAGTGTTTTCATTCAGGTATGCATCTGGTCCAAGGGGTATAACACCGATCACTCTCCTTTCTCTTCTCCAACAAATACATTTCTAATCAGATGTCATTATGACTGTTGGTTGCAGTCTTGCAGGAAATGGTGGATTCAAGGAGATCACAGCACGATTTGATGTAGTGGGGTACATACCTTTAACTGTGACTTTGAAAAAGTGGGATTTAAAAATAGAGTGGAAAATGAAGATTTTAAAAATTGATATGGTGCTTGTGCAAGGTATAGTTTTGAAGCCATGACACCTTGTTGTTATAATTTAATGTGCTGATTTTACCTGGCTGATCACCTGCTGTATTTTCCTTCCTTTGTGGAAAGCTGATGTTAACACTAGTTTTGGTAAAGACTTGTTAGCATCTCATGGATAATACAGCAAGTTATCTGCTCGCTTCTGTCTTATTTTTATTCCTTTTTAACCCGTTGTAAAATATAATACTTGCACAAAAACAGGATTTTGATTTTTTTTTTTTTTTTTAAGAGCTCACTCTACTGTTCCTATTGCTTTACTTCTCATTTGAGATTGTAGGACCGGTTCCTCAGCTTGTCAGTCAGAGTTGCTTCATTTTGTGGGTCCCAACACATTACAAGTGATTTCCATAGAGAAGATTATGATATCCCAAACAGAACGTCAATCCTGTTTTTAATGTTCTTAGTGGTAGTGAAAATTAGGAGAGAAGGGAATACTGGAAATGCCACAGTAAGGTTTACCTCTGTAAAGTTTTTTTTTAAAGTTTTCCATACGGTGTCTACTGAAGAACTTAATGCCATGTACCTGAGCCAATAACATACATTTGCCAGTTTCCCACTGAGTCAAATGAAATGGTAATGAGGAGGATGCAAGAGATATTTCTCAAAATATAAATCACTAGTTCCTTTCTGAAGTACCTGTTATTTCCGAGCATATGCTTCTGTTTGTGCAATGCTGAGAATATCAAATAGCCCAAAAAGGATCAGTTTGGTGAGGCTAATTTTCCTCGTGGATAAACATTCTTGCTGTGGCATGTAAGCAAAGAAGACACAAGATAGGCAAATACTGCCAGAAAATAAAAAAGTGTGCTTCCTAATAAACTAGCGTGTGGTATGGGCCACTTGCGTATAACCGTTACAAGATGACCATTTTATTTTGTAAGATGTTGTCTTAGTGATCAAGAATGTATGTTTTAATTTCATATGTTTGCTGAAAGGACCAAAATTAAATGGGCATAATTATTAGTGTTTTATGAGGAACTAATATTACGCAAGGCTGTTGGATATCCTAGTCAATGGGAATACATCCCTGTTACATGTCATTTAAATCTATTCCTTTGCCTACTGCTTGAAGATTCCCTATTTGTCCCCCTTTTTAAATCTGCCTCAAAGATTTTGTGTTAGGATTGAGTCATCCTTTTGGTTTGAGTGTTAGAAGTCGTTACATCCAGAGCCAATTGTAACTCTGTCTGAATTAGCTGGAAATAATTGCTAAAGAGCGTGCAGAATGTGTTCTCTTTTTCCCTTCTTTCATTCTGGGAGAGAAGAAGCCGTTTTTCAGTTTTTGGTCCTGCTGGCTAAATGATAAAGAGGACCATTTTTAATGCTGAATCCAAGATCTCACTGTAATAATGTGTTCTACTGCTGTTATACTCCAACTTCAACCTCTTTTTTTCCTAAAGCTAAAGCTTCACAATCAGAACTAGTGATTGTGTATATCACTTAGCACCAGAGCTCTCTCTTTTTCATATAATTTTCTAAATGCCATTTCTGTCAAATTACTCATAACTACAATATCGCCTTTCTTTCTCTCTGTTTTTTGCTGTCAGGAGCAAACAGAGTGGGTAAGTATCCAGACTAGTGTGTGACTCTTTCTTCAACTAGATGTTGTGTGTTACAGATGTGAATAGAGGTCTTGAAAAAGTTTTGTTAATCATATCTGAAGTTGGAGTTGATTTGTCTTCAAAATCTAATAGCCAAGATTGGTTTTGAGCAATTTACTTACAGAAAAAATTCTCAACTCTATATTAAAGGGTCATTTGTTTATCGAGTAGGAAGTGCATTTTTTTTGTAACTGAAACTGTTATTTAATAGTGTGATTTATGATGTTTTGGCTGAAGTCTTGCATGTTAAAGTGATCTGATATTCTTTTATCTCTTTGTTTCCTTCCTTGAACAGAACATGTATAGTTAATTTTCTCTCTTAAATAGTCGATAATTATGATTCTATGAAACCTCTCAGTTCTGTGAGCTCTGTTTAATATAGTTTGTTACTGGGACTCCTAAGTTAGTCTTTACTTTTGAGGGACTTGGTGGCTCAAGGGATTGATAATTGGATAATGAGCCCTTCACTTGTTTATGGTTCTTCCTTAGCCCAGGTCTATGGGGACTGAAAATTATCTGTTTGCTATTCAGTGTCACAGGTGGAAAAAGGCTGGTAGTTTCATCCCTGTGCCTATTAGATACATGTCCACATAATATAAATATATCACACTTTTGAGAAAAGGGATGTTGTAGTTCTTTAGATACACAAAATGAGATCCAAATGTGACTGCTCCTGTCTTGGCAACATACATGGTAGCTACATTCTTATCTGCCTTGGGACTTTTCCCAGTCCCTAAGAAATGTATTGGTTATATGAGACCCTATCCAAAGCCCATTGTTGTCAGCTGAAAGATGCCCATTGGCTACTGTGGACTTTGGATGATGCCACTCAGGGGAAATGGCTGCACTTGGATTTAGTTTGTATTTCATTAGAGGGACAAAATTGGAGACATCAGGTCATATTTGTAACAAGAAACTTAGGTTTTGTAAAGACAAGATTTTACAAATTCTTAAAACCAGTACAAATATTTAGGGCTATCAACCCAACAATTAGCTCAAAGCAAATTATGCTGAATAAAAGAGTAATTTAAATTCATTGTAGTTTTAATTGCACTGTTAAACTATAAAAGAATGCCTATTTAAATTTAATTACAAATATTTAGGATGTTTTCTACAATTTCAAATGTATCGATTTCAGTTACAACACAGAATTTAAAGTATATAGTGCTCACTTTATATTATATTTATTGCAAATATTTGCACTGTAAAAAAATTATATTTTTAATTCACCTCTGACAAGTACTGTAGTGCAGTCTTTTTACTGTGAAAGTGCAATTTTTAAATGTGTTTTTTTCTAGGGCTGTCAAACTATTTAAAAAATTAATTGCAAGATTAAAAAAAGCATTATTGCTTACAGTTTTAATTGTACTGTCAAATAATAGAATACCATCTATTTAAATATTTTGGATGCTTCCTACATTTTCAGTAACACAGAATGAGACATGTACAGCTCTCAATTAACAATTACATTATTTGATCACAAATATTTGCACATGAAAAAGATAAACAAAACAAACAGTATTAGTATGAGGTTAATTGAAAAACTTTCTTGTTTTCTCTTTCAGAGTGCAAATATTTGTAATCAAATAATGCAAAGTGAACCATGTACATTTCATATTCTGTGTTGTAATTGAAATCAATATGTCAAAATGTAGAAAACATCCAAATTATTAAAATAAATGGTATCCTTTTATTGTTTAACAATGTCATTAAAACTGCAATTAATCATGATTTAATTAATCTCAAGATTAATTGTGATTTAATTTTTTTAATTGTTTGACAGCTCTACTTGAAACTGCTTTTAATTCATTTTGTTAAATTGACCATATTTCAGATTGACATTGTTTCTGTAGCTTTCATTTATCAAATAGGCATTGTGAACCCAAGGTTAAGAATCAGATGATAAAGGTTCTGATTAAGTAGCATAATTGCATATGTTGGAACACAATAACCAGCTCGTACAAAATGTAACATATAATATTTGATGAACTCATTATCAAACAAATGCACATTGGTTCCATAGAATGATTCCATAGCTATATTTGGATTGTAGGTGTACAAAATAATTTTCTCAACAAATCACAGCAAAGATTGTTTGTACCGCTTAATGCCCTAATGTAGGACTGTGTATCTCTTGGTGAGGAAAAAACTCACTGTTAAAAAGCTTAAATCTAAAAATTGGCTATAAAAGTATACATTTTGGACAGATTTTTAAATTTTTGAGTTGAAAAATTGCTGTCACTTACTTAACCTTTTTTTAAAATACTTTATTTTGCAGTTTGACATCTTCTGTTGGCTTTTAAAACTCAGTCTGTGGAATCTGAGCCACCTTCTGTACTGTTATTAATAGCAGTTTGCAGCATGTGCTAGAGCATTCTTGATAGCTCTTGATGGGCTTAAACTCATTTGAGATTTTTATTTTTGTAAAATATCCAATACTTGATTTACAAAACTAGAGTGAACATTCACCAAAAATAATGAAAAGCTTTTCAGTCTGCAAACTTCTGGGTAAAGTAACTGCAATAAATCTGCAGCCAATGGAAGACCTCCAGTGCAGATTAAACATAGCTCCAAAGGATGGGATTAATGTTTTAGCATAGAATTTCACATTATTGTATTTGGCCTGACATTTGACCAAGATGTTCCTATCTGTGACGCTGTCTTTTATTGTATTTATTCTGGCAATTCAGGACCGCCACAGACCAGTAGTGGAAATGAGCAGCATTCCTCAGCCTCTATCTTCGAGCATGTGGACAGGATGTCACGTTCCTCAGATGCAAGCAGACGGGTCCCAAGCAAGATCCAGTTGATTGCCATGCAGCCAATTGCAGCCCCTCCAGTTCAGAATACAGCCCGGGCTGACCGAGTAGCAGAGACCAACAAAATTAATAAAGAGGTATTTTTAAGATAGTGTTTGTTTGCCTGGAATGGTCAATATACGGGGTTTATAGAAATGGGCTGCTAAGTGAGAATGGGAGCAAAAAGGTTCAGATTTCTCTTATCTGTTGAGAGTCACACTTCAGTTCTTGGTTATGGCTTTTTCTTTTGTAATTGTGTAATTGTGAGTTGCTGGTGGTTTTTGGTTCAGAGATGAACCTGACTTTTTATTTAAGTTCTGTTTTAGACGGGGCGTTGCTGCCCCGGGGAGGGATCTGGAGCATGGCCTCAGGTCCCGCCCCCCCCCCGGCCCACAGGCCACGCCCCTGGCTGCAGGCCACAACCCCTGGCTGGGGCCAGGGCCGGAAGCCGCCTCATGCTGCTTCAGGTGGCTGGGCCCTGCATCCCCAGCCGGGGACGGGGCCAGAAGCAGCCACGAGCAGCTGGGCCCCGCATCCCCAGCCGGGGAGAGGGCCAGAGTGGCCACCGCTGCTGCGGGCGGCCAAGCCCCGGATCTCTGACTCGGAGCGGGGCTGCCACGGGCGGCTGGGCCCCAGATTTCCCACTGGGGATGGGGCTGCCGCGGCCGTGGGCAGCTGGGCCCCGGATCTCTGGCTGGGGATGGGGCTGCTGCGGACGGCTGGGCCCCAGATCTCTGGCTCAATTGGGCCAGAGACCAGGGGGGCCGCCAGACCTGGGGCACCAGCGCTGGGATTCGGGGCACGTGCCGCGGGTGCCTAGCGGTAGTGATGCTCCTTGTTTTAGGTGCATTTTACATCTAGAGTGGTGAGACACTGACACCATGCAACCTTGAGTTATCAAGCCAGCACTAATAAAACCCTCTGCAGTTTGTGATGGCTCTGTAAATATATGTGATACTTAGATAATTGGATTATCTGGGTCTAATGCTGCACGTTCCTCCCAGCTGCTGCTCAGTAACTCATTTATTACTTAGCTGAAGATAATATTTTGCCCCAGTTTTTAGGTTAAAAGATCAATTCATCCTTTGTGTTTACACAATATGTGGGCAGGTAAATTTATGCATTTCATACCTGTAGACAAGGAAGCCCAGGAAATGTAAATTTAATTACTAGAGAAAGTCTTTCTATGGAAATTTGTCTAATGTCCTTTTTATATTTTTATAAAAGATTATAGTGCATTTTATAGTTTGTCCTTTCTATGCACCACAGAACAGTTCCATCACAAGACAGTGCTCAGTAAGGGCCTAGTCCAAAACTTGCCTTAGCGATAGAAGGAGTCCCACTGATTTCAGTAGGCTTTGGGCCAGGCTCTAAAATCATTGATCTGCATTTAAGCTAGTGACTTGAAGGACTCGTTGCAATGCCCTGAACCTTTCCACCCTTCACTTTTCCAAGTCTGCTACTCAGTCAGTTTAAATTCTTCTCCTTGTATTCTGAGGCATTTTAAAATGAAACCAATGACTGATTTTGACTATAGCAGTCATTTATCTCTTATGATGGGCACAGGCAGACATATGCCATGTATACCATTAGTTGCAACCTAATTTCAGTGGAATAGCATTTTTTATTGCAACTGGAAGGACTTTGTCTTATTCATCATGCCTTTTATTAACACTCTGCCGCTTCTCTCTAATTGCACTTGCTGTACAAGTGATTGTACTGTGTCTAATAGTACATCTATTTGGGGAGATAAGGAGTATTTTACCTGCAAAAGGACAAGATATCTGAGGAAGGGTGTGCGTGCCAATTTTAAATCAGCTTGCTTTAGCTCCGATTTATCCTTTTTATTGCACAGCAGGAAAAGGCTTTATTTGCAAAAGTGTATATATGGGTTTTTATTTCCTCTCCTTTAAGATACAAACAGCTCTGAGACATAAATCTGAGATTGAGCATCACCGCAATAAGATCCGTCTTCGAGCCAAGCGCAAAGGCCACTATGAATTTCCGGTTGTGGACGATGTGATTGTTGTTGACGCCAAAGAGCAGCACAGAATATATCGCAAGGCACAGATGCAGATTGACAAGATCTTAGACCCTGGGGGCAACATGCCTACTGTTTTTATAGAACCCAGGAAAAGGTACAGATTAAGAGCCAGAAAAAGATTCGTTCTCTTTTAGAGTCAACATGAAGACCTGTAAACTGTGGCAGGCCTGTATTTCTGCACTTGGAGAGCTTAGAATGATTTTGTTGCCTAAGGAATATCTGGATTGCAGAGGTGAAAAGGTTGGGGTTATTCTGGGTGTCTAGTTGATGCATACCACAGGTGTTGAGGGGAGGTGGTATTTGACACACCATTCAGGAGGACATGCTTTTTTTTTTCCTTACAGATTATCATTGACAATATCTCAATAGCAGAAACAAACATACCTGAGCTATGTTTAAGGAGATTTTATTGTTTGATCTGCCACTTTTGCATTTAGTAGCTGTACAGAGCTACATGGAAACTGTTTAATTCCTCTTTGTAATTGTTAAATGCAGCATAATTTTTTGAGCAGGCTAAATATGTAATTACAGATTAATTCCACACCACCACCTTTTTTACTGAAGTATCATAGGTAAGAAAAGCAGGATGGAACAAAATTTGAATTTTCTTAAGACTGCTAACAAAGTTTAAGGGATAAGGAAAAAGTAAACAGCAGAAAACTGCTTATAACATAACATATATAAAATAGCTAATTTATCTTTAAATTTTAAGTACCAGACAATAAAATCCCCTTTCTTCCATATTCCTTCATGGTAACCAAATGCACACAGCAGTTAATCATCTCACAGACCTTCCCTTCTGGTCTTGTATTTCAGAACAGTGTTCTCTCTCTGTAGGTATATGGGCACAGGAGGCTCTTCCTCTGCATTTCTAGGGTCCCTAAACAGGGTACTGTCTGTACCACTTTCACACTGAAAACAAACAACTTTTTCTCCACCATGTCTTTCTTCAACTGATCTATATACATCAATCTAAAGCTCAGTATGATCTCAGACCTACAGTCTGGCTTTTTTTTTTGTTTTTTTTTTGTCTGCTCCACAATGCCATCATTAGAGCGCTGCAGGTCTGGAATAAGAAATATTTGGGAAGAGGGAGACTAAGCTGGGAAGGAGAAACTGGGACTGCTTTGGCAATAAGAATGAGAGTGGCCCAGGTGAGATTCAGCCAGGGGGATGGAGGAGTGAAATTAATATCTGAAGGGCAGGGAGACTGGGACTGGAATGAGAAGCCTGAGAGGAGCTTGTTTGGAGATTGGCTAGGTGAGGAAAATGGGGCAGGAACGACGAGCCAGGAGTGGGAAGATAGAAGACTGGGATTCTGACAGGACAGAAGGAATCAAGACTGGGAGAAAAGGGCACTAGAGTCTGTGTCCACCAGAGCACAGAGTTCCTATGTGATGAGGAAGGAAGTTGTGTATTTCTTGTTTTCTGGATGACCAACTTAAAACCCTGGAATCTCATTTGCAGAGCTAGAAATCAGTGGTGACTTTTCTCTGAACATATAGAATGCTATGAGCTCTGAAAAATCAGATCTGAGGTGTCTCAAATTGGGTGCCCAAAACTGTGTTCTGTCACGTAGGTGCTATAATAAGACCAGCTGCTTATCAGCAGAGCCCTGCATGGATACAAATATGTAGCTCCACAGCTGATCTGCATCCAAGAGAAATGGTCTGTGGGTATCTGTGGGTTTGCAGGGTTCTGCTTATCAGTCTCCATCATTCAATCACATCAGTGAGTAATTATTTACATTTTACACAGTTCTATTTCTGAAAAATCCTGAAAATATTGAATGTAAATCAATACTGTCTAATGTGATTGAAGGAGACTGGAAGAATATATGAACTTATTAAATATTCTAGGTGCCAGCCAAGGTAGAAAGCTCATGCGATAAATAAATGTTAGTCTGTAAGTGCCACAGAACTCCTTGCTTATTTAGCCAAGGTAGAAAAATAGTCTTCCAAAGCAAAGTTGCACGGACTCATTCCCTCACACCCAGACTACATGTATAGAATCCTTGCCACCAAAGTCATTCTCAGAAGTATTCTGATGATTTGCCATAGGATGACCAAATGCATATTTAAATATGTTTTTCTTTTTCTTTTCAATTCCTCCCTTATGACATAATTACATTTTATGTGCTCTTCTACAGCATAAAGTACCTAGATGTTTTCATGTGTTGTAACTGTAGAATTGCAAAATAAACAAGGAGTCCTGTGGCACTTTTAAGGACTAACAAATTTATTTATTGCATGAAATTTCATGGGAGAAAATCCCACTTCATCAGATGCTTGAAGATGGGGAATTGCATATGACTTAGATACTGCATTATACATCATAGGGGATATTCCCTGCTGGAGGATGCTCTGCAGTGTTCACGTGCACCAGGAGATCATGCTTGAAAGGATGCAGAGAAGAACTGGGGACAATCCATTTAAACCATCCATAAAAACCAGTTGTGTCTGTATAGAGACAAACTGCATAGAACTTGTCCCAAACTAAAACGTACCTCTGAATAATGTTTTTATTTTTTTAAATAGTAATCAAGGTGATGTTAGGTGTTGCCTAGAAAGGAAAGAGAGGAGAGAAGTAGTTTGAAGATTGTAAAGAGGTGGTAGCATTGCTGAGAATTTTGCTGATAAACTGTGGCCATATGTGAAATTGATGTTAGTGGCGTTAACTGTTTCACTTCATTAGCATTTTGTCAATAGTATCTCATTACTTTGACTCAATTGGTTGCATACTTGCCTGTGACTCAGAAAATTCTAGGTTGAAATCCTACATCAGGACCCAATCCTGACACTGCTGTCCTGTACCAAGGGTCTAATCCTTTTCCGTTTAAATTTTTTGACAAAATTCCCAAGGACTTTCTAAAAGCAGGACCGGGCCCTTCCATAGATGGGATCTGTTGCTAAGCACGTAATGGTTCTTGCAGTGGCTTATATGGTCACTGCATTTTACTCACTGCTTTGTAATGCTCCTTGCATCTTGATTTTGTATAGTATGGTATTTCTAACTCAGTGTCACTATGTTTTCCCATGAGTGATCAAAATGTGGGATCAGGAGAAGGTGAACTGCTGGCTGTTAGAGAACTTGAACTCTGTGGGGATGCTGATGCACAACATATAGAAACAGAAGTGTTTTAGGGAGTGTTGGAGCAGCATGTGGAATTAGAGAAGAGAGACTATATGATCTTCCACTTTTCAGAATTTCTTTTACTGGAAAAAAAATAAGATGACAAGCTTTCTCTTGGTTTTTATCTTCTTTTCCTTTTAGTTCACGTGCAAAACGTTCTCCTAAGCAGCGTCGAAGACATCAGATAAATGGTAGCCCTATCGATGCTGAGAAGGACAGGCTAATCACCACTGACAGCGATGGGACGTACAAAAGACCACCGGGAGTCAATAATTCCGCATATATTGTATGTTTGTCTTTCAGACTACAGGAATATACTGATAGTTGTTATGATAACTGGTAGTTAGGCAAGTCTCCTGTATCCCTGGTATATTCAGAGTAGCTAGTTTAGATGTTTGGAGTGGCTAATTCCATTTGATTGAACCTAAGTGAGTGAAGAACCTCTTATGCAGAATGCTTGTGTAAAGCAGGGAAAGCCTATTGCTTGCTACTTGTGTGCTGTGTCCTTGGACTTTGAAACAGAAGGACAGTAATCATGGGAAATATGATGAAATGGAAAAAAGGATTCTCCAGTGAACAGCATTAGAAACAAACATAAATCCCAGAAAGGCCTGTCACATGAAAACATGCGTGCTACTATCTCCGTGGAGGATGGTCAGTTCAGTACATTCTAGTCCATGTTGCCGGTCATTAATCCCAAGTGTTATAGGAAATTTTATGTTGGCATCTCATGTAGTGGAAAACTTAAGTCCCTCAGTAATGTGTTTTCTTGTCTTTAGACTGAGATAGCAATGCAAAAATACTTGGAATCATTCTAGTTCAGTAGCTAGCAAATTAGCTGTAATTCCATGGTAAACCTAATTACTAAGAACTTTTGAGTTTAATAATATCAGGTAATAAACTGAATTTATTACTGTTGCCTCTGCGCTCTGGCCACAAATCAGTTTTCAGTTAGCCCATCGCTAATGTTCAAAACCTCTGGGCAGTTTCCATTAAAAAAAAATGTAGTGAAGGATTCTAATCTTCTGTGGTCTTTGTCATATAAACATGCACAAGAATCACTTTAGTGTCATGCTGAATCAGAATGAATTATAGTTTGCAGCTATTTAATTGAGACTTGTCACATAGTAGTCTTGGTACTCAGTATTCTGAGTTCCCAAGAGAGTAGGGGCTTGTAGCTAGATAGGTGTCACTGCAGCCTACAAGCAGTGGTAAGAATGAGCTAGCACAGTAAGTCTGCTGCTTCAGAGGTTGTGTAACTTCCTGTTATTGAGGAGCAATATGCTTCTGAGGCCAGGCCATATGTAGTAGGGATATAAAAGTTAGTTATTTAAAAAGCTATTTAAAACGTTCTAAAGTGTTTCAGTGCTTAAATGGGGGGAGGGAGCTGTGCTGGGCTCAGCTCCTCCATGATAAATGAGGAGTTGTTCAGCTGTGGCTACCCTCCCCTCTGGTCCCCACTGGGCTGCATGCCTCCCCCTTATTCATGGGGAGTTGAGTCCAGCTGCAGATACTCCCCACACACGCACATATTTGAACAGCTGACTACCATTTAAACAGTTACACTTTTACATCCCTAATACGTAGTGACTGTGATGGCTACATCAGGCTGCTGTCAGATAATTGTTGCCACCAGACAATATTGTGAATCCCATTATAGGATGCACTTGAGTTCACCTTCCTTGCAGCTAACCCAGAGTTTAGCTATTGAATAGCTCCTGTCCTGGGCTGTTTGGTTGCTTAATGCAGCCAGTAGTTACACAGACTCAAATGACTCCTCAGAGTTGCAAATCTTCAGAAAGACTTGATTAGAGGGGTGCAAATCAGACTGTCATCTTCTAGACAGAGTCAGCATTTACTTTGTGATTTCCGACACACACATATTTGTGAACCACATCGTTCTAGTGCAGCTCAGTCTGTATGATGTGGCACACTGCTTGCTCTTTGTATCATAAGAATGAAGGTTAAATTTGCTGAAACATTTGAACTAAAATTACTGTCTGGTAGAGGAATTGGGTAGGTTTCGTTTGGGATGCATAATGATTCCTTCAATCTCAATTTAGTTTTGATAGTCATAGGGTTTAGGGCCAGAAGGGGGGGACCACCAGATCATCTGGTCCAGCGGCCCTCCACCAGGTGTATGTAGTGTTCTTCCGGGGGCATGCCAGCTCTTCTAGATATTTGTTTAGTTTTGACAGGCTACATAAAAATCACAAGTGAAATCAGTACAGACTAAAATTTCATACAAACAATGACTCGTTAATACTGCTTTGTATGTTTTATCAGTGTTCCTCAAACTGGGGGGGGGGTTGCAATTTCTTTTATAATTGTGAGATAAAAATGAGAAAGTAAGTTATTTTTCAGTAATCGTGTGCTAGTACATGTTTGTATTTTTATATCTGATTCTGTGAGCTAGTAGTTTTTAAGTCATGTGAAACTTGGAGTAGGCAAGATAAAAATCAACCTAGTCTGGAAAAGTTGACAACCAAATCATACCTCCCGTATATCACAGGCCACCTGTGCCACCCAGCACCCACACACTAAACCCAACAGCCTCAATTAGACCAAAGTATTACCATTCCACAGGGAACTAAACTATTATGCTGCAGGCAGAGAACAGGAGGGGCCCAGGTCTGTCGATCGCCGAGGCCCCTGCACTGGCAGGAAGAAAATTAAGTGTGATATATCCAGATAATCCTGGAAAGTAACCCACACCATGTGCTGCAGAGCAAGGCAGGAAAACCCCAAGTTCAGTGTCATTTCTGGCCCAAGGCAAAATTGCTTCCCAACCCCACATACAACAATCAGACCCTGAGCATCTGAGCAAGAACCAGCTAGCCAATGATCTGAGAGAGAGGATGCTCAGTGCCAGTTCAGAGTGCTGGCCCACCCCATCTAGTGTCTCCTCTCCAGCTATGGCTACCCCTCATCCTTTGGAGGAAGGAGACAAATTCGAGGTGGGGGAGAGAATCCTTTCATTATCTCTGCTGGTGGCCTGCTGAAGCTCTGAAGCTTGAGCTTTTAGGAACATAAGGTATAAACTAGAAATGAGCCTTGCCACCTTCAGCAGCCGAGTCTACCGCAGAGTCACACTGATACATTTGTCCAATTCCTTCATGGTGTGTGTCTGCACAGCTCCTGTGAGAGACCCCGTTCTGAAATCTCACCCCTCCAATGGTTAGAAAACTTCCTCTAATTTCCAGCCTGAATTTGTCCATGACAGTTCAACCCATTTCTTTTTGTGCCAACATAGTTCTGTAGTTTAAATAGCTCTTCACCTTCCCTGCTGTTTACCTGACCCCAGTGTAAGTATAGAGAACAATTATATCCCCATCAGCCTCCTTTTTGCTAGGCAAAACAAGGCATATCTCTTGTAAGATAGGCTGTCCTTTCTCCTTTGATAATACGAATAACTCTTCCCTGTGTCTGTTCTGGTTTGAATTCATCTGTCTTGAACATGAGTGACCAAAAGTGCATACTGTATTCCAGAGAAGGTCTTACCAGTGCCTAGCATAGTGGAATTAATACTCTCTCTCTCTTTACTGTAAATGCTTTGTTTTTTTGACAGCTGCATCACCATGGTGGATGATAGTCATCCTGTGATCGACCCATGCACCCAGATCTCTCTCCCCTGTTGCTTCCAGCTACAGAGCCTTGGACTTGTTCTAGTTATTGTTCATAAGTTAAATGTCACTGGAATTGAAAAATGCTTATGTAAAGGTCTGTCTGACTGCCACTTTCATTCTCTCTGTTCTCTATAGTCGGATCCTGACCTGCCTACAGAACCACAGACACCGTCTCTTGATCTTGGGAAGTACCCAGGCTTGCCTCCTCACCCAGCCTCTCAGTACATCCCTCCACAGCCATCCATTGAAGAGGCCCGGCAGACCATGCACTCTCTTTTGGACGATGCCTTTGCCCTGGTGGCTCCCAGTAACCAGGCAGCCAATTCCACTGCCATCACGCCACCTGGGGTTTCTGCAGGACAGCCGGTAAACAACACTCCTGCTCAAGCAGGGAGGGGAACCACATGCACCCAGTGGGGATCACCATGTGTTCAAGCCCAGGCAGTAAACAACTCATTTAGTGTGAGTGACACATCTTGAAAGGCTTTTCTGGGCAGGGTGCAAAGACCAGTTGAGCCATGGTCACTGTTTGACCTTTTATATCAGTGCTCATCATAGATATCAAGAAATTACTGGAACCAAGGGTATCCAGATTGGAACTATTACAAAATTGGACACTCTTTGGAACTTCTTCTAAGTCAGAGGCAGATAAGAGTTCTCTTCTTTTAAGAGAACATTTTTCTGGCCCACTTAGTTGTGATCTTTCACAGATCAGTCTTGTTATTTTAAATGAATAATTTTTTTTGAAAGGTTGTTTTAGCTTAGTACACATTTAGAATCCACAAAGATAATACTTGTTTTTAGTGTTCCACCAGGACACTTGAGACCAGACATCCTGATTCCAGCTCCCCTGCTCTAACCATTAGATGATACTCCTGTATGAAATTGAAAATAGTGTTGGAAGTCCACAGTACATAGGCACATATGAATTAAGATCTAGCACTACCTGTGTACTCCTCTCATTCATACAAGGGAAAACAAAAATCCATTTTTCATAAAGTTTATATTAAATAGACACTGGAGGGGGCCTTGAGCTGCAAGTCAGAGAACATATTTTCAAAACATAGATAAACTACATAAGGAGCTTGAGTAGACACCAAAGAACTAGTTATCCTCTTGGAGCTGGATTTTCCAGGTCGTCTCATGCTATCTAACAAAAAAATATTTGTAAATCTTTGTCAATAAATTTGCTGACAGCTCACACATAGTCCTGGTAATTGGTCTCATTCAAGCTGTAAAAGACTGACCTTTCCAATGTACTGATTTTATTTTATTTATTTATTTCCAACAGAAGTACATGGAATTTGGAATGACTCCTCCAACTGCGCCAGGCCTGCTGCAGAGGTAGCTTTCTGTTCATGAAATTATTATTATTTATTTTGTCTATCACGGTAGCTCCAAAAGGCCTTTCTGACTTTGGGACCCTAATTTGCTAGGTACTGCAAAAAATTGGTGTGTCAAACAGATGAACCATGGGCCAGGTACAGCTTGCATATAGTATTTGTGTCCACTATGACATACTCAGATCATGCAGAGTCCAAGGTTTAATTCAGGGGTGTCAAACTCTGAGCCCGTGAGCTGGATCTAGCCCACCAAGGGCACTGATCTGGCCCACAGAGCTACTGCCTGGGCTGTGCCTGAGAGCTTTCTGCAGCAGCAGAGAACAACAAAGACAGGCTGCCATTGGCAGAGTAGGGCTAAGTGTGCTTATGACTCTGATCACATGAGTGAGTCGGAGCACAGGAAGTGCTCCAGCCAATCCAGGCTCATCTCGGCTGTGGTCTGCCAATCAGTCCGAGTCTCAGTCATGGCAGGCTGGGCCAGGCTCCCAGGGAGTCATTGCACTACCTCCCCCCCAACCCTAACTGTTCACTGTCAGTCAGTTGGCATGCTAATCTGATTGACTGCATATTGCACAAATCACAAGAAACAGAAAAAGTGCCTGAGGGCCTGTGTGGGAATGAGCCAATCACAGGCCAGCTGGGACTGAGCCAACCAAAGGTCAGCATGCTGAATGACTGACAATGAGTGGGCGGGGAGAGGTGTGGCAGGACCCCAGCCTGCCTGTGCCTGTGGCTGAGACTGAGACTGATTGCCTGCCACCACTTGGTAGGGAAAGTGGGGGAGGGGGTCTGGGAGTGGCCAGACATGGGAAAGGGAGTCCAGGGGCTGTACAGTAGGGGTGGGGTCAAAGAGCCAGTGTGGCAAAGGGATCTCAGAAGACAGGGAAAAGTGAAGGTGTCAGAGAACCTGCAGGGCAGGGGAGGGGAAACAGGAACCCCTGGCGTTCTGAATGTGGTGAGGGAAAGGGTTGGGGAGCCCACCGGTGTGGAAGCATGGCCTACAACATGTGTCCTGCCCTTCAATGTGGCTCCCCACTCCAGTTGAATGAGTTTGACCACTCTGGTTTAATTAAAACACTAGTTTTCAGCCATCATGGCTGCAAATGTGACCAGAGGATGCCACTGAGTGCCAGAGGCTGCAGTGAACCTGAAACAATGACTCAAACGTGTGTTTTCCTGCACCCTGTTAATCTCTTTGAAGTGACATTTCTAAAGCTCAGTGGTGAAGACACTTTACTGTCAACATTAGCTATTCCATTGCTGATCACTTTAGTAGAAGGGACAGGAAAGGGATAAGAGTTGGGAGTTTCAGGAAGTGAAGTGCAGTGGGAAGAACAGAAGAGACTGCTGAAATAGGAAAGAGGGAGAGAATTAGAGAGGAGAAGAAAGAAGAGAAACACAGGGCAGAAGTAATGTCAGCCCAAAGAGGACCTGATTTTCTCAGTGATCGATACTGAAAGAGTCAACAGGTTGCTGCAAGAATAACTAGTAAATGGACGTTAATTAAACTCTGTCCTCTGATTGGAATTGACATGCTTACGTTTTAGACAGATAAATGGTATGAGGGGGAATGGAGCACAAAGAGAAGTGACTTGCCTGACCTCAGACAGCAAGTTGGTAGCAGAGTCCAGAATAGAGTCCAGATTCCGTGCATCCAAGTCCAGTGCCCTCTCTTTCAGACTGAGCTGCTTCTCGTGTGTTTTTTTCATAAATGCAATGTGTAAACTGTACGCCAATGATAGAATGCTTTCTTTGTTGGTGGGCAGCCACCTTTACAATGCTTAAACATACAGAAACACCATACTTGAGCTGTTTTGTTGTACTGGTTGAATGGAGATTTAGGCCCCAGTCCTGTTGAGAGCTTATGGATACATCCCTGCAACGTGCAGTTCTCATGCCAGAGTTGGCAACTGAGTTATATTCAGAGGACATGCATATGAAGAGAAGTGTGGTAGAAACCATATGATCTTTTCCTTGTCTTTGTGCTGTGCTCATGATGTAGCAACGGGCTTGAATAAACTACTTTGCAGTCTGAGCTCAATGGAAAAATTTCTTGGTGGTTAAAGGAGATTAAGGTTTGTGCCAGTACCTGAATGAATAGCTGAGCTCTGCCAGTACACAGATGTCAGTGTGTGAAAGAAGGGAAGAGACCTGCAGACAGTCATAGTTTAAAAAAAAAAAAAAAAAAAATCAGGGCTGTCAAATAACTTTTTATAAAACAGAGGTTAATTGCAAGATTTTTTTAAAAAATAGTCACAATTAATCACAGTTTTTATCACACTGTTAAACAGTAATAGAATATCAATTAAAATTTGTACTACATATTTTTTCACTTTTACACTTTCATATATTGATTTCAATTACAATACGGTATATGAATGACCATAGTGCCCAGAGAAGGACTGTGCTGACAGCCCTAGAGACTGACATCCTCTCTCTGTAAAATTGGAATGGACAGATTGTTGCCTGTCCATGGGACTGAGTGAAAGGATCACCTCTAGAAGAGGAGAAAGAAATTAAGTCTCTATGAACATTTGTTCTGTGAGGTCTTGGCTGAAACAGTCAATCATTTTGAAGTGAGATGGTGTTTTTGCACGGGAGACAGCCACCTGCCCTCTTCTGGCACCTCAGGTCCCATTTCCCCAGTGTCTGGACTCCACAAATGACTCACCAGTTGCTTTTAGTTTCCTCCACCTGTGCTCTTTATTTACAGTGTCTCCACTGCATCCCACCACTCCAGCTCCAAATGCCCCAGGGGCTCTGCTTTCTGGCTAGGCCAGTAAATAGGTACATATCTAGCGTCTCTCTGCCCTGCTTGCTCATGCCTCCCCTCTCTGGTTTTCTGTCCAGACCCATGTCCTCTGCTGGGCCAGGTCGCTAGCTATTTCCCCTTACTTCATCAGATCCAGGCTGTGACTCAGCCTTAATTACAAGGCACCTGCTGGAGCCCTTTTTATCCTTCTGCTCCACTGCATGGATGCTAGTGCATTAGAAACTGAACTGAGATCACCAATTCACTGTATGTAGATCACCACTTTTTAACACTTTTCATTCTCTCTCAACCTGTCTCAGATTGAATGGTGGAAGGCTCTGTATAGCTAGTTATCAAGCCCTTGAACAAAGGACTATGTTACCTGTCAAAAGGTTATAAGCCCCCTGAAATAGCACATTAATGCCACAGCTGTTACTTATGGAAACCCAGGATCTACTAGTGCCAGAGCGTTACAAGTGATAAGTTCATTGACCTGTCTGGGTTTAAAGACAGTATAAAATACCAGGGCCTCCCCACTTTCAGTCATGGCTGAGCAGGGAGAAACATATTCAAGTGAAAATGCTTATCAGGATAGGTATGTAACCTAACTGCTAGAAACAATGCATAGAGCTATAGTATTAGGAGGGAGAAATGTTTTGAAGTTACTGTGGCAGGTAACATTATTCGCAGCACAGTCCAGTGGCTTAAAGAGCCAATGCATGGAACAGTGATTGGGAAAGCAGATTGTTCCCTTTTCTCTATAGTACTGCAATCAACATATTTAATGGGCTGGAACCAACCTGGGCAAAAGGCAGAACATATAAAGTTATTACTCTTACCTGCTGTGCAGATACTGAGGCTTGGCAGCCATTATCAGGGAATGAATGTTACAGAGTGCAATGGGAGTACAATGAGTTGAGCATACTGAGAGTGTTCTAAAGCTAAAAAGTAATTTTCAAAGGACTTTACCCACACCACCCAGTTAAATTCACTAGAAGTGATACCATTCCATTGAAATGAAAGAGACCAGATGGGAGGCTGGTCTGGAAAATGGAAGCCAGGACTAGAAAGTCTGTCTGACCCAAATTCAGACCAGCAATAGTTAAGTAATAACCCAGCTATCCATTTTGCATCTTCTATCTTGGATCGCTGACAAGTGGTAAAGAGGAGCTAAGGCCATCAAGAGCTGTTAAACCTGAATTCCTTTCAATTACAGCAAGAGCAACAGTAATGGGAATACTCACTGCCCCCTTCCCACAGCCCTCTCCCCCCAAAAATGTGATTTTGCACAAAAATAACATCCTTAGCAATAATATTTGGAGGATATTTTCTTTGAAAAGAAACATCTAAAAATGATTCTAATAGATTATAAGGTTCCAGTTTGGTGGTATAGCCATGAAATACCATATGTGTACTTCTCTCACTGCTGCACTCATACTGGTCTCCAGGTAACAACCCTGGATAGACATTAGTAAAATGCCTTTCAGATGTTCATTTCAGCTTCCCATAATGCTGGGAAAGCTCGTTCCTAATCACTTCTCTGGAGCCGCAAAGTAGATAGTTGGAAACATATCCATAGGCAATAGGGAAGATGTGATGGTTCCAGACTAAAAATGTGACTGTTGAACATTTCAGAATGGTCTCGCTTAGGCTGTATGGTAATACGTTATATTCGAAATTGCTGGATACTCTCTATTAGTCTCCATATCCCATGACCAACTTTCAGGGTCATCCAGTCCCCTGATTCAGATGCAGCCTAGGTCATTGTTGCTTGAGTCAGACGACTGTTAAACTTTAGTGGCTCATGTTAATGAGTGGAATAAAAATATAAGGAGTGTAAATAGCTCATTTCATGCTGAGATACCGTGGTGATGAGCATAGTACAGAAACTCGGGCTCCAGTCCTCTAAGATGGACTCTCTGGGCACAGTGGGCAGGCACATAGGTCCCTCCATCCAGAACCCATTGCAGGTTAAAGTATGTAGTTAAATGGGAGTGCATGTCACAGGGAGCACTGATTGATGCTGAGTTGACTCATTCAGCAGAGAAACTGAGAATTTGATAGATAGTAAAGATCAAGTTAATCCTGAAATGTGATCTCTCCAGCTCAGGGTCAAGGTACATTGAGAAGCAATGTATGGAAGCTTGCTTTCCTGTTTCTTGGCCTGTAACTGCTCTGCGAATAGGCTTCCTTCTCCAGTGATGCCAGTCGGACTCATTTGATTAATGCTAGGTCACCTGAGACTGCCCTTGGTAAACAAACAGTCATGGCTTTCTGTCACCAAAGGTGAAATGTGCTTTGAATAATCATACTGCAGGAAATAGAAACGTTAATATACCTCCTCCTTTTGACCTGTGTCATGACACAACACCATGCAATGTGATCTATCACATATAATCTCAGGAAATTGAAAATTTGAAGATTCCCAGAGCACCACACAAAAAATATGCATGACACTTAGGAAAGTACCCTTAACTTAAATGATACCTCTGTTTGCCAAACATGCATCAAACTCAAATCACGAGGGCTACATGAGGACTAGTATGTTAGTCCAAGGGTCGCACCACTGAAACTTATTTACAATATCATTGTATGAAAATCAATAGCAATAGTGTCATTGCAGGCCACAGGAAATAGCTTTAGGGGCCGCATGTTTGAGACCCCTAAATGTTGCCGTGTTCTCTGCTTGATTTAGAGCGAAGCAATATTTGTCAGTACAGTTTTTGACAGGTGTGAAATTAACCTCCTATGCTAAGCAGCTGTATTTCTACTGAAGTCAGTGAAAAGTTAGATAAACCTGCTTACATTAGTAGTGAATTTGACTCTATCTCTTGTTCCGTACTTGCTTTGAGGTGGTAGGAGTGATAGTCTCCTCCAAGGGAAAAATAAATCTTCTTTTCAAACCCTTCTCGGTGCATGGAAGCTGCCCCAATATATGAAGATGCATGTAACGGAAGAGGATTATGTAATGAAACTTAATTCTTTTTGTTGCAGCTAAAGTAAAAATATGCATGAATGATCATAACAGGATTAAGTATAAGGGACACATGTAAATGCTTTCACAATGGAAAGGTCGGTCAATGAAACTTCTGTTGCTCTGCCAGCAGGCAAAGTTTTGGCCCAGGTTACCTTCAACCCGCAGAATTAATCCATCCAGATCAGCAACAATCTGATGTTCAGTTTTCCTCCAGAGGTATCTACCCAGAAGAAATGCCATCAGTGGTACGGCCACGACCAGTTGGAAGCACTGCAGGTACTCTGGGTTTATTCTGAACACTGGATACACTGGAATATTATACATTTTTCAGATACGTCTCCTATACAGTTGTCACCATTAAAGGTCATCACTTGTCATCAAGTGGTACCAGGGTGACCAGATAGCAAGCATGAAAAATCAGGATGGGAGGTGCAGGTTGCTAGGGGTCTATGTAGGAGAAAGCCTCTGATATTAAGAGAGTACCTATAAAATCAGGACATTTGGTCATCTTAGTACTATGCTCCAAGCTTTGTTTTTACTCCCAATTAACTATTGCTTCTCATTCCCGCCCCCCAATAAAATTCCAGTATAGACGGGGCACTGTAGTTTTACGACAAGTTTATGAGGCAGAGTCATCCCTATACCCATGTCTGAGTCTAGCTGTCTCCTGGTAAAAACTAGAATGACTTGACTCCACTAGGATTTTTCAGTGGGGTAGCTAAATGCATTAGTTATCTTATGGTTAAAAACACCCTCTCCTGTAGTGAAAAAACAGCCTCAGAATAGGAAATAACGGCCACATTTCAAAGAGAGTTCAATGAATGCTGACTTTTCACAAGTGATTACAGTATTTTTCTTTGTGATAAACTAAACGGTGACTGATGCTTGCTAGAGAAGTCTGAATACAATTCTATTCAAAAACATTTTGCCTATATATCCTGTACCTCTTTTCTTCTTGTTAGGGATATTTGCATAGAAACAGGATCTTTTGGTATGTGAAGGTTCTGTCTATTTTCTACTGTTCCACATGAAATTGTCTTCCCTGATTGTGAGACAATTTCTGTAGCAAACAAAATTCTAATTTCCCATTGGCTTTACGCAACAGGAAGTCTTAAGAAACAAAGATTCCATTGTCCTGTAAATGTCACTTTTAACTTTTTCCCAAAAGAGAAGGAATTAAATTACTGAGAATATGGTTGTGCTCAAGAGTTTCTAAATTAGACTTGTTTATATTGTAGTCCAGAGACCTCACTATGGCGTTTATTTCATATACGATCCATTGTTATTTATACTGCTCCAACATGTCTGTGTCTGATCAGCTGCAGGTATTTGTTTCTGGTGAGCTCAAATAGCTGGTTTTTATTCTTTAATTAAGGAAGATACCAGATCAACCAAATATCAGTTTTACAATTTTTTTTAAAAATTTCATTTAAGGATAGAAGAATTAAGTAAATATTATATGCAAGTTAGGCAAGTTATCTGCCTTCCTTTCCCCTCCCACACTCGCAATTAAAGTGTTGACAACTCCTGTTTTTCAATGTTATCAATGAGGCATCTGTGGCTCTTTAAAGTTATTTCACTCCTAATATATTTACAGAAAAATTGTATCCCATCATAAGAAAAAATTTGGGGAAGAGTAAAGCTGGTATATTGCAAAATGTTTCTGTTGCAATTAATGATGGTGATTCTCTTGGCATTCAGTAGAAAGCAGTGGGAAGGGGGTGGATTTATATTCCAAGGTGAGTTAATAAAAGAAGTAAACTGTGCACTGACCTTTTCGTTTTGTAATGTCAGTACTGTTTAATCTTTAACCACACAGTAAAGCTGGAAAAAACACATAGGTATGGCCATTCATGTTGTAGCTTTGAGGAATGGAACAGAGAACAGTGTGTAAATTTAGAGCTTTGCTGGTGTGATGTAGATAAAAGTGCCAATTCAATAACAAATGTTTCCTCTTTGCTGCCAGGTCACTAGCATTTAAATTGTAAGGGTTTCCTCTAATCTTTGTTTTTTGTGACTGGCATACATGTGAGTGTCTGGTGTGCATGTATGTGCAACATTTTCCATCCCTGAAGACTAATGAAAAACTCCAAATTTTGAGAGAGCTGCACCGAACAAAAATGGTTTGTTAGCTTTTTATTTGTCTGCCCTGCAAACTTACTGTGTATAAAGATGAAAAACCAATATTTGCTTTTAAGGTTCTCAGATACAGCACCTCACTCAGGTGGGAATTGCTAGCAGAATCGGAGCCCAACCAGTGGAGATTCCCTCAGTCAGAGCAGGGCATGGCCAGCCGGGGGGACCAGGGTGGCCCCAGTATCGTGGAGAGGATGAATATGCTAGGAGAGATGCAGTGAGTACTGTGTTTCACATTTGAATAGTTGAAGCGGTGTTGTATTCAATTTTTTCCTTCATTGTTGTTTGGAATTTCTTCCAAAGATTCTTTCACTTGCTCTTCTGACACCCTTCATTTGCTCTTCCAACCTTCACTAGCTCTTCTAACCTTTCTTGCTTGCTGTACTTTCACTTCTGCTTCTCTAACCTCTTCACTCACGCTTCCTCACTCAAGGCCTTCAACCACTGTGTTCTGGTTAGAGTTCTCCACTTCTACCCCTGTATTCCAGAAAAGGTGGAATTTGCTTTCCATGCATTTCTTTCATTTGAGATAATGATAGATAGAATTCACTGAAGTAAATGGCCCAGGTTCTCAGCTGGTGTGCATTGGCACAGCTGCATTACTTCTGTGAAGCTGTGTTAGCTCATGTGGGCAGAGGATCTGGGCACTGAATGTAGAATGAGAGGTGCAGTGTACAGCAGTAGAGATATTTCTAGATCAGGTGCTTTCCTTTATCAACAACATATCTGGTTTCTATACTAAGGGCCAGGCACCATGATTTAACATAATTGTGTATGGTTCTTCCAGAAAATGGAATTTCTGGTTAATTTGTAAGTGTTGTGATGTTTCAGCCACTGTGTTGTCTTTCTCAGGAAAGAAGTGGGTTTCTGTGCGCAGTGTTTCATGCACTTGGGCTTTAAACCATTCCTCTACCCATGGTGACCTATGCCAGTTTTTTTTGTGGTAATCCTTTGGAGATAACTCCTTTGTGTGCTTGTTTTTGGCCCTACGCTCAAGTTATCATCTCTATTGAAGTTTGAGGGGGAATTTCCTCCCTTTGTGTACTTTTCAACAGCATTTGTCGCCATCATCCATCAACAATATGACATTCCATGTTGTCTTAAGATAAGTGTATTTAATGAAAATACTGAGAAACTCAAGAAAAACAAAATTAAGCAGGATTGGGGCCTGATTCGCAGAGGTGCTGAGCACCTCCTGTTACCTTCGGTTGGATGTGTAACTGCTCAGCAACTCTGAAAATCAGACAGAATGTGAACATGACTGTTCTCATATTATGCAAAACATAGCTAACAAGGTCAAATGGTCTGTCTGCGTAATGGAACTGGATATCGGTGCTCCTGTTCCATGCTTGGGATAGCAGTATCCAAGTAATTCATTACATTCTGATCAGGATAAACATCTTAATACTCATTTACATCTAGAGTGGCACTCAGCTGAGGGATTTTACAGTCTGTGTTGCAGGCCTCTTCCAGTGGTATTTCTGGGTCAGTGTTGGTTGTTAGCTCTCATGATTTGTCCTTCAGCCTTTTCCTCAGGCAATTCAAGTGACTTTATTTTCTATAAGTCTTCAGGGCTTTTTTCCAAGTGCATGGGGAACATGACATCATTAGTATTTTATTACTTGTATTACAGTGTTGGTCAGACTATTTTGCACAGTGCTATGTAAACCATTGTTATTTCAGACATCAATATCTATGTCATGTACGAAGTGGTTCTCAGCCTGTAGGCTGCTTGTAAACCAGTCAGCACACGACTCCAGTCCATGCAGACATCCTCAGGGCCATATACATAGCGTATATGTTGTGTGGATGTGGCCTGCATAACACAGAGAGAGCTACAAATGTGACCCACAGTAGGATGAGTACCATTGTCATACACTCTTCCACTGTTATCTGTATATTGCCATACATTTCATTAAATTAATTTTTCCTTGATAAGCAATCTCTTCATTTTTCCTCATCAGTTGTCTGGATGGTTAGCAAGTATTTCAAAGCTTTTGGACTCATTTAAAGGGATTTTTATCTCCCTTATTTTCAGTTAGCACCTCTTATTACCATTTCAAATAGGCAAGCATTGCTTCAGTGTGATTTCAGCAAACATTGTTTCCTGTAGTGCCCTAACCGAATGGTTTCCTGTAACAGAAGGGCAGTTTTTTCTAGTATATCTTCATAGACCAATTGTTTTACTAGATCAGAACTTCACAGTTCTGTGCTCTCAAAAGATGACATTTGAAGGCATTGGAAAGGGTTGATGGGTTGTCTTTTGTTAGTCATGTTCCTCAGGTGTCATACTTGGGACCGTTTCACCAACTCACCCTGCCTTTTCTGTCTTTCCTTCACAAACACACACACTCTCTCTCAGTGAGACATGGATTCCTACCTCTAGTTCCATTCCTTTTTACTGATTGCATTTTGAACTGGTTTATCTGGTTTTACAGTCTCTATCCTGTTTAACAATCTGCTATCAACTGTACAAACACAACAGTAGCTACTTGTGTTTTAATGAGATATTAAATATCATCCAGGCAGCTTTAAAACCAAAAAAAACTTAACAACCATCAGAAAGCATTCTCTTCTACTTTAACTAAGAAATCATTCCTGTAGTACTGAACATATTTTACTACTGTATATACTCAGGTATAAGCTGATCCAGGCGTAAGCCGACTCCTCAATTCTGAGCCCAAAAAAGAAGCTAAAATGGGTGGCCCAGGTATAAGCCGAGGTCCCCTTTTGACCTGGGCCCCTAACCCCCACCCACTGCTGCAGGCTTCCTCTAGAGTTTCTGACAGCTTCCCTACCCCAAAATCTCTGCTGCTGCGTTTCCCTTGCCCCCCTGCTCTCCATTCCTTACTCCTGCCCTCCTGCTCTGCCCTTTCCTCACTGCCGTCACCCCTGCTGCCCCCCTGCTCTGCCCTTTTCTCACTTCTCAGTTTCCTGCTGTTGCCCCCTCCTCCGCCCTTTCCTCACTGCTGCCCCCTTGCTCCCACCTGCTCTGCCCTTTCCTCATTTCCGTCACCCCTGCTGCCCCCCTGCTCTGCCCTTTGCTCACTGCTGCCCCCCTGCTCACTTCTCATTTACCTCACTGTTGCCCCCTGCTCCGCCCTTTCCTCACTGTTGCCCCCTTGCTCCCACCTGCTCTGCCCTTTCCTCACTACTACCCCCCTGCTCACTTCTCAGTTTCTCTCATCATTTCTGTATTTAAACTTCTGACGTTCATGGAGGTCAGACTTCTGGAGACCTTAGAAGAGAACATGAGAATACCTGAACTTAGGATGGGGCAGCAATTTATTGGTTTTGTGCTTCGTAAGTGGAATCATCCATTCATGCAATAAGGTGCTAGTGAGGGATAGAAGCATCTCCCTGCTGCTTTTTCTCTCTCCTCTCTGCCTTCTCTCTTTCTCTTTTCCTGTACCTTATCGAAGTCATTATACATTGAGTGGGAAGAATAATTTTTTGCTTTTTAAATTTTTTTTCACATTTTTCCAGACACATATGCATGGACATCAAGAATATTCCTCCTCACCAGTATTCCAGATTCAAAGGACTTCAGCCAGACAGCCCTCAGCACCACCTGCTCAGCCTCCACACAGCAACCTTCAGGGGCAAGGGCTTTGCTACACCACCAGTTCTAATGAAGATCTCCAGACTGGTCACTCCTCAGCATCTCTTATAAAAGCAATTAGAGAGGAGCTTCTTCGCCTCTCCCAGAAACAGACTACAGTGCACAACTTTCACAGCTGATTTGTCATGCTCCTGCAAATCTGCCAGGTATCCACTTCCTATGGAAGCAAGACTTAAAGGAAATCAGCAACATTTTTGTTCTGTCGTCAGAGTGAATTTCTACAGCGCCAGAGATTATGCATCAGAAAAGAGCAGCAACACAAGGAGAGAGAGAGAGGTGTTTGGAAACGGGATGGGGAAGGTATTTTCATAGCTGGCTATCCTGTTTAATCTGTTAGCATTACTGTTTCCTTCCTTTGGTTTGAGCTAATGAACAAAATAAAATTGTAGATCAAAAGCAAACCCTAAACAACACCACTACATGCAGAAGTAGAAGAAGGTGAGACTTCTTGTAAAGAAGGCAAAGCTTGTGTGTTACTAGCAAGATGGACTCAACTGACATTCGATGAGCAGTTACAGGAATTCTAACCTCTGTAATGCTTTTAGGGAAGTAAATGGCCCATGTTGCTGGTTTGTAAGATTATAAACTACATGAAATCAGAGACAATGAAGGTGTGATTCAACACAAGAAATCACCTTAATGACAATAACAGTAAGATTATTTAATGGGGGAAAAAAGCATTTCTGAGCTACTTGTAACAAACCAGAACAATAATTGTTATAGCTCTGTTTTTTGTTAAATGGAGCTATTCTCTGCACTCATCCTCACTTTTCTTTAGGTGCTGAAGCTTCAAGTGTCTCTTCATTGTAATGTTTGCAATGTAAAACCATGGCCTTTCTAAACACAAGAATACATCTGCAGACTCATTCAGGGTGGGAGAGCAAAATGTCTGAAAAGAGAAGGCTGGATATTTATTTTGCTAAAAATATATTGAAATCTAAATGGGAATTCTTAGTCACAGTTGAATTTTGGAGCATAAGTATGTATTTTTGTCTGCTAAGCATAAATACTCGCTTACTGTATGCTTTCACAAGACCAGGGGTAAAATATGCTAAATCTGTAGTTTGATATGCAGACATTAAAAAAGCCAGCCTAAATGATAAAGGATCACCAGCACTATTTATAAATGTATTGTAAACTGCAATATACATTTGGATTTCAGTCCTGTCCAGTGAAAGTGCATCTTACAAAAAATAAGACTTGGGACAAAGATGTTTAGAGTGTTAAGATAGACTTAGATTTGTTGTTTGAGGCAGTTACTTTATTTCTATCTTTCCTGCTGTGCTCATGGATGAAGGGGCACAGTAATGGTGGTATATATCCTTGAGAATCTGTCATCTTTTTTGCAGAATTTAATTAACAATTAGCTGTGAGTTTACTAATATTTGGCCACTGCACAATCGTAACCTGCATAATACAAGTGACAATTTTAACTAAATTTTGATTTGTTGGAGTACTTTTATTTTTAACTTGAATTGGATTAATGTTAAAAAGATGGTAAGGAGACCATATAAGTTCATATGGATCAGGTGGCTGAGGAGTCTCACATCAAGAAAGAGATGTTCTTAATTCCTTGGTGCTAGGAGTCAGGATTTTAAAACACAGAACTCAATAGTAAGGACTGGCTGGATGAACTACGGTCCACCAAAGGGATCACCAGGCAGGTGGCTTATGTCTTCAGTCTGTTTCATGGAGATGCCTCACTTAGCTGATACTTCAATTAGGATTTCTGTAGCATTGTTGTAGTAGGGTAGCTCTAAGGCTACCCATGTGTATGTTCTCAATTACAAAAGAGAGAGAAACTTCCATAGAGGGAATTAATTCGCAATACGGTGAAAAAGGAGGAACTCGGCATCCTACTTCCTGACACTATATATTAATCTGGAACTTGTCTACATGTTAATATCACTGTCACAATCACCAGCATTAATATCTGGTTGCTCATTAGCATTCAAAATAGATTCATATTGCCACAGGTATCAGGAAGAAGGTTACACCTTTGTTGACCCAAGTTCATCAGAACGGTATCTGGGACAAAGTGAGATACTTGACATACCAGGGCAGTGAATTTCTGGTGTAATCACCCTGCCAGTTCTCTAAGACTTGATGAGCCCAGATGAAGATACTGAATTAAATCCTGGTGCCTGCCTGGTTTTGACCAACAGAGCCATCAAGTCACTGAATTTTTATTTATTTATTTATTTTTTAAATATTGTGATATAACATTCTTCAAGTTTTACCTTTTGACTTAGAGTGTAACATGTCATCCCTGGTGGATAAAACATTGGTTTCATACAAGGGTTTGTAAAAGCAAGCCCTGTGGGTGCTTTAAGAGACTTTCACACTGAAGCTGATTCGAAAGATGAGCATTAGCAGGGTGCAAAATGTATGTGGGCCAGTATTTGTATGTTTTGATATTACCAAGAACTGATTTTTTTTTTCAGTTTCAATAAAAATTCCCTCCCTGACAGCCCAGATTATCCTTCTGTAACCTGTAATGAAGTCAGATTACTGTGCTTCTGATATAACACTGTTTAGGGTATCATCAATACATCATGCTATTAGTACATGGTCACTGATATATTGTGTGATCATTATGACTTCACTCCAGAAGGACACGGGTTGTTAAGTGTAAAATCTGTATTAAAAGCAAATAACTGCAACCAGAAAACATAGACAAGAATTAGGGAAGAATAGATCTGAAACGTGGGAGGATAGATAATTTATGCCATACCTTCATCTCTACATATGGAGAGAGCATTGATTTATATCACCACTTGTAGGGTTGGGGGTATAATCATTTCCGAGTTCAAACACTGTGAATATCTTGAGAAAGGTGAGTGGATTTAGCTTAGTTTAGTAAGTTTCCTCTAGCATGAAAGCCCATCTTTAAGACCTGAATAGTTGAGAGACAAGTAGAATAGAAGATGTAAACACATTGTCACAGTACCACTCTTAAACCAGCAAGAGAGCTTATTTGCTATTCAGAAGAATTTGTAGACTATTTACCACCTACATATGATGCTCTGTCTCCCAGTGCTGTTTGAAACCCTCCATGTAAGACACCAAATGTCCACTCAAAAGAATAGCCGAAGAATAAGGGGATGCTGTATGTAATTTCTGCAGCTGCTGAATTGTTGCAGATTTAGGTTGTGTATGAGCTACAAGAAAAGAACACAGTTTGAAATATATGTGCCAAAATGTGTATTTCCCCTTTGGTAGTGGATGATTTGTGTAAATTCTAATCACCCAAATGTTTACCAACCAATTTGAATGTTTTTATTCACTTTTATAAAGGAAACCAGACTATTGTTAATTTGCTTTTCAGAAGGAAAATGCTTGGTTTCGAGATGAGGGATGTTGGTTACCTAGGCGATCTAGGCGTGTGTGGCATTTGTTCTTTTTATAGTACTGTCGTATTATGGCTTTGTGGAAGAACAAAATGTTAAATTAAAAGTATATGTTAATGAATCTCATCAGTCTCACTGATCACTTGGCAAATAGGTACATGCAAAAAAAGCAACATTACCCAATGTTTGCATTTTAATTCCATGGTTATATCATTCTGTTCTGTGCAAACCCCCAAATTCTCATGATCCTGTTTTGATACTTAGTTGTTGGAACTAATTGAAATATTTTAGATCTTCTACACTTGCTTGAATTGATTGCACTTGATTCCCTGTGATAAAACAGTTCACTAGGAGATAATACTAATGGTCAAGTGATCATTTCAAAGATAGTTTCTCATAGGAAACATTGCATAGTTGTTGTGACTATGTAGTTGAAAAAAGGATATTGGCTTCAAAACACAAATTGTTTAAAATCTGCACTTTGTGTGTGAGGAAAGATTCAAACACCTGTCCTTGCACTCTGGAACCACAGCAGTTTGCATCAGAGCCTCATATCCAGCATTTGGAGGGTGGCCGGTTCACCTAAGGTGCTGATTTTTTTACTTAAACATTCAGACCAAGACTTTTGAAAACAAGACCCAGAAATTTTGCTCCTCCAGCCATGCTTATTTAAGTGTCTAAGTGAGGATCTTCAGTTTCTTGACATTGGCATGTTCCAGGATGACTAGATATTAAGACTTACAAGGGGTAGGGTAAACCTAAACTAGAAAAGGTGAACTGTCAGGGTTGTTCTATGGTTTGGAAACATTGAGAGGACTTGACTGCTGGTCCCTGCTCTCCCCTGAGTGTGCTGAACAGTCTCTAAAGTGCTGGTTGTGTCAGAAAAATGACTAAACATTCTTAGTCAACAAATCTGTTCCTCATGTACTTCCAGTTAGGTGGCCTTGCTTTAGTGTCAGAAATAAGGGTTGGTTTTATTTATTTGTTTATTTATTAAACCACTTTTTACTTCTTTTAATGCTGCAGAACCGGTATAGCTCTGGTTGTGAACTGGAATCTGTTGCTGCTCACATCTCGACAGAATCATTGAATCTACAGACAGAAGACGTTTTTCAATGTATTTAATCCACCTCTCTGAGGGGCAATATCTAGGACAATGGAAGAACTCCATCTATACCAGGGGTTAAGGGATCTAACTACAGTAGAGGGTACAAAAATTTCCACAGCCCTCAGCAGCTTAACTAAGGTTATCTAATTTTAAAGCATAGGTCAGGCCTGAGTTCCAATATCTGGTCCATTTTCCTGCCCCAACTTTACACCTGTGCAATGCTTCTGAAGACCATTGGGTTGCATAGATGTGAACGAGGGATGGATTTATCCACAGATCATTTGTTACTGGTGATGATATGCTTGCCAGAGAACTTCCAGTCTGACTTTCAGATATAAGGGTGAATGTACAGGTATGTGGAAGTTATTGAGAAACATGGAACTGCACAATACCTTTTTATAGACTAGCTTCCCAGAACAGAAGTTCATTTCAGAGTTCTGTTGAAGGCCAGCAGACCAAATAGAGACTTTAATGCACTTACCTTACAAAAGGCATGGTAAAAGTCTGCTTGGGTAGTTTATAGAGTTGCAGTATTTTATTTGTTTTGTGTGTGGCTTATTGTTGCCTTATTTTACATTTAAAGCAAATATTTCTCTTGGAATGGCTATGCCTGTTTAGTTTGTGGTAGTTCTTGTTCCATAACTGGAAGTTTATTTACAAACAGTTGCTCCTTGTTGCCTTGCTCAATATGTTTGAATGGATGAAATGAAGATTTGCTTCAGCTAATATATGCTAAAGCTCTGTGAATATTTAATATGGGGATTTTGGTTACATGTTATTTTAGCCTTGTGGCTGCTATTGGTAGTTATTTAGAAAAGTTTCACTGAAACAAGAATCTGGAGATGATGGAAGTGGTTGAGGACTGAGAGTTGTTTGGTCTCCTGTTGAGCAATACTTATTGAACCCCTTTGTCATGTTCTATTGGCTGTTTCCTTTAGGTTTTTGGTTTCTCTATCAAGCTCTTTATTTGTGAGCGTTCTGTGATATGTATAATTTAAGAGCAATGGCTAGAGACTGTATTAATTTATCATAGAATGAGACCTTGCTTTTTCTTATATCACTGTGTAAAACAAAATATTATATGGAGCAATACATTAACTTTGCCTTGGATTTAAAAGGCAGGCCTGAATGAAGTATGGTTCTGTAGTTAAAAGAAAACGTTGAAATAATAATAAAGCCCAAAATTATTGAGCATTGGAAATAGGAAAACAGCAGATGGAGTTATGAATTAAGCCATCATGTGTGACAGTTTAAAAGATATAGCTTTGTTGTCAAACTTTAGACCAATTAAAGGGTTATCAACCACAAATGAGTCAAGTATTTACAATAGGAGAACAGCAAACAAATTTAGGGATCAGTTGGTACGGGAGGTATTAAACCATGCAACCCTGATTCAAATGATGCCAGATAAATTGGTAACTGATGTTTATGTAGCATATCTTATCAAAAGTTCCCAAGGTTTTTAAACCTTTACAAAACCATTTCCAAATGGGAATAAGTTGTGTACTCATTGCAGTCTCCACCTCTGTGATTGAAGATGGGAACCTTTAAACAATATATTGCAACTCTTCAGGAGACAAAGTGAATTCTCTCTTGTTCAGTGCACGCTACAGAGGATTTCACCTAATTGGAATTTAGTGAGGAGTCTGGTGCCAACCATCTTGCTGTGGCAAAAAGTGTAGCAGGATTTTTAGTGGCCACAAGTGTATAAAGGTATTTGTCTCAGAAAGAGAACATCTCCAGCAACACAGTGCCCCCTAACACCACTCAAGGGTGTTGGGAGAAAAGAACAGCATGTCCTGAAATCTCCATGACCACTTTCTGCTAAGAATACCTAAGGTGGTGTTTCAAAAGCTTTCAGCACTAGTTTAACTGTCCTGCTACTGAAGCCAATGGGGGCATTAACATCAGTTTAAATGAGAGCAAAGTTTAAACAAGTGTGCTAAATACTTTATTTACCCATGGAGATCTCTCATCCTTAGTACTGTTGAAGACCAGACCTGCTTTGCTTTTGAGACATGACAGAATGGCAGCTGGAGTAGTAAAGCTAATTTGAAACACTGTGCTGTTACTCAAACCAAACATTAAAATTGACTGAATATTAAAATTTACCCCCCCCCCTTTTTTTTTTTTTTTTTTTTTTTTTTTTTTTTTACTCCTATATGCTTAAAATAATGGAAGTTGTAGTTAAGGTATCTTCCAGAGAAGTTGAATCTCTGCTGATTCTTTGTTAGTTGATGCCATGTGCTTGAACTTTTTGTAAGGAATTAAGTGAGACTCAGACAGGTGGTACACTGCATTAACGTGGTAGGTCTGTTGGGGCTGATGTATAGGAACTTCCATTAGTCAGTGTTGTTCTGCAAATTGCAGAAGAATTAGCACTGAATGAATCTGAAAAATTGTTCCAAATGGAATAGCATGTGATTTTTATTTTTCCTTTGGCTCAGGGAGGGCTGTCCCAGTGCTATAAGTACCCTGGCACCTTCAGTATGGACCTCTTCCAACAGAAGACTTGTGTGGACTCTAGATCAGGTCTTGTGGATGCTGAATGTCCCCACAGCAGCAAATGAGAGCTATGTAGTGAAAAGGGCTTGAGTCTATACCTTTTGGTTTCTTGATTTTGATTCTGAATTATATAGCCTTCATGAGGTGGAAATAGTGTACTAGTGTAGTATTTGGTGTAGTACAATGCAGCTGCAGCTCACTGTGACAGTTTTCAAATGTAGGCCTTTTAAGTTAGGCACTTAAATAAGTGGTCTCGTTTTCAGAGTTGAACTTTGGAAGCCACTTCTGTTTAGCTCTCTAGGTTTGGATTTAGGTGTATATTTTATAAACTACCATAGGAAAATTTTGTCTCTGTGGCTTAGAATGAAAGTATGGGAGACAGAAGTACCCTGTTTGAGCTGCTGATTCACTACATGATCTCATGAAGCCTCAGTCAGCTTATGGTGAGCACTGGTTAATAGCTAAGAGCCTTATAGTCATTGCTCTGTGCCTTCTGTAGTCATTTTATACCAGTGCAAGTGGATTTAAGAGAATACCAGATCCGAATGGTTGAGTTTTACACCTGCTTTTCACTGTTATAAATGACTACACAGCTCAAGCCCTGAACTCTGCTTGATGGCTCACTTCTGCAGGGCAAATTAATCCCTGATGATCAGGAAGATCCTGTGGCAAAAAATGTAGTTAGGTGCCTATTCTTCCAGTAGTTCTAGAAAGGATTCAGAAAAGGGAGGCACTACAGATGTGGGAGATACTTAAATCTTATTTCATGCTAAAAACTTTAATTCTTACCAGTCAATCTACTGAGAATTCCATTCTGTTCTGAAAAGCCTTGGAAGACTCAGACGTCAGTATTTTGTGTCTGCCAGTAATAAAACACCTATACTTAGCATGTATAAAGTGTTGCATGTCTTCAGAGAGTTTACAAACATTAATAGAGGGAAGTGGAATTTAATAGTTTTGCTATTGATTTAAGGCACTCTGTGCATGTTGATGAAGAGAAGTGACACCCTGTGAGTAGGAGCTTTGGCTTATATACACTATTATTCCCCCCCCCTCAGAAAATAAAAAAGTCCTAATTGTTCACACTTACAAACTGGCGAACGTACCTCTAAATCAGGACTTCTCATCTTGTGTATTTCTGTGGCCCGCATCTTGACAGAATGCCTCATACACACCTCCCTTCTCATTCACTAGCATGTGAATCACCTCCATTTCCCATTCATGCGATTCTTGTGTTACATGGAAATGTAATATTAAGAAAGTTGTTTGCTGAATGTTTAGCTGTTATTAATTTGACCTAGTAACTGAGAGACTAGGAAGGGACAGCATCATGTAATCAATCACCTTTCCGTGCAACACTAGTGGTCTGTAGACCAAAGGGTGAGAATCAAATGTGATGTGTAACATGGCTTATTTCAGACAAAGAAAATGGAAGCACTGCTGACACAGAAATAGGTTAAGGTAAAAAGCCAGGGGAGGGGAAAGAACTATTGTGTAAAGTGCAGTCATCAAAGAAGAAAGATTAGGTTATGACAATATAAATGAGAGAGTGATTAAAATGTCAGTTTTCCTCTAGGAAGCCAGTAGGGGAGGTTCATGGGTCTTTTGAATTGCCACAAACAACGCTGAATGCACTGATGGGGTGGAGAACTGGAGAAAAAAGCATAGAGTCCATGGTAAGAAGGAAATACTGGTCGTTTCAAAAGATGCTATGAGATGTGAAGATGACCAAAGGGTTTGGATGAGGAGGTGGTAATGGAGCACTGCAGCTGAAAGAGTTATGATGAGGACACAATGTTGAGGCTTGTCTCTTTAAAAAAAAAACAACAAAAAACAAAAAAACCACACCACCACCAATTATTAGCTGTTACAGAGTTAAGGGGAAACCAAGTTCAGGAAGGGAAGAGAGAAACAAGAATAGTGGCCAAAATAAGAAGAAAGACAGAGAAAGTTATTGAAGAGGGTTTATTTATATTATGTATTTATAGTCTTCAAAATGCCCAGCCAAACTGCTTAAGTAAGGCTATGTCTACACTGGAGAACTTACAGCAGCTCGGCTGTATCAGAGCAGTTGTGCTGGTGTAAGATCTTTCATGTAGTGACACTGTTGATGGGAGAAAGTTCTTTCATTGACATAATTAAACCACCCCCCAAGAAGCAGCAGTAGCTAAGTCAGCAGAGTGCTGTCCAGACCAGCGTTTCTGTCCGTGCAACTTACATTGCTCACGGGCATGTTTTTTCACATCCCTGAGCGACTTAAGTTATGCCAACAACAGCACTATTGTAGATGTCGTGTCATTCTATTCTATTTTTTTTTAAAGAACCAAATTGTAAGAGCATGTGAAAAACTCATGTGCTCTTTCTAGCAACTAGATGTAAACTGCAAGGTTTCCCTCTTGTCTGTGGTGCACTAGTGTGGCAAACTCAAGCTTCTATGGTACTTTAAATAGACGTTTCTATTGACTAAATATGATGTGTAACATTCATTATTGATTTCATTTATACTTCCCCTAAATTTTCAAGCTGCTGCCAATTTGGTATTCCCCATATATCTGCTTGTATAGCTAGTGATGGCAGATGGGGAAAGTGGAGATTTCCGCAACTGAGGAGGACGTAACTCAAATTTAAAGGGTGTAGGGCAGTGTGGGAGACATTGAATTTTAGTATTTCAGGAAACATTTTCATTTTCGTGGCATACAGATCCATCTCTTCTTTCTCCTGTCTTGAGTCAGCATGTCTGTGTAGGGACTTAATTTGGCTTATCTACATCTCTCAGGGGAACTGAATTCTTCACACCACTGAGCGAACTAACCAAGTTGACATAAGTTTCAGGTGCAGACCAAACCTCAGAGAACTTAACGTGTTCTGAGGCAGAAGTTGAATTCCCCCCCCCCCCCATGCCAGTAACATTTAGTAGTCTCCGCCTGTATATTTGCAATTGCATCCAGCAAAAATGAGTTAGCTGGATGTTCCTGTAAAATGATTAGCCCTGAAATGCTGATACTTAATTGCTAAAAACTAATCAGATCTTGTTAGGCTTCTGAGTTGATACCACACTTAGATGCAGGGCCAGTTCGCATTTCTTACAACTGCTGTCTCCGGCTGTTTGTAGACTCAGAAAGACAGCACTGCATTGTTTACACTAGGTCGCATTTGAAAGGTTATCATTGTGACATAAGGGCTGGAAACTTACTCATTTTAAAGTGAAATTTTAGAATCTGGCTCACATATACAGCCAAGGGTGAATTCTGTGTCAGATGCTGAGACCACTGAATCAGTGAGTACATGAGGTCTTGAATGTATGGTTTCAACTGTAATTGTTGGGGCCTCCCAGGAATGCCTGGTATTCAGCGTTCTTGGTTATAATGGGAGTAATAATTATACTTTTTAATGAAATCTTAAGACTTAACTTCTCTGGGTTAAACAAGTCCCAGCTCTTACAGTCCCAGTGAAGATCATCTTTTCTTTCCAACTTAACCTGTGTCTTCACTCTGTATATTAGGTGCATATAGGGAAGCTCCGGTGCTCACCAGCTTTCATCCCTCTGGCAGTCCTGTAAAGTGCAATTGATTACTGTGTAGCTTATTCAGTAAAACCTCCAATAAATAGCCTCTTGAAGGAAACCGTGAGTGAGCAGTATGAGTAATTACCAGAACAGTGGTATCTGGAATGATGAAGAGTCATGCATGAAGTGCTAGTCTTGCATGAAGTGCTAATCAGTTTAGCCTTGAGTTAAGGAATAAGGAAAAACACTAGTCAGATGTGGCTGGATTTATTGTATTTCAGAGGAAGTTTAATATATTTAAGCCAGAATCATGTGTTGCTACTAATGCTCATTTATTTCAGTGGTACCTGTTGGCATTAGAAAAGCTTATCAGCTGCAAGCTTCCTGCTGTTCTATTGATCTATTGAGAGGCATAGCACTCACATTATATTTAAGCTAATGGCAACTTTACTAGGTATTTACCCCCCCTCTTAACCGGCACTACATTTCATGCCTGAAATTTAGAATCCTGTTACTCTAGTCTAAAGCAAATAAAAATAACTGCTGGTTTGACCAACAATGTTAGGATTCATATTGGCCTTGCTGAATGACACTTACCTGTTTTGCCATCCAAATTCAACCATCTTTGCATTTTCTCTGTTCTGATTGCTGGTACTGAGTTACAGGAGTTGGGCTAAATGTCTTCCTGATCTATATCTTCAGGTCAGTGCAAGGTTGGAGGAGAGGAAGGTCAGAAGCAGTCAACATTGATTCATCAAGAGCAAATCATGCCTGAGCAATTCGATTGCCTTCTATGATTACATGACTGGCTCTGTGCATGTAGGTAAAGCAGTGGACATGAAATATATCTTGACTTTAGCAAAGCTTTTGACACAGTCTCCCATAGTGTTCTTGCTAGCAAGTTACGGAAACATAGGTTAGATGAATGAATTTTAAAGTGATAAAAAGCTGGCTAGATCATCAGGCTCAATGTGTAGTAATCAATGGCTCAGTGTCCAGTTGACAACAGGTATCAAGCAGAGCACCCCATAGGTCAGTCCTGGGACTGGTTTTGTTTAATAAATTCATTAATGATTTGGAAGATGGTGTGGATTGCATCCTCAGCAAGTTTGCAGATGACACTAAGCTGAAGAGAATGATAGCTATGCTGGAGGGAAGGTGGATGCAATATGACTTACATAAAATATAGGACTGGGGCAAAAGTTTTGCACCCCCACGACAGGAAAAATTTAGACAAATTGGAGAGTCTAGCAGAGGGCAACAAAAATTATTAGGGGACTGGAGCACATGACTTATGAAGAAAGACTGAAGAAACTAGGTCAGTTTAGTCAGCGGAAGAGATGGGTGAAGGAGGGATTTCATAGAGGCTTTCAACTACTTAAAGGGAAAGGTGGTTCAGGGAGAATGAAGCTGAACTGTTCTCGGTATTGGCAGATGACAGGACTGGGATCAGTGGCCTCAAGCTGCAGAGAGTGAAGTCTAGGTTGGAGATTAGGAAAAGCTTTTTTGGTAGAGGGGTGATGAAGCACTGGAATCAGTTACCTAGGGATGTGGTGAAATCTTCATACATAGAGGTTTTAAAGGTCCAGCTTGATAGAGCTCTGCCTGGGATGATTTAGTTGGGTTTGGTCCTGGTTTGAGCAGGGGGTTAGACTAGATGACTTTCTGAGGTCTCTTCCAATCCTAATCTTCTGATTCGAAGGCTCTTTTGTACAGTGCACACTCCCACACTTTGACTAGTCAAACTCAAAATGATTTGAGTTGAAACTTCCATTGTCATCCATGGGATGTTATTTCACAGTTTAATAGGTCACAGGGTCAGTCAGTCTTGATTTTTGCATGCTTTTTCTTAAGACATTTGGATGCCTAAAACATCTTAAACAGCACAAGAACACCGTATAGCATGGACTAGCTTAAGGGTAATGAAGTTTATCGCAGATGACAATGACAGTCGCACGCAAATCAGACTCAGGCTTGCCATGCTGGTTACAGGTTATACCATGGAAGAGGGGTCAGTTGGCTTGATAATTTGTAAACCAGACACTGAAATGAGGCCAGCTGGTGTGAAGTGCTATAGAGTCATTGAGGTCACAAGAACTATGCAGATTTACACCAGCTGAGGCTCTGGTCTGATGTATTTAATATGAACAGTGTGACTGTCATGTTGTAGAACAAATGCTCCATGGTTTTGCATAAAGATACGGTGGTGAAGGTGCTAAGCTACTGGTTACAAATGAAAATTGGCCATCTTATATGTTGGGTATCTTCTAACTGACAAACCTGTTGTGATTTCATCAGTCATAACGAAGCTTTCTAGCAGCTGCACATCGTAAATCCTACTGTGGTATGTTTTGCACTCCCAAGTACCCCTACAAATGTAACATCACATGCCTATTGCAATAAACTTTTGGTTGTACTTGGGTGTGGTAGACTGTTGTGCGTCAGCTGTGAGCTACCTCTTGTGCATATAATAGCTCATTTGGGTTTTTTAATATGTATCTTTATAAAGCCCTAGAGTCTTTTGGATACAACCTTTTATTTTGCGCTTTCTGCAGCTGCTGTTTGACTCTTAGAGTCCTGTCGCACCTTAAAGACTAACAAATTTCTTTGAGCATAAGCTTTCATGGGCTCCAACCCACTTCATCAGATGTATATGACAAAGTGGGTTGGAGCCCATGAAAGCTTATGCCTGAAGAAATTTTTTAGTCTTTAAGGCGCCACAGGACTCTCATTGTTTTTGCTGTACACAGACTAACACGACTACCCCTCTGGAAGTTGTCTGACTCTTGAAATCCTATTTCTGGAAGACCCATTTGTTAGTTGCCTCTTGCGTGTGTAGATTTTACATTGTGCTTATCTCGGGCAACACGTATCATCATTGCAAAATATGACGTATACCTCAGTGATGTCTGTTTTTAGAAGAATTTTAATTACATTGTAACTTGGGACCATCAAATCATTTGCACTGTTTGCCTGGGAGCTTTTACTGCTACTTCTTCTAAGGACCACAGAGCTTATTGTTGATGATAAGATTATACTCAAGATGCACATAAATAGCACTACATTTTCATTAAGGGCCTGATCCAAAGTCCACAGTACTCAATAAAGTGATTCCACCTGGAAGGCCAGGGATCTAGCCTCAAACAGGTGTTTAAAATCATATACTGTATTGTGTAGTCATTTCTTGGCAATGTCAAATGCAAGAGGTTTATGCAGCTTGCAAACAATGCCCTTGCGCTGCCTAAGAAGTGAACCTGTGAATGGGGTCTGGGATAGATCCATGTTACCACAATCTTTTTAAATAATTTATTTATTTAGTAAGTACAATTCAACCTGCATCTTGCTGAGACTTGGAGGTTGTCGCTCCCAAGACACTGGGGGTATAAGGTATGTTTTGTGGCAGAATCGCACTGTATCAAAAGCCATGATTTTTCTCCAAACTTAGTTAAGGGTAATGAAAGAGCTATAAATATAGCCCATCAGAAATTGAATCTCATCCCACTTGTAGGAGCTGCTGATCTGTTTCTGATCTGGGAAACAATCTCCCTAAAACTGATGAACAGTAGAAAGGGTTCTGCAGTAGGTGGATACTAGGCGATATAAGGTGTTTTTTGTCAATATAAATCAAAGTGCTGTCAGACCAATGTACAACTTTTCATTATTGAAATAATAAATCAGGACAAAAATCATTGTGTATATATAGTTATACAATTTGTGACTCATCTGCAGTTGCAGTGTTTAACTGTCAACTCACTTCTTTCAATCAATGAGAACAAAATAAAAATTCCTTGTTTCTGTAAGTTTGTAAATATACAAGTTTTATATATTTTTTGTGAAAAGAAGTAGTTGGCAGGACCAACACCAAACTTCGTCATGTGAAATATTGCTTTTGTTTAATTTTTGCATGTTGAAATGTAGAGGTTTTCTTGATGACAATATTTTGTGATTGTTTCCTAGTGGTATTACTGTGCATGTTTAAAAAAGAAAAACCACAATAAAAAAAAAAGCCATAAAAGAATAAAGCCCTTCCTTTTTAATGCTTTATTTCCTGATGTTCAAATCTTAACTCATCGTTTCTCTCCACAGAGAAGTTGCTTTGTATTAAATGGTATCTTGTTAGAGAACATATCCTACGCAGCTCTCTACATATTTGAGCACAGTCACAGATATCTGCACTATTTTTAGTTGTATAGTGGCTTTCTCCCAACCCCACTGTTTTCCTCACAGCACAACTTTTCACTGCTTCATGTACCTATCCACTGGATTCTCTCACTTTGGTTTAACAGTGGCTTTGCAGGGGAGGAGGTTAGTTTAAGCTGGCCTTGAACAGATTTGTTTAAAAAAAAAAAAAGCCTGTCTTGAGACCACATGAATTCGTATGGGTTTAAATATATCATTTAAAAACTGTTTTAAATTACAGGTGCGTTTTTAAACTGCTTTGAGAGAATCCACACCCACAATTTGCATTTGTTTAATAAAATCAGTTCCAAATGAAGCCAATAGTTTTAGTGTGTAGATGAGAATTAAGAGCATCTTCACAGAAATCTGCACCAGTCTAAATAAATCTATTTCTATGCATCTTTAGTTTAAGCATTGCAACTTTTGTGTGAAGACAACTGCATAAAAGCAGTACAGTTACATCACGCTACACCAATTTAGCACGTGGCCCAGGCTACACTCCCTTAACTATGGAGCTCCTAATGATGGGTGTTTTTATAAATAAAATCAACTTCACTAACCTGTCTTCTGCTGGTTGCTGGAAGCTGAACTGGCCCCATAAGTGTTATGCAAGCTAGTGACTGGTGAGTTGTCTGCTAACTGCAACTGGCAAGCTCCCAGCAGAGGACAGTCAGTCAGGAAAGAAGGGGTATTCTACATGATAGAAACTTTTGGACTTGACTAGCTCAAGCAGACCTGCTATTAAAAACTACTGGAGAAGGCACTACCATGCCTTGTCCTATTTGTAGACAAAGGTGTCTGTCCATCCTTGTCTATCTTCAGCAGTTAAATTGTTTATGAACCCATCTGGCCCTCTCTGGATGACCATGGTGGATGCTGGTGCTTGTTGGCTCACCATGTCTCATGCTTGTAAATACTTCGGTTCCTCAGGCCTGAGTTTCATAAGCTTATCCACGCAGAGCAGGATGAGAGTCAGAAACCAGAGGCTCCAGCCTACAGCAGCTGCAATCCAGCCATATTCATCTACTCCAAGCTGGCAGCACTTGGCTGCTTGTGGGCAGAAGTCCATATCATCTGATGGCAGAGAAAGCAAAGTGAGCCATGCAGGACATTTTGCACATAATAGGCTTTTCTTTACCAGGGGAGAGATGGGGTGACTTTGTGTACCTGATCCTGGCCCCAAAGTTTGACCAACTCCCCTGCCTTTGGCTGCCTGCAACTCCTCATTCCCCACTTTCACATGCTCTGGGCAACTTCTTTTAGCTGAATGCTTAGAATGGCTGGGAATTACTGTTAACCATCCATCCATACTATTAACCAACCATTAAAATGCTGCTGCTCCCACAAGGGCTATCCTTGAAAACACCTAGTTCAGCATCTGCTGATTCCCCAAGATGGGTTAAGGTAAGCATAGCTGGTTCCAAGAAAACAAGTGGGGAGGGAGGGGCAAATTTCACTCGTATATGAGTGGCTGGGGGTCATTTTGAAGGGCACGGGGAAGTCAAGTGCAGGTGCATGGCTCACAGCAATGTCTGGCACTTGGGAAAGAGGGTGAGATTGGAAGCGCTGGAGGTAGAAGGAGGATCTTGAACTAGTTTATTAGGCATAGCAGGCAGTTTAGGGAGGGATTTGGCAACAGGATTGTGGGGATAGCACAATGGGCTCTTTAAGACGGGGTTTCACACTGTATACACAGGGCTGGTCTGGCAGGGAGTGAAAGCTCAAACCACTGGTTCCTGAGCACAAGAAGGCAGGAGTGGGATGGTGAAGAAAGGAATGTGGAGCCAAAGGTTGTGCAAATTGTAATTCAGGGCCATGGAAGTTGTGAACCTAGACTGAATGTTTCCGGGAAGCACTAGATCTCAAAAGCCACCCATCTCAGGTGAACTTTGGATTCTAGCAAAATGCTTGCAGAATTTTACCCATAACCTGAGCCTGTGGTTAAGTAATCATAGCACATCAGTCCTACCTCTCGGCAGCCTTTCAATGACACTTTCATGTAATCTCACTACTAAGCTTTGGAGCTGAAGGAATGAATCAGAGGAGACTTACATGGGCATTGCTCTGTGCTCCCATTGCCTTCAGGGTTTTTCAAGAGGACGCCGGACGTGCTTTCAGCCTCTGGAGGGGAAAAAAATCACAGGAGAAAAGGCATCATAGACTGATAGAGCCAAGAAAGGAAATGGAGAAATGTCTGCAACCACAGTAAAAGTCAGTCTTTGCTCCCCAGAAGTTTGTAGTCTAAATAGACAAGACAGTGGGAATAAACAGAAAAATATATCTCAAATAGTGAGATGGAAGGAAAAACCCACATGTGTACATCTGTGAGAACTGAGGCACAAACATTAAAACTAAGGTTTTTCAAAGGGGGCCTAGGAGTTCTCTTCCTTCCTTATGTTCCTGTGAAAATCCACATCTGAATGTATTGTCCAAGGTCTCATAGGAAGACTGGCAGAGCTAAGAAGGGAATCCAGGTTTCCCAGTCTAGTGTCATAACCACAAGACCATCCTTCCTCTTTTCTTTCTTTCAGAAATTTTGAGACACATTTTTGGACATAAAGAGCCACAGAACATGAGTTTACAGGAAATGCTAACTAACTCAATCCCACATCATGTCAGGCTTCCTACTCATAATTTCCTCGTGTTCCACCTTTTGATTTGGGTCAGTTGGCCTCAGGAAGTTGCAAATTCTGCCCTTTCCTGCACACTGCTATATTCACTATATTGAGAGTGGCTTAGAGAAAGACAGTAGCAGTTAGGACTTCCAGTGCCTTTTCCCATGTCTGCTACCACTTACTCCATGACCTTGGACAACTCACTTCCTCTATCTGTGATTAGCTTTTTCAGCTGTAAAAAAGGGGTTAATAAATACCTTCCAGGAAAGTTGTGAAGCTTAATTAATGCTTGTAAAATAATGTGAGCTCTTTGGAAGAAAGGCATCCTGGGAGTACAAAGCAGCATTGTTATTGTAACCTTCACCTTTATAGTCTAGCTGAAAAAGAAATACTGTGACAGCAAACTCAGGGCAAACCTAGACTGCAATAAAAAGCCCATGGCCCTGAGTCTCAGAGTCTGCGTGAACTGACTTGGGCTCATGAGGCTTGCGCTGCAGGGCTAAAAATAGCAGTGCAGATGTCATGGCTGGGGCTGGAGCCTGATCTTTGAGACCTTTCCTCCTCATGGGCTTCAGACCAAGTCTGAATGTCTACACTGCATTTTGATTGCCCCTCACACAAAGTCAGCTGACCCAGGCCAGCCAGAGTTGTGCTGGGGCCTTTCAGTGCATGGTAGACATACCCTGTCACCCATCTTTAAAAAGCTACTAAAACAGTTGCAGAAATTCTGAGCCCACCGTATATTCTGATAGGCAATATTCATACTTGTGCTGTTTGTCACTGGTGCAGTGTAAACTGGGTATTTGGAATCAGTGACCAATAAAGTTACAAGTTACCCTGAAAAATGCTGGATACTTTAAATTGAGCACTTAACCACACAGGTTGGGTATGGAAGCCAGATGGCTGTTCTGTAGGTGCCATCAGCACTCAAAATCCTGTGGCACAACATCCCACTGCTTCATCAGATTCAGTCCTGCATTTTTAAGGTAAATACCGGGCAACATCAAACCTCTTCAGAAAGACACTGCTAGCACTCCCCTCCCCCCATCCAAATAATCATCAGTAACATAAACCAGCACCAGTTCTTTACCCTTCCTAGATGAGGAAAGATGGTTTGTCTCTTTCAAAGTAAATCACAGCCTCTTTGGTCTGTCTGTTACTCACCTGACCACTGAACTGCGAGACTCCCTAATACCTAAGTAAGGGATGCAGCATAAGAACCTAAGCACAAGAGAATTACCTGCTAAATAAGAACGCTGAAGAACGATGGCCAGGAAGATGAAAACGATGGTGGTGCAGGGTACAAAGGTAAAGCGCCTCATGCTGGAGTTGTCCTAGTCCAAGTGACTGGGCCGATCAATATGCAGCCACTGGCCGCTTTGGGAAGTGATTCTGCAGCTCCTCAGTAAAACTCAAGCCCAATGTTCCGGGGAAAGGGTGGAGCAAAGGAAATTCCTATTGCCAGTCCACCTTGAACTTTTCCTATTACATACTATACAGTGAAAGGGAAGGGCTTTAACCAAAACAAAATCTGTGTTGGCAGCCTTCAGGGTAAGTTAATTACAAACAGTACAGTTGGTAAAGGTCCCCTGAAGGTCAAGCCCCAGTTCTTTTACAGGATCACTGTAGTAAGAGATAGGAAAGACATACTGAAGTCAATCCTTTTTACCAAAACCGCTGATCTGCTTATGTTTTTTGCTATTACGCTTTGGTCTTAGCCAGATGGCTGAAGAAGTGAAAAAGAACATGACCAGTGGCAGAAATCTGTCATATGTCTTGGATCTAAAAATCCAAAGATTGCTGCATGCTTGACATCTTCCCCATGCTATGCAATGGTTGTGGCATTATGAAGTAACTCAGACTTCAGGTTCACACCAGTCTTTGGCAGTTTCAGTGCATAGGACAAGTAGTGTGTCAGTCTAAATTGGTACCTGCCCACAAAGTAAAGGGTTAAAACCAAGCCTTTTATGCAGGCCACTTACAGCTATCAGATGACCATGACTGACTTTGCCTAATGAGCTGCCATGAAAGGGAACTGGTTAGTGGCTGAGAACGGCAGCCTGAGGTGTCTTGGGACACATTACTGTGCTACCACACAGTGGTAAGTGTATCAAGGTGATGGCTGGATTTGGCCTAGACAGAGTAGGCTGGTATCCCTTTGGAAACTGTAGGATCATGACACACTGCCAAGTGTGGCAAGACCCGCAAAAAGGTTGAGCACCACTGACCAGCTAAGAACTCTGTACACTTTTATAGCACCCATGAGTCATTATCTCTGCTTATGATGCTTTCTACTCACCATGATGTCTGTATGAAAAACACTTCAGTAGTTAAATCAGACAGGAAACCATGTAGTGAGCTGGAGGCCAGCAGCACACAATCATTGAGATTTTTCTGCTATAATTACAAATATCTTCAGATGTACAAGAAAGATAAAAACTGCCCTGGGTCTGTGCAGTCAGCACACAGGGGATAGTTGGAGCAACGCAAGTCTTTGATTTGCTCTTGAAGACAGGTGTAACAGAGGCAATGGCCATGAAAACGGCTAGCACCTCTGCTTAACATGCAGAAGGTCCTGGGCTCAATTCCCAGGGGGTTGGACTCGATGATCTCACGAGGTCCCTTCCAGCCCTATGATTTGATTGATTGATTGAAGACAGCCTCTGCCTTGCTCCAGCTACCTGGTCTTTGCCTACAGTTGCTGAAAAAATGTCAACTAAATGTATTTCTGTCAAGAAGTAAAAAGCCCACCCATTTCATCATAAGTGAAATGTTTCACTGAAATCTGGCAGAGCAGGGAGTGGAAGATGGGTCTCCCACATCCAAGGTGACTGCCCCAGTCACTACACTGTGTGGTTTTTTTTTCACAATCTCTCAGTTTTATCCTGATGCGAAACATAAACAAATATCCAACCTTCACTTTTGTGAACAGGGACTGTTGTTTTCCACTCTACCCCTAACATCAGCTGGAAAACTGAATGGGTTGTTTAGTGTTCATACTGTTTAGTTCATATGGTTCATGGCCATTATGATGCAGTTCCCAGTTCACAAAGACTGAGAGCACTGTCCACAATTCTATACTGGCAGTGAAAGGTTCCAGATCTCTTTACTGAGTCCCTAACACTACTTGGTCCTGGAAATAAAATATTTCCACGATGAAATATTGGCCTATTCCACTCAAGATTTCCCATGAGAAAAGACTTGTCAAGCTTGAAATGAATAAAAAGACAGAACAGCTGAAATGAAAAAATTCAGTTAGCTACAAGGCCCTGCCATTCCAGATCTGCTTTGTTTAATGTTTTTTACTTGTCCACCACAGCAGATGAAGTTACAACTGCCTCTAGCCAGTCTACAATGGGTTGTTGTTGTCAGTGCCTTCTGTATACACTGTCAATTCTTTCTGTTGACATTGGTGCAGTTCTGAGTGGAGTTCTTTGCTTGTGTGACAACGCAACAGAGTGGCTGAGCAAACAATTAGATAGCAATCGTAAAAGAAATAAACCTTTCCATAAGAGACAATGCTTTAAAAAGTCTGCGTACGCAGATTTACTATGCCTTTTGACCTCAATGTATAAAATCTTCTTAGCTTCTCATTAATTACTGAGTCAATATCCAATACTTTTTTTTCCCCAATTTTCATTTTCACCTGAACATCACTTTTCCTGAAGAACAGAAAGTGGTTACTGGGAAGAATGCCCAGTGCTAGCCTTTAACTCTACTCTTGCCTCCTTGAATTTCTCATCTTTTGGTTTTGCTGGGAGTCAATGATGAAAGTCATTTTGTAGGCATGAAATGAAAATGCATTTCACAGTACAAAATAGTGGTGAAAGAAAGACAGAAACTTTGTTGTTCAGTGAAGAATTTGTGACCAGAGATAAAGCACCTTTTCAATGGTTGCCATTGTTCAAATTGCCTTTGTCAGGTTCCATGTAAATACATTGACCTCCAAGAAAGACTGATACTGTTTTCTGTACAGTTGCACAGTTGAAGAATATCATATGATTTGTTTCTTTCCTTTCAAAGAAAAAAACAGGAACTGAATACTTCATAATGAGGCTCAGCCAAAATCTACTGAAGTTGATGTAAAGCAGGTGTCTCAAAATCAAATTACATTGAGGGCCGCATGAGGACTAGGACGGGAGCCCAAGGGCCACACCACTGAAACCTTTTCATACAATAATATTGCTAGCAATAGTGTCATTGCAGGCCATGAGAAATAACTTTGGAGGCCACATGTGGTCCTTGGGCTGTGAATTTGAGACCCCTGATATAAAGACTCTGACTGATTTTAGAAGCTAAGATTTTGGATTGGTCTTGAAACAAGCAGTTTATTTGATATGTTGAAGCAAGTATGGAAACCTTGTTAAAGGTTCTCTAGGCACAACTGTAGATTTATTTCAGCTCCAACCTGGAACACCTGTGTCAGTGCCGCACCACCCTTCACCAGAGGCTGCTAACTAATTATTCCAATTTGTGTGATGACTGAGACTAATCAAACTTGTGCTCGGATGTGATTTATTGCAAGATTTGAAATCCAGTCCCCAGAGGGGAAAGGATACTGCATGAATCACAGAAATTAAAAATTAAGACAATATAGGGCATTTGATCCTCCCCTTCTGGAAATTGTTCTTTTATGGATGTTGCTGAATGTTTTGCCTATTCCCTTTTGGAGGTAATTCTACAGTTTAATAGAGCTCTTAGGCACATTTCTGTATTAATCTCCAATGTGGGATTACCTGCCACTTCTGTATATTTTTACTACCTGCCACTTCAGTGAATTTTTGGTTTATAGTGACTGATGTTGAAATATCCATTGTAAAACTGTGTTTCAGGATTCTCTACTCAACAAAATGCTCTGTGTGCACCACCTGCAACTCTGTGACCCTGAGATCGCTAACTGTAGTTATTCGTCACATTCAAAACAAAAGCTGATCTTTAATGCCCTGCTTTGTCTTCAATGTTACTAAAATAAATGAGTGGCAAAGCTACCATGTGTGGTATTTTATAACACAAAATACCTGAATCAGTAGAACACATGCACTACAGTAGAGCATAGAAAATTAAATACATGACACAACATGAGCAAACGTAGAGATTAAACCCCTTTTTCAAATAAAGCATTTTGTTGTCCATTATGTTGTGGTTCCCTACCCTATCTTCAGCGTACCTGAGGACAGTCTTGTCTACAACATTGCTGTGCAGGAGGACAGTGTCGGCATAGAGAAAATGTGTCTTTTAACCTTTGATGTACCCATACAGAATCTCTCTGGAATGACAGAGCTGAGTATGAATGGTGGCTGAGGCCCTGCTCCTGCAAACATGTAGGGCAATGTGTAACTTGACTTGTGTCAGTGGGATGACTCATAAAAGTAATATTATACACGTGCTTGAGTGTTGGCATGATTGAGTCCCAGCTCTGTTTTTATTGCAGTTGCTAGACTCTAAAGAGCCTGAGCATTCAGTACAAGAGGACTTCAGAGCAAAATGCTCAATAAAAACATATTAAATTTCCTGACCTAGTCTTGGTATCACTTATATAAGTCTCTAGCTTTTTGTACACTTTCTGTGAGTAACTAAACCTCCAAGGCCATGCTCAGAAAAGAGATTTTTCTGGGCAGCCTGTCCAGTGGTGCAGAGTCCTATCACCTTCCTCTCCCTTTCAGTTTATTATATTTAAATTTGGGAGGAATGCAGCTGTCTGTGTAAGCACCCCCCCCCAAAGGTCCCAGCCATGGTGCCTTTAAGGATCCAGTTCAAAAGGTATTTACACGTAAGCCTAACTTTTAGGGAATGTGAATCGTCTTTTTGATTTGATTGCCTAGCCTGGGTCTTTTGTTGTTTAAGCAACAACTTTAAGACAAATATGTTATGGGTGTGGTTATCAGAATGAAAATTGGTTAACTTTTATAAATAATATTTGTTATGAAATTTGTATGAGACCACAACCTTGTGAGCATAAGTGACTCCATCTTAGCACTCTTCCCTTAATATTATTTTAACCTCTAGCCTGACTAACAAAGTATAGAGCCCCTCTCATCCTTGAACAGTCTATAAGCAGGAGATTAAGGGAACTGCACCAGTCTCGAGGTCACCTATTAATCAACAATTTATCCTGTTTATTACATTCCCAGGCTCTGAGGAGCCAGCCCGACCTTCTTTACTAACTCTTCTATCTTATATGAATATGTATGAAAACTATCCTTATATGGTACTAACAACTGCATTAATCTTGTTTACCTTGAATATATTAACCATTTTTAGATTTCCTTGAATTAGGTTGTTGTACCTGGGTATAAAACCCTTTTAGCACCAGTCCTTCAGGGCCGGCCGCACTCAGTAGCTCTGAGTGTCAATAAACTTGTGATTCTTCCTCCTGTTGTCTGGCTCCTTCATTGACCAGAGCAGAGAATGAGCTTTTCTCTCAACACATTTTAAATAATGTGTTTGATTAAAAAATGGGGAGAATTGCAAAAGATACTGTGAAACCCTGTTAGCAAACACAATTCAGGGGTGCTTTTAAATGCTTCAGAGCCAAATCAAGCTTGAGGTTTTACAATGTTTTGCATACTGAGGCCTAGTCTACACTGACAGTGGAGTTTGACATAATGCTACTTACTTCAATCGTCTGCGGCCTGTGTCTCCACTGTCAGAGCAGTAAATCAAAATAATTTGATCCGCTAACACCATACCTGCAAGTGGTGTAACACTGAGTTTGAAATCTACATTTCAGTTTAGGTCTATGTAGTAGAGACCAGCTTTTCTGGTTTTTCCTGTCTCTTTACCATGTCAACATAGCTCCTCCTCTGCCTGCATCCCTTGGAAGTTTTTCAATCCGTTCCTTGCTCTGCATGAAGCACTGTGCCTTTCTCTTGTGTTGGCAGCAGGAAAACAGCAAGGAAAGCTTTTCCTGCCTTTTTCCCCCCTTAGCAACGAGGGGAGAGGGAGTGAGCTGAGGATGACTGCCTCCCCACAAGCCCATGTGCCTACTACCCACATTCAGGGCTAGATTAAGGCAGGGCTTTAGACGCTGCAGTCCCTGACTCTGGCCTAAAAGGGGGCCCCATTGTCCCCCCAAAATATGGCCTGAGTGGCGAGCTGCTGCTCCCCTTCAGTCTGCCTCCCCAGCCCCCAGGCTGGCTGGACTGCTCACCAGCCAGTCAAGGAGCAGGGCAGGAGTACCATGGCCTCTGGCCTGCCCCTCCCAGCAGCAACACTGACTTATGTTGGCCTGTGGACCCCCCCCATAGTCCCACTACAAGAGCACAGCCCCTTGTGCAGCCCCACCCTGCAGCCATGCCCCCCCATAGCCTGCCATAGCAATTGCTGCAGCCACCACACCCTCCTCTACAGCACTGGCCAGCACCCTGGAGCCCCTGAATCTACCCCTAGCAAGGGTAGGGGATGGGGATGCCCCCAGAAGCGTGGGCAGCCTTGCCCCCTTCCCGAGGCCTTGATCTGGCCCTCCCCACAGTGCAAAGCATTTCAGGAAGTAATGTGAGCAGTGAGAATGCAAGACCCCCAAGTAAGCAATTTGGAGTGATCACTTGCCTTTGCTTTCTGTAGGACTAAGATTGAATTTCAACCCCCTCCCCAGTGTAAACAAGCCCTGAGACTGTGATACACCATCATTTCTCTTTGTTTTGTGCCTCTCCTTCAACACCCTAGAAGCTGCACAAGATAAACTGCACAGATCTTTCTGGCTGAGTCTGCAAGAGGCTCCCTTTAATTCCACCTGCCACAGTGGCTACATACAGATGAAAGGGCTCCTGTTTTGAGTCTGATACAGTAATAATTAGAACACACACACAGAGCAGGCCTAGGCAGCATATATGGGGAAAGGACTCAGAAGACTAGGGTATACTGCCACTGGTAGTGACAAGACATGGGAATCTGATCTTTAATAATATACTTTTTAATAATGTTTTATGTTCAAAATACCAAAGGAATGACATGGATTATCTTTTGCCCTCTATCATTCATCAGTGAAAGTAATAACAGTGGGGATCTGCCTTTATTGCTTCTCTTTGTATTCATTCAGTGTCAGCTAATTAGATTTAGCCTCCAATGTACCCGGGATCTTAGCGGTGCTCGGCTGGTGCTATTTGCACGGCCAGAAGTGCCAGGCCCCTCTCCCAGCTATCTTTTAGGACATTATTTCAATGTAATTCTGGGCCTGCTACTGAAATACCATGTAAGAAAATGAGAAGAGTTGGGTTAAGAATAAAACTGTTTACCATTAAAATAATAATAGACTATGATCTTCTTGGAGGGAAGGTAGTCTTGTGGTTATGGTACTAGACTTGATGGAGGATATCCTCAGTAGTCAGTTTATTTTATTGCATCAGTACATCTCAGTCAATAAATGAATGATGATTTCCATTCTCTAGCATTATAAACAAGCTTAGCAGCCCCTTTGTTTGGTAGTGCCCATGCTGACGTGTTCCAGCATCCTCAGAGTCCCATTTGGGACAGGAAATGCGACTTCCTTGTCTTTCACCAAGTACTGAACCCAGTTAATTCACACTTGCCTCAGTCTTCTTTAGGATCAGAACTGAGGTTTTTCCTTCTGACAGAAAATACCTCAGTTCAAGAGTTGTCACCTCCAGAGCTGCCTAGTTTAAATAAAAAGCAGAGTTCGCTGACTCAGAATAGAATGGGAAGAGTGAATCACAACCAGTGAACTCACAAATCAGGCAGTCTCTGTGCCAGACACAGTTTTTAGGCTTTGTCACTGAGTGGATATTGGTGAAGCAAGATTAACACATTGGGCCTATGTTTCAAAGGTAATTCCTCTGCTTTTGAGTGCCAAATTTGAGGAGGATGGGGTTTCAGAAAGTGCTGAGCACCTTCCCACTCAAGCTGAGTAAACAGAAATGGAGGCACCCAGGATCACTTGTCAAGGCTTTTTCCCCACTCTGGCACTCTGAGTGCAGAAGGTGGGGGCCTGCAACAGGCCAGAAAAGCCACTGGCCTTAAAGCCTGCTCTTAGAAGTCTCCAAGGCCTCCAATTCCTGGCCTTGGAGTGGTATCACTGCCACCACCCAAATGCAAAAAAACCTCTTGAGACCCAGGAAGGCGCACTTGGGAATTCCTCCCTGTGAGGTACTTGCAATCCTCTTTATTCCTCTCTCAAGAAAGTGACTGGACCCCAGCTGCAATATGAGCTGGAACTGGAACAGGGTTCCCTTTAGTAGCTGCCTGTGCAGTCTAAGGCACGGGCACACAAACCTCTTGCCTTTCAGGACACAGAACCAGAGCTTACTTAAAAGGTAAAATCTTTAATCAAAAAGAACAGATAATAAACACAGAGAGTTGCTTCTCTGGGAACTAACTTGGGTAGTTACAGGGTAGTGGGAGGGGGGTACATGTGCTAAGCACATAGAAATGCCAAAAACAAAGAAAATACCCTGACCGCATCTAAATAAACATTCCCTGTTCTACTCACGCCTGGTCAGTACCAAACTTAACTTATCTCTCGTAAGGATGTTGCTGGATTCTTCCTCTGGCCTCCTCCTGATCCTTCCAGGAGCTCTGCTGCATCCAAACAGGCCCAGGCCAGGCTGCTGTTACCATTCAAAAAGCTGTGCTTCATTCCTATTGGCTGTCCTGGGACTCACTGACCAGATAGTTAACCCCTTCCTCCCCAAGGGTTACTACATCACTTTTTGAAACTATAGGCCTTAGGTAGGTGTTAGAAAGCTCTTTGTTTCCACTGGCCAGGTTGTCATGCCCACCTGGGCAAAGTGTGACTTCCAGTTTATGAACTGGGCACTAGTCTACACTTGAAGGGCTTTTGGGCAGCAGCCGACTGGCAGATATGCAAGTCACATATAATGCCTTGCGTATCTGCCAGCAAAGCCGCTGGGACACACTGCTGAAAGCCGACTGCAAATGTCAGCTGTGTCTGTTAGGGAGCAGGCCTTCCAGTGCCCACAGCAGTGAGTTCACACTCACTGTTGATCATGCCCAGAACATCAGGCTGACAGCGGAAATTTTGCTGCTGTCAGTAAAGACATACTGTCAGTGTTATGGGTTCAAGAATGTCTGAATCACTGAAAGTGTCTTGTTTGTTCTTTTAACAGTCCAGAGCCTACAGATATTAGCCAATACGCTGTTGGCATGTATTATCATAAGCTTGAATGATTTTTTGTGTTGAGACAGATCTTTGTCCTTCCATGACTCCTGGTCCCCAGCTGCGGGGGCATATATCTGTGCACTGTAGTGAGGCCACCCTTCTGAGCTGCTTGGCCAATTGCACAAGTACAATTTATTTATTCATATAGTGTTAGATTGTGCTTTCACAGACAAGTCTACGTCACAGCTGGGCACATGTTTCCCCATGTACATGGAAATGCTAATTCTGCTTCAGCTGTCTTACTAAACTAGCAGTGTAGCTGGTAGTAGCGTGCATTGCAGCTCAGGACTAACTGTCTGAGTACAAACCTGCCAGGCCCCTCAGGTCCTCACTTAGCTGGCTAGTGTGTGCCGACACCCATGCCAGTCTCAGCCAACTTGAACAGAGCTAGCATATCTGGCTACATGCACTGGGAAGCATGCTCCCAGTTGTAGTCCACAGCCCTGAGCAAGGGATGATCCTAGAAAGGATTCATCCTGTTAAGACACTATTTTCCTCCCTGCGTCCACGGTGCTCAGTATGGTAAGAAATAAAGGATTCAGGTCTACAGGACAGACAGTGTAGTAGTGGTCATGAATCCTAAAAAATGTACTTTAGTACAGTTTTCCAAAGGAAAAAAAATCACGTGATGAAATCCTGACCCCATAGAATTCAGTAAGAGTTTTGAATTCCCTGGAGCCAGGATTTCACCACGTTTTCTTTATCATTAGAGGGCAAGGAATATAACTCATCGCTTTCCCATCACTCAAAACAATAAAAATAAAGGTCCATACAATCAACATTTATGATCACTGACTTAATATGCTGGATAGATTCTCTTTTCTGGGCGTGAACATTCTACATTAACATCATACTGAAGGTTGGCTGGAAGAAAGTTAGACATCTCCCTGTTCTTTTTTGATCTCCAGTGTTGCATCTTTGTTTTAAAGCAATAAAGAGAAATGTGTGCAAAACAGCTTGATGGTTTTCTCTTTTTCTTGGATACTGATATTTATTTAACTGATATTTGAAAGAATTTTCATGGGTTTCTACATCTCAGACTGTAGAGACTTAACAAAAGTTCATTCTCGTTTGAAAGCACCTTGGCTGTGCAAGCAGGCATGACTGGTTTGTTATTAGTCACAGCATTGCCTGCTGACAAAACACAGCCAATTCGTGTCACACATCTGATATGAAAAATTTAGAATGAGCCAGACAGCTCCTGATCCTCTTCACTCAGTGATTGTTTTAGAACAAAAAGGGTGTCTCCCCTCTGGTCTAGACCAGCTCAGCCCTTAAAAGAACAAATGTCTAATGATATGTTAAAGAAAGAAAAGTTTACTTCAGTCCTGCTCAGTAGAGTTAGACGTTCTGGAATTCTTCAGACTGCATAAAGAGCAGGTGTTCAAGGTAAGAGCAGTCATTACATTACATTACCTAACAAAGAGTTACATTACCTAACAAAAATTCTAGCTAGCTAAGTCAAAAATGCAACATTTTCACTGTTGTAAAACTACCGTTAGCATTGTAAAGACTTGATGGGCAGTTCCCCCCACCTCATTAACAATGTGGCCTATATAAAGTTAGTTTTCTTATTGCTCTGATGGTATATATTAATATTTTTAAATCAACAGTTAATTCATACAGCTATATCTAAATGTGTGTACATGCTAACTATACTTTAAGTACCCAAGAGGTTACAAATGGAGTAACGGGGGGGTGATTGTTTAGCTATCCTTTTGTCAAACTGAAAGCAACTCAGTCCGAGGCTCTATTCCATATTAACAAAATAGTGCCTAAAGTAAATGAAAACTATCTTCCATGCTCATTTGATTTGGCCAGTAAAATAGTCTTTGTGTGCTGTGAGAGTTTGAGATTTCTAAATTTTTCCTTGGTCTGAAGTGGGATACAAAGATGAAATCTTAAAAAATTTCACAGATCAAAAATCTGAATAAATACTGCGCCCTCACAAATCAAAATATTTTATTTTGAAGTGTTTGTTTAATAATTGATTTCAATTTTAATCTATTTTTGAACTTTTAAAGGATAAGTGACTTAACATTTCCCAAGATGAAAATGTTATAAATGTTGAAATGGGCTGTTGCAACAAAATTGGAATTTTTCTTTTCATATGGGGTGATTAGTTGAAACTGACCATTCAGGTTTTGACAAACTGCATTTTCTGTTGTGAAGTTCCCAACAAGCTGTATCCTATCTCAGCCATGTGAAACTAACAGCTTAGATATTTTATTTTAGCAGTTAACAATGTTCTGTTTTGCTATACCTTAAACTACTTAGTGACTGAGTACACAGAGTAATGCAATGAAAAGTTGGAAGAAAAAGGACATGCATTGACTCTACATACAAAGCATTGACTTCATTGGATCTCCAATGATCAGGCCCTTTTATATATTTTGTAAAACTCATCTTTTTTTTTTTTTTTAGTTTTTCTTTTTCTTGTTAATGTCCTTAGTGTTTTTTAAATAAGAGGTGAGTTGAACACATGCAAAGCTATTAGGAATTGGCTAACTGCTAACTTTCCACCTTCCTGTGATGATCTGTAGGGGACTCACCTACTACTTTCGGAGAAAGAAACAGAGTTGTGTGTTTAGTACTGCAGCACTTCTTCCTCCCCTGCAGATTATGCTGTGTTAAGAACCGGTTCCATGCTGCTCTTTCCCCCCCCACCGTCACCTCCTTCCTTGTTTCCTCACTGCAGCTAGCGGGGGGGGGGGGGGGCAGATTGTGATGAAACCGTGGACTAAAGGTTGGAGAGGTGGGGGAGCACCTCTTCTGAACTCTCCATCACCTTGATTTTCTTCCTGGAAAGTTGCCAGGTGTAAATAGGGAGAAGCAAATTAGATGCCTAAAATTCAACCTTCCTAATGTGCTATAAATAACTCAGGCAAAGATCATATATTTTTTCATACGTGATTCTTGATCTTTGGCTGCACTCTGCCTCCTTTTGGGCAACAAGCAGGGCATGTGAGTGATGGGGGAAGCAGCTGGAGCCTCAAAAATCAGGAATCCTTCTACACTAAAGGGTCAGGGGGTTTCTACTTGTCATAACAGCTGAATACCTCTTACTCCCAAGCCCAGGACTATATCTCCATCAGCAAGATGATGTGTGTCTGGCTTGCTCTGTCTTCTGGTTGCAGCACTACCCATAGGTAGCTGTGTGGAAAGCCTCTGTAAGGTTAGAGCCATGGGCAGATTAATGCATGGGCCTAAAGGGCCCTGGGCCCAGAAGCCCACTCAGTGGGGGGGCCTTCTGCTGTGCAGTGCCGGGGGGGAAGCGGAGCAGTGCTTGGCCAGAGGCTGGGCTTTGCATACCTCTTTTGCCCCAGCCCCACCCATGGGGGCAGGGTGGGCTGGCCCAGAGGCTCGGCTCTGCCCTCCTGCCCTGCCCCTGGGCCAGCTGGTCCATACCGAGGGCCGGGACCAGCTGCTGTGCTGTGCAGTACAGCACAGTCTCTGGTATGGCCGACCTGCATCAGAGGCTGCCCCACATGTGTGGGCCACCTTGGGTGGCGGGGGGGGGGGGGGCGATCAGCCTGGCTGGAGCTGGCCTGGCCCCAGCCCCAACCCCAGCATCAGCCCTCTGCAGAAGGGCAGGGCTGTAGACTGGAGGAGGGCTGTGGCCCCAGGAGAGGGCGGGTGGGGCCCCGAGTTGGGCAGTGCAGGAGGCCCAGGAGCCCAGAGGCCCCTAAGCCGCCACTGGTTAGAGCAGACTTCTGGAGGGCTGGCTGGCTGGGATTCTGTCAGCTCCATCTTGCAGCTAGGCTGTGACTGACAGACATTGTAATTCTGCACAGCTAAATTCAGTTCCATTGCTGTCCATACTGATCTTATATCAAAACACTCCAGGCCTCTGCACTTGTTACATTTTTACCAAATATACCAGACCGTTTTCTAGGTGCCCTGCAATTACCTTTCATTGTATTAGCTTAATAAACCAGCCTTTAACCGTGCACTTTGCATTTAAAGGTTTTTTACAAGGTGAATGAGGCAGGGCCACCATCTAAATCCCACCACCTCCCATCATTCTTGCAGAACAAAAGAGAGCAAGATGGCGTCAATGTTTCGAAGTGAGGAGATGTGTTTGAGGCAGCTGTTTCTCCAGGTCGAGGCTGCCTATTGCTGTGTTGCAGAACTTGGAGAACTGGGCCTGGTCCAGTTCAGAGATGTAAGTAGTTACAAGAAGTTCTTGGGTAGGAATGTTTGGCTGTCAGATATTAAAGGCTGCTCTAAACGTGGTTCATCCCAAAAAATGGATCTGTTGGGACAGAGGAATGATCTATGAGAGTTAAAGTATCTGGGAAAGGGAGATATTTGGAGTTGCTGGAGTTCAAGGGTGTGTTGCAGGTCAAATACTACCCTACAATGCAATCTGTGGCAAGCCTCACCCATAAATGAATATGAAGACACGGTCCACAGAAACTGCATCCATAGCGTGCAAGCTTAACTATAGCAGGGAGCTATCTTGGCTCAAGATAGGGTGTTGCTTGCTGAGAACTGTAGTCACTGTAGTAAAGGATGCTATGTTTCCATGTAATGACAATTACGCCTGGTTGAAATACATGTACAGTGTGGGTGCTTCTGTGAAAATCTAAGTTCTGCAACTAAATTTGAGCCTGATGCCAAAAATTAGATGTGCCTAAGAAAATACAAAACATTTCTCTGGATGCTGAATTAGACATCATTTATGTATACTCAAATACAATCCCACCAACTCACCTAAATCATTTGGTTTTTCCAAAGTGGGTATCTACAAGAACATTGTTATAGGAGAACAAAAATGACAGCATGAGGTTTGTCTGTACAAAGAAGAGACTATGAAGCATTTGTACATGACTTGAAAGTAAGATTTACTGATGGATGCCTATAGTGAATTACATAGCAACTGAAATATCCTGGATGAATTAACAGGCCAAAAGGATCTGCTGTGGGACATAAAAATTCATAAGAATTTTTTCTGTATTGGTGCTGTTGGTAGCAATGGGGGAAGTTGTAGTGGAGACCCCAGTGCAACCTCAGTGATGGAAGCTATACTGCAGACAAGAGTATGATGAGTCATGCTGTGCACTCGTGGAACTGTATCAGTGCAAATAAATGTTTACTAATTTGCCTAGTATAAGTAAGTGTATGGACTATGCATCACAAAATTCCACCCTGACTAGTTTTACCTGTGATATTGGTCAGGGCCGATCCTGGGGGGGTGCGGGGCCCTGAGTGAATCACCCTCTACGGGGCCCCCACTCAGCTCCCCCTGGGCACTGGGGGACGGGGCTGTCTGGCCCAGGGGAGGGGCAGGCCCCTCCACTGCCATCCCATGCTAGGGACTAAGTGAGCCAGTTGATAGCAGCAGAACAGGAGTGCAGGGTCTGGTTTCTCAGCCTCCCTTAATACACTGGTTGTCAAACTTTTCCCCTCGGGATCTAGCTCTGGCCTCCTCTCCCGTGCGGCGACCCTCCACTGAAAAAAAGTGGCCGCTGTCAGAAGATAGAACAGTGACTGTGGCTGGGGGGGGAGGGGGAGTGGCAAGCCCTCATGGCTTTCATCCTTTCTCTTGAGGCTTCTACTGCATGTCTGAAATCTACACATCTAATTTGAGATTGCCTACATGGAACATGCAAGCAGGTGATCCCACATGCCATACTCATGTCTCAAATTAGGAAGTATGTAAAGTCTCTAAAATTGCATGTAGTAGCCTGGAGTGTGTGTATGGCAGCTCCTTGCAAATGGAGGAGGGGGCAGCTGGGTGGAGAAATGAGATGGAAGTGCTAAGACAGAGGATGAAGAAAGCCCATGCTGTACTGGAAAGAAAGGTGCTGGAAGATCCTGTCCTCTGCTGACCTGTCCACGTCTCTCCAGGTCCTGCTTCCTTCTCCACTGCCAAATCCCAGGAACTGAAGCAGCCCCTCTGGGTGCCACTTTCATCTCAGCACTTCATCTGCTCCCTGAATCTGCATGAGTTTCCAGGAACACACAAGTGTCCACAATATTGTGACTGAAGAGGTGCTAGCCCTCTCTGCTTGGTCTGGTGACCCCTGGCAGTGTGCATAAGGCAGCAACACAAGGGGATATCCATTCCCCCCCCCCCACTTCAGATTGGGACCTTGTTATGACTTCTCCTTCCAGCAGGTCCATCCGTGCGTTGAATTTTATTCTGTTACTTAGGCTTTCTAATTGTAGGAAAAAATACCATACTTTATAACACAGGCTCCTACTAGAACAGTTTGCTTTTCTCTTCTTTTTTTAATTATCAGTCAGAAAAATGTTTGGTGTTTTTATTAAAATCTACAAGGCACAACTTTTGTTGCAAGCAAGGGAATTCTCAACCCACTGAAAAAAGAGACAAGTCTTAATTTGCAAAAATAACTGCAATCCCCATATCCCAAAAATGGTGGAATAAGGAGGTGGTCACAGTTTTTGCTTTTCTTCTTTGGGTCTACTGATAAAAAAACACAAAGATTGCTTGCCAGTGACCTCAGTCCTTTTCACATAAATGTGAGAAGCCCAAAGAGATACTGACTCAGAGAGGAGGCTTAGAGGTTGTTTGAACACCAATTAGCACTTCACTGTTAGTCCTAATGACTTACCTTTGTTGCAATGCTGATCTACTGCTTTAAGCAGCTTTCACCCCAAGCATCACAGCAGAGCCGGTCCTCTGAACCGGGCTGCCACTTTTGGCTGGCTTGCCCAGTCCCTGGCATAGAGGGGCAGCAATGTGGCCGTGTGGGGCCCCCCAAAGCGTTGGGCCCTGGGCAATTGCCCCTCTTGTCCTACCCTAGGGAAGTCCCTGACATTGGTAGAGGTTTGGCTATTTAAGTAGATGAGAAGAAAGAGAATTCAGGGTTTTGTTGATAGCAAGTCTCTTTATTGCTAGAGTACCAGTCCCTGTCCAAGTGAGGTCAGCAGTGCTGGAGAATAATTGTTTGATGACTGCTCAGTAGAACTGGTAACCTGTGTTCCAGGATCTTAGTTCAGTTTCTTGGCAATCAGTAGCCAAAGTGCCACCATCAGAACTTGCACTGGAGGGAAGAAGTCGCCCTTTCTTGAGGGAATCATTACTGAATTCTGTGGTCTCTTTTGTGCAAGAGGTGGGACCAGAGGCTCATAATGGTTCCTTCTGGCCTTAAAGTCTATAAAACCCAAGAAGCCTTTTCTACATCTGCTCAGAACTTTGACATCCAGAGAAGCCATAACTGAAAAGACCAAGAGCACCAGTCAAGGTTGAGGCACACTGGTTATTTCCATTCCCATCATTTGCATTGTGCCTATTGTGTGGTTAGGTGACTACAAGGTCCAGTGATATGTAAAGGCTGCATATTTCACCATCACTAAGATACATTTAAACTAAAAAATCAGCAAGATGCAAATCTACATTCAGTCCTGTTTATTTGTTTTGTTTTGTTTTTAAATTTCTAGTTGAATGTGAATGTGAACAGCTTCCAGAGAAAGTTTGTGAATGAAGTCAGACGGTGTGAATCCTTGGAAAGGATCCTCCGTAAGTTGGTACAATGCTAGCACAATCGTAACCCAGTAGTTAAAAAAAATAGAGAAATAAACAGTGTTCTAGATAGCAAGATTAGATGGGCTTTGTTTGGAAAAATGGTAATGCTTTCTTTAGAAAGTCTTTATGCCTTTCATATGAGGGTTTTGTGTGCCTGAATTAAGTGCTACTACACTACCGAGGAGAAGGTGTTGGATTCAACTATTTTGCATATGGGTAAAAAGTGAAGAAGGGGTTAAGTGCCATTAGCTAGCTTAGGCAAAGAGCAGCCTAGCATGCTGACTTTTGTGACTTTCATTCTCAGGTGCCTGTCTCTCCCCTGTTGTTATCCAGCAGACTGGAAGCCCAACCCAGGCTTTGTGATTTCTGATGATTCTCTAGGTGTCTAATGCTAGGCTGAATGTCGCCATGTGAATTGAACCTATAGCATTTAGAGCTGATCTCATCGGAGGTACCTAGACCAACAGTGTTACAAGGTCAAAATGGCCCAGAGTCCATTACAGCAAGTCATGTCGAAGAGCTAAATAAGTGATGCCTGGTGAAGCAGGGCTTGATCCTATTGAATGCTCTGACCCAACTGCAGCAGCTCATGTTTACTTGCAGGTAGTGGTAGTCCCTTTGCCAGCAATGTTCTTAGCCTGTCACAGGGTTGATCCCTAAATGATGAGGTGCTGTGTATCATTTGGTGATCCTGGATAAAGATCAAAACAAGAAGGTACAAAGTGTCTAAATAAATCAGCTGGATGAAATTAAACAGAAAAAAATGTAGGTTGGTTAGCAGAGAGCATTTCCTACCACAGGAATATTCTATTGTGGTGTAGTCTATGAGGGTAAATTAGAGTATCCCCATCACAGGAGGCTTTGAAACTCTCCTGGTTAAATCACTGGATACTGTATTATAAGGAGCAGCAAGCAGAGGAGCAGAAACAATGAGCTGAAGATTATTTTCCACTGTTGTGTCTATGTTTCTGTTAGCTTTATAGTATGGTCATGATTCTCATGTGTAATATTTATCTCCTTGTGAGAAGGAGCAGCTTCCTTGCTACTGAGGGAAGCTCCTGGAAGCCACATTCTTGAGTGTTTTGGAGTTCCACAAATATGTGATGAATTTGCTAGAATAAATATTGAATGACATTTGAATACGATAGTCATGTGTCATGATGCTGTATGCGGTTCACCACTGCTGGCCATGTCAGTGATTGCTGGGAAAGCCTACCAGTGCCTTTTGTGTGGTTTCCTTGCAGGCTTCCTGGAAAATGAGATGGAAAGTGAGATTGCAATCTTCAAGCCTGAAAAGTACCCAGAGACCCCCCTGCCTCGAGAAATGATTGATTTGGAGGTATAGAATTATTGAAGGAAGGGGAGGAGGTGAAATTGCATCTTAGCCACATGTTTAACATCTCAGGAAAATCATGTGGGTTCTAGAAGTGAAGGAACATGGCAAATTCTCATGGGTTAGCTATTTTATTCTATAGTTGTGGCATAAGCCCGTGAACTGGATTAATAATACTGCATTTATATATCATTTTCCAGACATGGATTTTTGGAGTGCTTTCATGCAAAATGGAGTTGGCATAATTATCCCCATTTTTACAGTGGGGAAACATAGGAAAAGAAAGGTTAAATAACTTCCTCTCTTACATAACCAGTTCATGGCAGAGCCTGGGAAAAAGTCAGGTTCCTGATTTTACCCACAAAAATTCATGTGATAAATACATTTTTTAGTCGTTTGGCCACAGGATTCCTTGTTTGTTCTTCTCCAGAGAGCTGTTCGGTTACAGAATTTATTTATTCCAAGCCTCCTGATGTACTGGGAGGGTTTTCTGAGGCTTAATTCACTTACTCCTCTTTGTTAAATGATTTTTTTTAGTAGTTTCCCCATTTTATACTATTCTTTCCTTACCCTGTTTTGACTGCCAGCCGTGTTTAGTAGAAGCTATTACTAGAACAACATGGCTGTTTGCCCTGACATGCAACCTATTGCTGCAATCACCACATTCAATGCTGATTTATTTCTTCTTGCCTGGGTTGACGCTGAAACATTTGACTGTTTCATCACATTAACTACAGTTGGGATTTTCAAAGATCCCAAGGGAGGCAGTCAGCTCTTTTAGACCCCTTTGAAAATTGGAGGCCAGTATATTAATAACAAAAGCCTATTCCCTGCCATGAAAAAAAAAAACCAAAAAAAACCTGGTTTTATATGAGAAAATAGCCTTTTGCTATGTTATAGAATCATAGGGTTGAAAAGGACCTCATGAGGTCATCTAGTCCAACCCCCTGCTAAAAGCGGGACCACTCCCACTAAATCACAGAGTGTTGTCTAACTGGACCTTAAATATCTCCAAAGACGGAGATTCCACCACCGCCCTAGGCAACCCATTTCAATGCTTCACCACTCGCCTAGAGAGAAAGTTTTTCCTAATATCCAACCTCTCAACCTCCCCAGCTGCAATTTGAAACCATCGCTCCTTCTTCTGTCCTCTGTTACTACTGAGAACAGCCTAGCTCCCTCCCCTTTGGAGCACTCCTCTTTTTGTCTATGGTAATTAGCAGGGATGATTGGCAGGAACCTGTTTTTTGAACATTAGTAAATGAGTACCTGTAAGATTTAGAGCATATGCTGTAAGGGTGCCATGAGACTTCTGTCCTCAATGAAGTCCATTGTGAAATCTGGGAACTGAAAACACTCTGAACCTCAGAGGTTACATTCAGTACGTGGCAGGTTTGTATTATGATGTGTACAGAGTTTGTCCTCCTTTAATCCAGCTGGAAATAAAGTTTACAAACTGATTGATTTTAGTCAAGATGGACTGTCACTCTTTGCCTGGGAAGTGACCATGGTCTAGCATCACGTAGAATGTGGGTCTGCTGGATGCGTGGGTTTCCTTTTAGTGTCTAAATGTAACTTACAGTCCCTGAGTACAACAAAGAAAGTGGCAGTGGGAAGGTCAGGGTTTAATAGCTTGGTGCACCTGATACCCATTTAAAAATGTTCACTGCACAAACATATGTATCTGCCCATTTTATTTTACAATCCTTTTGGCAAGGATTTGGTAGCAGCCTGTAAAAAGATCTCCTGTCTTGCATCTTTCCTGTTTTATGTTGTTTATACACAGACAGTTCTGGAGAAATTGGAGGGTGAGCTGCAGGAAGCCAATCAGAATCAGCAAACCTTGAAACAGAACTTTCTAGAACTGACTGAACTAAAACATCTCCTAAAGAAAACTCAGGACTTCTTTGAGGTGACAGTTTTTCTCTATGTTTTACTATTTGTTTGTTTTGTTCTGCCTTCATTTTGCACAGGAGGCGATCAGTTTTTAAGTTGATTATGTTTTTGGCTTTATTTTTGTTGGTGTGGTAGTGTTAAAAAGACTCCAGGCTTTCTTTACTGCAGATTTGGGGTCAAATTTTACAAAGTGCCTTAGTGAACCTAAGTCTCATTGGGTCTCAGGCTTCTCAATGTATAAATCTCATGTGGGCACCCAAGTCACTTAGAACCTTGAAAATTTTACACTTAGTCTAGCACTCTATAGAAAACTGTTTTCAGGCAAACAATAGGAGCAGTCAAGATGGGACAACTAGTACATTCATTGGACTATGTCAGTGTGTTTAAAACCATTTTAAAAGAAAATGATGATTTCTACTTTCAGACAGAAACCAATCTGTCAGATGATTTCTTCAACGAAGACACTTCTGGTCTGTTGGAATTAAGAAGTACTCCTGCCGCGGTGGCTGCAAAGCTGGGGTTAGTGTTTTTTTAGGCTTACAGCTTTAAGAAGGCCATTGCAAATAAACCCTTCCCTTTCACATCCACCAGCCTTAATGAGCTGCTTTCAGCACTGTGACCCAGTTTCAGTGGTTTGTTGAATTCAGATCTGATCTTCAGGTAGTTTAGTACAGGTTGGTTTTCAGTCTTTTGCTTGTAACTCATTGATTAAATTGAAAGCCACTTTAGTGTTTTGAAGGAACCAATAGATGATTAAAACTCTGATCTTCATGACTAAAAATAGTGATAAGTTGGATGGACAGTCTTTAGCTTCAAGTCACTGGTTCGAATGTCCCTCTAGATCAGGGGTGGGCAATAATATATAGAGGTGGGCTCGGGGGGAAGGGGAACAGACAGCTGGCCTTGGGGCCGAGGGAGGGAGTGTGGATAGCAGAGTTGGCCAGAGGGGGTGGTGGCAGAGAGTCAGCAGGGGGTTGGGGGAAGCTGATCTATGGGGTGGTGGGGGAAAACTGGCTGGACACGGGGGATAGCTGGCTGGGGAAGGGAGAGGGGGCCAGGGGACAGCTAGCTGGGACCAGCGGGCCAGACAGAGGCCTCAGGTGGGCTGGATGCAGCCTGTGGGCCATATTTTGCCCAGCGCTGCTCTAGACAGTGATTGAAAATAACTGCTACCTGACAGCCATTGGGTGACTTTTGGGAAACTAAGGAAGAAAAATAGAAAGAAGCATAAATTATGGCAGGTCAAGTGTTTAAGTATAATTGAGCAGGCAAGCCAAAAGAGAAACTGAAGTGCTACTAATAAAAAACACCAAAACTACTACCAAAATATATTTTAAATATATCAGAAGCAGACAGCTTGCCAAACAATAAGTAGGGCCTCTGAATGAGGTTTCAAAAGAGCACTCAGGGAAGACAAACCCATTGTGAGGAAGCTAAACAAATTCTATGCATCAATCTTTACTGCAGAGGACATGAGAAAGATTCCCACACATGACCCGTTCTTTTTAGGTGACAAATCTGCCGACTGTCTGAGGCTGAATGTCAGTAGAAGCAGTTTTAGAACAATTGATAAATTAAACATTAATAGGTCACCAGGACCAGATGGTATTAACCCCGAAGGAATTCAATTATGAAATTGCAGACCTACTAAATGTGGTGTGTAACCTATTGTTTAAATCAGCCTCTGTACCAGGTGACTGAAGGAGAGCTAATGTAACAGTAATTTTTAAGAGAGGTTCCAGAGGTGGTTCTGGCAATTTGAGGACAGTAAGTCTAACTTTAATACCTGACAAAGTGGTTGAAATGATAGTAAAGAACAGAATTATCAGATACCTAGATCAACATGATATAGTGAGGAAGAGTCAACACAGCTTTCATAAAGCGTAATCATGCCTCATCAATCTATTAGAATTTTTGAGTGGGCCAATAAGCACGTGGACAAGGTTGGTCCAGTGGATATGGTGAGCTTTGAGTTCTAGAAAGCCTTTGACAAGGTCCCTCACCAAAAGCTCTCCAGGAAACTAAGTAGTTATGGGATAAGAGGAAAGGTTAAAAAGAAAACAAAGGGTCAGGAAGAAATAAATGGTCAGTTTTCTCAGTGGAAAAAAGTAAATAGTAGGGCTCCTAAAGGGTCTGTACTAGGACTAGTGCTGTTTAACATACTCATAAATGATCTGGAAAAGGGGGGAGAGAATGAAATGCCAAAATTTGCAGATTATATACAAATATCTGAGATAGTTAAATCCAAAGTTTATTTCAAAGCTTACAGAAGAATTTCACAAAACTGAGTGACTGGGCAACAAAAAGCAGATGAAATTCAATATTGATAATGCAAAGTAATGCATATTGGTAGCATATACATAATCCAACTCTTTGTACAAAATGATGGGGTCTTCATTAGCTGTTACCACTCACAAAAGAGATCTTGGAGTCATCATGAATAGTTTTCTGAAAACATCAACTCTATATGCAGCAGCAGTCAAGCAAACTACCAGAAGGTTAGGAATCATTAGGAAAAGAATAGTTGGTAAGCCAGAAGATATGGTTATGCCACTCTATAAATCCATGGTATACCCACACCTTGAATAATGACTGCAGTTCTGGTCACCCTATCTCTAAAACCTGTATTAGAATTGGAAAAGGTACAAAAAAGGGTCATAAAAATGTTTAAGGGTATGGAACAGCTTCCATCAGAGGAGACATTAAAAAGACTGGGACTGTTCATCTTATAAAAGAGATGACTAAGAGGGAATATGATAGAGATCTATAATATCATGAACAATGTGGAGAAAGTGAATAAGGAAGTGTTATTTACGCTTTCCCATAACACAAGAACCAAGAGTCACCCAATGAAATTAATAGCCACCAGGTTTAAAACATATTAAAGCATACTTCTTCACACTATGCCCATTCAACATGTGGAGCTCATTGCCAGGGGAAGTTGCAAAGACCAAAAGTATAACGGGGTTCCAAAAGAATTAGATAAGTTCATGGAGAATAGGTCCGTGAATGACTCTTAGCCAAAATGGCCAGGGATGTAACTTCAGGCTCTGGATGTCTCAAAACCTCCCAGTGCTAAAAGCTGGGACTGGATGACAGGGGATGGATTGTTCAGTAAACTGCCTGTTCTGTTTATTTCCTTGGAGGTATCTGACACCAGACACTGTTAAACAATTGGTTACTCTGCTACGTGGATCATTGTTCTGTCCAGTATAGCTGTTATATTCTTGTGACAAATGTGCACACCACAGAACCCACCTGTGCAGTTTACACTCAGGGCTTGTCTGCAATAGAAAAGGGCATTGAGTCTGAAAACAGTCGTGTCAGATGGCATGATGCTGATAGTGACTTTACAGCAATGTAGACTCAGACACATCCTGTTCAGCACTGTGTCAGCTAGTTATGTTTAAAGATCCTACAAAGATGTTTTGTTAAGTAGACAGTTTTAGTGGCCCTCTAGATGGCAAGATTGCCATGGGTCAGCAATTAGTAGGAAGGAGAGAAAGCCAGGAAACTGAACTCAGCTTTAGACCTTTGACCTCTAGGTGAAGGTAGAGGTACACTGGTTGGGCAATGGTGAAACTGACATGCCCTGCCTGTTCTGTATCTGCTATGTGTCTAGAGTAGAGATTTGCAAACTCTGACCCTCAGATACTGGGTCAAGGTGCCCCCTGCTGCCAACATCAAAAGATTGTAGTGCATTGCTGAAAAATGTAATTGTTGGGTTGTGGGCCCAATTTTTTTTTCCAACTGGTTCCCAAGGAAAAAAAGTTTGAAAACTACTGATCTAGAGAGTATTTCAGTTTCCAGGGCTGTCAGCCAAATGCCTTTCACTAACACAAAATCCACTTTACATATTTAAGAAGAGAATGAACCTGTTCTCTCCCTACTCTTCTCCTGATTGCTAGATAAAAATCTGTAGATTAAGATGTAAGGTCCAGGGTTGAGCTTTATTGAATAAGGAGGCCTCACTTATCTATGGTCACACCTGTAGATAGGGTCCCAGGTCAGATTTGAGTGTAAATCCAGTTTAACACAGACTGTGGAGCCTCCATTATTGTAAAACCCAGTATGGTACATGTTCACAATAGTTTAAAATATGCCTACCATTTATCTATCTTGTTAACTGTGCTTAGATTCACAGCAGGGGTGATAAAAAGGGAAAGAATGGTGCCTTTTGAGCGTTTACTGTGGAGAGCCTGCAGGGGAAACATCTATTTGAGGTACACTGAAATGGACACTCCCTTTGAGGACCCTATTACGGTAGGTGTTCTCCTGCATTCAATTGTGTGTGCGCACCTGCACCTTTGGAAAAACCCAGACTACTGCCATTCTACTGTACACGTTACTAAAACAGGTTCAAAGAGGCTAGTCTATACAATAAGAGATGTGGTTGGACAAGTATGAGGCTACAAGATCCTTTTGAAAACACAGCAGATCTCTATTTTCCCAATCTGCTGCTGTTATCACTGTTGGTCCTTTGGTTTGATCAGTTAGCTAATAGTCGGGACCTTGTAGGGCTTTTCCAATAGCATAAGGACTCAGGTATGTTCTTGGTGTGTTCTTTTTTATTTACAAAGGCATACAGGAAGTCCTATGTCTCTGAACATAGGAGAAACAAACAACAGTTTTCTTGCTCAGAAATTCCCAAGTCTGTCCCTTTAGCAAGCTCTATGCCCAAGAACCCCTGTATTCACCTTCCTCTCTGGGTCACACTCCTGACCCCTGATGGCCTTCCATCTCCAGTATACTCAGTCTGCAACAAATATTCTACCTCATGTGTTGGCAACCAGTGGAACCACTGAGAGCAGCATTTCGGGTTTTAATTATTGTTGCTGGAAGACTAGTTAGAAAATGTTGCTCTTGAAAATGGGTAGCTAAAAAGGTTCCATTTTCAGTAATGTGCTGTACTTTGATATGCGCATTTTAAATTCTGTCTGCATTGCTTTTCAGAAAGAAGAGATGAAAAAGAATGTGTTCATTATCTTCTATCAAGGAGAGCAGCTCAGACAAAAAATCAGGAAGATTTGTGAAGGGTAAGGCAGGCTTTTGAGAAAGTAGCAATGACTCTTACAGAGGTGTTTACTTGGCAGGATTAGCTAATAGAGACTGGTGGTACAGATTATTTCTCGGCACTTTCCAGTAAGCTCTGACAATTTGATTCATTCTGCTCTTCAATCCTGCTGCATCTCATTAAAAAAAAATCACTTTGGCGTTTTAAAATTAAGGTCTTTGATTTTCTGAAGTGACTAGAGTGGTGGTTCCCAACCTGTGGCCTGGGGACCCCCAGGGGTCCACAGACCTGTTGCAGGGGGTCCATGGAGCCTCTCCCTACTGGGGCTGGAATCCAGCTACAGCCCTGATGCTCCCCTCCCGGGCTGCCTTTCCCCTCTCATGGCCAGATCCTGGCAGGGGGATAGGACCATGGCAGCTCCCCCGCAGGGGCAAGGGCAGGGGGGCGTAGCTGCTGCAGCTTGGCTCCCCAGTGGTGCAGGCAATGGTGGTGGCAGTGCTGCTCACCAGCTGTCTCAGTGGTGCCACCAGAGTGGTTTGGGCCAGATTACATAATCAGCCAGGGGGCCACAAAGGTTTTTTTTTTTGTTAAAAAGGGGTCCGCAGCCTGAAAAAGGTTGGGAACCCCTGGAGCCGAGATTTCAGGACCCTCAACTTCTAGGTTTCTAACCTGAAACCTTAAAGGGCCTGGATTTCAGAAGATGCTTAGCACCCACACTATGAAAATCAGATCTTTATATTAGGGTACTTTAAGATAGTAGTCCAGAATTGGGGATCTTTAAACAATTGCTAGGCATGTTAGAAAATTTAGATCAAATGTACTAAGCTTCTGTTTAAAGGAACTGGTGCTACATTTTAAATACATCTTTCTATATTCAATTAATTAGTGGCCTCTGTGCTAGTCTCTTTAACTGGCATGGAAAGGAAACAACAAGGAATAGAAATTAAAATCTTAACCATTGCATCTCATTCCTGTACTCTTGAGCAACTTTATTAAAAAACTAAATCAGGTCTGAGTATTTCTTTCCCATTTTACAGTATTCACAAATGATGGGCTTTGTATTATGTAGGCTGGATTTGGTTAACTGATCTTGTGCTGTCACTGAATCTATTTTCATACATAACTCATGCAGCACAGCTTGACATGGTTAGCTGAAGTCTTGAGCCCAGCAGATTTTTTGCAAGGAGGACTCAAAGAGAGACCCCTATGTGAGAACCAGACCTATTCATACCTGACAAGGACACCTAGTGGGTGGGTTTTTTCCTTCATCCCTCAGTTCAGTCAGGACTGAAATGAGAAGGGAATTTTTCCATTGACTGACGATCTCCAGCTTGATAGACTTATCCTTAAGGTCTGCTACTGCATAATTGAAATCAGTGGACATTTCATTCTTTACTTCAATGGAAGCGGGAGCTGTCTCTTCCTGGCTACCTTAAAAACCTGTTGCAAATCCCATGGCTTCGTTATGTCTCTTTTCTCTGTCACACCTACATCTTTTGTCCTTTTTCTTGCCAGACTTTGTACAAATGGGAAATTGTTAGTTGGGAGCCCTGTTTGCTGTCCATTGGATTTGCCTATCTATCAGGTTGTGGGTATGGGTTTTTGGGGTTTTTTTTTTTTTAATGATGTCTGGCTGTGTGTCTGGGATTAGTTGGCTTTTCCTTTAGATTTTTTTAAAGATTTTGTCAGCCTTCCAATTCTGTGCAGCCTTCCAATGCTTTGCAAACAGGCATGTTATATCATTGATTACACAACTAAGAACATGTTGGAATGCTGCTGTGCAGCCCTAGATCCAATAAACAGAAGCAAGAACAAAAATTCGTCATGTATGCAACAAGGTGATGACAGTGCCTGAAGGTAGTGTCCACTCAAGGGCTCTCACCGGTGTTGCTGCCCTGCCAGTTATAAAAGCAGTGGAAGTTTTTCAGAGAACATTTTTAATAGCTGGAGTGACCATTATCATTTTGGTTGTCTCTGGGGATTGAACTCCAGTTCCCAGAGCTAAAAGCATGAATCATTGCACCACGAAGAATGAGACTACAACTGGGATTGTCATAGGAGCCCAAGAGAAATAAGTACACAAATCCCATTGAAGATCAAAGAGAATTAGGTACCAATACCCCCGCACCTACACTCGCTACCCATGTGCTGAAGCAGACTACTGCAGTGGCTCTATGGTCATGCCTGTAGGCTCTCCTAATCTTTTTTAGTTAGGTGACATTTATATTAACTTTGCTCCATCTCATCTGTCTGTATTCCCTGTGCTTTCTCACCTTTCTCCAGTAGATGGTGCAATGATGATAGGTTAGATTTCAGGCAAGTGGTATTCATAGGTTTTGTTTGATTTGATAGGTTTTGCTTTAATTTACTTTGTGTTGATTGAAAAATAATACAAAAACAAGTTTTTTTTAGAACAGGCAACCTTAAAAGCAACACACTAAAATGGAGAAAACAAGTATAGAAATAATTAAGAGTGGTTAGACTTCTTGTATGAGGCATTTTAAGCACCGTGAAAGTATTTATTTGCAAAAGGTCTGCTGGCCAATGTAGCATGGACACGGAACTTCTATATATGTTTTCTCCATGTTACTGTGTTGGCTTTAAGGTTGTCTGTTCTGAAAAAAAACCTGGGTTTTGTATTATTATTTAAAAGTAGAAATGAATTTGGTGGTGCTGTTTCAGTCTCATAATCAGTGCTCAGTTGAGTACAAATAAGAGTTAATATTCTGCAAAAACCCTGGATTGGGACAGCAGCACTTTTACAGGTCAGAACAAGATTTGTTTGGGGAACTATATATGGAATGCTAGAATATCCTTTACCTGCAATATGTTTGGCTCTAATTGACACCATTAATTTGCCAATTTCATGCATATTAAACCCAGACACAAGTTTATTAAAGTGAGGGGGGAGAAAAAACAAAAAAGATTTTCCCCTTTCTCTTAAGCTGGTAGCTGCCTAGATGCTAATGTGAATACTAAAATGGGTTTATCGGTGTAAGAGTTCCCTGCTGACTTGTCCTTGAGTTTTCATAGATGTCTGCCAGTAAGGCAAAGGCGATATTTAATATGCAAAGGGGCTGTTAAAAGATCAAAGTAACATTGCTGTGATAATGTGAGAAATGTAGGAACTCTACAGCATGGCAGAAAAAGCTTTCAAGTTTCATTAAAAATGCCAATTAAAAGATGGGCTAAGAGCTCTAAAGCATAAGAAGCTGGAAAAAATTAAGTAGGGCTAGTAACTCTGGGATTCCTTTGCAGAATGTTTTGTAATTAGAAAGCCTGTTTCTGAGTGGGAGACTGGGTAAAGATATATTGTTGTGATTACACAGGGCTCAAATAGACTGCTGTGTGTTTTGTTAAATCTACTTTTTCTTCACACATGGGCTACTGGGTCTGAAAAATATGCAATGTTATGCTTTGAGACCATGGTGTGACACACATTTCTAAATGGCATGTGCTATCTTTTAAAATTATGGATGTCCATGACCCCATTAAGTTGTCACATATTCATTTTCTTTCATTTCAATGCTGATTTCCAAAACACAAAAATCAATGATACGGTTGATTTACAGCAACTGATAGTCTGACCAAGTGTCTCTGTGTGAAAAGAAGTATTCACTTCTAGTCATCCTTTCTCTGCTGCTTGATTCATGGAACCCTGTTTCAATACAGCCTTTGTTACACCCCCTGAAGAGATGGTGAAGGCAGAAGAACTAGATATTATGCCACCAAACAGCTAATGACTGGGAAATCTGAGTATAAGTAGAAGCTATCATGTTACCTAGAATAAATTTATTCTGTTTAGTTAAAAATGCTATCTACTGAGAGCACCTCATGAGATTTGTGTCTTGTTTTGTAAGGGTCCCACGGGCCAAAAAATCTATCAGCATGTGCTATGTGAGTGTCACACAAATGACAGCCTGCTCTATGTCCAGTTTGTGTAGTGGTATAACTCTGTTGGAGTGTGATTTCTTTTTAATTGCTATAGTGATATCAGCACAACCCCAACTGTGCTACAATTATTTTGGTCAAAAGGTGGCTTGTGCCATTGCCAATGTCACTTATTCCCCTTCCTGTGCAGCATCGGTTGGCAACCTCTGTGCCAGCCTCTCCTCTCTGGCCTGTAGCCAGTGCTGGTGGCCCCCTCAGCCAAAAAAGTGGTGGCTGCCTGCAAATTCAGCGGTGGCCAGGGCTGGAGTGTATATGGGGGTTATTTCCCAGGCATGCTGCTGAAAGGAGCCACTCATGGAAAGAAGCCACTCGGAGTAGCTGCTCTCGATGACATGGCTGGGGACTGGGTCCCCAGGTGCACTGCAGAAAGAAGCTGCCTGGAGCAGCTCCATGTGGCAGCGGCATGCCATAGAGAGAAGCTGCTCTGGGAGGCTTTGCTCTGCAGCATGCCTGGGGTATGGGCATGGTGGGGATACCCCATGCCCCAGCTGCCCCTGAAAGAAGCCACCTGGAGTGGCTTTTGCTGGCAGGCATGGCAATTTCTGTGGCGTTACAGAGGATGCTGTAGAAGAAGCAGCAGCAAGGAGTCCTTGTGGCACTTAAAGACTAACAAATTTATTTATCACATGAGGTTTCATGGGAGAAAATCCCACTATGTCAGACATTTTGAAGATGGGAGAAACTTACAGAATGGGAGGAAAATAAATGCAGTGGAGTGTAAGACATGGGATCAGGTCATACTCCTTGCTTCTTTTGCTAGACGAGACTAACACAGCTGCCCCTTTGGAACTTAGAGGATGCTGTGTGCCTCTCCAAATGGTCTCGTGTGCCACTGTTGGCACATGTGCTGTGGGTTGCTAACCCCTGCTGTACAGGAACAAGGACTAGTCTAAACTACGTACTACTGTGGCGTAGTCGCAGCCTTGCTCTATAATGTAGACCCTTCCTGCATCAATGGGGAAGGTGCTTTTCAGTCTTTGTAGGTCATCTACCTCCCCACCCACACCACAGTACGTAGGTTAAGGGAAGAATTTGTCAGTCTACCTAATGATATCTATCTTGGGAGGCTTGATCAGCTCAGCTGCAGCGCTTAGGGAGTCTTTACATCCTGGAGCAACACAGTGAGATCATTCTAAGTGTAGACCAGGCCTCAGTCATGTTGGGATAGGCACAGTTACACTGGTAGGTGGAACTGCTTTCACACTGGGGTTTAGGCTTGTGTGTCTAAACCAGGTCTTCACGCTGCAAAGCAGTGCACTGTAACTATCCTTGTAGTTAAATCAGCAAGCCTGCCTACTGTGAACACAGGTTTACTGATGTAAAAGGGTATCTGCTGGTGTATGCACTTTCAGGCTGACCTACCTCAGCCCACACTGGGACTTTCGTTGGCACAGCAGGTTGGCAAAAAAACCACCCCTAACTGTCTAAACTCTGCTAGTAAAACTGTGAAATGCAGGCTAGGCCTCAGGCCAGCTCTACTCTAGAGACTTCTGGTGAAATAGCAGCATCAGTCAGGAGTGTGAAAAGGAGCAATTCCTCACCAACACAGCTGTGGCCAGCAGAAGCTCCCTGTGTAGATGCAATTATACTGCCCAAACTGGATTTTACCAGGATAGCTTGTTTCACTCAGGCTTGGTTTTGTTCCTCCATGCTAGGAATGCTTTGCTGGTGCAGTTTACCAGTATAACTACACTATTACAGCACTGCCAGTGTAAACAAGGCCTCAATCTATGAAAATGAAGAATACTATACATTCTCAATTTTAGTGCTTTTTTACATTGGCAAGTAAGTACAGGAAATGTATATTATAGACTCTCCAGCTTGGATGAAAATTTTCCTTAGCAGTCAGTGACTCTTAGTGTTTGTGTAAGGGGCACTGACTGGAGCTATTGCAAAGATAAAGGTTGCTGTAAAGACTTGGTGTTGCAGGGACATCTATTGGCTGCTCTGTTACATGACTGACTTTGCAGAAAATGCACTTATTTTGCCAGTGACAGCTGAGTGAGTGAGAGGAGAAAATCACTGTGTTCTTGAATGAACTCATGCTCCAAAATGTTTTTTTAAAAAAATACAAAAATACCATATCACGTGTTTACAAGGCAATCATTATTTATTTAATCTCTCAGCCCTCATCCTCAAAGGAAATTTGCATAAGCTCCTCAGAAGATGAGACTGGGGGTTTAAATTCACAGCTTTGCTAGACACTAAAAATCATGGACAGACTGGAGACGTGGGGTATTATGGCCTATTACAACAGGGTATACTCCATTTAAGCCATCCCCTTAGCATTCCCCTCTCCCCCCCATGATGGGAGAGATATCAATGGGCCTTTTCACCTTGAACAGTCCCTTGAAATGTGTGTTAACTACTTATCAGAACAGCCCATTTCAACTTGAATTTAACTGTGGCACTCTGGGTACATTTCCCAGACCTGAGGAAGAGCTCCGTGTGGCTCAGAATCATCTCTCTCTCAGCAACAGAAGTTGGTCCAGTAAAAGATAGTACCTCATCCACCTTGTCGTTGCAGAAAATGTTACTTTTGTCACCCTTTAAACGCTTTTCCTCTTGGGACCAGGGCCAGCTCAAGGGGTCGTGGTGCCCCAAGCCAAATTTTGATTTGGCGCACTGCCCATCTCATTCATGGAGGTTGAAAACAGTTTTCTAAAGTGCATAAATCTCCAGCGTCTGCCTGCAGAGGGATTTAAAGTGCACTCTGCCGACGTACGCTAACAGTATGCAATTTGTCCATCATACAGAATAGAATCATAGGGTTAGAAGGGACCTCATCTAGTCCAACCCCCTGGGGTTTGGACCCAGGCTCTTCTGTATGTAAAGCAGACATGTTAGCCACTACACTATTTGCAATACTTGAGCTGCTAAGAAACAGTTGAAAAGGCAGGAGCCAGCCTGATCTTCAGGCAGGCGAGGCGACCCTAAGAACTGTCACCTGAAGCCACGTCTGTCTCTTGCCTGACAGCAGAGCCGGACCTGCGTGGGACAATCAGATACCATAACTCACAGCACCAAACAAGAGCCATATTGATGAACAGGCACATTTGAATGAGAATCCCTTTTACTGCACGGTTGAGGGAGGTTCTTATTGATAACTGCACCTCAGTTACACTGCCAATGCATCTCACTGCATGAAGAGGAAATGGAGACCAGTTTTCAACTAAACGGAGAGTGTAAATAGCCTTGCAGAGTTCCAAAGGGGCAGCTGTGTTAGTCTAGTTCAGTAAAACAAAGAAGGAGTCCTGTGGCAGTATTTAAGTGCCAGGGGACTCATTTGTTTTAATAGCCTTGCAAGTAATTGTACATGGCAACAGTAAATATGACTGGGTTTTTCCCCCTAGATTTCATGCTACTGTCTATACCTGTCCAGAGTCCGCTACTGAACGTCGAGAAATGCTTGAGGGTGTGAACACACGGATTGAGGATTTAAACACAGTAAGTGACACTAGCTTAATTTAAAATAGGCAGGAATCCTGTGGCACTTAAAGACTAACAAATTTATTTATCACATTAGCTTTTGTGGGAGAAAATCGCACTTCATCAGACACTTTGAAGATGGGGAAACTTACAGAATGGAGGAAAAATAAATGCAGGGAAGTATAAGTCAGGGGATCAAGTCACACTGTAACAGCAAATCAAACAGTTGTTAAGATTCAAACACTGGGAAACAGCCCACAGAGGAAGGTGAGATCAAATCACTGTTATAATGGGAAAAGAATTTTTAATTTAGGCCTTGATCCTTGGCTGACTGCATGAATGTAGACTGGCTCCTAGGCCCAGAGAGGGCACAGCTGACAACTACTGAGGTCCATGCACAAACAGGTTTCTAGCCATGCACAATCAGTTGCAGAATCAGACCCCTAATGATGAGGGCCAGCTCCAGGAGTTGTAGAAATTCAGGGCAGAAAGGGACCTTGAGAAGTCATAGTCCAGTCACTTGCACAGAGGCAGGATCATGGCAATTAAGGCCATCCCTGATGGGAATGCCACACCCTTCCCTGGATGTCTGCTTTCCTGGGGACTCTCTCCAATTTGTTCACATCTTTCCTAAAGTGTGGTGCCCAGAACTGGATATAGTACTCCAGCTGAGGCCTCACCAGCATTGAGTAGGGTGGGGCAATTGCCTCCCATGTCTTGCCTTCAACACTCCTGTTAATAAACCCCAGAATTATGTTAGCCTTTTTCAGGGCCACCCCAAGGGGTTTTGGTGCCTCAGGTGAACTGTGACTTTGCGCCCCCCCCCCAACCGCATGTTATAAGAGAAGATTGCATGTTAATATGTATTTTTAATAGAGAAAAAATTCACCTCCATCTAATTTGGTGCCTCATAAACAGGGGCATTGCTAGTGCTGGGCTTACGGGGGTTGAGCCCTGAGTTCTGGTGCCAGAGCCCCAAGTCTGCCACAGCAGTGGCTGCAGTAGAGGTACGCTCATAGCACGTGAGGCCCAAGTTCCGCAGCCCGAGCCCCAGATCTTTTCCTGGGCCAGGGGCGCTACTGCTCGTAAAGCCTGGTACCCTGGGCGACCACTTAGTTCACCTATGTGGTTGGGCTGGCCCTGGTCTTTTTAGCAACTGTATCACATTGTTGACTGATTCAGTTTTTGATCTCCAGATCCTTTTTTGCACTACTGCCACATAACCTGCTATTCCCTGTTTTGCAGATACACATTTGATATTTTCTTTCCTAAGTGTAGTAATTTGCACTTGTCTTTTTTTAATTTCATCTTGTTGATTTCAAACCAATTCTGCAAGTTATCAGCTGAGACATCTCTTTATGCATACGACTGTAGTTGTACATTTTCCATTAGATCTGTGAAGAGTTATGCAGGAAAGTCCCTCTGAATTAAAAGCTAAAGGAGCACATATGTAAGTAGGACAGTGGTTCCCAACCAGTGTGTCGCGGCATGCTGGTGTGCCATGGCAACACCCAAAGTGTGCCACGAGCATCCCCAAGAGCTGGGATTAAAGTTCCCTCCCTGCTCAGCCCAGCCACATGGGCTATGCAGGGTTGGGAAAAGGGAGGGGTTAAAGTAAGGGGGAAGGCACCGGAACACAGTTTCAGGGGGCCTCTTATTTTTAGAAAGGCAGCCTTTGGGCTCCCCTAAAAATAGAGGAAGTCATCGGAATGGGGTGTTCCTGTGGTCCCCCTAAAAATAGCAGGAGCAGCCAGAACACAGAGTTCCAGTGGCTCCACCTTAAATCCTGCTCCATGGTAAGCCGAGCCAACAGAGAGTTGCAGGAGGCTAGGAGTATATGAATCTCCCCTTGCAGGGCAGAGCAGTTCCTGTCCACCAGTCTGCAAACAGTCCAGGTAAGGGCTTTGGGGGGGATGGCTGCTGGGGGTTATGTAGGGCAGGTGTGTGTGTGTAGCGGAGGTGGGTGGGAGTTTATGTGTAGCAGAAGGTGTGTAGCCAGGGTTGTGGGGTGACTGGTTGGTTGGGGGGGGTTGTAGCTGGGGGTGAGGTGGCTGTGTGTCAGGGGTGTGACCTGGGCCTCCTGGGATAACCTTCTGAATGTGCCAAAACCAGAGCAAGCTGCAAAACCAGGGGCCAAACCCCTAAACCACTGGCAGGTGGTACTTAAACCAGTCTCCCAGTCAGCAAAAAAAAACACACTTCTGATTCCCCACTCTGGTCATCACCAAGCATAGCAATATAGAAACAGCCCCCTTTATGCACGTCAGTTCCTATGGTCGCCCTAAGCCTTTGGGTCTCTTAAAGAAATAGGTTCTCCTGACCCCAAAGGGCCAGCCACATCACCCAAAACAATATAGGCTTGGATCTTACCCAAAATACCATGCTGCCAGCCAATCCTTTAGTAACTACAACTAAAGGTTTAATATAAAAAGGAACAAATGAGATGTTAAAGGGTCAAAGTGAATCACATGCATACAAATGCTTTAGGCTCCATAGAAAACAAATCCTTGTAGCTTGCAGGTTAGTCCCACTCCTCTGGTGTGCACCCAGCAGCAGCAGCAGCAGCTGGGTGCGTCTCAGTCCTTTGTTCAGTCCCAGGAGAATAGTTCCAGAGGGGGTGCTGGTTGCAGACAGACTGAAGACTAAAGACAAAATGGAGATGGGTCCCCAGCCTTTTATCTCAGAGTCCTTGCCAGATCAAAATGGAGGTGGGCTACAAGGTCAGTCTGGGTAACTGGTTGAACAGGTTTCTTCTTGGGCCCACTGTAGATGGGAGCCCCCCTGGTAGGGGCCAACAAGAGGAACAATAGTTTTGCAGACCCTCAGTCTGGGTTTGCCTTATGAACAAATCACTTGGGACACACATAAAAACAAATAAATTTCTAATTTCTAATACAGGCATGATGCCTAAATACAAAACATATGATCATTCTTAGCAGATTATAGCCTTTCTATTGATACCAAACATGGCATATCACATATGGATTATTGTAAATATGAAAAATTAATCATAAATAGTGCCCTAGACTCAGACAGTGTCATAGGGTGGTATAGCTGGGGGGGGGTGGCTGTGTGTGTGTGTGGGGGGTGTAACTGGGGGCTGGAGGCCTAGTTCTGGCCCCTGCAGTGATGGGAAGATCCATGACAGGCAACAGGGGGCTGGGGGAGGGGAGGGGAGGACCCACTGGGATGGGAGGGAGCAGCAGTGGGGTGAGGATTTGTCCTGGGTGGCAGGGAGCCATTGTGGAGAAGTGGAAAGTGGGTGCTGTGCCATGCTCCCCTGCCCTACCTTCCCACTCCCCAGGCTCCCCCCCCCCCACAAAGCCACTCTTGTTCTCTCTTCCTCTCTCCTCTCTTGCCACCCTTGTGCTGTTCCCCACATGGCTGCTCTTGTCCTTTTTTTGCTACTTCTACCCTGCTCTGCTCGCCACACTCAGTCCTGCCACTGCACACAATTCCTGACCTCCTCTGTTTTGCTTATTCTACTACCCCTAAAACCCCACATAGCAGCACTTCCAAAACACTATGCCATGGTTCATGAATATTCATAAGTTAATTTGAATACCATTAAGGTTTTTTTTTTAATGGTGATGTGCCTCAAAAAACTTTGAAGGTATCAAGGTGTGCCATGGCAGAGAAAAGGTTGGGAACCACTGAGGTGGGAGGTGAACAAAACCTAAAAGTAGGACTTTCTCAGAACTGCTTGTTGATTGCTGCATGACTTAAACACTACATCCCTGACATTTAAAGGGTACATGGTGGTATGTAGTGAACTGAAGTTTTTTATTAGCCTGCATTTGGAGTAGCTGAATTATTCATTTTTGCAAATCATCACAGGCATTTATATAAGAATAATAATACTCTTACAGTACTTTTCAGCAGTGGCTATCAAAGCACTTTTGAAAGAAAGTGTTGTTATCGCTGTTTTACAGATGAAAAACTGAAGCAAAGAAAAGGGGTGTGACTTGTAAAAGGTTTCCCATCAGGCCAGTGGCAGAGCTGGGAATAGAGCCCAAGCCCCCCTGCGTCGCACCCCTGTGCTATAACCACTAGTGAACACTGCTTCCCTTCGAGAGGTGTTGGTAAAATATTTATACCACATTGTATCATCATGTATGCACCACATAGATGACAAAAAAATGTTTTCACAAACATTTTAAAGCATTTCAAACATTCTTATTGGAACTCTTTTTTCTGCAATAGTTTTCGCACTGGAAAGCCAGAAATCTACCTTTCCGTTTTTGGAATCCTGACCTTTAAACCAGTAATAGCAGCAGAACTGAAAATTACCCATCTTGGGCTAGTGTAATTTTGTGGAGAAAATTCTGCTTTTGAGACGAGAGAAGGAAATTGTGACTTGGGCCTCCTGGGATAACCTTCTGAATGTGCCAAAATCAGGGAAAGCTGCAGAACCAGGGGCCAAACCCCCAAACCACTGAAGGGTGGCACTTCAACCAGTCTCCTAGTCAGTAACAAAACGCTTCTGATTCTTCACTCTGGTCGTTACCAAGCATAACAAAATAGAAGCAGCCCCCTTATTGCACATCAGCTTCTCTGGTCGCCTTCTAGCCACTGGGTCTCTTAAAGAAATAGCTTCTCCTGACCCCAAAAGGCCAGCCACATCAACTAGAACAATAGAGGATTGGATCTTACCCAAAATACCACACTGCCAGCCAATCCTTTAGTGACTACAACTAAAAGTTTAATATAAAAAGAAAACAAACAAAATATGAGAGCTGTTAAAGGGTCAAAGTGAATCACATACATACAAATGCTTTAGAGTCCATAGAAAGCAAATCCTTGAAGAATTTGTAGTTTGTAGATTAGTCCAATTCCTCTGGTATGCACCCAGCACCTGGGTGGGTGTCAGTCCTTTGTTCCATCTCAGAGAATAGTTCCAGAGGAGGGTGTTGATTGCAGATTGCAGACTGAAGACTAAAGACAAAATGGAGATGGGGCTTCTGCCTTTTATCCCCTTTGGCTTTTCCCATGCTGTCAGAGTCCTTGCCAAATCAAAATGGAGTTGAGTCACATGGTCAGTCTGGGTGCTTCATCAAACAGGTTTCTCCCTAGGCCCAATGCAGCTGTGAGTCCCCTTAATGGGCCATTAAGATGACAATTATAGTTTTGCAGACAGCCAGTCTGGAATTGCTTGGAGTCAAATAACTTGGAGTACAAATAAAATAAATATATTCCTAATAGCTATTACAGATATGATACCTATATGTAAACCATATAATCATTCCTAGCAGATTACACCCTTTCTATTGATACCAAACATGGTATAGCACACATGGATTATTGCAAATATGAAATATTAATATGAAAGATAACCATAAACAGTCCTCCAGACCCAGTCGGTGTCACAGAAATGTTTAGCAGTTTGCTTGGGTTCAGAAGTTTGGAATGTTAGCAGTACTCTTAGTGAAGATGGCTTCGACCCTGAGTTGACTAAAGGCATGTGATGAAATTGCATAACCATGTGAGATCATTCAAATCCATGTGTAATTTAGCTTACAGGCCCTTAAAAGGCCTGATCTAACTCACATTGTAATCTGTAGAAAGATTACCATTGATTTGGATTTGACCTTTGTGCCAGTTAGTAGGCCTTTCTAGATAGTTTGTGAATTCTGTTGTCTTTTAATCATGCTGAGCTTTGCTAAACTAATTTGTTTTGATTGCTTTGACAATTGTACCTCAGTCCCTATTTAGACCCACATTAACCTATAAGGCAGGAAGGGGTGCCTGGCACTGGCATAAGAAGGAGGTTGCTTGCATGGAGTAAGAACAAAAGGCCCAGTGCTGTGGCACATACTTTGGTGTGTGAGTAATACTGCCGAAGTCAGGTCAGGTCTCCAGAAGAGTGTTTTGGTTAAAATGTAATGCTCTCACCCATTTATCAAAACACCAGTTTGAAAATGAGAATGATGCATTGAGTGTGGAGCTTTGGATTGTTGTTTTATGCAAACTTTCTGTAATGTTGCACTTGGTGCAGCCTAGTCAACAGTCCTGATTCTCTGTCATTATTCCAGACCCTCCCAACTGGCAATTGGAGATGCTGACTTTTTTTTTTTTTGATGGATCATCACCTCTCCTCTGTAAATACTCATGCCAGACTGTGACCATCTGATGGTCTCATTGCTCACTAGGCAACAGGTCAGCATTTTGCTTTTAATTCTGCATGCACCAGCCAGCCAGACTTCTCTTGGTGCTTGTTAGCTGTGAGGGTCTTCTAGACAGAAACTGATCTAGGGCCTGATCCTGTATCCTATAATTACTGCTCAGTAACTTCTGAAGGTGTCTTGGATAGGTGAAGGTGCTCAGCCTCTGCAAGAAATATCTCAGCCCCTTGCAGGCTCAAGCCCATAATGAGCAGATCTTTAAATTTCTCATGCCAGGAAAAATGTGCCTTTGCAGTATCACCTACTGTGCCACTTTCTCAGAAAATGTCTTAAAAGAAATGAAGTTGCCATAAATCCAGGACCTCCCCCCCCCCCCCGCATTTCAGCGTTTCAGAATTTGGTTGGCAAATTGTATCCATGTTCAAACATATTTGAATGATGTTGTCAGATGTTTGGAGGACTCGTACTAAAGAATACCTGCAGCCCTTCCTGAGGCTTCCGTAAAATGCCACAGAATGGCACCACATCAAATAAGTCTCCATTGCTTCAGCACTGGCCATGCTTTACTTGCAGGTGATAACCCAAACGGAATCCCATCGCCAGCAGCTGCTGCGTGAGGCGGCTGAGAACTTGTGGACGTGGGGGATCAAGGTGAAGAAAATCAAAGCCATTTACCACATCCTGAATTGCTGCAACATTGATGTCACCCAGCAGTGTGTCATCGCAGAGATCTGGTTCCCGGTGGCTGACACAGACAGGATAAAAAGGGCTCTTCAGCAGGGAATGGTGAGGGGCTGAGCAGTGCTTCCCAACTGCTATGTATTGGAGACTCCTTCTTGCTTTGGAATGGACTCCCAGGACCCCTTGCCACCATTGCTTCTTTTTCTTCTATCTAGTTTTTAACTCTGTTGCTCGCTTTTCTCTCATTTTCCTAGTATGTCCTTATTTTTAGCTCTCCCTCCTCTTTTGACTGTTGTCTTCATTCCCTGATAGGCAGCTACTTGGGGATCAGGGTGGGTGGGGACTTCCTTGGGTGAGCCTGAAGTTAGGTCATATATGTGGTCGTGGCTGACCTGAGTTCGACATTGAGTTACTCTGAGCATCCAGCAGTGTTAGGCCCACTCAGAGAAACAAGAAGAGGTGGGTGGCCAGTGTGGGGCAACCTGCCCCTTCAGTTGTGGCAGCGGGAACATGTTTGCCCTGAGGGAGTGAGCAAAGCGTAGGAATGTCTGGTGTCATCCAACACTGCTGCTCTCTCGTACCCTGAGTCTGCTGGGGCTAGTCAGTCTATCCCATCTGTGTGAGGACCTGCTCCCAAGGTTGGTAAGCAGTGGGCTAAAGGAGTGTATAATGCAGACATGATCACTAGCCAAATGCTATTCCACAGACTAGGTTTATTAGCAAAACAGCACATGACTACTAAAGAAGTGCTAATGTTTACCCCCACAATTTCACTTCCATCTTTGTCACCTGTTTTCAGGAACGAAGTGGCTCTACCATCTCTCCTATCTTGACAGTGGTGCAGTCTAAGATGGCCCCACCCACCTTCAACAGAACCAATAAATTCACTGCAGGCTTTCAGAATATCGTGGATGCCTATGGTGTAGGGAGTTACAGGGAGATGAATCCAGGTAAAAAGACACTAGGTTGGCTACAGCTTGAAGAAGTGATTCTGCTAAGGATTTAGTTCAGAAGGGAGGGCTTCTAGTCTCTGCGTATACATTGTGATCTAAATATATGTATGTCACAGCTGATAGAGAAATTTGAACCAAATTTTCCATTGGTGCAAATTTGTGCAGCTCCATGAACTTCAGGGAAACTGCACCACACGACATAGCATTTGGCCCTCGGACCCCAGTGGTTGACTTAAAAGGCTTCTTTCTTCTTCTTCTTTGGCATGGCTTAGTTAAGTGGCAATGATTACTAGCGTATAGCTAGATTTGATAGCCAGCATGTTTCTGCAGCAGTGAGATGGCAAATGTCCTCCCGGCCACCAGCTAAAGGAACACTCAGATAAATGTGCTCCATCGCTTGTGACTGGCCACCACAGTCACAGGCAGATGTTTGCCTCATTTTGCATTTAAAGGGGGCTTGTCCACATCTCCCAGGGGATGTCCTGATGCGATTGAATTGGCACCAGTCTTCCTGCTGAAGTCCTTCAGTCAAACTGAGCACCTGCCTGTTTCCTTCTGACAGCTCCATACACTATAATTACCTTCCCTTTCTTGTTCGCGGTGATGTTTGGAGATTGTGGCCATGGTGCTGTCATGCTGGCTTTTGCCCTCTGGATGGTGACTAATGAGAAGACACTTTTGGCTCAGAAAAGTACTAATGAGGTGAGTTTCCTAGGTCTGAATGCCTCCTGCCAGCCTCACAACACCCTTCTGAACGCTGTCTTGACACTAATGGTATCTAAACCCCAAAATGTTAAATGAATTTTCTTCTGTAAAACTCAGAGGCACTAAAATTTGGCTAGTAGTTTCCCTACCTAGTTACAATGCAGGGTGTCACCAGCACAAACTAATACTGCACCTGCAATTTCACACACGTACTTCTATGTCTGTACAATGCTGCAGTTAGTATGTGCAAACTGAGGCTCAGCTTTTCAAAAACAGGATCTGAAAGTCAGGCTCTTAAATGAACATTGAGAGGACTAAGTAGCTTGATTTTCAACAATGTTGAACACCCAGCATCTCCCATTAAAAAATCATTGGGTGCTGCTGGGTGTTCAGCACTTCTGAAATTAGGTCATTTATGTAGGAGCGTGTTACCCAGGTATGAATATCTGGAAGTACAGGGAATAAAATGAGTGAGCGAATGACTGCGAAAGAATTTCTCTCTCAAGGCTTGCTGCATAGTGTGAGCAATGTTTGGATGTGTGATGGTTGCTTCGTCTCCCTAACTTCTTCCCTTGCAGATCTGGAACACCTTCTTTGGGGGGCGCTACCTGATCCTGCTCATGGGCATATTCTCCATTTATACTGGCTTTATCTACAACGACTGTTTCTCCAAATCTTTCAACATCTTTGGTTCCTCCTGGCATATCCGCCCCATGTTTAACAACACGTGGAAGTAAGTGGTAAATTATTTAAAAACAAAAAGCCAAAAGTTGCATATGGGAGCACGGTTTTATTCCCTGGATATTTAAATAAAGACCTGCTGAGGATGTATGTGGGGGTTGGCTGAATTCACGTGTAAATCAGTCTGTTTGGCTGAATTCACATTTGTACCAATCTCATATGAAAATAAAAATCTGTTTTAACTGCTCCTTAAAAAATAGTTACTGACTTGGGATGAGGGCCACCGTAAGCATAGTGGGCTCCATCACCCTGGCACGTGGTAGTATGACCTGGCTTTCCCACGCGTCGGCTCTTTCAACTCTGCTTTCTTCTCACTGAGCCTTTCCCAGCCTCCTTTTACTTCCATAGTTTGCCAATAGGCAGTGCATGAGTCTTTCCTTTGGAGAGGCTATGGAGTGCCAGGAGCTCCCTACAAATGTGGGGTCCACTGGCCTGGACCAAGGCTCCACCACTTGTGAGGTCCTGCCACACATGGCCTGTTCTCCTGAGGTCCAGTCCACATTCCACCTCTTCTCCCCAAACCTCCACCCTTGCTCCATTGCCTGTCCTGAGCCTTATGCTCAGCTGCAGGGCCATAACTCAGGATTTCAGTGGCCAGGGGACGTTCCACTTAGCATGCACCCCTTACAATGAGTGGCGGCTGGAGCGAGCAGCCTGGAACACATCCTTTGATAGAGCGGTGAAATGGAGCCGCTCCGGGGTGCCTGTAGCAAAGCCCTGTTCACCCTGCCCTAGTTACAGCCCTGCTCAGCTGTGGGGCTCCTTATTGCCCCCAAGCTCCTTTTTGCCCTCTCAACCTATCCTGGATTCCTGGCACAGACTCTGCACTGCCTGCCACACCTGGGCTCCTTTCTGTTCTGAAACCACCGTTCCCACATCTCCTTACTGTCCCCTCTCACTCACCTGCCTTACTTGCATCCTTCCCCAGGTTTCCCTGCCTGGCTGAGCACAATGCCTCAGACAGCTCAGAGATGCAGAGCCAAGGCACCATGCTGGGAGTATGTGGGGGGAAGAGGTCTAGTGGGGGACAGGGTCACAGTACAGGCACCAGTGTCCTCTGCACTTCTAGGGCTTTGCAGTGGAGCTGGGAGATGAGGGTTTCAGTTCCTCATACTGGCCCTCTTTTGTCGGTGGAAGTACTACTGGTGAGGGCATGCATGGCCAACCCAAGGAGGGGAGCGTGGACATGAGCCACCTGAGTTGACCTAATATAGGTTGACGTACGTTTCTAGTGGATACATACCCTAAGTTATGGCAGCAAGTCATGGGCTGCCATATGGGCCACAGTGCTGCTTGGAATCTGTGCAGAACTGTGTGCTAGCAATCCCACCTCCAACCCTGCCCTTGACGTGGTCCTTATGATGCTAGAAAGGGGGGGCCATGAAAGCCAGCATTGTTTCAGTCTCCCTCTGTCTCTTCAGGGGACCAGTACTCCTGTCCAGCTTGCAGAACTTTTAAGATCCCCTTTATACTGCTCCAGCCCTTTTATCTGGTGTGAAGAGGCTGGCATGAAGGTGAGGATCTCACGACTTGTATTCAGACATTCCTTCACACTTTGCGATGGTGATGCGAGCAAACAAGGTGCTGGAGAACATTTGCGCAGGACTTCCATAATTTTTCAGGATGCTGCCTTGACGTGTTTCCTCCCTGACTCACAGCAGCTAGAATAGACGTTTCAGGCCTTGTATATCCAATATATACGTGTGTATACACACTCATATACTCTTACATCGAGTAGATGCATATATACAACACCACTGTAGGTCTTGGTTAAAAAATCATTTACATTAAGTTAAATTGTTCAGTACTTACCACTCTTGATAGAAATACACCTCATGTTGAGGCAGTAGGAAATGCAACTTCTCTTTTCTGTTGTAGAGACCGTGATCTTGAAGACAACAACGTATTGCAATTGGATCCAGCCATCCCTGGAGTCTACTCAGGAAATCCATATCCATTTGGAATTGATCCGGTAATAAAACTCAATTGGTCCAAGATCTTTGGTTATATTCCATTCCCTCTTCAGCATATGAGCAACTACTGTATAGCCTTCAAATATGAAAACATTCTCCCCTCCTGAAGCCACATTGGCCACTTCCTGCTCTTTGCAAGTCCTTTATACTTTTGTTATGAAATCTTTTAGGGTGCTCATCTTCAGAATTCAAGGACTATAGTACAATATGCTTTCCTTTCATGCTATGCTCAGTAGAGAGAAGCAGCATGGTCTGGAGCTGTATAAGTGTAGGTTTGGGAATTGGGAAGTTCTAATCTTGGCTCTGACTGTGAGCTGTTGGACTTGACTTACCCATCTGCATGATGGTGGTGATAATGTGTACCTGTCTATTGCAGAAATTGCTTTGAGGGTTAACTCCTTAATGTGTGGATGTTCTTTGAACATTTAAAGCACTAAATAAAAGTATTATTAATTTTTCCAAATATGAGGTATTGAAATCTGACACGTCATATTGCAACTGCAAAGGAACCCCTTTCCTTCATGCTGAGCATGGAACTCAGTTACAACCAAGTGGTCACTAGCTCCAATCTTCTCTTTTTCCCTATCATTCTCATCCACCACATCCACACAGGAAAGAGCCCTCCAGTCATTTCATAGCTGCAGAGTAACATGTTAGTGTCCTAGGCCCAAATCCAGAAGAGTAGCTGAGGAGAATTCAGAGAGTTAAAGAAGTGACATTAAGGTGGCTTTAAGTCACCTGTATGTCCTCTCACCCCTCTTGGGACCTTCTGTGTCTGGTTGTTGGTGTGAATTAGAACAGCTGTATACTTTTATTTACTCTGTCTGCAAAGTCTCCTAATAGGCTATTTGGGCTGCCAGAGACGAAGGGAGGGAGGGCAGGACATAAGTGGACAGTGGCCGTGTTTCACTACCTGTGTACAAAAGACATCACAGTGGCTTTTTCTGTGTCATCTGAGGATTGTCTAGGTCAGTTAGTTTTAGGAAGCAACACTTGGGCTTTGCTAAATAATAAATATTTATAGTTAATTGGATTTTATTGAAATGAAGCTATGATCCCAGCTGTGTCACTTCAATGTAGTATGATAATATGCAGCACGTCGCAACAAGAAAGTGGGCAAAAAACCTGTGGTGTGCCTTACCTGTCCTCTAGATGGCAGCTTTTCTCTCCAAGACAGGTTTGGCTGAAAGTATTGTTCTGTAACAGGAACCCTAACAATGAAACAGGCAGTAAGGAAATGGACAGTGCTTCTCATTTCTTAGTGTGTTCACAGTCTCGTTGTAGCCAGAGCAGCCACAGGATATGAGATAGACAAGGGAAGTGAGGTAATAGCAATTTTTGGACAAACTTATGTTGTTGAGCTGGAAAGTTTGTCTTGCTCAGCAATAGAAGACAATCCAATAAAAAATATTACCTCACCCACTTTGTCTCTCTAATTTGTTAATATGAACATTTCTATGGGACTTAACCCAATTTGCACAATATACAGGCATGGCTTGTTTCTTTCACTAAGAATACTTTTTTTGCAGGTGTAGTAGGATGTTGTGTTGTCTTTATACTTTGAAGAGAAATAGTAGAGAATCAGGGTTGTGTTAATAGCTCTTCCACTAGCCTGCCATGCATGTGATCTGGGACATGTCACTTTAACTGTCTGTGCCTCAGTTTTCTGCTGTTTAAAACAGGAGTATCGTAACCGTTGAAATCTTTGGGTGAACTTATTGTAAAAGTGCACTGTATTTATTTCAGTCATTTGGCATCAGATTGTAAAGAACTCCAGAAAATCCATCTATTTTCATCTCTCTCTTGCTCTCTGTCTCTCTGTTTGCCTTTCTAAAGATCTGGAACATTGCTGCAAATAAGCTGACGTTCTTGAACTCCTACAAAATGAAGATGTCTGTAGTCATGGGCATTACACAGATGGTCTTTGGGGTCATACTCAGTCTTTTCAACCACGTGTAAGTTTAATTATTTTACAGTTGTGTTTTAAACATCTGGATTACTGTGCCAGAGTCTGGGCTCTAGGCCTGCTGCTGCTGTTCATGAATACGCTGTTGTCTTTAACTCCCTCTGAAGCGTGGGCACTGCACCCTACTCTTGTACAGTGGAAAATTCTAATAAGGATCAAATGTTTGCCAGAATATTTTATCCTTATCAGCAAATTATTCTTACGTTCTTATGTATTTTCCACAGACTTAGCCTCCACTGATTTGCATTTCTGGCCTTTTCCACTGCAAGCCTAGGCCTGTGACCTCAGCCTTGCAGAAAATTCTTGCCAGCCTAATATTCCTTGTACTGTTCACTTTTATACCAGTGCTATAACTGAGTCAGTGGTCCCAAAAACAACACCCTCACCCTCAGCTGCAACATGTTTTAGTAAGGATGGGACCTTATAAGTCCTTGTAAGTAGGCAAAAGCCTTGAACTGTTGTTTGTATGACAGTGTCCATTTAGTATACACAGTGCTTAAGAGGAAACAAGGCCTAGAAACTTATGAGAACAGGTTGGAAGTAAGCTCTGGGTGCACTTCTCAGCTGAGTTAGGGGATCCATTTACAACATAGCTACAAGTTGCAGTGCCAATGGGACCAGAACTGGTGCTCATATACAGTGATGAACATAGTATAAAAACCTCCATGGATGAGGAGACAGAATTGTGTCCTATGACAGCTCTACAGTTCATAGGGAGGCATAGCAGCAACAGGAGGACCAGGCAGCAATCCTGAGGACCCAGCCCTTGCCCCACACCTGCAGTTCACCCACATAGAGACTTGCATGTTGCCAAATTCGAAAGGGACAGCCATGTTAGCAGGAGCGCCCCTGGCCCAGAAAAAGAACCAGGTCTTGGGCACTGGGACTTGGGGCTCAAGTGCTGTATACATGCCACCCCTGCAGCAGTCCCGGGACTCTGGTGCTCGACTTGGGGCTCGAGCCCTGTAAGCCTGGTCCCAGCGAAGCCCCTGCATGTTTGTCTAGTTCAGTAAAACAAGCAAACAAGGAGTTCTATGGTACTTAATATATTTGTTAGTCTTTAAGTACCACAGGATTCCTTGTTTGTTTGTTTCACATAGAGACTGATTCTTTGGGTTAGTGTGGGTGCAGTGAATTTCACCTCTGCATGGGGCTTCTTCCTCTGCATGATTGATTCACATCACATTCCAATTCATTGCTGAAACCAAACCAAGTGCAATAGATCACTGTATTTTACAATCTCTTCTTCATTAGGGTTATAGCCATTCTCCTGAGTGATGGCTCTCATGCTTTCTGTTTTTGATTTCACAAAGTATTTTCAGAGACAGAAGTGCTGTCAATTTTAAATGTAGAATCTATAGCTTTTCTACTAAAATATCTCTATATGGGCCTGATCCAGAGTCCACTGAAATCAATGGATGTCTTTGGGTATGTCCACACAGGCTTCTTATTTCGAAACAACAGAGGTTGTTTCGAAATAAGAAGTGGCATGTCCACATGATGCACCGTTATTTCAAAACAACGAGACCAGTTGTTTCAAAATAACGGCCGTTATTTCGAAACCATTAAACCTCGCATCTAATTGAAATAGCCATTGTTTCAAAATGGTTGTTTCGACACAACGGTGTTTGGACACGTTGTTTTGAAACAACACCATTGCTTCAAAACAACTGTTTTGAAACAACGGCTATGTTCACACACACAAAGGGCTTGTTTTGAAACAAGAGGTTTCGAAACAAGCTTTTTCAAAATAAATGGTTATTTCGAAACACCTTATTTCCAAAGACAAAAAATGTGTCTTGGAAATAAGGGAGCGAAATAGCATGTCCACAGTGTGGACATGCTATTTCGCTTGGGGAAGGGATTGCAGGCACCCGCAGGGTGAAGCGCAGCCATGCGCGTCACTGCGCGGGTGTCTGCAGGGGGGGACTGCAGGCAAGGGCGGAGAGCTGGGCAGCCGGGCGCTGCACCCCCACCTGGGCTGCCCCCAAAGCCCACGGGGGGGTGCGGGGCACCCCTCTCAGCCTGCCACTGCAGTGGCCCGGGTGAGTGCGGAAGGAGCAGGGCGCCGGGGAATCCCGGAGCCGCACTCACCCAGGCCCCTGCAGCGGCAGGCTGAGCAGGGCACCCTGGACCCCCCCC
>ML681994.1:12045871-12127946 GCA_007922195.1 Podocnemis expansa | reverse complement strand
TGCTAGTTTCATTTTTCAGAGATTAAATTATGTGCTGCATAGTCATAACCCAGTGATCATGTACCGTGCATACTGAACCAGTCACTTTGGTGGGGTACTGTCTTTCCAGCTATTTCAAGAGAACCATGAATATCATCCTGCAGTTCCTCCCAGAGATGATCTTTATCCTCTGTCTGTTTGGTTACCTGGTCTTCATGATTATTTTCAAATGGTGCCGATTCAATGTCCGCATATCCCAGAGCGCACCGAGCATTCTCATCCACTTCATCAATATGTTTCTGTTTAATTACAACGATCCTACAAATGGCCCCTTGTACGTGCATCAGGTATGGACTCAAGTATTTTTACACCGAAGTTCTTGCCCTAAGTATAGAGAACCACTTCAGCCCAACTTCACTGGCTGGTGTGTGTGAGGCACAAGCTCTGTTAGTTTGAAAATTAGACAGCTCTGGATTGGTTCTACCCTTCAGTCAGCCAGGGGTGCGCACAGGGATTTAAATGTGATTACTTTTGGTAGGGCACTTTAGACACTGACACCCTCCCCCCCCCCGCTCACCCAGAGCCCCCAGCCTCACTGCCTCCTCCCCCTGCCATTTTTCTGAGCTCCCTTCTGTGCACTATGCCGGCTGCAAATATTTACTGGAGGCTGTGAGTGAGAAAGGGGTGGGATTCACCCAACTCCCCCAAAATCACTCTGGCACTGTGCTACCAGTCCCACCTCCCTGCTTTGGGCAACATTTAGAGGAGCTCAGCGGGAGGGCTTGCTGCACTGTCTTTCCCAGGCACATCCTTTCAGCAGCACTCTGCCTGATTCCCACCCTGGCAGACAGGAGGCAGGATGGACTCAGGGGAGGGAATCCAGGAGCAGGGGCAGGGCAGGGCAGATGTGAAGGGTGGTGGCAGATAGGATTATTATAGTTTTGCTTGTCCCTCTTGATTTATGCCCCTGAGACAGTTCAAGTTCTAAGGGTCAAAGTCTGACCTTGGTCACACCTGTGTGTGTGATGGGTTGTTTAGGGTGGAATTTGTTCTAGCTAAAGAAAGCAATATCTCTTCGTAATGGATAACCCTGCCCTTTTTTGTGCTCTGAGAGCCAAATCCTGTCTCCAGGAAATGAAATCAATGTTGTTACTGATGAAGTGCACAGAGGCTCAATTGCCATGTACCAAACTGGCTGGGAAGGATTGTTTTCGTGGTATTCAGTTTCACTGATAGTGAGGGAATGGACCTAATCACAGAGCAGACAGCAGAAGAGGCTCTGGTTATCTAACAAGTCCCATTCCTAAAGGTATCTTTCCTGAGTCCAGTGATGACACAGTCAAAGCTGGGAAGAAGCAGGGTAGACTCATGGGGTATGTCTACACTGGAGACTCTGTTAAGTTGACCTAATAAGGTCCACTTAAAGTTGAACTTGTTAAGTCAACTTAGAGAGGCCACACTGAAAACTCCTATCGACTGCCTGTGTCCACACTGGCAGGTCCTATGCTGGTGGAGGAGTGGTGTGGGGAGGGGGCCTGGAGGCTAATTAGGTCAACTTAAGGGCTTTCCCCTTCTACATTGGCTTAAGTTGACTTAATAAGGCCAACTTAAGCATTAAGTTGACCTTAAGAAGCGGTGTTATTAAGTCTACTTTAGGAACCACTTAAGTCAACTTAATAAAAGCTGAGTGTGGCCGCAGGAGCCTGTAGGTCAAATTATGCTTCCTTAAGTTGACCCAAGGCTCCAGTGTAGACGTACCCATGGTGACTTAGTTTTTAGGGCTGCTTGTATATTTTCTGTCAAAACTTCTGTTGAAATAAGACTCCATTTTTGACTAAACAAAAATGTTTCTGAAAGTGTCTGTTTTCCTTTAATTTTTTTTCCACTGGAAACCCTGAAAATATTTGGCTGTAAAGTGAAAATTATTTTGTTTGAGGGATATTTTGACAAAAATTATTGAGTTTGGAGGTATTTTAACATTCATGAAAAGTCAACATTTTATACCAAAATAAAACAATTTTTTAGTGGTTTTATCCATTTGGTCTGTTAACATGTAAGAAAATGTTTTTTTCCAGTTGTCAGCTCTGAAAACTCATGGTGGTTTCAGAAAGTCCAGCTTTGTTCTTTCCGGCTTGTACATACCTTACCACCACTGACTAAGGTTCTGCAGGACACCTTCTGCCTTTGGTTACACTCTGTACAACCCAACAGCATTCAGAGGTCACAGGTCTGTCCCGTGGTTTGGACTTAGTTACCAAGACTGTTGATGGAGCCTAGGGTGGAATAGAGCCCAGCTCTCTCACCTATAGCTGTGTCGAGTCTGCCGTATTAACAGGAGTCCAAAGGAAAGACTATTTATTTTATTTTAAACAAGCAGATGAGACACTGACCAAGTGTGGGCAGGGACATGGTTATTGAATCACTTCTCTGACCATATTTGCACCTAAAAAACATTTGGAAAAAAAAAACATTTGTTATGTCCCTTTAACATTTTTTCCCTTGGTCCCTTGTAGAAAGAAGTTCAGAGCTTTCTGGTCATATTTGCCTTGATAGCTGTTCCCTGGATGCTCCTATTTAAGCCTTTCATCCTTCGAGCCAATCACCAGAAAGCTCAGCGTATGGTAAGGGCACAAGTCTGTGGTTTCATTCAGCAGTTGAAGGCAGAAGGGTGGCACAGCTGAAGATCAGAGTTGTGATTTTCCCAAAGCACCCAGTATAGGGACTTCACTCAACTCTCCTTGAAATTAATGGGAGGTTTTTACCAGTGACTTTGATTGGAACAGAGTTAGACCAACAATGATTGCTTTTTGAAAACCATATCTTAGGTCTGTGGCAGTCAGAAAAAAAGTGGTTGTGAGGCCAGTGGTCTGATGATTGCCTCAGATCCCTCCTGTGATCAGTTCACATACACTATTCTGCCTGATTGCTTGCTCCATATAAACTGGGAGCAGGGCAGAAATGTTGCTCTTAAGGAACATATTCAATACTGGGCGGGGAGGAAATGGCTGATTTAAAAGTGACTGACCATTTTCAAAATAATGCTTTCCTCCCCAAATGATAGAACACATATGAACAAGTTTTAAAGCCCCGATCCTGTTCTCTTGCACATAACTCTCAAAGTTGCAATCTCCCAGTTGCTTGCGAATTCTCTTCTTTATTTTGTGTAACTCATTTTATTACTTTCTAATGATTTACTTTTCCTGGTAGCTAGAGGTAGTGATTAGAGTATCTTTTACATGGTGGAGTGACCTTTTCCAGTCCAATAACTCATAACCTAAAAGTCAGGTCCCTCGGACATGTATGTAGGACTACATTTGTCCTGTAACTTCTTACTTTATAAATCTTCTGGGATTTTCAGGCAAGTTTTACGCTAGTGTCTGCATTATGCCAATGATATCTTTTCTCCTTTTTCCATCTTTGCCACATATTTCAACCAGTGATTTTCACATGTCAGCTGTCTGATCAGATCTTAGATTTGGCCAGTTTTAGGCAGCTCTGACAAAAGGCGTTCTTTTTATGACATTCAAGACAATACTAAGATAAGCAAGTACCACTGGTACCAGAGACAAAACACATTATTATGAGATCTTTCCTATAAAACCTGTTGGAAGTGTTAAAGAATGTCAGGATATGTCCTAAAAAGCTATCACATCAGTATCATAACAACAGTTTCATCACGCCATATATTAAGGTAGCTATAAGATTCTCCACATACTAGTTTACAGTCACCGGAGGCACGGATCAAGTCTGCCTCTCTGCATTGTAATGCTATTGAAGTGAAATTATTTGTTTCTTACTAGTGATGGAGACAGCAGTACACTATTTCTCTACCTAATAAAGTCTGACTGTTGCTGAAATCACCATTACATCACATATAATCTGTGCTATAACTATATAGGGGAGTTGTGTACCATATACCTGTAGATGTAATTATATAGGGGAACTATTGACTTGTAGGACAATTAAAATACAAAACTAGCCACTCTCTTTTGTTTTTTGAAAGCTCCAGTCATCAGCAGTTTCAGAGAGTCCCACGGGTGACATTGAAGTAGAGATCATTGAGTCCAATCACTCCAAGAAAGCCGGTCAGGAAGACCATAGTGATGGCCATGCGGGACATGATGACCACGGTGAAGAGGTGGGGAAATCAGAACATGGAAGAAGTGGGAGGACAAGTCATCCTGAATCCTACTTGCAAATAGCTCAGATTGGCATATGAATAATATTCTGCAAGGCTAGGCCAAGATCTTGGAATTTGCCTGCAGCCTTTTTGATAGCTTCAGGGAAAATTCTTAAACCAGTTGAAGAGAAGAGACCTCCAAATCATAACTTAAGCCTCTGATCAAACCTGAACCTAATGTTGAGCTTCAGAAAGATTTAACTCCCCTTCCTTGCCCATTCCCTATCTATTATTGATCATTTTCATGCCTCATTGGGTTTTTAGCTAGGAGAGGAGATGGCAAAATAACTAACATAGAGTCTCAGAATATGTTTCCTGTGAGAGATCCTGTTCTTTCGTGTCTTCCCACCCAGTTCTCTGAAGCCATGAGGTTCAGATTTTGAGGATAAGCCTCTGAGATTTTGGATGCATCTCTAACCACAGGAAACTAGGAATTGCCAAACTGGATCAGACATGAGGCCCACCCACTCTAGTACTCTGTCTCTGATATTGGTCAGAACCTGCTACTACAGAGGAAGGCATAAGGACCTTCCAGAAGGCAGATGTGGGACAATCTCATCCCAACATATGTCTCATCCTGCTCACTAATTAGAGTTGGCTGCAGCACAAGGTTTAATATTTCCCATAATTTCTGAGATTATGCTACCATAAACAAAAAGCAGTTGTCAGGGTTAACAACACATGTGTTCTGCATTTAAAAAAAAAAAAAAGCCCCTGAAATCAGGAGAGGAAGGTGAGAGCAACCGAGACAGTGGCAAAAGTTGGGCATCATTCTCATGTGAATATATTGATCCAATGTTCACTGAAGACAAAGGAAAGACTGATTGATTGATTTCAACTGAAACCAGGTGTTAAATTGTAGGGATGGCAAATATAGAGTGATTCTTTAGCAGCTGCTTTTCATTGGAGTCTTCTTTCTCCTGGGAATGGTAGGCTGGGAAGATAAAAGAGGGGGAACAATTTTCAAACCACTCCTTTGACCTGTGATGTGCCCATGTGTTGCTCCTATTGTAGTGGGGAGGAGAAAGGGAGCTGATGCACAGTGCATTAATATGGCTATGTCCAAACACAAGCCCTTGTTTCGAAACAAGCTGTTTCAAAACAAGCTGTTTCGAAATAAAGGCCTTATTTTGAAACGCCTTATTTTGAAGTGACAAAAAGCTATTTCGAAATAAGGAAAAAGGAGGGAATCGAAATAGCATGTCCACTGTGACATGCTATTTTGAAATAGGAGAGGGGAGGGGGAGGGACGCCCTGTGCTGGGCCGGGGAGACCCCGCCCCTGGGCTTCCTCTGCCCCCCCTTGGCTCCTGCTGGGCGTGGGGGGGCTTCCCCGGCACTGTGCTGGGGAAGCCCCTCCACCCCCAGCAGGAGCTGCGGGGGGGGAGGGGAAGCCCCCTGCACCCAGCAGGAGCTGTGGGGGGGCAGGGGTAGCCCAGGGGCAGGGCGCCCAGGGCTTGGGGGCAGCCCCAGCCGGCTTCCCCCCCTTCCCCTTGCCGGGGGTGGGGGGGCAAAGGGGGCTGAGGCTCCCGTCCCCCTGCTCCCAGCAAGGGGAAGCAGGGGGGAAGCCAGCTGGGGCACCCTCTGACCCCCTGCACCCCACTCAGCACCGTGGCCAGGGTGCTGATCCCTGGCCAGGGTGCTGAAGGGGGGGGTGGGACCTCCCCCCCAAGGTGCTATGCACCCTGGGAGGAAGGTCCTTGTTATTTCAAAACAAGGATTGTTTCAAAATAACATGTCCAAACAGCTTATTTCAAAACAACTGGTTTCGAAATAACCCTCCTTTTGAAAGCAAAGTGGTTTAACCTGTTTCAAAAGGAGGGCTCTTGTTTTGAAACGAGGAGCTCCCTCCTTTCGAAACAAGAAAAGGTCTGTGAACATAGGGACTTTTATTTCGAAACAACCAGTGTTGTTTCGAAATAAAAGGCCTGTGTGGACATACCCTATGTCTCACCTCTCTCTTACTCAAGCAGCACCAAATAAGCACAAGTGACGCAGTTTTGATTTTCCCTCATTTCAGTTCAATTTTGGAGACACGTTTGTCCACCAAGCTATCCACACTATTGAATACTGCCTGGGCTGCATCTCCAACACAGCATCCTACCTCCGGCTCTGGGCACTCAGCTTGGCTCATGCACGTGAGTTATCGCTCTCTGTTAGTTACTATTCAAGTAGTTGACTGCAAAGTTCTGCTACCAAAAGGATTTTATGAGAGCTGGGTGGGAATTTTCTGTCAAAACTTTGTTCCAGAAGAAAATTTTGTTTTCTGCAAAAATCAACATTTGCCTATGAAAATTTTTGATTTTGTCCAAAAATTTCAATTTTTTATCAAGAAAATCAAACCAAATGTCAACTCCAATTAAGTTATTTTGGTTTGTCAAATCCAATTGGAATGTTTGTGGCAGCTCAATCTTTTGTTCACTTCTGTTGCAATGGGAGCACACGGCATCAGAAATACAGCTCCATGTGAGACACCACGACAGTTCAGGGAGTGACACATCTTTGTCACACTAACCTGAAAAGAAATATTGTTATTCAGTGCAACAAATCAAAATGAAACATTTTGATTGGGGAATATCTAAACATTTCATTTTGAGCTGACAGTTTCCAATCAACTTTTTTCAGAACTGTCCATTTCATGAAGAATTTTGATATGTCAATTTTTTTCATCTGGATTTGGGATGAAACAAATATCAGTTCTGTATAGGACGAAATTTCTGATTTTTTTGATCCACTCTAGGTATTTGTATTTATTTATTATTTACATTTTGGGGCACATGGAGCCCTAGTCATTGACTGGGGACCCCATGGTGCTAAATGTAGTGCAAACACAGAGCAAAAAGGACCCAAACAGTTTACAGTCTAGAAATAGGCAGCTACAGAAGGAAACTTCTGAGTGCAGAAGTCCATAGAGTAGAAGGAGTGAGCAGCACTTGTCTTTATAACACCTTTGCTCACACATGAGTGAGTCTAGTAGGACTTAACTGGAAGCTAAGTCACACTAGCCTTATATTGGACATAAAGTGACAAAAAATATAACAAGCTTGAGCAAAAGAGTGACATGCACTTAAATATAAAGCTAGTCCTTTTATAAACATCTGAAATCTGCTTTTCTTGATAGGTTTAGCAGAGAAGTCTATCATAACTATGGCACCTAAGATGATACCCCATTCAGGTGAACTCTCACATCAAAATATAGTCACAAAGGACCTCTCTGTACTGTCCGAGGATGCAGAAGAAGGATGATCTAATGGTTAGGGTGCCAGCCTAGGCTATAGGAGATCTGAGTTCAATTTCTTGGTTTGCCATAGACTTTGTGTGACCGTGCGCAGGTCTCTCTATGCCTCAGTTCCACGTCTTTAAAATGGCACTAAGGGCATGGCGGTATTGTGGTGATAAATACAACAACGATTATGAGATCCACAGATACTACAGTGATGGGGATATGTAGGAACCTTAGACATATTTTTTGGTATCCCTGTCTAGCGGAGACACTTTTAACTTTAACTCTGCTACAGAACTGTGCTATAGATATATTAGCTTTTGTGACCTATCTGGGTAGGGTTTAAGTTTGGCTTTGCAGTGAGGCATGTGATGTGAAAATTAACACAGCCCTCAGCTGGCTGGAAGTCAGTTTGCTCTCTGCTCCATCATTCTCAATGCCTCCCCTAAAGGGAAGCTGCGGGTAGAAGTAATGTAAAGTGTGTCTAATAGAGCTGAGATATAAGGTCCTTGGACCCGTATGACATTCCAGTAACTTCAATGGAGCATTGCCCATTAACACCAGCTGAGGATTTGGCTCTCTGCCCCTCTGTGGGGTTCTATGAGTGACTCTACCAGTCAATGCTCCTTTGAGAAATCCAGGCTGCTTTCTCCTGAGACCTGCCATGTGTTTTTATCATAGTTATGTAACCCGTCTGCGAGGCCGCGATGGCAGAGCAAGGGCCAGGTTCCATAACTAGGGGTTTCCAAATAATGTTATAACACCAACTGGCTTGAGCTTCCACCCAGTCTTCTGCGAAATTATGCACTGATCCCTGGGCACCCTAGAGGGGTAATGCTTCCTTGCTCACAAGCACAAGTCTGAGTGTAGTACTTAGAATTTTTAATAGCAACATAAAAGAATGTATAGAAGCAATAGCGAGAATCAATGCAGGACAAGATTCCCACAAAACCCAATACAGCAGTGTTTCCCAACCAGTGTGCCATGGCACAGAGGTGTGCCATCAGGTCTGAGTGGGTGTGCCACAAAATTTTTTGAAAAGCTACTCGAACTCTGGATTGGCTCATTGGCTCATGAATATTCATGAGTTCATTTGGAAACCATATGGTGGTGTGCCTCCAATTAATTAAAAGTAGCAAGGTGTGCCACAGCAGGGAAAATGTTGGGAACCACTGCAATACAGTACTCACTCCACCCCAGTATGTAAAGAATGTCACTCATATCTGCTGTCCACAAGCACCACCTGCTGGTCACTCATGGTGTCCAGCCCTCTGCTAGCTGCTTGCACCATCTACTGGCTCAGCCCACTGGTCACTCACGCTCTCCAGCCCTCCACTAGCCACTCTTCAGGGATTTCAGCTCTAAGAGAGGGTCTCACCCCTCAGTGATTTCAACTCCTGACTTCAGAACACCACAGAGAGCTCCTCTGATCAAAATAATAGAAGAAGGCTCCACAAGGAGCCAGTTTAAGTCCATCTTTTAACAGTGGGGCAGGATGAGGCAGTGCTCAAAACTATGCTACCCCCAACCCCTTCTCTTTTCACAAGGCTGAAACACAGAGTTACTCACTCTTTCAAGTTCTATGTTGCTGATGGTGACTTTTCCACCAAATAAGCTAAACAGAGTTTATACAAGCAAGGGATAGCATATTATTAAAAAGACAATATTTCATTTCTCTCCTCAGTTAAAATACAGCTATTGACAGATTTGTGATCAAATCAACCCACATACAATTTACCATCATGCCCTGCACCCACACAGTGAGACTATGCTAATACCTAATTGTTCTCATGCAACTACAAAGCCCATGCAGATTAGTTGCTCCCCTTTTTGGCTGTTAAGCATAAGAAGTACTCAGCCTTTAGACCTGCCTTACAGTTATAATAGTCTGTGTCGTTGTAGTAGTTCTGGTCCCCTGGTCAGTGGGATGCCATGTGTCCTTGATGTTTTTACATTTCATCCTTTCCATCTAAATCAGCTTCCTTTCTTACTGCTGGATGTCCTTGATCTCCAGTTAACATTAAATTCTGTAATTCTTGTGGGAATAGGTGCCTATGTAAAAGGCGGGCTTTCTTGGGGTTCAAAATTATTTTTCTGATCATGCTATCTTACCATTTTACCCTCAAAAGGGATAAATGAATAGATTTTACCTTTGTCTGTGCTCAACTGTTTTCTTCTGTGTGTTTGCAGAGTTATCAGAAGTCCTTTGGACCATGGTGATGAACATTGGGCTCAAGAATAGCAGCTGGGGAGGACTTATTGGGGTCTTCATCATCTTTGCCATCTTTGCAGTTCTGACTGTAGCTATTCTGCTTATCATGGAGGGCCTCTCTGCCTTTCTGCACGCACTGCGCCTTCACTGGTACGTATTCTACAAAAGGATTCAGTCCCTTTCCAAGCTACAGAAGCCTTTTCTTTTGTACTTTGGAGAGAAAAGGGCATGTATTTTACTGCACAGAGTCCATGATGATGAGCGAGGCCATGTAAGTACATAAATAGAAAGCAAGACTGTATTCCGGAGCAGGTGGCCATATTTCTTAAAGGGATGCTTTCTATTTATAACCATCTTATTGTACCTCAGGCTTATGTCTTAACACTGCTTGCAATTTCACTTTCGAGACTCTCATATTTGAAGACAGTCAAGCATGCAAGAATATGTTATAGTCATGTAAGTTGGGCAAACGGACACCTCCAAACTCATCTCTGTTGGAACGTAGCTCTCATTTGTGAGCTGTTTTCTGATAGGGGAAGATTTAGTGCATTAATCCACTCTTCCACCTGCACATAAAGATTCAAGCACTTTTCTAAGACCTTATGCTAATATGTAAAACAAATCAATGCAAGAGGAAAATCCCAGCAGCCCTGAAGTGCTCTTGGAAGGCTTGTATTGTTTGCTTTGCACCGCATGACATTCCATCACTGACCACATAATACAGGCCACACAAACTGGCTTGCAAAGCTTGAGATCACTTGATATGGGGCTGGAGGGCCTGAGAAGTTTGCTAGCTTAGATTATGTTGTTCTGCACAGAGGAGTGAACCTGGTTGTCCCTGGTGGTTATCAGCTCCCTTGGATATTAGGTTTAGTATAGGAACAAAGGCCTAGTTTTCCCAGCTTCCACAATACTGGTGATTGCCCCCCCTGCAACTGAATAGTGTTTTCAGACCAGCATATGAAAAAGTCTGTGCCACTCAGTGACTCATAAATTCCCTTTGCAGCCACAGCTCTTGCTCTCTCTCAAACACTTCACTTTCCTCCTCGTACTCCCAAACCAAGGAGGTGGGAACAAATAAGTCATGTGTTGTTCTTCCTTTAAAATGTAGTTGTTGATGATGCTGTTGCTCTCGCTGCCCCTTTCCATTCTGTCAAAGAGGCCCTCAGGAAAACCAAATTCAGCCACAAGCCCAGACCATATGCACAAAACTGTAGAGTTTCCTGGAACCCTTTGCATGTTTGACAGCCACACTCCACTGTGTGTTAAGGTCTCTGTCGCTCTCTTCCTGTAGATGCTACCTATCTAACTGCTTGACTTACAACTATTCCTTTCTTCCCTCTCCCCCACTTCCCTAACATCTCATACACGCTCATAAAACACATTACTGTGTCTGTTAAACTCCTCTTTGTGCTTTTTTTTTTTTGTCCCCCCATCAGGGTGGAATTCCAGAACAAGTTCTACGCGGGAGCAGGTTATAAGTTTTCTCCATTCTGCTTTAAACATATCATAGATGGAACTGCAGAAGAATAAAGACAACTCATCACAAAACTCCTTTACTCCCTGGATCAAATCTTTCTTTCCTGGAATCAGGTTACCATGTAGAATGCAGCATCAAATGAGCTTCATGTTTTGCATATTTAAATAGAATTGTTGGCCTGTCTCAGGACTAAGTACAAAGCCAGACATTACTTTCATAGAAGATTTGACATTCTGCCAGAATATAGCAAAAATATTATTCTAAAAGGTGACCATTTTTACATACACAGCAATAACCTGTGATTCAGCAGAACAACAGAGCAGAGATACAACTCCCAGAACGTTGACCAGATCCTGAGCTAGTACACATAAACATATTTCCACTGAGATCAATGCTGAGTATTGAGTACTGAGTGTAGGAGTCATCAGGCTACTTTTTTGGGTTAAAGATAGAGGGAGTATACTGTTTTGAAGTAAATTATTAATAATCAACTCACATGTGTTTTCCCTCCTTTACTGTCCTGCCTTGTGATATATTTTTATTTTAAGAAAACATTTCAGTACTGATTTAGATAAATTCTGTGGGTGATCAGGTGAAAACTGCATGTGACTAATCCCTGTACAAGATTCCATTGCTTCATGTAGAGCACAAACATAATTCAAAATAACTGAGGGCAATGCAGTATTAAACGCTTGCTTTTAAATATATATTTACTACAGCAAACCCCTTATTATCTTATTTGTTCCAGGGTTTAACATTGCTGATTATAGGCTTTACCACATATTGTTACTTTGGAAAAATGCTAAGTTTGAATCTCACAAATAAAAGGCACATCATGTGCAGTTCAGAAATAAAGTCTTTCTTTGAGTCATTCTTCTATGGCGAATCCAGGCTGAAGATGGCTACTTCTATACAGTAATGTTTAAGGTAGACTATGCAAAGAATATTAATACATAGTGAATGGGAAGAACATCTACATGCATGTGACCCCGCTTGTGGTCTCAGGGCTTGTTTATGCTTGAAATGCATCATTGGCATAGCTGAGCCATTCCCTATGTAGATTTTCCACACAGTGATAAGAGGGGTACTTTCATTATTGTAAGTAATTCACATCTCTGAGAGGCAGTAGCTAGGGGGCACATCTCTACTTGAAAGCTAGAGCCACACAGCTGTAATGTTTCAGTGCAGGCATTCTTTAATGCAGGGATCTCAATCTCAAATCACCACGAGGGCTGCATGAGGACTAGTAGAGGGCCGCATGAGGATGAGTATGGTAGCCCAAGGGCCGCACCACTGAAACCTTTCCATACAATGATATTGCAAGTATTGGTAATGATCATGTCATTGTGGGCCGCAGGAAATAGCTTTAGGGGTTCATGTGGCCCGCGGGCCGTGTGTTTGAGACCCCTGCTCTAATGGAAGGTCTTTTCCTGTGAGCATGTTAATACTCTTTCCCAAGAGGAGGCAGCTAAGGCAAGGGAAGGATTTGTCCCTCAACCTAGTGCTGTCTGTGCCAGGAGTTAGGTTGACTCTGCTATAACTGCTCAAGGGCATGGATTTTCTGCACCTCTCAGTAATGTAGCTGGTTGACCTAACTTTTAGTGTAGACAGGGCATTAATGTAGTCAATATGTTGTTCGTTCCTCAAATTTCAGTGTATTATTAATCTCTCTGCTAGGCAGAGGAATAACATTATTTTTGATTAATATTTCTCCTGTTAATGTGGGTATAATATAGAGTATGCCATTGTATATTTCCATTAAGAGGTTCTGATGAAGCTAGTGTTGTGTGGATGGATTATTGACTAAATATGCAGGCTTTAAATCTCACTGCCTTGATATTAAGTCCCACTAAAGCAGTGATTCTCAGACTGAGGAGTGAGAACCTCATGTGCCTGTGTATTGTGGCTTCTGTGGCTTTTTGCAACACATGATAGTAAAATCCTGGGTGATTACTATGTTATTAACCAATTATATTTGATAAAATAATAATACTTGGTCAGAATAACCAAGAAAAAATAGCGAGAGAGAGTAAATGAAACAAAGAATACACACAATTGTGACTTTTCTAGATCATGCTGATCACTAATTGGGCTCCTGAAGCTCTGAGGACTGAGTATCACTGAACTAGAGAAACATATTTGCTAAATGTTTCCAGGAAAATAATCACTGAAATTTAATTTCTGTGATCACACTTTGGAATTAACATCCCATTGAGATGGATGGGAGCAAGTCTCTCGACTTAGTGCTGTTATTTGACTTACTGTCTTGCCATCTCTGAACAACAATGTGGCATCAGGCATCATGACAATTTTTGGAAGGCTGTCATGGTACCAAAGAATCTAGGAACTTTTCTTCTGAAATGAGCATTTAAATACTGTAGACACTGATGGAACCCAGGAAGTGTCAGGATAGTGATGTGCCTAATTTCTAGCATTGAATCCTTGCAGCCTGTCCTTGAAACATGGGAGCTGGCCTGCAATGCTAGAGATTTTAACAGGGAAAAGAGAGTCTGCCTCTCCTGCCTATTTGAAATTTAAATATTGTTTAGCTGACTAAATAGATCTTACATGCATACACGCACTGTCTCGCTCTACAAATACAAATTGTACTATTGCCCACAATATTCCAACATTTGCAGAAATACTTTTGTTGTTTCATTCACATTTTGTTTGTTCTCCATGTTTGGCAGTGGTTTAGGAGAACCCCATACCGGTAGTCAAACGGGACAAGCTGGTCTGGTGGGCAAATGAATGCACAGAAAATAATTGCTTTATGAGAGAAGAGGAAGGTTAATTATCTGCACAAATAGTCATTTATCTGTATGGCATCTTTCCAAGTGACCAGAGTGTATCTGGGAAGATGATTACCTGAAATGGAATAGCTTTTTGCTCTCAATGCTTTCTGTGTGTGCGTGTGCATGTGCGTGTGTGTGCGTGTGCGTGCGCGTGTGTGTGGGGTCAACATCTTAAATGGGGAAAGAAAATACATTTAGCTAAGTTAAAGCAGCAAATATGATGTGGGGGTAGGATAGTGGTCTGAGAGTTAAAGAAAGTGGGTTTCAACTGTTGGTTTGAGGCAGATTTCTAATATGACTGTTGCCAGGCACCCTGTGCCTTAGGTTCCTATTTGTGAAATGGGAATAGTTCTTCCCTACCTCACGAGCAGTGGTTAAAGTATAATTTGACAGGCCCCCAGAACCCTTCTAAATTTCCAGGTCCCCTTCCCATATTGTCTGGAACCCCTTCACCCACCCAATGACTGCTTCACCAAACGCCTGCCCCCCCCCCAGCTAGTGTCCTCCACGCACCCCAGCTACTGCCCCCCAAATGCCTGTCCCTCCATTGTCCCACCGCCAAGCCCGAGGCCGTGCTGCTCCAAAGCCATAGCCAAAGGCCGCCCCCCCCCCAGGGGGCTTCCAGGCCTGGCTGGGGCCGCCATGCTGCCTGCTGCCCCCCACCCCCACCCCAGGGCCAACCACTCCCTAATTCCACCCTAACCCGCCCGCTGTGCCACCGGCTCACCCATCCCCAACCCGACCTACTGGGCCTCAGTACCTGGCCACTGGAGCAGAGTGGCCACCGGACAGGCTGAGCCTCAGGGCGGGAGATTTAAAAACTCCCAGGCCCAGCCTGGGGGGGAGCTTCCTGTAGTCGGAAGACCATATTCTATCTATCTGACCTTAGAGTCTAAGGATCTATACTGATGAGGCCATAAAAATAAATATATAGTTAGCTCGGGATCCTAGGTTTTACTTAGATGTTTGCATCTCTTGGCTTTACTACTCATTTCGGAGACATGCCTAGCTCAGTGTGCAGTGCTCTGGGACAACTGTCCTCCAGGTTTTTGAACAGGACTTGGAAACAACAGAAAAAACTAACAACTGGCTCCTAAGAGTCCATTACAGGTTTTACAGGAGACCCAGTGCCTGCTGTAATGGGGTTTAGGGGCTTTCTAGTTAATGGTGTGTGCCTATCATGGATGAGCTCAGTAACTCTGATAATTAATTAACAGCAGGTCTTAGTACCAAATGCTGAAATCTTTACTTATTGCACAGGCACAACTTCCAGTAAAGTCAATGGGAATTTTGACTGTGTAAGAACGCACTAGACATACCTCTTGAACAAGCCCTCGGGAGCCTGCAACACCACAACTCCCTGGATGCCTTGTGGGGTGACATAGCAGAGACTTCTTGCTAGGAGCCAGCAGGCACAATAGCAGCTACCACTGTGAGTTCAAACCTTGTTAAAACAAGCAAGAGAGGTCCTCTCACTGAGAGCATGATAACTAACAATTGCTGGGTGCAAGACTAGCAGCCTACAAAGCAACCCTCACTAAGCACATTTGGGTACCTCTACATGATCAGCACTTGGCAAGAAATCATTGCCTTTGTATCCAAACTTACGTACCCTCCATTATATTGGATAATGTTTGTTTCAAGTACTGAAGTGACATGAGCTATCCACTATAACGAGGTGGTTAAGAAAACAGATTTCAGCATGTCATGAAATTTTCCACAGTAACTGTTAATATCGTACATCTCCAGAGAGCCAAAAAACAGAAGAGTAAATGCCAGACCTCAAGCATCCTGGATCAGATTAGCATCCCAAAGCTGAGGCAATTAAACCTCTTTCATCCCTCAGAAGTGACCCTGCTAGTGCAAAGTTAAAACACGAGGGCAAATCTAGTTACGCTGTGGCCTGTACTGTACCATTCATGTGAGGGACCTAGTCTGCAGCATTAGCAGTCTAGCACCTCCCACCATCATAGTAAAAACCCCTCTACAGAACAACTTAGAAACTACTTCCAGCAATTCCACTTAGCCCCAGAGGTTGCTGCTGTACTTGTTCCCTGACAGCTCATTGCTGAAAAAAGCCTTGTGGGCAGCTGAAGCATCATCTCTGACCTCACCATCGTCCGTTTCCAGCGTACTCTCAGATGGCAAGGCATGGTACGATGCAGACTCTCCTTCACTTTGTTTCAGACAGTGCCTCTTTTTATTGTCAAATTCTTCAGCATCAGTTTTTTTTTCAACTGAAGCCTACTTACATTAATGGTTGCTACCCCTAGCCAGCCACACCCCTGTGAGCAAAATGTTCATTCTTGCATCACTGACACAATCATGTGCATCACTGGTTTGAATTTATTCTGTCCACATGGCAGTGGCCCTGTTCCACAAAGGCATTTGGATGTATAATTTTCATTGGTTAGGCTCTTTATTCAGAAGGTTCATTGTTTTACATTTTCATTCCTGTTTATATGCAAGTGATGAATCAGATGCAGCCCCCCCCCCCTTTGCCCACCATGAGCATTACCAGAGCCAGAGATGAGAGGAATGTGTCTCACATCAGGTTATTACACTTGCATTATGCTGTACAGAACCTTATTTAATACCTTCCACTTGTGCTCTGCTGGTGTCTGTCTCGGTGCAACTGCAGGCTTCATGCTTACTGAGTACTTCTTTAATACAGTTGTAACTCTTTTCTTGGGCAGCTGACGGTCCCAGGAATTGGCTGCCACATGTCTCATTGTGCATGGTCTGGTCCTGTTTCATTTTGAATATTAACGGCAGCTACAACTGCTTCATCTACACCCCACCCCCCTTTTATTAACTAGTTTATGCCCAATTTTGCTGGGCATCTGAATAATAATAGTGTCCATTCTCTCTGAATGCCTTCACATATCTCTAAAACATGCTGCTAGATGGAGAGTCGTCGATGTCATGCTCTGGCCCAATGGCTCTGGTGTCGCTATTTCTTGAGTTAAAGAACTAGCTGTGTTAATCTGGCAGCAGTAAAGACCCCCAAATCTCAATTCATAGTCTATCTGCTGGAGAGGGACAAAGTCAACTGTGTTAGTACAGGTTAGAGATGCCCACTGGCCTGGAACGCTCATCGCATACACTGAAGATCCACAAAAGTTCAAGCTTCAACTAGAATGCTAGTTGTCACAATTTGCTGCTGTATCAGTGGAAGGGCTTGATCTGTGGCACTCTGGACCTAAAATTACAAGTCTACAAGTTGGGAATTTCATAGAACTGTGTTCAGTTTTGTTAATATTAACACTGGGAAGTTTATAGTCTGAAATTTCTACAAAATGTTATGATTTTGTATGAAGTGTTTCAGTCTTGCTATACTCATTTTTATGAAGTGGGTAGAGGATCCTGGATCTGACTCACTGGCTCCAGCTAACTCAGCAATGGCCAGTTCTGGACCTTTAAAAGGAGGCCATAAAATAATGCTATACAACATTATACGTGGGTCAGAGCAAATGCCTTTTTTTGATCCCCAGAGGCCATGCAGCATGAGGGCTGGATGCTTTTGTCAGACTACTGCGATAACACTGTGTCCAGTGCTTGTGTTCATATCACAGAGTATTGACAAATTGGTGAATATTCATAGAACAGGCATAAACATGATTCAAGGTCTGAAAAACAGGCTTTAGAGTGACAGAATTAAGTAATTCAGTTGATTTAGCTAGTGCAGAGACAGTTAACAAGTGATTGGCAGAGTTCAGGGCAACTGCACCTGCAGACCCTCAAGTCAGCCCTCTACTGTCTCAGCTAGCACATCTCTGGGGAGCAACCCACCTATACCCCCTTGTCCTGAGGTTTTGCAGGCTGCAGAGTTCCTTGTTTACACTGTGTTATCCCCAGCAAGCCGGATCACCTAAAAGGCCATTGTCAGCATGATCTCTCCAGAGGTGTTTGAACCATGTAGTTGCCAGCAGTTAGTTACCACCCAGCTCTTTCTAAGCAAGCACATTTATTTGTAAGGTGAAACCATTATAGGAAAAAACACCCTAAAATCTAAGTACATGCTAAGGAGCTTATCAGAGGTCACTCCTCAACTCCAGCCTTAGGCACTGATAGGTGTCAGCCCTTCAAAACCCAAAAATGAGTTTTTCCAGTGGTTACATCTTTATAACTGGCTCAGACTCAGAACCAGACCCCACAATGAGTGTTTAGCCTTTTATGTATGCAGCTTGGGCCTTTGAGCTTAGCCACCTTTAATGTGGTGTCAGCAGACAGTGGCCCACTCCTTGGTGCATAGCTTCAAAAGGTTGGGATTTGGCATGCTCAAAAGTGGGACATTTGCTTCATCTCCTTCTAGATAGTCCCAGGAAAAACTAGTTAACACTTTTGGTTCCAAAAGTCTGTTCTTGTCTTGCTCAATATTCAATAGTGTTCTCTGAGCCTCAGGTCTCAAATCTCATCCCTCCCCCGCCAAAATTTACACACCATCCTAGCCCACAATAATTCATAAATCTTTACATGGATCCCAACAATACTTAAACTGACTTCAGTAAAGTTTTCTAAGTCTGTTTCAGGAAAATGCTGTATTGCTTACAGTGATTCACCTGCATCTACAAGCACTTATGTAATGAGAGGATCCTGGGCAAAGACATAACACAATCCAATGGCTGGAAACTGAAGTTAAAAAAAAAATTAACCTGGAAATAAGGTGTACGTGTTTAGCAGTATAGTTACTATTTGGACAAGCTCACTCAGGAATGTGGTGGAATGTCTATCACTTGGTCGCTTTTAATCAAAATCTTTCTAAAAGATAGTATCTAACTGAACCACAAGTTCTTGTGCTAGATATTGCAAGAGTCCTTGCATGAAATTCTGTGGCCTGTGTTATCCAACAATACAGCTTAGGCAACCATAAAGGTTTTACTGGCTTTAATATCTATGAATGTAGTCCCTCAGTTCAGTGGTCTTTTAATGGCACTGAACCCTGCAGTATGACTGTGCTGTGCATAACGATGTCATCATCTGCTTTGTCAGCCATGCTTGCCTTTCCACCATCTTCTGTAGCAGTACATAAAACATGACTATGCTTTAGTTGCTCTCCCATTCAGGAATGGCCTTCAGGGAGTCACACCAACATAAGCAGAGACAGTTTGAAATCTCACATTCCCTGTCACTGGTCCTCGCTCTTTGGAGGCAGGACAACAGATGAGCTGGACATGTGCTCTGAGGTGGTACAAGTGGTCCTTTTTGCCATTATGTGGCTGGTGTGACATACTTAGTAGCTAACAGTCAAAGCGACTGCATTTTCTGGGTCAGGAAGGAGTTTTCTCCTGGGGTACTTGGGAGATGTTACCTTTTCTGTAGCATGGGGCATGGTTTGCCAATGTGGATTGTCTGGGCATATCTCACCTAATCAATTCCCTGCCATTACCGGGGCCTGGGTCAGTGTGGCACCTCAGTCTCTCCTGTTCTCTGCCTGTGGCACCCAACAATTTAGTTTTCTGGGGATTTAAAATTGCTTTATTCTAATCCAAATTATTGAGAAAAGTATTGGGATAACTGGTTGAAATGCAGGTGGTTATGATCTAATGGGCCCTGCTGGCCTTAAATGCTGTGAAATTATGGATTGGTATTGCCCTTTTAAGAGGGTACAGGTGAAATGTTGTCATACAGGAGGTGTGGTTCAAAGATACTAACCTGCAGATATTAGTGTAAGTTCTTTAAAAACATTTCCTGGAGGCACAGGGTGAATTGCCCCATAGATGCAGCAACTTGCTTCAGAAAGGAGAGAAGAAGTTTTGAAAACACCTTTGTTTAAAACCCAGGCAAGCCAGAGTTGAAAGATTTAAAGATGGAAGTGTTTGCTTCCGGCTCTGAAGAAAAGTAATTTACAGCAACTGGCCCCAAAAGCAACAATGAAGGTAGTACAATAAAATGAAAAGTGCTGTATTTTAATATATATCTAAAAGAGGAAAGAGCCGTTTCCCGAAGTTTGAGAAATTTCTAAGGTAAGAAGGTTTCAGTCAAAAAAAAAAAAAATCAAAAGCAACCCTGTCTATGTGGAGTTTGAATGTTTGTGTACTGTATACAGAAATTGTGTTGTTTTGCTGCAATGGAAAATAAGTTGCCAGGAGGTGGGGGTGAGCAGTAATACATCTCCTATACCAGACACCTATGGCCCCTCGCTCTAATTGCTGTCTGCTTAGAAATGGTGCCAGGGTTCTCACTGTGGGACAATTAATCTTTCTGTGTTGTCTTTATGCCACTAAACTGATCACTCAGGCTGGTCCTGTCAGCTACTGAATTATTGTGGTTGTTGTTGTTATTAATGTCTCACTTATCCATCACGTAAAGTTTTCGAAGTGACTTACGTTTATTAACCAATTAATCCTTATGACACCCCCAGGAAGTACAGTTGATTCTAGCTGTTGTTCCAAGGCAGCTAAGTTTGGAAATATTTGGGGTGAGCAAACCTGCACTTTTATTAAGAGCTATAGGAGAATTTCTTGAAAGTATTCACATAGGGATGAAAAATTCACTTTTCTTTTTTACCTGTTCTTTTGGACATACAACCTCTTATACGGCATGCAGTACTACAGACATTTGCTGGATTTCATTATGCTTTCAGCACAAGACACCTCATGGAAAGCAAAATCAACATACTGGGCATATGTGGATGGAGAAGCAAAGGGCTCACACGTCTCAGCTCCATCTTTGTTTCTGTGGTGCTGCTCTTCTGTAGGTGGGACATGGGGGTGGGGCGGCGGGCTTTTTTGCATGATCATCACAATGGTACTGAGACAGCTCAGTCAGTCTGTTTAACTGGGAAACATTCAGTTAGCATGGGAGAACTAGGGTGATTAATAGGTAGGGCCTTCTGCTAACATTGCTGTCTGCAACAGAGGGCTCAGTTAAGTCAACTTAATAAGGTCAACTAAAAGTTCACCTCATTGAGCTGACTTTGTGAGTCCCCATTTGTTTGTCAACTTTATAAAGTCAACTTAAGGCAGAAGACCCATTTAGAGTCGACTTAATAAAGTTGACTTTAAATGGGTCCCCTGTCTTAAGTTGACTTTATAAAGTTGACCTAAATGTCTCTCCTGCCTTAAGTTGACTTTATTAAGGTGACTTTGATGGCCACATTTTGTTCAGTTGACTTAATAAAGGCGACTTAACCCTTAAAGTTGACTTTAAGGGTGAGACTTATTAAGGAACGTAAGCAAGTTCTTAAGCCAACCTAATAAACTTCAGTTTTGGCCATAGAGTAGCTCAAGTCTACTGAAGCCTAGTTAAGTTGACTTAAGCCTCCAGTGTAGCCATAGCCCATGATTTGCCAAATGGGGTGATTGAGAGTTTTGGTGGGCACCTTACTATCACCCTATCTGAAACAGTATGTGCAGAGGGTAGAGCCATCTAGTCTCAGGACTCAAAGTAGGTGAGGTAGTACCTTTTAGTGTACCACCTGTCGCTGGTGAACAAAACAAGCTTTTGAGCTACATGGAGCTTGTCTTCAGGTCTAGGAAAGGAATGCCCTGCCTCCCTGGGGGTATGTTTCCAAAACCTGAAGATACGTTGCGCATAACCACCAGTGCTTGTCCTGCTCACCTTCAGATCTTAGTCCAGTAAAAGCTCTTACCTCTCCCACCCTATTTCTGAAACAGTATAAGCATGCCATTAGGTCCTAGTGGCCTAATGCCCACTGAAGTCAATGAGAGATTTTCCTTTCACTTCCACAGGCTTTGGATAGGGCCTCTCCAAGCTAAAAGACCCAGTCTCTCATATCTGATCTAGTTAGTTCCCAATCTATCTGCACCCACACAAATAAGCATCACTTTGCTGCATAGCAGCCAGCTTTGGTTTGGCATCCAGCAGCTTTCCAGCAGGGCATCACCATATTAGAGCAGGACTAGACAGTGCTCGTTAGGATAAATAATTGCCTAGCCCAGTGGTTCTCAACGTTTCTTCCAATGTGACACACCTGACAGATGATGTTCCTCTGCGTGACACATGACAGTCTGCCAGTGGCAGTGGCAATTGGGCTGGGAGCACTTGAGAGGCTGCAACGCTCTGAAGGATGAATTACTCTGGGACCTGGGTGACAGCAACGTCAAATCAGTGCAGGCTGGTGCCCTGGAGGTCTGGGTCGATGGGGCCAGGTTTATTTTTGTGGAGGCAGGCAGTGCCCCAACTCACTCAACCTAGGAGCTCTGGGTTTTAGCCCATAAGTCCCTTTAATCCTCTGGCCCTGACTGCTGCTCATGTTGTGCAGCAGGAGTGGGCTGTTGAGGGCAACAGAGAGCAGTCAGCAACAGGAGGCCCAGGCTGCCTCAAAACTCAGATGCCTGTTGTCTGTGACATGCCTCCCAGCTTGTTGCGACACACTTTTGTGTCCCAACACAATGGTTGAGACCCACTGATCTAGCCTGCAAAGATGTGAAGCCCACATTTCAAGGCTGGAATGAGACACTGTTCTCTTTACAAAGGCCCTTCAGGACATTTATTGTTTCCACTTATAAATGGTTAAGAATTAGGCACAGTTAGTGTAAGCATATGACAGACATGAGTACTATGTTATAACTCCCTCAAAGGAAGATGTTATAAAGTAGCTATATGATAAGCAGCCACTCGACCTGTTGGACACTGTAACAATCTATTAAAAAAAGACAATTTATTAAAACAGTTATTAATCAATTATTAATCCTTTATTATTATTAACCTCAGTGTAAAGTGTTGACCTAAGTTTGAGTGTTTCCAGCCTGCATGTAGCACTTCAGTCTTTTTCAGTGTTTGTGTTGCCTTCTTACTAATAGTGCTAAACTTTTACATCTTTTTAAAAATGTCACAGTTCAGTTTTAATTTCAAACTCTTTGGCTGACTTTCATGAAACCATTTTTTTATTTGGTCTTTTCAGTTTGTCTATCTTTACCATGTGTCTTCAACCCTCTTTGTCAACATTTCTGTCCTTCATTTCTTCTCTCCTCTCCCGGCCTAAGCCTATTGGTATGGGTAACAATGTTTTGGTCCTGTGCCTGGAATGGAATGTGTTTGAGACGGTGAATGGGTGACTGAGTGAATTTCTTACTATGTCTCCACTTGCAAGTTAGTTTGAAGTAAGGAGGATAATTCGCCCCAACTTAGTACCTGTCTACACTAAGCTTTCATTAGTTCAAACTAAGGAATGCCTGACTTCAAACAAATGAAACCTTAGTTCGAACTAGTAAGACCTGCCAGTTAGTTTGAACTAAGCACCTAGTTCGATCATTAGTTTGAACTAAGGACAATGTAGACAAAGATTAACTCTTCGTTCAAACTTAATAAGTCTGTACTAAGGGCAGTTAGTTTGAATTAACAAAGTGGACTAATTCGAACTAACATTAGTCAAAAAGAGAACCTTCCAGTGACTTCAGTGGGAGTTGGACCACATAAGGTGACCAGTTGTCTGAATTTTATAGGGACAGTCCCAAATTTGGGGCTTCATCTGATATAGATACCTGTTACCTCCTGATTTTTCACATTTCCTATCTGGTCATCCTAGACTGGGGGGGGTCTCAAATACGTGGCCTGTGGGCTGCATGTGGCCCCTAAAGGCATTTCCTGCAGCCCACAGTGCCGCTATTGTTATTGATATTTGCAATATTACTGTATAAAAAGGTTTCAGTAGTACAGCCCTCAGGCTAACGTACTAGTCCTCATGCTGCCATCATGGTGATTTGAGTTTGAGACCCCTGTCCAAGACCCACATCACAAGAGCTCACAGCCCTGCAGCATTAGTGAAAACACTAAGGTCTTCTATCCTGCCAGCTAAGAAGAATTGTGATTGCCACAGTTGCACTCAAGACCTTTTGGACTTGTCTCCTCTGTGCCTGATGCAGTAGCATGTGAGCTGAGGGTTAATACTGTTTGACGCAGCTGGGTTAAAGGACTTCCTCATTTGATTTTTCAATAAGGAGTGACACCACCAGCAAGCAGTGTTTTGCCAGTTATATAATCGGGGGTTAGGTTGCACAGAATACACTGGCAGTGTTGTTCTCTGGCAGCGTACGAAGGGCTTAGAAAGAGGGTTTAATAGCACAGATGTGCAATGTCTTTTGATACATGTGCAGAGTGTTCCTACCTGCTGGGCTTAATTTCAAAGCACATAATAATAATGATTAGTAATTACAGAGCTCATTATGGCTTTAAAAGAGCTTAACCAGCAGGACGTAATCCCCACAACATTCCTGTGAGGCTGGTATTATTGTCCCCTTGTTACAGACAAGAGAAAGATTTAACTCCCTTAGGCTTCTTTGGAAATCTCAGCCTCAACAGCGCTCTTCACCCCAAGAAGCTGTTCCTTCAGCTTAAGGCTGAGAGTGCAAGTGGTGACCAGAGGGGACAGCACTAAAGTGGTTTGCACTGCTGCCGCTCACGTTAATCACCTCTGTGTACAAAGAACAAGGATGGCAATCTCTAATGCTGTCCATCTGGTCCTTTCCCCATCACTGCTGCTATCTGCAGTGAGGAAACAGGAAAAGCAAGCCAAATTCCAACTCAAAGGAGTCCCCCACAACAGCACAATCCTCCTTGTAAATGCATGTATGTAATAAGGACCTTGCTGCTTTGGGACTTCATCTGGAGAGATGCTATCATTTGTGCCACATGATAATCTCTACTAAGCAGGATGTGTCCCTAGCTCTTTTGCCAGCCAGGGCAGAACATATTTTTATTGTATCTCCAACCTCCTGCCTCTTCCATGCAGCTGAGCGAGAAAACAAAGAAAGAAAACCGAGGGACACAGTGGTGCTAGAAATTGGTGCCCTGTTCACTTACCCCTTGTGCCAGCATTGATGCTAAATGTGAGCGGCAGAACTGTGAAGAGGAGAAAAATTTTATTTGTGAATGATCTGGGGATTTCTAAATTAGGTTTCATTTGAAGCTGAGCAAGACTGGACCATTTCAAAAAGTTCCATGAAGGAAGAGTCTGAAACATTTTGCTTATGCAATAAATAAATTTGTTAGGCTTTAAAAGTTTCACAGGACTCCTTGTTTATTTTGCTGAACTAGACTAACAAGTCTACCCCTCTGGAACTTGTCATTTGGTTTTTGAATCTTTATATGTTTTGAATTTATCATATCTGTAATACATAATCTATTAAAAAACTGAAATGAAAAGCCCTTACAAAATGAAAAATGTAAATATGCCATTAGGAAAGTATCAAATTGGGATCTTTCAGTGTTAATGGAACTTTTAACCAGTTTTCTTCTAAACCAAAATCCTGATGAAATTCACTTGATTCAGTGAAACTTTTAGAGGCCAGTGGAGCTGCACTCTGGCTCTCAAAGATGATAAAGAATTAATCCACTACTACTCTAGAAAAGACATTAGAAAGTCACCATTTATAAAGTTTCCCAATTAGGCTACCCAGTTTCCTCTTTGCCTTCCTTACCATGAGTGAACACAACCCCACATCACGACAGGTGCTCCACAGGCGATGATATCTGCTCATACAGCACCTTTTCTTTCACTTGAGGATGTCTCATCTCTTGTTGATTTAAAAGCCTCCATGGTATCCCACAAAAGTATGTAAGTGTTACTCTTCCTGTTCTAGTAGATTCCTTGGACTTTTCAAGCATTGGGCAGGGATGTGACTGACCTTTGCCAAGCTGAATAAGTTGTCCTGTGATACTCCTATCTGAACACACACCAAGAGGAGGGGGGTGGGAACATTTGACATTTCCTGTCAACATCCTCTGAAACTAACAAGACATGACTCATTACTAAGACTGGGTTGGGACTACCTTGTAGGTTGGAAAGTGATATCAAAGTCTACTGCACTGTCATTTTCAGGAAGCCAACAGGAGCTGAAGATGGCCACCAAGGAAAAAGACGCATCAAATGCCATTGGCCTGGACGAAATAGGCACTGAGAGGCATGACCTTAAGAAAGGTTGGTTCACAAAAGCTGGACAGTGGGTAATTGTTTTCACACCTGAGTAGGAAGAGGGAGTCTGGCCCAAGGTTCAGATTGGGTGTAGATGCCTGACCCCCCCCCACCTCTTCATTTCACACACACAAAGCCATAGCACTTTGTGGCTGAGTGGAGGATGCTAAACCCTCTCTGTCGCCTTGGCTACCTCTCACCCCATGGGCTCGGCTACAGCAAGACAGCTCCAAGGCACTCAGAGTACAGGGTTAATGGGTAGCAGCTGGCCACACTAAGGCACCTAAGCCAAAACCCTGAGTTAATGGGGGAAAGGGGAGCACTTGTCTGGCTGCCCAAGGAGGGATAAAGCCAGCATCAAGGGCCTGAGATTGAAAAGGAGTGGCTTATGTAGACATGTGAACAGTCATTCTGCCTGCAGGAGCCAAGCGAGAGGGAACAACCCTGAGTACCTCCAGGCCTGCAGGCAAGCCCAGAGGTGCTGTGGGCTGGAACTGGGCTGGGGACTGCTCAAAGGAAGGGTCTGAATGAAGTACTATAAGTAAAGGAGCTTGGGGGATAAAGAAACAAATGGCCTCTGGCCGTTTCTGTTTGCGAGAGAGAGAAGAAAATCCAGCTCCTGGACTGGACAGGAAGGGTGGCAGCACCTTGAATACGCACCTGCATACTTGATGAGCAGCTGTCTGTGGCACTCAAAGACATCCCTCTGGATCACGCCTACTCTTTTATAACTACTCAAGCAAGTGAATGTTAGCCTACTATAGTTTAGGTATATTGCCACACTTTCTAATCAGCTTATTTTGAAGCAATTTATAAAAGGAAAGTTAGGGCCCACCCCTCAACTCTCTTTTGCTTCTGCTCAAGATGGAAAAGTGAAATTGGTGCCAAGAGCTTTGTAAGCCAAACTACCTTATAGCATGCATTTCAGCAGCATGCGTGTCATTGTCACCTGGCGCATGAACATAGCGAAGATTGGGCTGTAATGAGCTCTGGCTCCCTCCCACTCCAAAAATGCCACCTCTGCTGAGGAAAGCGGTAGTATCCCAACTATTGCGGATGGGGAATTGAGGCCCAGAGAGAGTAAGTGATTTGCCCAAAGTCACACAGGAAATCTGTGATAGAGATGGGTGAGGAACCCAGGGCCTCTGCATTCCAGCACAGTTCTCTAACCATAAGCAATTCTTCCTTAGGCTACGCAACTCAATCAATAACACAGCACACTATATGAAAGATACTGGATGATGGATCTCGTCCTTCCTTCCATGTACATTCTATATTCTCACTGATTATCTATCATCTTTATCTTATTTTATTGACGCTATAAAGTGCACAGTCACCATGGCCTCTGAAGGCTAGATATAATCTTAGTGTTAATAAATTGATAGACCATCTCTGGCACTGATGGGATTTCCAGCATCTTTCCTGACATTACAGAATACCAACAAAAACAGGTTTTCTGGTTTTGCAAAGATGTATGTATACTAATCTCATTTCTAACATTCTCTTTCTCCTTGTTGTTTAGAGCAGAAGACATTTACAGTGGCAGATGCTGTGGAAACCATCGGGTTTGGGCGGTTTCATATAGCACTTTTCCTGATCATGGGCAGTACTGGTGTAAGTTTTTCACTGTTTACTAACATAAGCCTGAAAAACCCTATTTCAGTATCCTTATTAATGTGAAATGGAATTCATAGATTCTAGGCTCACTTCTCACCTGACCTGTCATGCACCATTGATTTAACTGGGTTTGCATGGATGTATGTGGGACCAGAATTCCTCACTCTTCGTTCTCTTGTCTTTCTTCTTTGTGTAACAAGCCATACTGGAAAACATGAAAACACCACAGTTATCAGCAGCAGGGATCAGACCTGAGAGTAACCACACCAAAAGCACAAAGCACTGTAATTTGAGCTAACAGAGTGACTCTGTTAGTTGTGAATAAAGAGCAGGGCTGGGCCAACCATATAAGTAAACGAGACGAACACTTAAGGCACCAGGCTTTAAAGTTAGATGGAAGTGAATTTTTTCTCTGTATAAGAAATTTACTATGTTAGCTCTTGTAACATTTGGGGGAAAGGGTTGCACAGTCATAGTTCACCTAGGGCATCAGAAACCCTTGGGCCCACCCTGATAAAGAGCAGGCTCTTATCTTTGTTGCCCCTAGCAGGAGAGATGACACATCCATTAAACTGATACATGACAATGGCACTTTCTAGCCAAGATTGTCAAAAGCGGGGTCCTTGAGTTAAGATGCCTAAATTCATAGTTAGAAACTGAAATAAGTAACAGCGTTCACTAATACACATGACTAGAGATCAGTCACTCTTTCAGTCTCCAACCCTCCTAAAAGTTATTTAAGAAGCTTCCCTCTGAGGACCCCTCCCCCTAGTTTCCAAGGGTTCACCACTTTTCTTGCAAGACAGAGCGTGTGTCCTGCATACTTGGCCTCAGCAGGCCTTGTAAATGGATGCATTCTCTGAGTAGCACAGTAGCTGGTCTTTGTATTGCCTGGAATCTCAGTCATTCAGTTACTAGAACGTACAGAGGAATGGGGGATTCTCCATATCAGAGGCTGAAGGAGATGCCAGTTCCATGACTCCTTCACCTCTACCAGAGAATTACTTCAGGTTGGCTCAGGAGGGTGCATGTGTACTGTTCGATGTGTACTGTTCGATGACCTGACTTGGACACTGGGATTCCAGCCCTAGTGTGTTTGGAGTTTCTTTCCCTGATATGCAAAAGAATTGTTCACTGTGCTGGCATTGGAAACCACCTTTGCTAATGTGCATTTTTGTTCCTGAAGGTGGCAGAAGCCATGGAGATCATGTTAATTGCTGTTGTTTCTCCGGTCATCCGTTGTGAGTGGCAACTTAACGACTGGCAGGTAGCCTTAGTGACAACGGTAAGTGGCTTTTATAACCCCCATAATCTTGTATTCTGCTAATATTGCTGGTGGGAGAGAATTGTTTGGTTTAGTTGAGATGCCTATTTTACCAGAACAGAAGATGCTCAAATGCTATGGAGATAAGGGACATATGAGCACTTAGAAAACTGGCATCTAATATAGACTAATATTATTTATTTACAGACGCTTCCATGGGGCTCATCTCTGTAGCACCTGACCACACTACAGACATTAATGATTTTACTCTCCCAACAGCCACTTGAGGGACAGCTATATTATCAGCATTTTACAGATGTGGAACTTGAGGCACAGAAAAGATAAATGACTAGCCCAAAGTCACACAACAAGCATGGGGCACTGTCAAGGTTAGAATCCAGATTGTCTGAGTCCAGTGACTTAACCACAAGACCACAGGACTCCTTGTTTTTTTGTGTTTTTTTTTTAAACTAAACTAGACTAACATGGCTGCCCCTTTGGATCTTCACAAGACCATCCTCTCCCTTGTGTAGATTTGTTGTGATTTATTAGAGATATCAATCCCAGGATTGAAACAGTGGGGGATGTTACAGGCCTAGATTAAACCACCTTGGGACGGTGATGAATGGGAAACCTGACCATGCATATCATTCTAGTCACAGTTAATTAATCCCTCAGTTTCAGCAGTATTAAGGTCAAGCACAAGTGTCGGGGCACTGCCTCATATATTCATGGTGTGGAAAAACTCTTGCTGATTAACCAAGACAATGTTTTAACCCCTCTTAGATGGTGTTTTTTGGCTATATGGTGTTCAGTGTACTCCTTGGACTTTTAGCTGACAGATATGGCCGCTGGAAGGTAAATAAAAGTTCTGGAGCATTCCATTTCAGTCATTATTAACAACAGAGCCAGCCCAACAAAACTATTGCAATTACAAGTTTAGACCTGAAAAAGCCCATTATCTCTGTAACTTGGTTTATCAACATTACCTAATCAATCTTTGCAACATTCTCTGTGAGGGAGCTGTTATTTATGTTCCATTTTACATACACATTTATCCAGAGGTTCACAGTGAATCAAAGGCAGGTCTGGGATGAGAAAGTAGATTTTCAAACAATAGATCCCACAGGTGGGCCTCTCTAAAACATAAAGACATAAAAAGGTGACCACCACCAGACAGCTTATGAGCTATTTAAATTGTTACTAGCCAATCACTATACACTCCACATCCTGGCGCTGGAATTGTGTCAGGAATGTTGAGGGTGATGAGGCTTTTTGTGGTAATTAACAAAATCTTCCAAGGCACAGGACTTGGTTGTGATGGGGAACTTCCATTACCCAGACATCTTGTTGGGAAAATAACACGGCAAGGCACAGATTATCTAATAAGTTCTTGGAATGCACTGAAGACAATTTTGTATTGCAAAAAGAGGAGAAAGCTACTAGGAGAGAGTCTATTCTCGATTTGGTTTTGATAAACACAGAGGAAGTGATTGAGAATTTGAAAGTGGAAGGTGACTTCGGTGGAAGTTATCATGAAATGATAGAGTTAATGATTCTTAGAAATGTTGGGAGAGAAAATACCAAAAAACAAAAAAAAAAGGATTTTTAAGAAGGCAGAATTTAGCACACGCAGAGAGTTGATGGGAAGGATACCATGGGAAAAATGTCTAAGAGAAAAAAAGTCTAAAGACAGTTGGCAGTTTTTCAAAGAGACATTATTAAGAACACAAGAGCTAACCATTCCACTGTGTAGGAAGGATAAGAAATATGGCAAGAGACCACACTGGCTTAACCAGAAGACCTTCAATAATTTAAAAATAAAGAGAGAGTCCTACAAAAAGAGGAAACTAGGTCAAATTACAAAGGAGGACTATAAACAAATAACACAATTATGTAGAGGAGAAATCCAAAAGGCCAAGGCACAAACAGATCAAACTAGCTGAAGGCATAAAAGGTAACAAGAAGACATTCTTCAAATATATCAGAAACAAGAGGAAAACCAAGGACCGTGTAGGGCTCTTACTCAACAAAGAGGGTAAAGCAATCAATGAAAATGTGGAAATGGCAGAGGAGCTAAATAATTTCTTTGTTTCAATCTCCACTGAGAAGGTTGGTGAAGAATGGATAGAGGAGGGCAGTAGAAATTAGATAGGATCTGAAGCTAAAATAGGGAAAGAGCGAGTTAAAAATTACTTGGACAAATTGGATTTATTCAAGTCACTGGGGCCTGATGATATGCACCATAATGTACTCAAGGAACTGACTCTGGAGATATCTGAGCCATTATCTCTGAAAAATCATGGAAAACAGATGAGGTCCCAGAGGATGGGAAAAGGGCAAATATAGTACACATATACAAAAAGGGAAATAAAAGCAATCCAGGGAATTATAGACCAGTCAGTTTAACCTCTGTACTGGGAAAAATAACGGAACAGATAATTAAGGATTTGATTTGCAAACATCTAGAAGAAACTAAGGTGCTTAGGGTTAGTCAGCATGGATTTGTCAAAAACAAATCATGTCAAACCAACTTGATAGCATTCTATGATTTGGTAATGACCCTTGTATATAGAGGGGAAATGGAAGATGTGGTATATCTAGACTTTAGTAAGGTATTTGATACAGTCTCACATCACATTCTCATTAGTAAACTGGGGAGGTACACACTAGATAGACCTACTATAAGATGGGTGAAAAACTGGTTGGATAACTGCTCACGGAGAGTAATCATCAACTGTTCACATTCAGACTAACAGGACATAATGAGCGGGGTGCCACAGGGATCTGTCCCGGGTCTGGTTTTGTTCAACATTTTTGTCAATGACTTAGATGATGTTTAAAGTTTGCAGATGATACTAAGCTGGGAGGGGTTGCGAGTGCTTTGAAGGATAAGATCACAGTTCAAAATGATTTGGACAAATTGGTGAAATGGTCTGAGCTAAATAGAATGAAATTCAATAAAGATAAGAGCCAAATACTCCACTTCAGCTTGAACAACCCATTCCACACGTACAAAATGGGCAATGACTGCCTAGGGAAGAGTACTGCAGAAAGGGATCTGGGTATCATAGTTGATCACAAGCTAAATATGAGTCAGCAGTGTAATACTGTTGCAAAAAAAAAACCAAAAAAAAACCAACCAAATGCCATTCTGGGGTCTAACAACAGGAGTATTGTAAGACACGAGAAGTGGTTCTTCTACTCTACTCCACACTGATTAGGCCTCAACTTCAAAACTGTGACCAGTTTTGGCTGCCTCATTTTAAAAAGGATGCGGACAAATTAGAGAAAGTCCAGCAAAGGGAGCAAAAACGATTAGAGGTCTGTAACATTTGACCTCTGAAGGAAGGTTGAAAGAGCTGAGTTAGTTTAGTCTAGGAAAAAGGAGACTGAGAGGGGAGCTGATAACTGTCTGGAAGTACCTAAAAGGTTGTTATGAGGAAGAAGGAGAAAAATTATTCGTCTTAATCACAGATGATAGAACAAGAAACAACAAGCTTAAATTAAAGCAAGGGAAGTACAACCTAGTCTTTAGGACCCAATTCCTAACTGTCAGGGTGATTGAACACTGGATTAAGTTGCCTCGGAGGGTTGTGGAATCTCCTACATGGAGGTTTTTAAGAGCAGGTTAGACAAACACCCATCAGGGATGGTTTAATGGAGGTGCTTGGTCCTGCCATGAGTACAGGGAACTGGAGTTGATGGCCTCTCATGGTCCCTTCCAGTTTCTATAATTCTATGAATCCATGGGATTCTAAGCTGAGCTCTTGTCCTTCTCATGATGAGGAGCCAGACTGTATGACAATAATCACTTGTGCCAGAGACTGTTGAATTTATACTGTGTTGGAGTGATCCTGAAACATTCAAAGATTTGTGGATCACTGGTTCCTTTAACTTCCCATTGAACTTGATCTAAAGCCCTTTGGGTACATCTACACTGGAGCCATAGGTCAACTTAAGGAAGCTTAAGTCAACCTACAGACCACCACGGCCACACTGGGCTTTTATTAAGTCAACTTAAGAGCTTCCTTAAGTCGACTTAATAACACTACCTCTTAAGGTCGACTTAATGCTTAAGTTGACCTTAAGCTGACTTAAGCCAATGTAGATAGGGAGTAGCACTTAAGTCAACTTAATTGGGCTCTAGACCCCCTCCCAGAGTTCCTGGCCACCAGGAAGAGTCAATCTAGCACCTGCCAGTGTGGATGCAGCCAGGACAGGAGTTTTTAGTGTGGACGCTCTAAGTCGACTTAACAAGGTCAGCTTAAAGTTGATCTTGTTAAATCAACTTAACAGAGCCTCAGTGTAGATGTACCCTTTGAGAGCCTGCTATTGGCTCAGGGTTTAGAAAGAGGTTAGTGTGAAAGAATGGGGTTCTGGAATTGCCACTGTCAACTGAGCTGTAGGTGGCATTAACCAAGGACAAATTGTGGCCCAACAAGAGTCTCTTAGGGGCTGATACTTTGAATTTCTATTTGGGATCAGTTGACCTGTGCTTTATTTTGTGCTCTCAGTGAGAAAAACTTTCAATTGTCTATCCTTAACAGGAACGTTTTCTTGAACTGGACCCTCATTTTAATTTTTTCCCTTTCCTTTCCAGATTTTAATGCTCTCTTTCCTGTGGGGGGCCTATTTCTCCTTGCTGACATCATTTTCCCCATCATACATTTGGTTTGTTTTCCTCCGAGCCATGGTGGGATGTGGTGTATCGGGCCATGCACAAGGGTAAAGTTATACTATAAGCAAATAGAAATCTGGGTCACCTTGTAAGGGAAGAAGATTAGCTGAATTCTACCCCCATCTCATGTGACTTAAGTATCACATTTAGTAAGTAGTAGAGTGAGTTGTACAAGGTGAGTGTGGGAAAAAAAATATATTTTCATTTTATGCCAAAAAGAAAAAGGAAACCATTTATATTTTCCCAGCAGTGTAAGCAAGTGAGAAACTTACTGGCAAGCTGGCTAATCTGTCCTGTTTTTCAAGGGCAAAGAGGAAAAGATCTACAAGACATGTTTAGCTCGGGGTAGAATGTAGTTTGAATTGATCTGATTTTGTTATACTCGGTCTATTAAAAGGGATAAGATATTTCTATTATATTGTTCTGCTCTGCAGGGGGTGAGTTCAGCCCACAGCATCCTGTGCTGTTAGGAGTTGGCAGTTTCATGGAGTTTAAGGCCATAGGAGATGATTAGATCACCTAGTCTAACCTCCCGTATATCATGGGCCCCGGAATTTCACCCAGTTCTCACTTGGATTTAGCCCAATAACCTGTGGACATGGAGTGCTCTAAATTGAAGCAGTCTACTTCATGTTAACGGGGACAGGGCAAACATGAATCAATCAGAGCTTTTTAAGAGGGCTGGTAATAAATGGTAAATGAGAGAAAATTCCCCAGACAAACACCCAGAACCGACACCACAGCTCCATGGAATCCTTCCGAACAGAACTTGAAGTTGCATTCCCCAAAACTCAAACAATCTTGATTTGACAAGGTAGCTGCTTTACGCTACATGAATGACAATGGCTTATCAAATGTAGTAGTGTTGTTGTTGTGTCAGTCCCAGGATTTTAGAGGGACAAGGTGGGTGATGGAATATCTTTTATAGGATCAGCTTCTGTGAGTGTGAGAGACAAGCTTTTGAATTACACAGGGCTCTTCCTTATGTAGTCCTCCAGCCGAAACCTAAAGAAGAGCTCTGTGTAGCTCAAAAGCTTGTCTCTCTCGCCAAGAGAAGATGGGCCAAAAACATATATTATTACCTCACTCATCTTGTCTCTCTCACGACTTATCAAAAAATCTTTAATAAGAAACTAATAAACAGGCATTAGATATATAAATATAACTTTATAGTACTACAAACAAAAAAAATCAACACAATTCTGTTTTAATAATGAATTATTGTTTATGACATAGTAGATTTCTACTGAAATGTAAATTCAGTGCATATTGGCTAGTGTCAGTGTTATGCAATGTGTTGTAGTGAATGTTTGTAGTACTGTGTCTTAAAAAAACTATTTACACTGTAACATTGACACTCACAATACTCATCAACCCCAACCAACAGCAACAAAAGAAAAAGAAATTCTATTTGGTTTGGTTTCTGAAAAACTGGACAAGTTTCAAAATTTGAAATGTCACATTTGGAGGGTGTTCCCCACTTTCTCATCCTTTTCAAATTGAATATAGAGAAATGGTATATACTGGGCAGTTTTTACTCACTTTTTGTTTGCCTGTTTGGGTTTTTTTCCCTACATTTCCCCCCATATCTTTTCAAAATGTATTCAATTCTGGAAAAGCTGTAGCATGGCAAAAGGAAATATAAACCTCTGTAATGCGGTCACTCTGTGACTCTTTTGACGTTAGAGATGTTTTGCAAAGTTGTAGTGGGTTGAAAGCCCCTCCCCACATACTCTCCCCCCCCCCAGTGACTAAGAGGACACAAAGGAGGGGAAAGGTTGAATTTAAATCCAAAATACTCAAAATTCAAAATTTTTGAAAAAAAAATTTCCACCAGAGATGTTTGGGGAAAACTGCTTCATTTCAAACCCTGCAAAATGGAAACAAATCTAAAGATTTACAATTTTTCATTATTTCCCTCCCCTGCCCCCTTTTCGCACTGGCTGCCTGTGGGAGTGCTATGCAGAATGGCCCTTGGGAAAGAAGCAATGCCCTGCAGAGGCAGCTATTCTCAGCCAGGACTCTGCTGTCTGGGCAGTGGACTGAGCTGACAAAATTCAAGGCGCATTCAATCCAAAGTGAAACATAATGACTGCACCTCCAGGCTCTAGGAGTAGGAGGGTGGAGAAGAGAAAAGCCCCTCAGGATATGTAACCAAAACCAGCCTTTCCTTAACTTCACATCACGTCAACACTCTATACATTGTGTGTGGAGTTTCAACTGCTCCATGGATCTTACCTTCAAGCATGTGCATGATGCAAAATACCAGTGCTTAGATACCAGTATATATCTTCACATATAGTTTCGGATGTACATTATATAGCTTCTTAGGCCCTGAGGGCAGATATTTGTGCAGCATATCATATTAAACCAGGTCACTATTTGATCACAGTCTTTGCTGCCAGAACAGTAACAACATTAAAGGATCACTCTGACATGGAGGTGGGGACGCTCTCTGCCAAAGGACTAGCAACTCATATGGAATTGGACATTTTGAGTCAAATCTTCATCTGTTGTAAATGGACATCGCTCTAGTGAAGACACACCCTTTTACTTTAGTTGAGGAGCTGGCTCTGTGGTATGCCGTGAGTTGTGTTTACAACTGATACACACATTTGTCTGTTGGGCACCCAGTTTTCAGCTGTCAACAGTGAAAGAGCTACTGTAATTCTATTTACTTACAGTAGAATCTAAAATTGACTGAGCTGGCATTTCAGCTGTATACAGGTTCTCATTCTCTCCGTATTTTTTTCAGACTTATCATAAAAACTGAATTCTTGCCTACAAAATACCGAGGGTATATGTTGCCCTTATCTCAGGTAAGATTAATTGCATTACAGCTCCTTCTACCCGAGTCCCAGGAAATTTCTTTGGCTCAGAAACCAGAATTCTAGCCAGTTTTAATATTTTCCAGAATATCTGAGTATATGTTATTTGCAGTGAGAGTGTCTCATTGTCAGTGTCTCCAACAGTGAATACTGTGTTATTAAACATATTTTTATGCACGGGTGTGTAGAAAAAGCAATCTCTTTTCTAATAATTGGATTTTTCTATACATGGCATTGAGATATTGATTGACAGCTGACATTCAACCTTTTGGTTGCCATGTTGATAAATGCACTGCCTGTTTTAACAGTATCACCCCTGACAGGCTGTCAGTTACAAGCTAGGTCAGCTGCTAGAGTTATTTTCAAGATAATATCACATACAGCAGCTAAAAATGGAAACTGAAATATGCTCATGGGCATACTGCATGCTGGTAGATAGGACTTTGCCACTCTGCAAGCAATCATCAGTAGTCAAAATAGGACTAGTCCAGTGTAGATGAATCAGCATAGAGCCTTGTACCTTTGTGATGAGTTCAAAAGTTGATTTGGATCATAATAAGAGATGAAATTAGATGGTCCCCTATTTATGAATGCCAAAAACCTCATCGAATAGCTTGGCATAATTGGCGGTTTTGGTTTAGAGCCCGAAAAACTAAAGGTGCTGTAGGGCAGGTCTTATATCCGTTGGTGGAACTGTGTGGGTGGCCAGAAACAGAACAGCATAAATTGTAATTAAGGATTGAGGTGTTTTGGGACAGATTGTACTGCCTAGCAAGGACTTATTAAGACTGGAGCTGCTTGAGTTATTTCTTGTGAATGATTTTCCCAGTGAACTGAGCATTCTTACATGATTTACCAGAATTATCTACAAAGCATTCTTAATAGACAGGGATTTGTCCAGTTGGTCAACCAATAGCTCTGAGACCATATATTGGTCTGTGACTTGTTCATCGCTTTTAGCGATGAGCATTTGCTTTTTAATATTCTCTGTCTGAGCTGTGGTACTGATCACCTAAATAATTGCATCTGTTTGCACCTAAGATTTATAAACAGGAAAAATCCTGTTCCTCCTCCCTCTCATTCACAGATGGCTCAAGAATAGGTTATGGCTTTTATGAATTTGCTCACTGTTTGGCTCATTTGTGTAAATAAAATCAAATTTTCCCTCATGGCTATAAGAGAACTTCAAGGACCCACATGCCTGCACGTAGTAGTCCAGATTCTTCTCTTGTGTAAAACATTATAGCTCCATTGCTTTTATTGGTGTTGTAAATCTGTTGAAAGCCTGGCTCACTATTTTTCATAGTACTAGTGCCTTCAATACACATGCTCATGAAAAAAATAAGCTCATTCATATGAATGCTTCTGGATAAGCAAATAAAAAGACCTGTATTCCATACCAGGCAAGCAGACTGAAGGGTTTAATTTGCAATGATAACCATGCATGGTTTTCTGTATTCACACAGAGCTAACTGAAATGATCATGGACCCAGTTTCACCAAAACTTTGGCTCAGCTCCCTTCAAAATTTCAGATCCCTCAGGCAGCATACAAGCTGGTTGTATCTGAGTCACATCTCTACTCTGGTGCTAATGCAGTGAATGGGGAAGTTGCTCAAACAAGAATGAGCACACAGTGGTTTAAAATGTACAAACCATAGTCATTTTCTCCTTTATTTTAACTTCTGCCTTTCCATTTGAAAGGTGTTTTGGTTGGCAGGCTCCCTGTTAATTATTGGATTGGCATCAGTGGTTATTCCGACCCTAGGCTGGCGCTGGTTGATCCGAATCGCTTCTATTCCAGGCATCATTCTCATCCTGGCATTTAAGGTGAGAAGGAAGTCCCTCCCACTCAAAAGAACACAGTAGAGCTGGAATCTTTAGAAATATTTTGCCATCAGCAGCTAGAACTTGGTTGCTTACCTCCACTACTGTTGTCATGCTTTCACCGTAACCCACAGCAGCCTTCTCTTGGAGACAGACTTTGAAGAGACAAGACCAGCCACCAGCAAGCAGCCTCTTTCTACAGATTTGCTGCTCTTCTGGTATTGTTCTCCTTTGTAGCAGCATGCCTTGACTAGGGCATTAACATTCTGCATCCATACACTGTGTCTGGAAGTTATGGTGGTGGAGGACAGGGGCAGTGTAAACATAGGTGAGATGAGATTGGCTTAGGTTAAGTAGACCCTTACAATTCATACTATGGCAAATTTAGCAATATGTTGCTATAATCTCCGCACATAAACCATCCTTGTAACTCTTTACATGTTGTAGACCTAAGTGAATAATTCACAACAAATGGCACACCCAACAAAGATAGACTTTTAGCAGGTTGCAATGTAATTATGCTTTGACAAAATATTCAGTGCAGATAATATTTTATTTCTGTGGACAGCTACGAACATGTCTCTGTGCATATTGATATTTGAGATGTTGATTACCTGTGATTGGCCAGATACATCAGAGAGATGTTAAAATCCATTCCCTGGTTGGATGAGTGCCTAAGAATACCTGACGGTATGTCCACACAGCAGGCTTGCAGCTCAGGTAGATATAACCACTCTGGTTTTAATCTACTTACCACAGTTAAAAACAGTAGTAAAGACATGCTGTACACAACTGTGGTTCCCTGGAATATGGATTTGCTTTCCTAACCCATGCTAAAGCTTGTTTTCCTGAATCTTTGCTGCTATTTTTATGTCTATATTATGCCTATCCAACCTGTCGTCATGCCTTTGCAGTATAGACGTATCCTAGGATGAATATTTATGCCTGCAGTTATAAAGTAGGGTGTCTGTAAACATCCACATGCCTTGAACTTTAACTCCTTTGACCTACTCTGCTAATCAAACTGTACTGATTTGTTAATGAGGATTTACAAAAAAAAGAGCACATGAATGGCCAAAGTATGGGTCTTTAAAAATTCAAGTACCTCTTTTTGTAATGTTCACCCACTTCTACTTACTCCATACTAGGGTTGAATGAAACCGCCTGGTTGAATTAATGCCTCCAATGTTTGTCAACCCTTTGAAATGAACCCAACATTTATTTAAAGTACAGGAAGCTTTTATTCAGAGGAAGTGCTATCTTGTTGGTCTCAATTTAAAATGACAGATTAAAGTTAGCTTTTGTTTAATTACTAATTTTTTCCCCACAGATTTATTTGGTTTTCCCAGAGGTATAGAAAAAAATTTTCTTTTTATTGACTGACTGCCCCAGAATTGGTGTACAACAGTAAACAATTGTTCTGTTAGATCTCTGAGAACCCCCTGAATGTGTGCAAGGAATGACTCTCATTCAAAGTACTTATATAGCACTATACTGGACCATATCCTCAGCTTGTTTGATTCAACACGGAGTCACGAAAGTCAATGGCGAGACACCAACATACACCCTCTCAGGTCTGGCTTAATATTTACAACTGTGGGTTGGAAAACTGAACCACAGAGATGGGAACCAGAAAAAAAGAAGGGGGAAATCCATTCATTATTGGGTCTGTGCACTGACATGCAAGTTTTTAAACAACTCTTCCTAACTGGTCTGTATTTGCAGTTCATTCCAGAGTCTGCTCGGTACAATGTGTCCACTGGAAATAACAAAGCTGCCATTGCAACACTGCAGAGGATTGCCAAGATGAACCGCTCGATGATGCCAGAAGGGATCTTGGTGGAGCCTGTTAAAGTGAGAGTTAACATTTCTTCTGTCATCAGGATAATAGTTGATTAGGTAGTTCCTGGGGCAAAGGACACATGGTTACTGAGACTTTAGGAGACAAGGCTATTTCGCTTAACCTTCTTCAAGTTCTAAGCTTTTCTACTATGCGTGGCTTCATTTCAAAAGAATATTGAATGCCATGATAGAGGATGTCATTTTTCTACTGAAAAGAGAGTACTCTTAGCCATTTCATTTTAATGCGCTTGTTTTTTACATCCTTCTTTGTCTTCATTCAAATGAGCATAATGCTGGGAAAATGTTTGCTTTCACTGCCATAAAAAAGGCATCCAGTAGGCAGCATTCCCTTTGGCCTGTTGAGTTTCCCTAGCAGTCTTTTCCAAGTTGCTGGGCGATCTGGCAGCAGCTTTCTGGGTGCAGGAAGTTCATTTGTATCCCTTCCTGAAATATCCGTTCACCTAAGCCCCTTTTGAGCAAAATGGTTCTGCTCAAAATCTTCATCTGTGATTTAGATACTGGAACATAGAGTACACATAAAATTTGTGAATAATACCAAACTGGGAGGGGTTGCATGTGCTTTGGAGAATAGGATTACAATTCAAAATGATCTGGAGAAATGGGCTGAGGTAAATAGGATGAAATTTAATAAGGACAAATGTAAAGTACTCAACTTAGAAAGGAGCAATCAGTTTTATACATACAAAATGGGAAATAACTGCCTAGGTAGGAGTACTGTGGAAAAGGAGCTGGGGGTCATTATGATTCCCCCATCTTCAAAGCATCTGATGAAGTGGGATTTTCTCCCATGAAAGCTCATGCGATAAATAAATCTGTCAGTCTTTTAAGTGCCACAGGATTCCTTGCTTCTTTTTAAGCTAAATGAGTTAACAGTGTAAGATAGCTGCAGAAACAAACATCATTCTGGGATGTATTAACAGGAGTTTTGTAAGAAGAACTGAGAATTAATTGTTCCACTCTATTCCATGCTGATTAGGCCTCCACTGGAGTATTATGTCCAGTTCTGAGTGCCCATTTAAGGAAACAATTGGAGAAAGTCCAGAAGAGCAACAGAAATGATTCAGGGTTTAGAACACATGATCTGTGAGAGAAGATAGAAAAAATCAGATATGTTTGGTCTGGAGAAGTGAAGATTGAGGAAGGGACATGATAACTGTTTTCAAATGCTTAAAAGATTGTTGCCAGGAAGAGGCAGAAAAATTGTTCTCCTTAACCTCTGAGGATTAGGCAAGAAGCAATGGGCTTAAATTGCAACAAGGGGAGTTTAGGTTGGACTTTAGGAAAAACTTCCTAATTGCTGGGGTAGTTAAGCCCTGGAATAAATTACCTAAGGAGGTTGTGGAATTTCTCTTGCTAGAGATTTTTAGGAGCAGGTTAGGCAAGCAACTGTTAGGTGTGGTCTAATTAATGGTTGACTCTGCTATGAGTGCTGGGGCTTGGACAAGATGGCCTCTCGAGTTCCCTTCTAGTCCTACAATTCTGTGAGACAATTATAGGTTGTTGGCCTGAATCAAAGATTGTCAACTGCACTCCAGCATCAGTAAGATTCCTTCTGCAGCTCCAGGACACACGAGTATCAAGTCTGGAAATTCTCCAGGTGGCACATTTTCAGATGAAGAGCTTCCAAGATTCCTCCTCGACTCCCAATGTCAGGGTTGTACACTGTTAAGCATGGCTTGCTGCTCCAGGTATGCAGTCTCACTCCTCAAATGGGAGAAGGTGTCCACATGAACAGCTAAGTGATGCAGGAAACATAGACAGACCAAGAGTGAGGCACTGTGGGAAATGGCACTTCTGCTTCTTCACTTCCACATAGAACTGCAAGACAAGCATACTACTAGTCATGATCAGCCACACCATGGCAGTGGCATCTTTGGGAGGGATGGAGCACTTGGAGGCCAGCTCATCACTGGTTACATTTGCAGCCTGGCTCAGGAGGCTGCAGTTAGATCTAAGGAAATTAGGCCTGAGCCATGGGAATCATTATTGACATCACCTAGCTCTAAGAGGTTCCTCATCTAGACCTCTTTGCTGTTTATCTAATCCCACAGGCACTTAGCATTGTCCTGGGCCACCCATGTCCTGTGGCCCTATTGAATTGGCATTACTTAGAATTAAACCAAAAAAGCCTTACTTGTACATGTTGTTGAATTTCTGTAAAGAAATCAACCCAAACATTCATGTGAACTCTTCCCCATCCCACCACTTGGAAAAGTGATGATTAATTGACTCTCTTCACATTCAAGACAGAGAGACTCTCACCTTAGGCATACGAATCCTTTAGGTGTTACTATATATTGTCACTTTCATAGCTGTTGGCCCAAGGTTTGGCAGCTGGTTAGGAGCATAACATAAAAGCAGGTGTACTGCCTCTAATTTTGTATTCTGTTTCTCATTATGGCATTTAGGTAAAATAGAACAATGCATGTGGTAACTGCACTTGGTTCTGACTGCCTTAGTCAAACTAGAAACAAATAAGTATATAACAGCATTTCCAATGCAGACCATGAACCAGGAAGTTTTTTTGCTTTTTTTTTTTCATGCAAGTAGAGCCTGGGAACATGTGGAGTCTGGTGGATGTCAGTGGGGCAGCACATGGGCATACATAATCATGGCCAATTTTCCAGCAGAAACTTGAACACATACTCTCTCTACAACCTTTCCCTTTTGGTGCTCTTTAACCTCCAAGTTCGTCTGTGTGATGCATGTCTGCCTTCCCCCTCAGCAAACAAGTTCATGTGTTGAAATAAATGGTAGCATCAGAAAATTAGTCTATCAGGACAAGATATTTTTCTAACCTTGTGATTTCTATTAAACACTTGGCAGGAAAGAAGAGGTAGATTCAGAGATTTATTGGACCCCAAATACTTACGAACCTCTTTGCAAATATGGATCATATGGTAAATGTGTGTTTTGTTTAAAGCATAGTTCTTTCATTTGCTTCAGGGGAGGGGGGTGTAGAACCATGATTAAAATCCCCCCATTGACTCTAAAATGAGTGGGATTAGATGCTGAGTGACCTACAGAGCTATCCAAGGTAGCTGAAATAGAAACATCTGAATTAGTTTTAAGATTGCTCTCTTACATTTGGCATTCCCAAGACAAGGACCAATGCCTCACCAGCTGCCTTTGTAGCACAGCTGATGTACCAGTGAAATAGGCTTCACACAGATTGTTGTTAGCTCTTATTGATTCCATTGGCTTTGGAAAATTAAAAGTGAACAGAAGATGAATATCACCTGAAGTCTCATATGTAGACCTTGTGTAGATCAATATATAGTTTAATGGCATCACTGCCTAGAATTGTAATGAGATAAGGTGGGGGAGATGCTATCTTTTATTGGACCAAATTCTGTGTAGCTCAAACCAATGAAAGTTGCTCCAATAAAAGCTAGTACCTCACCCACCTTGTGCTGAGATCCTGGGACCAACACAGCTACAACACCATTGCAAACTAGAAGAGTAATGCAGAGGTAACCGGTATGTGGAAGCGCAATGTCCCCAGAATCTTGGTATATTGGTCCTGGAATCTTTTATGATTTTAAATAATTTTGTAAAATACAGGTTTTTTTTTTTAACAGTTTTCCACATGTATAAATTAACTCCATTGGTTTATTTTCCATTCCGCTGATTACTTAGCATTCTCCCTGCATTCAGCATGCAGCATTTCTGATAGCTTGTAATTCTGGAGCTCATTTCTTCAACTGCCAGAGGGTGAAGTGGAAATCACCTCTCAGCCTGTTTATGATTAGGGACATGCTGAATTACTTGATAATATTGCAACGAGGCTGCCATCATCAATTCTCTGCTCTTGACAGAGCGCCACGAAGCTAGATGAGCTTTCCCCATCAGATAGGGCCTAAAACTGATTTTAAAAGTCACTGCACGGAATGGAGAATGAAGCTCTTGCAGTCATAGGCTTTGGAACTAGAAATATCAGGGATTTTTTTTAACTGATCAGTTGGCAGAGTCCCCTGGTAGTGAATATTTCAGAAATGGCTTTGCACAAACATGTATTGCTACACCTTTTTTTTAGGGCCTACTCTCCCATTTTATAAATAATAACATGGCTCCTTTAATGGATGGGTCGCAAACATTTGACAAATATTATAAAGTAGGTTAGAGACATGCAATGATAATTTTCACCTGCAAACACCCACCTTTGGTAGAAAACATAGGCGCTGTTTGGTGCACAGCAAAACATCACAACACAAGTGAAGGAAAATCCTCTTTAATTGCCATTAAAGTATAGAGTGCTACATCAAATAATTTTAATGACAATAAGGGCCCAACACTGCCATACTTTCTAAAATTGAGTAGTGTGCTACTCTGTGGCCTACATATGGAACAAGGCTCTATTCAGTAGTGGTAATTCCACCACTGTGCAGAAGGTCTGAACAGAAGCCTAGGTACTGCAAGTTCTTCTTAAATCTTCAGATTTGGGTTTATATGATAAATTAACCTTGTGCTGATTTTCTGTAGCAAGGTAAATTTGACTCCCTTGAATAGTTTTATGCTCCTTTGACAGATGGGACAACTCAACACACACACACATCAGCATTAGTTAGACCTGTGATTCCCAACTCTTTTGGCTCAAAGGTCACAGATATCATTTCTTTATAACTCTGAAGGGTCACCAGTGTTTGCCAACAGGCTTCCCCGCCACACGGCACCCAGATGGAAGGAGTGCAGAGAAGATTCTGCTGTCTTACAGATCTTCCATCTCCCTCGTTGCAACAGGGAAATCACACACATCCCATAGCCCTGTGCACTCCACCTAGATCCTTAGGCACTGGCTCCCTTCTGCAGCCAGGGGGACGGAAAGTCAGTGCTTCCCTTCCCTCCTTCCGCCTCCAGCAGGGACTCCAGCACCTACGGACCTAGGGTGTGTTCTTTGCTGTGCTCCAGGCAACAGCTGGGGGGGAAGGGGAGTGCTGATCTCTCACTTTCTTGGCTGCAGCCAGGAGTCTGCCCCGGGCTTTCAGCCCTGCAGAAATGTGCTCTGTCTGGGTCCTTGGATAGTGGCTCCCTTCTGCAGCAAGTAGGAAGGGAGTCACAGGTCACTTTGAAAGCCCCCCCACCTCCACCCCATGGGCCCACTGCTGGATTTCCCATTGGGCACTGTAGGCACAGTGCTGAGGGCCTACAAAAATTTTCGGGGCTATGAAGGAGGGGAAAAAATTAAAAAGGCAGGAAAAAAATAAGGAAATCACGTGGTTTAGCATTAGAATAGTTTAAACTGCGTCATGTCAATCGACGTAATTCAGTTGGTGTTTACCACTCTTTTTGCACATTTTGGAGTGAAAGTGCCTAGGGCCTATGCACACCAAAATTATTGGGTCCTTGACCACAGGTTGGGATTCATTGACTATAAACTCCTTGGGGCGTGGACTGTCTTTTCATTCTGTGGTTGTACTGCACCCAGCACAATGAGGGCCTGGGTCATGACAGGGACTCCTACTTGCTACTGCTATACACATAAATAAGAGTGTAGCAGTCTAGTTAACAACTGGCCTGTTTCGTTTGATAAAGAGGAGCGCTTATATATTGCAATTGTGTAACGTGTGACAACCAGCTTGTTGGATGCACAAATAACTGGGGTTTCCTTGGACTTTCAAATGTTAAATGTTCTTTGCATGTTGCTTTTTGTAATTGTCATTGTGAGTTTAATTCCTGCTATTTTATTCCTCTATGGGTTCCTGAACCTATGATTATTTTCTCCTTGTCACTGTTGGTTTTCTTTCCTTTAGGCTTGGAATATCTTTTGCTTATTATGGTGTCATCCTGGCTAGTGCTGAGTTACTGGAAAAGGATCTGGTCTGTAGCTTGCAGACAGCAGTAGCGAAGGAGTTTGGGGATGATGCGGAGGAAAGGCACAGCCCATGTCATTGTCGCTTATTTGCCCCTTCGGATTACCGGATCATGATCATCAGCACAATTGGAGAGATCGCATGTAACAGAATGATTCCAAGTTGTCTTCTGTGGCTCTTTAATGGGTTGTGCAATGTGTTTAACTAGGCAGATTTACATGCACATGCACAAAATAATACATGGGGGTCTGAGTGAAATTCCCTCTGTGCATATAGCCAGCCACTGCACCACCTAAGTGGCATTTAGCTATGTATACTTTGTGTGGGGGATGTCACTTATAGGAATTTCACCAGACATGAGTAATTCATCTTTGACATTTGTGGAAACTGAATTGGTAGATCTGAATAGCCCTTATCCGAAGATATGCAATGACTTTCTTTTTGACAATGACCATACGAAACTACCGGAACAGTAAGATCTAGATCCTCAAGATATTTAGATGCCTAACTTGCACTGAAATCAGTGGAAGCTAGGTACCTAAACACTTTTACCAGAGAGATAGAATTGGCTTGAAGGCAAACTTTCAGACAACTAGTAGTGACTGCAAGCACTCATCTGTAGGCAGCTGAATGCAGCAATGGTGTCATACTTTAGAAAGGTTATTTATTTTCAGTACCAACATCCTGTGCTGTGCAGTAGAGACCTCTCCAGATTAGGTTGGAATGGGAATACAGCAGAAAGTACACAATGCTTCCATAGCAATACAAACCTAAATGCTTCTTGGTAGAGCGTCTTCACTTTGGTATGAGCTGGTGACAGTGTCACATGATGAGGTGTTTTTATAGCCACTTTCTGCCTAAGCGCCCAAGGCACTTGGCAAATATTAATGGATTTAGCTTCATGGCACCTCAGTGATGTAAGCTTTATCTCCATTTACAGCTAAGGCAACTGAGATAAAAAGGGATTAATAGTCTGAGCCTGAAAGGTGCCAAACACCCAGGCCTCAGTCCAACAAAGTGCATAAACACATATTTTGGCTAGAAGTTAAGTATGTGCTTAAGTGTTCTGTTGGACTGGGGCCATATTGCTTAACCTCTTGGAACATTGAGCCCTTAGTGACTTGCCCAATTCACAAAGGAAATCTTTGGCAGAGTTGGGAATAGAATCCAGTTATCTAGAGCAGCGATTCTCAACCACTGTTGGGACACATTACTGTATCGCCACACAACAGTTTGTCTCAGAGAGCTGGTGAGGTGGCTGGATTTGGCCTGGGAGGTGGGCTGCTGTGTCCTGCAGTGTCGTGCTCTCTACCAAGCATGTCACGACCCACAAAAGGTTGAGAACCACTGTTCTAGAGGCCAAGTACAGTGTTTAATCATAAGATCCCACCCCTTCTCCCAGTGTCTTGATATTACTAAAACAGACTCAAATCTGTCATACTAGTTTGACACCACTGTAGTCTTGACACAATAGTAGTATGAGTCTATAAGGGGAAATAAATAGTTGTAAGGGAGGCTGGCTCAGAAAGTCCAAAATTGTACAAAATTAGGAAAAATAAGCAAGAGGAAGGTCACCATGACTGGGCAATGCAGGGCAAAATCTTTTTTACTGGTAAAGGTGGGATGGCATTCCTGGTTTATAAGGTCAGGAAGAAATGATATAAATAAGGCATCATTAGACAATCTAACACTAAACTCTGACTTTTTTTGTTTTGTTTTCCAGTAAATCCTTTAAACATTCTAGGCATCAATTTCCTAGGAAGACGACTGAGCCTGTCTATAACAATGGCATGCACCGCAATATTTTTCCTCCTCCTCAATATCTGCACTACAAGGTAGCATATTAGATTGGTATGCTGGGACTGTTAGGGTGGCTTGTAATACCATAGGTAGATGTCAGGACCTCTTAAGTTTTCCATTTGCTAATCAGTAGTCCTTATAATTCTCTTGGGGGGGGGGGGGGGAGAAAAAAACACCCTCCTGCAGGTTTCTGTCACTTCCTGGCAAAATATATCAAAGCATAGGCTGCAATGAGGTCTTGTATTACTGAGGCTACATGGATGTCACAAAATACCCCCATTTACTAACATGCTATGACGTACAATAAATAATTACAACTAAAACATGCGAGTAGCTAAAATACATTCTGTGGTGCAGTGCCCATAATTTTTCACATTGTTTGCTTACTTACCAAGTGAGTGTTATGTCTCAATAGCAAAGAAAAACCTGAAAGTGGCCATGCCAAGCTGACTGGGGCTCACAGCGCTCAGGCTGTGGGGCAGTTTCACTGCTGTGTAGACTTCCAGGCTGGGGCTGAAACCAGGCTCTAGGACCCTGTAAGGAGGAAAGTTCCAAAGGGGCAGCTGTGTTAGTCTAGTCTAGCAAAAGAAGCAAGGAGTCCTGTGGCACTTAACGACTAACAGTTTATTTATTGCATGATAAATAAAGAAATCAATACATTTTCTCCCACAAAAGCTCATGCGATAAATAAATTTGTTAGTCTTTAAGTGCCACAGGATAATGCTTCTTTTGCAAAGTGGAAGGGTCCCAGAACTCAGGACCCAGCCTGAGTCCAAAGGTCGACATAGCCACGAAACAGTCCTGTGAGTTTAAGCCTGTGACTCTGAGTATGCTGGCACGGGCCAGTCGGCATGTTGTTCTTCATTATATAGACAGATCCTTACAATAATTATCCAGCATGGAGTGTCTCTCCTAATAAGGACAAGTTAGCAAGTTTAAGCTGTTTTACTAAACAAAGGCTGAGTTTAAGGGGTTTACGGTTTCCCCAAAGAAGGCAGAGCTTGTTGACTAGTTGAAGCAGACCAGGCCTGCAGCCAGCATGCTGAAATGACGCTTCACTTTAAAAGGTTCCATTAAACTGACCTCTTCAGGGGTGAGGGAGCACTGTGAAACACAGTAGCTAGTGATCTATGCCAGTGGTTCTCAATTTTTTGTGGGTCGTGACATACTTAGCAGACTATTGCAACTCTACAGGACAGGGCTGTAACTAGGCTGCGGTGACCAGGGCAAAGTCCCAGGCCCTGAATTCTAGAGGGTGCAGGGGACAGATCCGACTCCCACAAGCAGCTGGGGACGGACCCGGCTTGCCACTGTGGAAAAGCCGGATCCATCCCCTGCGCCCTCTAAAATTCGGTGCATGGAGCTTCTGGCGGTAGCAGAGACTTCCAGTACTCTGGGTGCACACGTGGTTTTGCTCCTAGGCAAAGTGCCCCTTATCTGGGCTTGGCTTAGCCCCACCTGCTACCAGACAGGGTCAAAGCTCATCCCGCAGACTGTGACAGACAACTGATTGGACCAAGAGCTTCAGGAACTAGACAAGGGGAGGACAGCCTCCCCTTCCGGCACTGCTCAAACCCCCCCCTGCACTCCCTCCGTTTCTGCTGTCCCGGTCCTTAGCATCTACTCTGCAGCTGCCACCAGTGAGGCATCTTTTGACTCCCTGGGGCCAGGGGCTGGGTGCGTGGGTCCACCCAGCTGGGGGCACCTCGGGTGGAGAGGCAAGGTGGGGCAGGGTCCCTGTGTCCTGCAGCCTGAAATAAGGGAGGGGGAGCTACTGGAAGGAGGGTGAGGGGGCAGAGCCAGAGTGATGAGACTCTCTGATCGGCACTCTGTCCCCTTCCCCAGTAGGCAGGGCACCCTGCCTCAGGAACGCTCTGGGACTCTGCTGAGCAGAGCTCCCTTGCACAAGAGCTCCAGTCGGTACCATAAGGCAGCTGGGGACAGATCCAGCTCCCTGGTGCCTACTGGCAGTGGTTGGGGCCAGATCCAGATCTGGGTCCCCACTGCCTTCTGGCAGAGACTGGGGATGGATCAGGCCATGGGTCAGATTGGGGCCTGGCTCGGGGGGGGGGGGCACTTCGGGGCTGCTTGCCCCTGGTGCCAGAAGAGCTAGTTCTGGCCCTGCTACAGGACACACTAGCCCCCTCCCTCCAAGCCAAATCTAGCCATTTTGCTGGCTCTCTGTGACACACTTACTGCTGTGTGGTGACACAGTAATGTGTGCTGACACAGTGGTTGAGAACCACTGGTCTATGCTGCTAGTGCCTGAAAATCAGCTTAGGAAATGCTCATGTTTGAGATGGAAACTTTAAAACTACTAGTACAATTTTCTTCAAACATGGTTTGTTATATGGATGGCAGGAAAATTTAGAAAGCAAGTCAAATTCAAAGGTTCTAGCGGCATCTATGCAATAATTGAGAGCAAAATTTGGACTGGAGTCTCTGTGTAAAGGACTTTCTCAGTGGTCAGATAAAAGATGCACCTGAAACAAGTATGCTCATTCTTCAGCTTTGGACTGAGACCATGCATAGATGTTGTCACCATTTATAAGCAACTCAGAAAGAGAGTGAAAACCCAATTTAAACTGTAGCAGAGGCAACATGATGAGCTATAATGAATACAGATGACACCTCTGCCTAGGCATGTTAGCTTAGTTGGTTCATTTGCCAAGCATTCCCTCAAGCAAGTAAGTTCTGAAGGGGCAGCCGTATTAGTCTAGTTCAGTAAAACAAACAAGGAGTCTTGTGGCACTTAAAGACCAACAAATTTATTTCTTGTGTGAGCTTTAATGGGAGAAAAATCTCACTTCATCGCTGCTTTGAGGATGGGGAATTTACAGACTGGGAGGAAATAAATTCAGGGAAGTGTAAGTCATGGAATCAGGTCAGACTGTAACAGCAAATCAAAGCAGATGTTACGATGCAAACACAAGGGAACAGCCTATAGAGGAGCATGAGGTCAAAGCACCTGTCATAATGAGATTAAAATACAAGCAATGCACTCAAATTGGCAACTAAATTCAGTCTCAACAGTGTCTCTTTGACGCCTTGCTCTGGTATTCAGCTGGCTGAGCACTGCAATTAGTAAATCATCAGTGGAGTGATCAGGAAGACTGAAATGCCCAGTACAACAGGTGCTTTGACCTCATCTTCCTATATATGCTGTTCCCCAGTGTTTGAATCTTATCAACGCTTTGTTTGCTTTTCCTGTGTGACCGGAGGCTATGACTTACACTTCCCTGCATTAATTTTCCTCCCATTCTGTAAGTTCCCCCATCGTCAAAGCATTTGACAAAGTAGGATTTGTCTCCCTTGAAAGCTCATGCAATGAATAAATTTGTTAGTCTTTAAGTGCCACAAAACGCCTTGTTTGTTTCTCAAGAAAGTCAGTCTCTTAGTGTGATTCACCAAACAACTGAAGACATAAAGGCTACATTAGTGATCTATTTAATTTTACTTGTATCATTTATTATAATTGTATTTTGGAGGTATGTGCCTTAGTGCATCGAGTAACCATTTGCTTTGTCTGTGGTAACAACTGTTCATTGATGCTAACTCCATATTCTCCAACTGTCTTTCTCTCTAGTACGGGTCTAATCAGTTTTCTCTTCATGCTGCGTGCCTTGGTAGCAGCAAACTTCAACACCATCTACATTTACACAGCAGAGGTAAGTTCTTCTGAAAGTTCCTCATGAGGCTGTTGTGCTGGAGCGTATTAAATGAATAAAAGCACCATTACCTAGTCTCAGGAAATTGCCCATAGTACTCAGATATGGAGAAGTTACTGCGCCCATATGATCATCTCTGGCCTAATGCTCACCTCTGAAGCATTTGGGTTTTTTCGTGCCCATTCTGCTTGTGCATGAGATTAGACACAGAAGAAGGGTAGCTGAGAGGACAAGCTAGATCCTAGAACACTGGGCCAGATCTATGGTCCAGCTAATACAGAGGTTTATTGCTGGAAATGACCTGTACCAGCTTGGTCACAGGAAGGTACAGGAAACCTGGGGCCGGCCTGACTATATTGCTGAACTAGGCAGTTGCCTAGGACACTAGGCTTTAAGGGGCAACAGAAGTGAATTCTTTTTCTCTATTTAAAAACATATTAATATGTTAACTCTTATAAATGAAAGTATCACACTCTGACAGGGGCACCAAAGACAAAGTTCTCTTAGGGCACCAAAAACCCTTAGGCTGGCCCTAAGGAAACCCCATTGGGGATGATTATGGAATGATCCACTACTGGAAGGAAATTTCTTCTTAACCTCTATTTGTGACTTGCACTCAGTAGCCAGGGCTGTCCCTAGGGTAGGGCGACCGAGGTGGCCGCCCAGGGCCCCATGCTTCAGGGGGGGCCCCACGTGGCTGCACTGCTGCCCCCCCCCATGCTGGAAACCAGGGAAGCGGCCAAAAGGGTGGCCCGGTGCAGTGCTGCCGGTCCGGCCACCCTCCTCACCGCCACGTGCGCTGCTCTGGGCTCCATGCCAGAGCAGCGGGGAGGGGGGCGGGAGGCAGTGCAGAGCCGGTATCGCTACCCCCCCACCCCCGCCCTAGCCGCGCTGCACAGAGCCCAGAGTGGCGCATATGGCGGGGGGAGGGGGGGAGGACAGACAGGCAGCACTGCACTTGGCTGCCTTTTGGCCATTTGCTGGGTCCTCAGGCTAGGGGGCTGCAGTGCAGGGGTCTGCCCCTCCCCAGGCTGGCTGGCCCCAACCTCCCTCCCCCCAGTGCTGGGGAGGGAGGTGGGGAGCCCATGCAGAGGGCGATTTGCCCTGGGCCCCACACCCCCTTAGGAACGGCCCTGTCAGTGGCATGAAGGTTTATATCCCTTATAATTTATAAAATTCCTGTATAATGGACTTCTGAGTGGTCTTCCTGGCCATATATTAGTTATTTTTTGTTCTGCAAATTTTTTATCCACAGTGATACTTTATAGCAGTGGTTCCCAATCTTTTTGTATTGAAGACTAGAGACCATTTATAGAACCCTGAAGGGCCACCAGTCTCCAACACCATCAGACACCCACCCCTGCAGCCAGATGGAAGGAGTTCAGCAAGGATGTTGCTGGTTGCTGATCTCCCCTCTCCCCGACTGCACCAGGGAAACTGCACGGGTCCTATAGCTCTGTGCACTCCACCTGGGTCCCTTTTGTGGCCAGGGGCATGGAAGGTCAATGCTCTCCTCTCTGGCTCCAGGAGAGAGCCAACACTAGGTAAAGTGCTTTGCCATGCTCACTGCTGCAGACAGGGGGAGGTGGTGTGCTGATCTCCCATCCCCTTGGCTGCACCAAGAAGCCTGCTCTTGTCCTTTACCCCTGCAGAAATGTCCTCCGGCTGCACACAGTGACTCCCTTCTGCAGCCACTGGGAGGGCAGCCACTTTGAAAACCCCCATGGGCCACTTTTGGCCCCCCCAGGCCACAGGTTAGGAACCACTGCTTTATAGCACTGACATCCACAGGTTAAATTCATGGTGTTTAAAAATAATTAAATATTTTGCCTTTCACATTCAAGAAGTATCTCTTTGATCTAGAATAGGAGTGTCAAACTCATTTGCCTTGATGGGCCAGATCTAACTGTGCTACCAGGAGACCACTCTCTCTCTCTCACTGTTAGCAAGAAAATGCAGGCCCATAGAGCACAGTCAGAGGTCAGATGGAAAAAGTTCATGGGGTGTATCTGGCCCACAGGCCATATGTTTGGCACCCCAGAGTCTTAGAATTATGAGAGGATAAATAGCAATCTGTTTTACCATCTCTGCACTGCTTATGAGAACAGTGGTTATAAGAGAGCACCTGCAGTGCATAAAATTTAACTTTTTGGTGATCTTTAATTGTAAAAGTTCTTTGTGTCAGAAACCTAGTGACCTGAGAGCATTAACGATGTTCCAAAAGGGATCACTCAGCCCGCCCAATGCCTGCTCCCTTGAGCAAAAGGAAAGCAATTGAGGGAATCCTTTGAAATGGCTTAGTGAGAATTCTATTATCCTCTTGGCCCTTCCATGAACTTATTTCTAACACACAATAAAATACCTCTCCCTACCTCAAAGGCCCTTGTAGTCAGGAGTGCCGCTAGCCCCGGAGAAGACCCGGGGCTCAGCATGCTGGGACTTGGGGCTTGTGTGTCACTGCTGCCCCAGGCGGCCTGGTGGCAGGTTCGGGCACTGGGACTCAGGGCTTGAGCCCTGTAAGCCCAGCGCCAGTGGTGTCCCTCCTTGCAGTAACTTTGTGGAGGAAGGGGTTAACACCCTGGTTGGTGAGTCCCAGGAGAGCCAACAGAAACAGAGTACAGGTTTTTGAATTGGAGCAGCAGCCCTGCCTGCTTCCTGTTTGGTGGCAGCTGAGCTCCTGTAAGGATCAAGATGAGGCCAAGGAGACAAGCCTAGAGGATCCAGCAACATCCATGTCCAAGATATACTCAAGTCTGTAACTGATCGTGCATGAGTAGAACAGGGAATGTTTATGTGATCAGGGTATTTCTTTGGTTCTGGATTCCCCTGTGCTGAGCACATGTATCCCTCCCCCCCACTACCCTGTAGCTACCTACTTTAAATCCAAGAGAAGCGACTCTGTGTTTCTTATCTCTTCTTCTTAATTAAAGAATTTACCCTTTTAAAATAAGCTCTGGTTCTGCATCCTAAACAGCACAAGATTTTGTGTGCATGTGCCTCAGCCTGCATAGGCAACTACTAAAGGGGACTCTGTCCCCTTTTCAGTTGATATCTCAGCTGGGGTTCAATTGCTTTCCTGAGGGAGGAATAAAAGTGACTGAGGGTACCTCACAGGAAGGAATGTCCAAGTGTCTCTTTCTGCTTTTTCATGAGGTTTTGCATTTGTGTGGTGGTGGCAGCAATACCACTCCAAGGCCAGCAATTTGGTAGCCTTAGTGAGTTTTAAGACAAGACTTTAGTGCCAGTGAATTTTTAAAGCCTGTTGCAGGCCCCTACCTTCTGCATTCAAACTACCAGAGTGGAGGAAACAGCCTTGACAGCCCTGATTCAGCAAAGCACTGACACACATTTAAAGTTAAACATACGCTTATGGGCTTTGCTGAAACAGGGCCTTGGAGTAGCAAAAAGCATAGTCCCCAGTGAGCACTGGAGGTTCTTTTTAGCTAACACAAATCCTTTGAGTGAAAATGAGTCTTGCACAGGATTGGCAACCCTGAGCACTGGATTTTCCTTGTCCACCAGATATGGACAGTGGCTATGCAGGCTTCCCCTGTCATTGTGCCTCAAACCCGACACTGAGCTACTACTTGTAAGGGAGAAGTTAGTATCCACTCTGACTTTGAATGGTTTAACCTAAACAAATTCAGTTCAGGAGACAGTTGGGAGCCTTATTCCCTTTTGACAACCTCCCCCCAGTGTTGCCCTTTAACATGTAGGAGCCTCCATGAACCAGTAGTGTGCTAAAGGGGTTCTAAAATGAAGGGTGACAAGCTCTTAGTCTCCCCAACCACACAGTGAGTCTGCATGTCAGCAAAGCATCGGGCTGACAGTCCAAGCCCTTCAGAGCTGGGTGGACAAGTAATTCAGTCATGAAAGCAAGGCCACCCCCCTCAACAGTACAGAAAGAAGGGAGGCTAGGATCCTTGCTTTTTTGGGGTCATCATCACAGCCTGAAAAGTTTTCAAAGTGCAGGTCCTAGGGGGGAGAAAAAAGTTTTGAGAACCTACAGAGCTGTCTGGTATTGACCTAAGCCTTCTTTGTCCTGCTGTAGGTCTACCCTACCACAATGCGTGCTCTGGGGATGGGGACAAGTGGTTCACTATGTCGGGTTGGAGCCATGGTGGCACCCTTTATAGCACAAGTAAGATGTTTTTCCTGTTATCATTGTGGTATGTGGCGGTGATGGGGAATGCGAGAAAACCAACAGCCTGATATTTCTTAAGACACCATGGAAGAGATTTTTAGCACTGGCCTGTGTTTTAGTAGGGGCAGTTTTGGTTTCTGGTAAACTCTATGCTGACTACTGGCCTCAGCTCTCCTGGAAGCTCACGAGCATGTGCGTATGTGTGATGAATACTGAAATTGGCTTGATAGAGCTAGGACAATGGTTCTTTGTCTGGTATTTATGTGGAAACTAAGATCAGTCGTGGGGTCATTGCAGAACACAGCCCCACAGCAGTAGTGGTGCCCGACTTCTTTGACAGGTGAGACACAAATCATAAAATGGTTGCAACCGTCCCACATATAATTTAATAGCTATTCAATTTTAAAAGCTGATTCTCATTTGTAATGAAGTAGCAGCAGGAACCCCTGGGTGCTGGAGCTGGGGGGTGGGGTGGGATATGAGTCAGCATTTGGGGCTGTCAGCAGCTCCCATTCACACAGAGAGCCCCTTGGGGTTTGGGGGGCACAGGCCCTGAGCCTGCCCCCTGCAAACTCTCTTGGGCTTCAACTGTTGTCATTCTGCTATGGCCTCCCAAGCACTGCAACAGTACTCACTTGATAAAGTGACTCTGAAGCCTGTTACATTGCCAGGCAGCATCCTGTCATACTGCTAGCTAGACCAACATTTAAGCCTCATGCAAGCACTATTCTCTTTGAATGTTCTCATGATGTGAGACAGGGGTGAACAGTGACATTTCTATCCAAACACAACTTGGCCCTACGTCTGCATCTATTTATCAGTTAAATAAAAAAGAATATGTAAATTAATCTGTAGCTTTCTAGGAATGTTTGGGTCAGCTGTGCCTCATCTGTGTGGGCTGACAAGCTGCTCCTGTGCCATATAAATCACTGTACAGCATATATCTAATTGGGGTGTGTTACATGTCATTTAGAAACTATTAGCCAAGAAACCCAGCTGTTCCATTAATCTACCCTTTAAGGCTCATGTGCATTTCATTTCTCCATTCCTCATATGCCCTCTGCCCCCCCGTGCAGCAGCACAGTACTAATGCTTGAATTGTTTGTTTCTAGGTTCTCATGAATGCTTCATTCCTTGGGGCCCTGTGTCTTTTCTCAGCAGTGTGTGTAGTCTGTGCCATCTCTGCCTTCACTCTGCCTATAGAGACCAAAGGAAGGGCACTCCAGGTTTGTAACCTCTCATTACTGTTGCTACCACAGCCTTGTCCACATGAGAAAATAATACTGAGTTAACTAAAATCAGTTTAGCGTCTCCTAGTCATATTTCTGTCCCAGATCAAAATAAAGCGCTCACCCTAAAATAAATATCTGTACTCATGAGTTGTACTGATCTAACCCAGACTTAGGCTACACTGATGTGAAGCTGAACATAATGCTGCTTACTATGACCTTCTGCAGCCTGTGTCTCCACTGTCAGAGCAGTAAATTCAAGAAAAGAGTTCTAATTTGACCTGCTAACACAACCCCTGCCAGTGGCGTAACACTGAGCTCAAAATCTATAGTTCAAAGTCAGGTCAGTGCTGTCAGAGAGTAGTGTTAATCTTGCTTTTCCAGTTTCTCCACACTGCTTCATCATGGCAATTTAGTTCCTTTTCCTGCACACAGCACTGTGCCTCTCTGCTGTTTCTCTGCCTTAAGCTTCCTTGTTATGCCCTGCCTGCTTGTTTTTTCTTTAGAGAAGAGTGGAGGGGGAGTGAGCAGAAGATGGCTGCCACCCACCAAGTCACAGGGCCTACTACCCATAGAGCGATGCATTTGAGGAAGTAATGTGAGCTGTGGGGACTCAAGTCCTGAGCCAGCAATCTGCTGTGATCACTTATATTTGGCTTCTATAATTCGTCAGGCAGATTGAATTCCAACTCTCCCTTTCCTCTGCTGCCCCCAGTGTAGACAAGCCCACAGACTTTGATGCTAATACAAGTGCTTTGCCAATATAGCTACACGGGTGTGCCTATGCTACCAGAATCTCCGTTGTAGCTTTAGCGCATAGCAAACGAGTTTTTTCCCCACTGGCATAGTAACACCACCTTCCCCAAAAATCTGCATTTAAGAAAGAATGTAAGGTTGGTTAATGTGCCTTTGAGGGAGAAATCCAGCTTTGTGTATAAAGGCAGTGTAACATTTAAGCCCTCAAATGGGTGGTACTGTAGCAATCCACCAAAAGCACTCATACATTACATTAAATATTAGAGCAAAGTTTTGATCCTTCTATAATAGACTTGACCTTATCAACAGTGTCCAAGATAAATGGAGTTTAAATGATTGTTTAATGCTGGTCTGCATTTTTGTGAACTAATATCACAGCTGAAGCTTTAATAAGCATCAGCCTTTTCACAAACCAGAACTACTGGCCTTATTCCACTACTACTTACTCTTTTCACAAAGGCTTAGTACCATGGAGGGTAATGGAAGGAATCAAATATCCAATTACTCATTTACACAAAAGCTAACCAGATTAGGGTCATAGTATCATGCCTGTTAGAAACAACTCTAACAAACACTTGGGAAATTACTTGTAATTGCACAGAATTCTTTCTTGCATCTGGCTACTGCTGCTTGCCTACATGTTCACAGTTTAACTGATTGCTGTATCTAGGGGTGGGGGTGCATATGGAATTTCCCCCTTGTCTGTAGCATACGGCACAGCTAACTTGCTGGTGGATTCGCTGCACCTTTGTCATTAAACCGTGATTTGAGGAACTTTAAACCTGTAACTTATAACTGAGTTATCATTGCAGGAGTAGCTGGATGAGGTTTGGGGGCCTGCATTGTGTAGGACAGGCTAGATGATCATATTAATTCCTTCTGACCTTAGAGTCTATGAATCCATAAAGTTACTCATGTGATGAAAGCACTGCCCATAGGCCCAGGTAACAGTGATATGGGGCCATATAAGGACCTGGACAGTTAGCACAGAAATGCTAGCTGCAGTCTTTAAAATGGTGACACTGAATCCCAAAGGCCAACTTTTCAGATGTCACTATGTAAAGCAGGGGTAGGCAATAATATTTACAGGTGGTCTTGTGGAGGGAGGAAAGCAGCAGAGAGCCCATGAGGGTGGCAGGGAGATGGATCCAGAGAGCCAGTGGGGAGATGGCCAGGGACAGTGGATAGCAGAGAACTAGGGGTGTAGGAGAAAAGCCATCTCCAGGGGCAGCATTGCAGAGGTGGCTAGTGGGGGGAGTGGCAAAAGAGAGTCAATCAGGTGCCGGGAACTGGCCAGAGGCCTTTGGTGGGCTGACTCAAGCCTGTAGGTTGTATTTTACCCACCCCTGATTTAAAGTATGTTTCAAATTTGCTTTGCAATAAAAGTTTTGGTGCATCATAAGCAGCTATATTTAAAGAGTAATGTTAGAATTTAGGTTACTGTTACTTGAAAGAGGCACAGCCTAAAAATATCCAGGCCTGGCATTAGATTCTAATCTCAGTCCAAAACCAAAGATTTCAAAATAGAAGCAAGACCTGAGTATTGGGGAAATACAAAAACAGATATATGTATGCAAGACCAGAATCTATGCCTAACACTTAAGCCTCAGTTGTTAAACATTTTGTCTGAGTGATTTTTTTCTCCTTTTGTATCTTTTCAGCAAATGAATTGAAGAGGTGCAAATCTAGCTCTAAAGAAAGAGAAAATGGCACCTTCTGAATATTTTCAGTTCCAGCTCAGCATCCTCTGTTGATTGTTTCTTCATGCTATTTGTGGAAAGTAGTATAAAAATAACCAGTTGACCATAACCATGCTTTCCACAAGGTGCATTTGGGAAAATTGCAGCAAGAAAAAGGGGGGTTGGGATCTTTCCAGTGATTCAAGAAATAGATCTATCCCCACCCCTAGAAGCAAGATGAAGTCTCTTCCCTGTCCTCGGTGTTAGTTCCATGTCACAAAACACTGGAGAGTGATGGCCATTGAGAGAGAGAGAGGCCCCAGTACAGAAAGCTTAGGATAAAATTCTCTTCTGCACTCTGTGTAACACATTTGGATTTACTGGGGTTGGACAAGCTGGGATGTCACATGCTTTACAGCTGGCTCAAAGGGCAGCTCTGCACACTGGTTTCAGTGGCAGTCAAATGGACATACACATTACTAAAAAAATAATTTGTGTATCTCAGTTTGCCTCAGTGCAGTGACACTGCAGTCAAAGGGAGGGGCCTCCCTTCAGTTTAGAATAGAATAGAATCATAGGGTTGGAAGGCACCTCATGAGATCATCAAGTCCAACCCCCTGGGGCTTGAACCCAGGACCTTCTACATATTAAGCAGAGGTGCTAGCCACTACACTATTTGGCCGTACTCCAGTTGGTGGCATGGTTATAACAGACTGCCTTCCTGATCAACTGAGTGGTTCCTCTCAGATCCAATATGGAAGGTCAATCTGATGGCAACGATTACTTTGCCAGTGAGTGAGGACGAACCCAAGGGGGGAAGGTTTTTCCTTGGAAGGGTGGCTCACAGGATCCAGCAGTCAAGTACAACATTCCTTCCTTGAGGAACAAATATTCACATACCTTAAACATCAAGGGATTGACACAAAGGGAAGTTTTATGTGCCTCACTTTGCACTCAGAATGAGGGTCCTGGCTGGTTGCTATGGCCACTTGGAAACTTGACAGCTACTCTCTCCCCCTTTCCACTCAGATCCCAACATAGTGTTCTACTTTTGGTACGGGCCTTTATTTAATCCCCCCTCCCCCCCCCAATGGATATTGCTGTGGAAACAGTGCCCATACACCCTAGAAACTTGTACAAGCAGATCCTAGTGCTGAGGCCCTGGCTATGGGGAGTGGTTTTCTAAGTCAGGCTAGCAGAGGTAGTCCTGGCAGCACAGCTTTATGTTTTTGTATACTTAGAGACAAGTTCAAGAGCAGTTTTAAAAAAATTCCTGAGTCATTCTTCAATGAAATGCATTTTTTTTTTTAAATGTGAAAAGCTGAAGTTTGTAGTAATTGCACTATGACAGAATGAGGCTAATGGACACATTGTGACTGGTAACAGTGAACATGGCAATTTTTTTCCCTTTTAATCTGTATATTAGAAAGTGTTGTTCTTCCTTTTTAAATGCAGAGTTTATCAAGGAGACAGTGGCATCTGAATTCCCCCATCCACCCCATCATCCAGATCATTACTGAAGATGTTGAACAAAACTGTCCCAAAACTGCACCTCCTAGGGCACTCTACTTGATAAATGGCTGCCAACTTGACCAAGCCAATTAAGCCCAGTGATGGAACCAGCTCTCCCTCTTGTACTCTATACACTCAAGCCATGCTACATTAACATACTTGCAAGAATGCTTTGTTAAAGTCAAGGTATATCATATCCACAGAGCCAGTCCTCTCATAGAAAGCAATGACTTGAGTGCCCCTTCTCCTCTGAAAATGCAGAGTTTACAACATTAAACTGGGAGGATGAAAGTGATAGATAGGCTGGAGGGTAGGGATAGGATAGAGCAACCTAGACATTCCCTGGCTTCCCTAGTCAGTCCAGCAGTCTCCCTGGTCACACCAATTTCCAAGCTGTCTGTACTGGGGCACATTCAATAACTATGAAAAACAAAGGCATGTAGGAAGTTGACTTGTATACAATCTTGAAACCAATGCAACTCTGCCTGTAAATTAAAAAACAATGATAAATTCATTAACTCCACTGCCAGCAAATCCCATGTGATTGCAGCAGCCCAGCACTCCACTCTGAAGAACTAAAATACAAGTAAAGCAAGAAAACATCAATCTAAAACCTCAGCTATATTTTAGGTCAGTTCCTCCTGCAGGTAATTTCCTTGATTTTTAAAAAATAATGGTATATAATAGAATGTTTACTTTTAACAATCCCCATATTGTATTAGGAGGGTTTAGAACCCCCTGTAATAGAGTATACACACTGTTGTTCCTTTTTGGGCAACAGAACAGCTCTGCTGGCAGGAGCAGAAGGCTCTTATTCCAGAGGGGAGGTAATTCTGCTTTGCCCTTTTTCTGTCTCACTTCATCCCTGTTGCATGTCAAAGGCCTGCTGCAAACTTCTCAAAGGAGAATATTTTATAATGAAAAGTGGCAGGTAACCTGTAGCTAAAGGTGCTCTATCAGCCCACCCCCTGTTCTATTAGGGTAAGTGGTATTTGCCTAGTTATTATAATATGTAATATGAACAGGCAGTTTCTTCCTCTCATCCTCCCTTCACCCCAGAACTCTCCCCCCTAACAGTCATCAATATTTGTGGCCAGCCTCTAAACTCGGGTGATAAATATCTTCTACATAGGAACAGCAACCTATCTGGGCCATGCTGAATGTCGAATCTCTGCTTACCTTCAATATTGATGTAGAAATCTACCACACTGTTCTACAAATTGGAGAAAGCAAGGCTGCTCTTCCGAAGTTCACCTTTCACATAAAACCAACCTGTGTTAAGGCTTTTAACTAGTTTGTGAAGCTCACAGATAGCTGCTTTTGAAAAAAAAACCCTGAACTTGGGTATGTGGTGCTTCAGAGATAAATGCTTGAGAGAGGAACATCATTTGATATATTCCACAAACAGCACAAAAGAGGGCTTGTGAGGTCAAAGGAGTGAAGGAGGAAAGCTGAACAGCATCTCATGCTTTCCACCTTGAAGAGTCTTATTGATGACTCAAACATCCAGGAGCCACCATCACTGCCACCACAATGAGAGGAATATCAAATGAAAAACTGCAATCCAAACATGACATTTTTGGAAATTCAGTAAGTTGTCAGAACACCACAAGGTACAAAAATCATTCCCTCCTTGCAGATGTTATTAACCCTCATTAGCACATACACATTAAATCTGTTCTATCTAATTTAAAGGGTATTTCAGGAATGCTTTTTGGTACAGTTAATTGCAATAAGGGATACTGACTAAGAAATCCAACTGCTGGTATGAAACCACCAACCTTCTTGACACAAACACCAAACAAATCCCTGCTTTTTTAAATATATTTTAATACATTCCCCCACTTTACATTTTAAATCACCAATAGCTTCTTTGGGGGCAACTACACTTCCACTGTACCAGTCAGTATCCTAGGACAAAAAAATTACACCATGAGCTTTCATGGCTTTGGGGTTAACTACAGTACAAAACTCAAATTATGGCCTTTGGTAAAATTAATCTCTGGTGATATTACATTTTCTTGAAACTGAGAAAGTCACATGTTAAATTCATGTAACACTTTAAAGTTTAATTCTGTAACAAGTTCTTTTCTTCCTCTAAGTGGAGTTGAGCAGCTGTTATTCCAGATTGCTGTTACAATGACATTCCAGAAGTGGGATACAAGGATTGAACTTCAGATAAAAGTCTCTCCAAATGCCTTGATCCCTGTTAAGATTTCTGTTTAAGGGGAAGGGTATAAAGTCTAGTGAACATCCACAAACGTACAGGTCAGAGTGGTCATGACCTTTCCTGAACAACTGACAGTTGATAAATAAGTCTTTAGTTTTAAAAAATTCAGTACATGCGACTCATTCATTTAAGAAGCTGGCGCTCCTCTCCTTTGAGGCGTTTTTTCCGGGGCTGTACAAAATCATCATCGGAGTCATCACTTAATTCTGGATTCTCTCTCTCACTTCGGCAGTAGGGTTGTATAGGAAATTCTCTCTCTGGATAAAGGGTCTTTAGAAGTTCTTCAAAGTAGGCTTCAAGTTTCATGCCAGCATCAGCCACTTCAGAATCAGGCTGTTGAGTGAGTTTACAATAATTAGTGCATCATAGAATAGTTTTATACTTCTAGTACCCAAAGAATCTCAGAGCGATTTGCAAACTGGACAAATCAAGGAGCAATAAAATGCATCTAGGAGAGCAAAATCAGCACACAAAACTCAATGGTAAAGAGGAAATTTTGGCTAAGGATACCACAGCAAATCCCTTCTCTAACAAAAATTAAGATCAAATCTAATCTTCAAGAACAGAGAGGACCATTGGCTTAAGGTCTCCTGAAGACCTCATTAAGAGAGTACACATGGTACAAAAGTTTAGCTGCTTTAAAAAAAAAAAAGAAGGGTGGGTCAACTGTGCTTCTAAGAGCATTTTTTGTCAGATACTTTGACTTCTATACCATTTTTCTGGCCAGTGGACTTCTTTAATTTCTCACTCAAAAAACAGAATATAAAATGTTACTAACACGTATGATTACACTTTAGCATACTAACCAGCCCCAAGGTGTTTCACAAACAGCCATGGCCAGTTTTCTGATTTAAAGCAGAGGTCACTAATTAAACACAGTTCCATGTAGGTCTGCCTCCTTTCTGCTGGGAATTACATTTCTTTCCTGCCCTATCCAGGACATTTATTCCTCCCCCTCCATCTCCCACTTCACATGAGGAATCAGCAAATGGCTAAGGGAGCCAGCAATAGCCTGAGACATCAAAAGTCACTTCATACTTAATATGTTGATTGAAGGGCAGGACAAAATGGGTGGGGAATGAGAAGCCCACTATTCATTGTGGGATCAGGGAAGGGAGGAAGGGCAGTGGAAAGGAAATTATTCTGTGGAGGGAAGGCAAAAGGAGCTGAATCTATGGCTAATGGGAAGTGAGAGATGAACAAAAATACATAATTGTTAGATACATGCATACGATATCACTAGAAAATGTAAAAGGGAATTTTTCTGCACATGTCAAGTTGACAGCTCTCAAAACTCTGCTGAAAAACTTCAAAGGTTGTGGGGAAAAAAGTCAGAAAACTGGTTTGCATCTTATCTACAGTGGATTCTTGGTTCCTGTAGATAACGGCAAAGCAAACCAAACAGCCAAGAGCAGATCTTGGATTACAGAAGATGGATACAAACTGGACAGAATTAGTGAAGCTGGTCATAAGATGCAGATAAGAATAAGATACATGAAAAGACAGCTAGGCTGAAAAAAAAGAGGATGGTAGCAATGGTTAAAGAAGAGAGATACCAATTAGTTTTCACAGGACAAGTAAAGATGTAATAGAGTTATTATGGCGTATGAAAATATGTTTAGAATAAAATGTTTACAGTTAAGGCATTCTTAATTATCTGTGCTTGTATGATGTTATGAAACAAGGCATGAAGGGTGAGTGGAGCAATGCAGGACCTCTACAGGATTGAGCCAGGATGGATCTGATGAGAACATGCAGAGTAGCTGTGCACTCTAGGACTGTGTAACGGATCATCATGCTGTCCTGCTCTAATCTGAGTTTATGCTGCGTTAAAGTGGTATTATAGTGGCCTAATTTTTTTTTTTTTAATTAAAATTTTGAATTAGATAATACGAAGTAACTGCTCTGGATTATGCTTTTCACCTAACAGACAGAAGACACATTAAATCTATTCCTATCTACTTTCACAGAAGAAATGATTACTAGAACTGGTTCTTCAAGATGTGATTCAGAGGTGCATTCCACATAGCCGTGTGCATGCACTAGAGACTTTTGCCTAGCAGCACTCAGAGAGATGGTGCTCACACCTTGCACCTATGACTTCTTTCTTGGCTGTCTCAAGCCCCCTCAGTTCTTTGCAGCCAACATTCAGAGGAAAGCCTTTATGCAGAGGGTATGTATGGTGAGCGAGTCATGGACTGTATGTCTGCATCACATCTCAAAGAACCAGTTACAGTAAGTAAATTATTTTTCTTTGAGCAGATGAGACCTGTATTCCAAGCAGGTGACTAGCAAGCCCCATCTAGAGGCAGACTTGGAGGTCACCTGAGCAAGGATCTGCTCTTCTGATATTAGCATCCACTCTGGAAGAAGCAGTGATCATATAATGGTCTGAAAAATAGGCACAGATGACCATGTGGCCGTTCTATATGCAAATATCAGTGGAACAACACTGATGTCATCAGTGCTTTTATTAAATGAACTTGTATCTGCTAAGGAGATGTAGCTGATCCCATTTCATATGCAGCTGTGATGCAAGTTATCAGTCTAGATATGGTCTGCACGGAGACCACTTGACCCTTCACATGGTCTGCATATGACAGGAAAAAAAGCAAGGCAAAGCACAAAACTGTTCCATCCTGTTCAGACACAAGAGTAGACAGCGTCTAATATCAAGTTTATGGAGGCACTGCTCCACCAGGGAAGAAGCCAGCTTGGGGAAACCATAGGAAAGTACAACCCTCAGTTAAGTGAAAACAAGAGACCACCTTTGTAACAAACTTTGGATGTGGCCAAAAAATAACCTTTTCTCTGGATAATTGAGTGTGAGGAGGCCTAGCCATCAAGCCCTGTAACATTAAACATTCTCCCCTATCTAGATTACAGTTTTCTGAGATAAGAGGGACAGAAGGCAGGAAAGAAATGGCTCAAATGGAGGCCCCTTCAAACTGCTAAAACAGTGTTCACATCCTACAAGGGGACCAGTCCTCTGACAGGAGGATGCAGGCACAGAGGTACTTCTACAGATCTCATCACTACAATATTGGAGAAAACTGATTTCCCTTGGACAGGTGAATGAAATGCAAATATTACTGCCAGCTGTACTCTCAGAGAGCTCAGTTCTAGACCTGTTCCTGAAGGTGCAAAAGGTACTCAGATGTCCTGGAGGGAAGTCTCTATTGGGTGGGTCACACGACCTAAGCACCACATGGAAAACCTCATCCACACTGGGAAGTAGGGCATCTTAGAAGAAGACTTCCTACTGTTAAGACGGACTAGTTGGACAGCCAACACCATTCACTCCCCCATTGAGCCATGCAGAAACCAAGCTATGAGTAAGAGAGTCACTGGATGCAGGGTGTGACCACAGTCCTTTATGAGGAGGTCAGGAAGGTGAGAATTAAGTGGGGGAGGCTGAACTGAGAGCAAGATCTGAGAACTAGCGCTATCTTGGCCATGCCTAGGCAACGGGCTGAGTTTGGCTTGATTTGCCTCAAGTTTAGCAATTACCTGGGAAAGGACAGAGAGAGAAAGAAAGGTATACTACAGAGTTGACTTCTGGCTGCAGTGAAGGTCAGAAGTATGAGCACTGAGCCCTTCCTGAAAACAAAGGCAACACTTCTGTTTTCCCTTATCAGAAAGAGGTGGATCATGTGGATGTCCCACACTGCAAACACCATCCAAAGGACTTCTGTCTTTAAGAACTATTCGTGGGTTGAGGAGCATACCTGAGATGAACTGCAAGGTGATTCTGGACCCCTCGTCTGTGGATAGCTATCAGAGTAACGCCCTCTTTGATTCAAAATTGTTACAGATTGATCATCTCCAAGCAGAGTGCTCTGGAGAGAGCTTCCCTTGTTTGTTTACTCATACAGTATACTGTGGTGATACTGTCTATGTTTATGTGACCTGAATGCCTGATTCTGTCCTGGAAGGCATCATATGTTGTAGATGGCCCAAGCTGCACCATGATGATATGGAGCAAGGACTCCTCTTCTGACCACAGATCCAATACCCTCAGCAAGTTCAGATGTGCTCCCCACCCTAGAAGGGATGTGTCAGTACCGACTGACTTGGTTGAAGGCGGCAGAACAAGGGCACACATTGTACAGGGACTCCCACAAATGCAAGGATTCCTAAAACAGCCCGTCCAGAAAATGGAGGGCAGGGCAGAAAATATTTCATGAACCCTATCTGAAATGAAGACATAACTTGGCAAAATGGACCACCTGAGTACAAGTGGATGTGGCCCAATTGGCTCAGGCATACTTGGCTTGTCATGGCTAGTTGTGACTGCAAGCTGAGGCACAGCTCTCAAACAATCTGGAAGTGGTCAGTTGACAGGAACACACAGCTTTGTGGAATCTATCAGGGCCCCACTGAACTCTGTTTGCTGAGGGGGAGCCAAAGATGACTTGACAGTATTTAGAATGAGTCCCAAACAGTCAAGCAAATGTAGTATGGTGATATGGGCAAGAACCCCTTCTCGGGAGCCACCCTTCAGCAACCAATCATCAAGATAAGGCAAGATTCCCTTCCTCACAAGGTACGTCATGACCACCCACCATTTGATGATGATTCTGGGGGCAGAAGAGAGGCTGACCAGGATTACTATGCACTGATACTGGCAGTTTCCCCATGACTCTGTAGAATGACCACATGGAAGTACGCATCTGCAAAGTCCAGAGCAGCATATCAGGCATGCCAGGACAAAGCAGGGAGGATAGAATATACAATAACATAGGCAAAGATATAAATTTGTGAGGTCTGAAGCAACAATCACATGCAACTTCAATTCCAGCTAATAGGCAGCAAGAAGGACCTTAGCAGGGAATGGTGTGGAACCACTTCATGTCACCATGGGAGGAGATACAAGCACGAGGCAGGAGCACTGTCTCTGTACAGGTACTGCTAGGCAAAAGTCTCCACACACACCAACATGGAATACAGGTCTGCCTCTACTTGAAGAAAAGTTAAAGCAAAAGTAAGGTATACTTAATCTGAGTGTAGTGATAAAACCAAACTGTTTCCCACAGTCTTCCTTCTATGGATCTCTCTGTTCTAATGCAAAAGTAATTTCAGGTGCAATCTATAACTTCATTAATAGGTTTCATCACCAAAGCAAGATTATTTCACAAAGTTATGTCACATGCATCATGAAATTCTACCCTTTGCCACAAATTCTGCTTTTCTGGAAATACGCAAGCTTGTGAAACTATACAGCTTTATTTTTCTGACCTCATTAAACTCTGCACAGTTTTGGAAAATCAGTCTGAAATCGGCCACAAAATCTTCTGGCTTTATATAGAGTGGATGGTTCACTTGCAGTCTTTTTTTGATTGTTGACAAGTCCATAGGCTTCTTGATTATTTTGTAGTAATCAGGTACCTAAAAGAAAAAATTATCAATGCAGCCACATATTTCACTCACTGATTCTTAAAAGCTTTTTAATCATATCTCCAGGCATGAGATTGTCCAGACTAACTCCTGGAGTACAATTCTAAGATGTAAAAACCAATACCTTACTTAATACAGTGGTTCCTAACCTTTCAGGCTGAAAGCCCCACTAGTTAACATTAGGTAAAATGTGCAGCCCTGCCTTCCAGTGCTCCCTAAAGAAACACATGTAACCCCTATAAACATATAATGATACAACCACCACTACTAAATTTATATTCTTACCCAAGTAAGAAGCTAACCCTTCCCCAGTCTAGCTGCCACTATATGCCCTGTGTGGGTCCTCCTCTTCCCAGCCCTCTCAGATGAAGGACAATGGAGGTGGGAGGTGCTGCAAGGCTGGCTGGGGTTGCACCAGCTCCTCACTGGTGCAGGGTTGCTCTGCTCCAACTGGGTGTTTGGCCAGTTTGGGACTGAACAGGTTTGCTCCTCTGCTCTGTATACTACAGAGCTTGGAGCTGCTGCTCTTCTGGTGGGGGTGGGAGGGGGTGCTACTCCTCTGCTCCGGCCTTCTGACCAGCCAGCATAAGGCTTGGGAGGCTAAATGACCTCAGTGTTACTGAAGTCTCAAGGACCCCCTGAAATCTTTGGCACCCACCACAAGCAGGTCATGCACCCCAGATTGGAAACAGTTAAGATATTGGCTCCCTGTGAGTAGCGAGAATCACCTTCACTTACTTTTATGACTAACATTTTCACTTAAAAACCAAAACATATGCACATACACAGGACTTCTGAAGAACCAAGACAGCCAAACAAGTGGGAGGAGACTAACTTCTTGTACATGATCAGCTGAACTGTGTACTAAATCCCAATTACAAAACAGGTAAGTTACCCACTACATAAATGCAGTAATGGCAAAGGATGTTGCACAAATACCACCGAGGGCAGTATCTGGCTGACAATCTTTACGTGTGATTAGTGAGAACAGTAAAGAACCCACTGTGACTGTAAAGTCTCAGGTTCAGTTTGCAGGCTGCTGCCAAGAAAACATCTAATTGTATTGATCAACTAATTAGGATACAGAGAGTCAGACAGGAAACCCCAATGACACCATTAAGGGGCATTACCTTTAAATAGACAGAATGGTGCTTTATTACTAAAATTAAGTTTGCAGTCTGTCTCTCTCAAATACAAGCATATATAATACATGATTAATTTCTTCCTCCATCACTTCATCTCTGTTCCTGTACCCTTATAGTCTTACTACTGAGCTTTGTCAGTGCTCCTAGAGAGGTCTTAAGAAAAATAATTTCACAGATAAAAGGATGCATTTGGATATTATTTCTACAACACTAAGTGTTTTATATGCCACGTTAAAGAAAAATTGCAAAGACCAGCTGAATATGCATTTATATATGTATAAATAGCTATATCTTTTTTTACCTGTGAAGCTAGAATGTTTTAATATATATAGTCTAACCGAACAGATTTATTTACAAATTTAAGATAGCTTTTCTGAAACTCCATGTCATGGTTTTGAACTACAATATCTACTAAAGTGTACTCACTCTCCCACTAAGAATCCAAGGCAAGTGCAGTGATTTCCACACTACTGAACAGAACAGAATGATTATATCTAGTTCTGATGGTTCATAAGATACTAGACCCAAAAACCTGTAACTGATCTAGGCCGAATATGACAGGGAATCTGCTTCAGGAGAAAGATCAAGCATTTCTGATGCAGAAGGGTTCCCCCCGCCCCCCGCCTTTTAATATAATAACCAGTAGAAAGCAGTATTAGAATGTTAGAAGTAGTCTAGAGTGAAATAAGTGGAAAAATTCTGGTGAAAGTAAAAATCAGTTCAACACCATGTACACAGGAAACATTTTTGTTTAAAAGACTGAGGTTTCAAAACTCAGCAATGTGTACAGCTACTGGATATTCTACATCTTTACGTATCTCTTCACCTCCATCTTGCCGAGTATTAAAATGAATCAGAAATTTAATTCCAACTATGTCATTGTTTCAGTATCTCTACTTTGTAAAAGGCAATTTAATTTCACTTAGATCTGCCATTTTACTGATATGTTAGTTCTTCAATACAACAGCAATAGGCACTATAAATGAACATGGCCAGATAGCTATAGTTTTAGAAGTGAGGAAACACAGCACTGTAGCACATAGGTCTAGCCTGCTTGCTTGCACACATTTCTTCATATAGTTTAAGAACAGAAGTTCTCTTACAGAAGTAAATTCATATATAGTTATGGTAAATGCAAGAGACTGCAGGCCACATCCTGGATGAGAGCTAAGCATATATATGTTCAGGACCCTTGGCCCAGAAAAAGAACAAGAAGCTTATTTATGTTGTTATGACTATCACTTGAGATAGTCAGGAGATATTAAAGTAGGGAGGCTGTCTGCCTCATGCCCAGACAAACTTCACAAGTTCGCTATAAAACCCATTAAAAGGGCCAGAAATAACAAAAGGGTGTGAACAAAATACTGTCTGGAACCATCTGGAAAGGAAGAAGATATATCAGTAATAAGTCACTAATATGCATGGACCTTCCAGGCTATAAGAGAACCATACCACAAAAATTTGCAGGCGCTGAGTGGGATGCCAGATTATAGCAGGGGTTTTAGGGACTGGAGCCCAGGGCCCTGGGCTTCAGCTCCTTTAGCCCCTGAAGCCAGGAAGTGGAGTGGTTCTAGATTGGAGTGTCTCAGGCAGCTGTGCCTCCCTATGAGGTGATCCAAGAGAATGAGAAGGTGGATAAGGGTGCAAGCAGGGAGGTAGGGATCAGTGAATCAACATTAGTGAGACCAGGTGGGGGCTGTCAGAATGACTGATGCATGGTCCTGCCACACCATGTACAAGATTTGCGGGACCAGAAGAATAGGTGCGAAGGTATAGCAGAGTTCAGTGGTCCAAGGAAGGAGATGGGCAGCTGGTGCCAAGGATCCACGCTGTTGGAACCTGTAGGGATCCAGCTTGGAAAACTAAACTACTCAGATCCTAAAGACAGGTCTGGCAGGGGCAGGGGCAGGGGCAGCAGTGCCATCACTGCTCTGAGAGAAATAAGACTAAGAGGTTCATCAGCCACAGATGGGTCTCTCAAGGGCATCTGGGGGGAACCAATGCATAGCAGCATCAGCTCCATCTGTAGGCAGCAGCAGAACAGGCAGCTTGGTGTTCGTGAAACTGAGTTGGAGAGTCCAAAGGGGCTCTTGTGGCACTGTGTGTACCAATGGTGAAGGCAAGGGATGACAGCCACAGCTTGGAGTTGGTGCTGGTGGCTTATGGTGGTGTCTTGACTCTGTGCAGGGTTTATTACAAGGTTGGGCAGCTCACTTGATGCGTGACCTCTCACATGACCTGGCACAACTTTGGTATGCAAAGCTGTATTTCGAGGTGATCCCTGTTGGGGATCTGACTTTATATCCCTGTCTATACTTCTGCAGCTGCAGGAACATGGGATGGAGCACAAGGGGGTGGGGGGTTGATGTTCCTTAATAATCACAAATACTGCTCTACTGAATCTGCTGGTCCCATGAGGGTGCATGCCCTCCTCCATCAGACGCATATGGAAGCGAAGTCCTCTGGCTTTTCAAGGGAGAGGCAGGAATGAGCAGCAATGGAGCAGTGGACGATGGCATAGGCTTCACTGAGACAACAGAGACAGTGGCAGTGCTTGTTGCCCACAGAGAAAATTTGGGCATGAAGCACAGCTCTTCAAGCTGGCCTGCCAGGGCACAGTCCCTGGAAGGGTGAGCAATGTCACCACCATATGAAGAGAAAAGTTCTATGGGGAAAAAGAAAAGCTGACTAACATCTAGAAAAACTATGTATAGGAACTGGAATGTGCAAAAGTTCTCTTAGCAAATCAAGAGCATTGCAGAACAGGAATTCCAGCTGACCAGAAGATGGTAAGAGGGAAATGGAGCATTGTCACCTGCACTACCTTTTAAGCTTCAGGCACACCATGGAGCTGATGGATGTGCAGGTCAATGAACAGTAACTTAGTTACAGCTCTGGCATATGGCATACATTAGCAGTACTCATGTCTGGAATCCATATAGGAACCACCACTCAGAGACAACATTGCTAGAGTGTGGATTTTCCACATCCCTGAGCAACACAGTAATACCTACATAAATTGGTAATATAACACAAAGCCTCTCCTTCCATTTTGAGTTCACACAACTAAATGTTTCATCGCTGTTAACTGTTAATAGGACACCACCGAACTGTGTGATGAATGGTGCTAAATACCATGGAATGCAGCAACACACAAGTAAAGAAATCCCCATTTCATGCATAAGACATTATTTTAAAACAGTGTACAGTTTACTATAAAGTTTATTAATTCACTGCAGTTGGTAATTAAGTCTCACCTTCATCTCTAGTTGGATTCCATGACCATGGAAATTCCATGAATGTACTATCAACATTTCATCTCTACCCTAGATTTAGATATTTAGTATATTATATATCTGGATTAGATTATTTTTTTGATGACATATGCTGCTGGGACCAGCAACACCTACAGGAGCACTGGTGCCAAGTACTCTGTTTTATAAGGCAAAAATGACAATGTACATACCGTAGGAGGAACTGGATCTTGAAAAGCAAGGCTCATTTCATGGCAGTAGAGATACAGCAATAGCCTTTCACACTTCTGTACATAGGAAAAGACAGAACACCTCCATATTAAAGAATGGTATGATTTTTACCTTTCACACTTTATAATGCTAAAGTATTTGGGCAGATAATCAATACTTCTGAATCCCAAAAAGAAAAATGAGCACATATGAAACCTTAGTACTTTCACTGAAAACAAGTCTATCATTAAGAAGCCTAATTCTTTCCCTCTTTCTCCCCTACCCCACCCTTTCCTCAGCGCCATCCAAGAGAGTGCCTTTCCCAGGCTGCAGCTCTACTGGAAGCTCCCCTCACCCATCATCATACTTGGGCCAAATTATGTCCTTAGAAATACACTACAGTCAGTATACATACAGATATTAACTGGAATCTAGTGAACAATTTTGTTGAACAATAAGGCAATGAACAAATTTAGCTTGCACTTTCTTAGCTGTGTTAATGCTGCAGGGCAATTAGAAGTCAACATCAAAACATTTTGTCACTGAAGCTGATGGATACATTAAGATACCAGACTTTTTCAGTGTTGAGCCCCTGTTAAGAATGGCAGAATAGAGAGCTTATGATTTAGGCTTCAGTTCAAAAACTTTTTGTACTGCTTCAGGGGGATAATTCTGACAAATGTTTGCTCACAGCACGAGGATACTTATATACTGCAAAGAGTGTGAGACAGTCTCAGAGTCCAGGTCAACTGGCACAGACTTCCACTATGGGACTATGAGTAGTAGTATAGGCATTCCAACTTTGAGTGAAATCCTGGCTCTGGAGTCTATATAAAGCATCAGTGTCTGAGGCTGGGAAGATAGGAAGACAAGAAGCACATCTCTTCAACCTAGTTCTCCTTATGTCAGGAATTTCCCCTTTATACCTACAGACTAAAGCTAGGGTGTCAAGTGCCCCTTATACCCCCAAATTAACTAAAATTAGTAAACTAATATCAAAATGGCTTTCAGAATGTTAAAGAACTGAGCGGAGGTTTCTGTTCTGCATACCACCACAGCTGGAAGAAACAGAGGTGCCTGACACGCTCCACCTCCTTTTATAGTTTCAGCCCAAGCCTATACTGTTCTGGGTAATGTTGCTGGCCCTTTGGGGTCAGGAGAACCTATTTCTTTGAGAGACCCAGTGGCTAGGGTCAGGGACCATAGGAGCTGATGTGCAATAAAGGGGGTTGTTTCTGTCTTGTTATGCTTCATGATGACTGGCAGTTCTGAGAGATGACTATAAAATCAAGGCTTCAAAAGAGAAGCTGTGAAGATTCAATTTATTTACAAATTTGATTACATTGCTTCAGGGCTTTATAGGGACTTTGGATTCTTTTTTCATTACAACAGACGGTCTGACTTCATTTTCCTCTATATGCTGTTCCCTCAATGTTTGATTTAACAGCAGCTTTGATTTGCTGTTACAGTGTGACCTGATCCCATGACCTACACTTCTCTGCATTTATTTCCTCCCTTTCTATAATTTCCTCCATCTTCAAAGCATCTGACTAAGTTGGATTTTCTCCCATGAAAGCTCATGTAATAAATAAATGTTAGTCTTTAAGTGCTATAAGCACTCCTTGTTTGTTTAGCTGCAAAGGAAGAGCATGACAGATGGGCCCTGTTCCAGATGTTTCTGTTGGTTCAGCTGCAACACCAATGCATCTCTCAATATTGGACATGTGCAGAGGTCCACTGGAAAAAGAATATTTAACACATCATAGTGCTCCGAGGATGAAAAACAGCCTTCGTGATAGGCCTGTTCCAGGTGTGGCACCACTCACTGATTCTTGGTTTCCAGTCATGCTTAAGAACATTAGACCATACCTAATATCTTCCAAGAGTTTCAATAAAATATAGCAGTACATTTAAAATATGCCCTGCCAACTTCTCACAGCTTATTCAGAAATTCGCTAGTGAACTAATCTTAGTTTTACCACCAAATATACAAGATACATTTAGAATTCACAAAATAACCAGACCAGACAAATGAACAGTGTAGACTCACCCGCCGATCTATTGGTGCCAATCCCATACAACCTTCTAGTTTTCTTTTTTCAGAGATTTGATTAGGATTATCGCAATCGTATTCTACTTCTGGCTTGGACAAATCCCGACAGAATGTGCAAATCCACTCTCCTCTAAACAAGAAGAGAAACATATATACTAGCCTGGGCACCTGGTAAATCACATAGTAGTGAAAAGGGTTTCCAAATACCTTTGTACAAATTCTTTATTTCTATTTTCTTTTTGCCCTGTGTCTTTTTTGGGGAGTGTTGGGGGGCTCCATGACCAAAAAGGAGAGAGAGAAGAGTGGTAAAACGACTCTCTTTGGAAGCAAAGCTCAGTCATTCCTGGAATTAAATTTCTGGAAGTTTTACTGCAAAAAGTATCTATTTCCACTATTTTGAAACCATTAATATTGGCTTACCAATTCAACTGACACTTTACTAGCAGGTCCAGTTGCGGGGTAGGAGATTGTCTCCTACCCAGCAATTGGACCTGCTAGTAAAGTTTCAGTTGAATTTAAAGAAAGAAGCGTAAGGGAATTAGAAGAACAATTACCTTTTTTCATCCCTGAATTTTAACAGCACAGAGTGTGTGTAAAACAATGGAGTGTTTGCGACCTGTGGGGAATGTATTTTCTCATTAGAAGATGGCCACTAGGTTACATAACCTAGACAAGCTTGTGAAGGATTGGAGCTTTTCTGTCCTTAAAATAGCTTTCAGCTTTTCTTTCACCTCAGTTCTTAGCAGAAAACGGCAAGTGGCAAGGGCAATAATAATTCAAACTATTTTTGCTAACTGCCCTCTCCCTCTCATATTGTTTGTAATGCTCTCAAATCCTTGAGCTCAAGTGTCTGACGAAGTGGGATTTTCTCCCATGAAAGCTCATGCAATAAACGTATTTGTTGGTCTTTAAGTGCTGCAGGACTCCCTGTTTGTTTGTTTTACTGAACTAAACTAACACGGCTGCCCCTTTTGGTCTTGTAATAAGTGAGGAGCAGTTAAGTAGATGGATAAAGTTTTAAGAGCCACAACAGCAAGAGACACTCATATTATTGCATAAAATATGTACAGGTAACATGCAAAATTAGACATGTTGAAATTACATTCTTAAAATTTGTGCCAGGAAGAATACGGTGCCCTGCCCTAGACAAAGAAATGCTTCTCGAAGGTAAATCAAGATACATAACTGGAGTGTATTTATATAAAGGTAAACCAAGCGTCAAAGGAAGCAACCATCATGAAGTCCTCACCAAGCCACATGATATCTCTTTCCAGCAGAAGAAAAGGAGATTTACCTGAACATAGTTCAAAGGTTTACTGGTCTATAAAGAAAGGGGGAGCAAACTCAAGTTATCCTTCACCTGAAGAGAGAAAGGAACCAAGCTCTTTGAGGTCTGTCCAAAGAGTCTGGTCACTCATGCTGGAAGACAGACTATGAGAAACACCTCTTTGACCAGGACAGTCTGATTGATTAGTTGCCTTCCAACAAACCAATCAAAGCCCACAAAAACTTACTCTTGCTTCTCTTTCTGTGCTGAATGAAGTAGTTTTCAGAATATTACCAGCAGAAAACAAAGATTGGGCCCTATGGTTTATATTAACCCTGCTTAACACTGCATGGGCAGAACATTTTGTTTAAATTTTATTTTTTAAAAAACTGTTTCTTTTGTTCTCAGAAGATTGTGTGTCAGAATGGTGATTCTGTGGCCCAATTTTGTGGCTACAGATAATAGCTAGCCCACATATAAAAGTGATCATGCTAAGAAACTGCAGCATTTTAAAATAGTTTTTGCAGCAGCAATAGTTCAGTTACACAGCTAAATTTTAGCTAAGTCCTGGTTTTCACTGACTCCAACTTTCTTAGGGCTGTCTTTTGGGGCAAACACATTCTGTACCTGGCTTCACAACCCAAAGGTGATTTCTTATGAACAAAATTTGGAAAAAATTCATTTAGTCGTTTTTACCTTGGGAAGTTCATCAGTGAAGGGACATGACAAGAAAGGTGGAACACTTTAGGGCATTTCTCACAACAGAGGAGCTCCCCTCCATTCTGACACACTGCACACCAGTCCTCATTGGGGTCATCCTCTTTTCTGCTTTCCCCAGTGTGAAGGGCACCAATCCATGCTGTCTTCACACTGGATGTGTTCTCTTGAAGTAACCTTGGTTGATCACCTGTGCTATCTGGAGCATCTGTTCTTGAGACTGTTTTGTCAGAGGTGGTATTACGATTGTTATCCAATAGCAAGGAGGTGAGTATGCTTCTAGAGAAGTTGGTCTGTAGGAGAATAAAACACAAAGACAGCTAAGATCTGGATACCAGGCTGTCAGGCATAACTATCAATGCATAAAAACGATGAAAAGGGACACTTACTATTTTCCATGTATTGTTAGTCATGCCCCTAATAAATTTTATGCAGGAGTTATTGCTTTTATGGCTTCAGCCAATTATACTAGCTTGCTGTATTAAACAGGACCAAGCAGGCTAGCTCTGACGTTTAAGAAACTGCCTCCAATGGAAAAAACACATTTTGGCTACTGCAAGATTGTCTAGCACTTCTAATGGTGTGCATACTGTGTTAGTACTAGAAAAATCTGCAAACACCCATGTGGAAGAGCTTATAGTATTTAGAAACTTCCCTCAGCCTCTCAGATTTCCAAGGATGATAGCAATCTGATCATGTCAATTATTCAATCATCTCAGTTTATTAAGAAATATAACTTGGTTTTGAATCTGCCTATACCCCTTTGAAAAAATTCCAAAACAGACCACTACCATCACTAGGTCCTTCCCTGAAAGTAACCTTCTCACAGACTATTTGTAATTTATTATGTTCACAATAAATACAAAAACACCCTCCCCATACCCCAAACTTAGAAGAGACTCTTTATTATTGTCAGTATTACATTCCGAGGCTGGGATTCTTCATCTGTTTCTTGCTTCACTACAACAATTGGGAAATCGTAGTTCTCATGAGATGTTCCAGCCTCCTGTTTAATCCTGATAGGCTCCAACATGACAACAGGGACTTTGTGTGTAGAATCAGCTCCTGGTGGTCTGCTGGAGGAGCCAGAGCTGTAGAGCATGAGAAGAGACAGAGAAAAAAAAACAAATGAAAAACAGTAAATAGTTCATCATCTGTACTATTCAAAAGAGCAGAGTGCTTTCAGAAAAATTGAGCTCACAATTAGGGTAAGTTTGCAGGTCCATACATCAGACAAAAGGAAGAATGCTCTGCGAATGTGTGTACAGAACAGTGGTTCTCAACCTTTTGCAGGAGGTGACACACTTTGTGGCATGTTGTGACCATGTAGGACACATCAGCCCACCCCAGACAAATCCAGCCCTCTCCCTAGATGTCTGGAACACACTTGTTGCTGTGTGGTGACACAGTAACGTGTCCTAATACAGTAGTTGAGAACTGCTGCACTAGACTAAGTCCTTCAGAGTTTCCCCGACCTTCTTCATTTCCTCTGCTGAGAGTATGAGGAGTTGCTCTATTTCTATTCAAGTTCCAAAGGGACAGCCGTGTTAGTCTACTAAAGCAAAACAAAAAAGCAAGGAGTCTTCCGGCACTTAAAGACTAACAGATTTATTTATCTCATGAGCTTCTGTGGGAGAATATCCCACTTTATCAGATGCTTTGAAGAGGGAGAGCTTACAGAATAAATGCAGGGGAGTCTAAGACATGGGATCAGGTCATACTGCAACAGCAAATCAGAGTGTCTGTAAGGATGCAAACTCTAGGAAGCAGCACGTAGAGGTTGAAGTCAAATTACCTGTTATAATATGAAAAGAATCCATAATCACGATTCAGCCCTGCTATAAGCTCTCCCTCTTCAAAACGTCTGACGAAGTAGGATATTCTTCTGCAAAAGCTCATGCGATAAATAAATCTATTAGTCTTTAAGTGCCACAAGACTCCTTGCTTTTTTTTTTTATTTCTATTCAGTTATGGGATGTATTCTGAAGTGCTGGAAGCCCTCTGTGATACACTACCCTCCTAGAAACTGCCCCTTCTACTAGAACTCCAACGGTTTCCAGACCACTCCTTAGAAAGGTATCCATCAAGTACATTTGTACCTCAGCCACCTGGTATTCTATAGGTTATGCAGACAGTCAAGAACGAAGAGTTGGCAGGACACATGGAGCACTGAGCACATCATATCTGGCAATGTTTCCACTTCTTTATGTGCAAATGATGGGTTTGCTCACTCCAGAGACAAGGGGGTGATGGCAGATTATGCTGGGTGAGATGGTTTCTTCAAAAGACTCTTTACTTTTAGAGCAGTTTTCGTTTGCAGGGCTCCAACACTTTAGCCGCATGGCCAGTGGGAGCTTCACTGATACCTGCAACCCTATTTCAGGTCCAAGTAACAATTTCCCTCTCCTCTTAGTCTCCTTCTCAGGGGAACTGGTGTTCTTATGCTTGGAAGCCTTCTGAAGGACTAAATCCAGTTACTCATGTGGCTGAATCTGATGTACAAAGTGGAAAGTTGGATCTTGCAGGTCTAAGGGAGCACTCCATAAGGAGCAGTACTGAACAGTCTTCCCTCACTCTACAAGATCTGCTCTTGAATCTTGCACTTGGACACAACTGTAGCCTCTCCAAGAGTGAAGGCAGCTAGCATTTCCATCACTGAGGGAAAGAACCAGTGCCAGGCCTAGCAAGGCTTAAGTCCTGGGGCCTTGGGAATAACTCACCAGGTAAGCCACTGGTCAGTAACACCTGACAAAAAAGTAAGAGCCTGACCTTGAAGAAAAAGCCCTCCTACCAACCTACCCTCATTCAAGAGTACATAAAATCGTACTGTGCAAGCATGGACCTGCACACACTGTTATCAGATACACCTCCAGTCAAGAGCATATGGGAGCGTGCACATCACATGGAGTTCACATAGGGACAATCACAGGACAAACTAAACATGTTTATTTTGTATGAGGAAGAGATTTTTCTAATTTATTTCAAAGTTTATGAAGAAATAAAACTTAACTCAGACAACATAATAAGATATGGGGCCTCTAGCTTTCACTATAGAATAAGAGATAATTCTGTTAAAAGAATCTGAATTCCTTCTGCCAGTAGCACAAATAGACTCTGCTTTTTCTCAACATTAAAAATTAACTCTATATTTATTGTATGATTGCGTGTCCTGATTTACTGGAACATATTAATGGATTTCTCTCTTCAGATGCACTGTTTATTTGTTCATCAATACTCCAACATTTCTTTAGTTTTTTTTGTAGCCTAAATACTTAGTCTTCACTTAACTGACCATTTTATGGGAAAAGCTTCTTACTCACAATCTGCTCTGTAAAGCTGATTCCTCCAATCTGAAGATACATATAGTTAGCAAGGATTTTCTGGTTTACTTTTTTTTTTTAAGTTGTAGAACTGTCATGAACTTTTCACTATTATGTACTGTACATGGATATCAAAATATCAAAATAAATCTCACAGCTACCACATTTAGCACATGAAAAGTTTTTAACGTGATATTAATAAATTAATTTCCAAAGGGATTGCCGTGTTAGTCTAGTCCAGGAAAAAACCCAAGGAGTTGTGTGGCACTTAAAGACTAAGATTTATTTATTTTTAATAAAGAATTAATAAATAAATAATTTATTAATAAATTAGTCATGAAATTAGCACAGTTAGACCTTGAAGAGTATTACAATAAAACATCAGAAATAGTCTCTCAGAACTAAGTGAACTGACAAACCTTAACACTAATTACTGGTGAAAAATTCTATCAACTGTAGTTGCATGCATATGGTGTTTTTGAGACTGAAATTATGGGTTGCTCTACCCCCCCCCCCCCCCGGGTCTGCTTACCTGCCTCTGCTTCCAACACTGGAGGCACTGGATGAACGAATAGGAGGCTGGACACTGGTCACAGTTACTGGTCCTAAGAAACCAGATGAAATTGGGGAAAAAGCATAGGTTTGTGTATATAAGGAGTCTTGTATTTAATTTTCTGAAATAGTTGGGTAAAATATTCATTTTGCTTTCTTGATATTGATTGTTCAGACTGCCCTCGAGATTCTATTTTTAAAACAGATCTGAATATGCTTCCTCCTCTCCTCTCCTGTGATCTGGCTATCCATTACTCATTTACCACAAGGACAGACATCAACACCTGCACATTTACAATCCAGAAAAATTGTTTTTACTGTTTCAATAAAAAGAATTAGAGAAGGTGACAAATGAAATTCACTGCTGTAGGTATGTTCACAGGAAAGATACACTTCACAACAAGTAAACACATAGCTTTAACAAAGGAAGTCATCAAGTGCTAAAGTAATTTTAGCTACTGGAACTAGGAAAGAAGAAATCTCAGAAAGTCTGACACTTTGTGATGTTCACAGCTTCTGTAGTATTCCATAATGTATGTGTGGTTTTTCAATCTACAAAGACATGGGGGGAGGGGGGAGAATCCCTCCCCACTACACTGACAAGGGAAGAAATTATCTTTGGGAGGGTAGAAAAAGTGAAAATTTCTCTCTCTTTTTAACAGTGACTAGGGAAAAATTGTCTTTTACAAAGCACAGGAGCACTGATCAAGAAGACAAAGTCAGGTTTCTGAATGCCAGATATTTAAAACCTGCAGTCCATTGTTAGGCACACAGAATGTCAGACTAGGCCTGGCTAAGGGCAAACCACTCATGGTTAAGACTACAAGGCCTATCCGGGCAGGCAAGGAATTGCATTTCTCTTCCTTTAATGTATGCTTATAAAGTGTGATGAGCCACTAAGTTTCCCTTTTAGTTTTGCTTGCATAAACCAACTGTTCTATAATTAACTGCTTTTCCCAGAAACTGTCTCCCTGAAGGGTTGAGGCCTACTGGGTGCAGGAAGTCCCTTCTATGATTATCAGCTATTCCTCAACATTATGCTTTTATAAAGATATTATCCAAGATATGTGGGCAAAAGTTGCTAAGGGAGTGGAACACCAGGTGCAGACAAGTACAAAAAGAGGTATCAGCAGGAAAGGACAGAAGCAGATGGCCGAAAAGAAGTAGTGAGTTGACACCAATGGAAAAAGGGGAAGCATGTTACGTGATGCACAATGGGCTATGATCCGTGTAGTTTTTCTGTTCACTTTTGCAATGTAAAGTCTGTTCTGAATGCTCTATCTTATTGCTATGGTATTATGTTTCTAGCATCATGCATGTGTAGAGATGTGATGTTACACAGCTTAGACCAGGGGTACTCAAACTTTTTGCGAGCTGGTCCACATTCAGCCTTCCACCATTCATCGGGGTCCACAGGCAACTAGGGTAGGCCTACTGCTGGGAGTGGGGGGTGTGTGGTCTGGGAGCATGGGGGCTAGCAGGAGCAGGGGGGGTGATGCTGCAAGTGG
>ML681994.1:11936537-12045049 GCA_007922195.1 Podocnemis expansa | reverse complement strand
CAGTGCAGCAAGCAACTGGAGTTGCTCAGCTGCCCTCTCCCCTTAGAGGCAACATTGCTGTTGCAATGTTCCCTCTAAGACCCACTGGCAGCTGAGCAACTCCTCTTGCTCACTGTGTGGGCCCCCCCCACAGGCCAGCTCCTGGAGGCCCCCCCCGCTTACCCTGCATGGCCCTCACAGCTCCTGGGGCAGAGAAGCACTAACGGAGCATGCTCAGATATTCTGGGCATGCTCCATTGGAGCTTCTCTGGGCGGGAGTTTTAACAACTCCCTGCCCCAGAGGAGCTGTGAGCAGGGCCTCTGGCTGCCGGCCCTGCATGGCGGGCAGCCTTCCCTGCACGGGGGGCGGTCCACCAGAAATGTCTTTGCGGTCCGGGTTGTGGACCGCGGGCCGCCATTTGAGTACCCCTGGTCTACATCATTGCATCACATTAAAACTATTTCAATCTCATGGCTTTTTCCTCTATAGCATCACTAAAATTGGATCTTTTTGTCTCTGACCACAATGCTAAAGATTTTAGTCAGGCCCTCATCTCCCATTTGATCAACACCCTTCTTCTCCCTCACCTGGAATTTGTCAGTGTCCATAACAAGCTAGAAGGTATGATAATAATAAACTAAGTTGATACATGGGAACTCTGAAATCAAGGAATAACATGCCTAAATGCTAGATTCACCACTACTCCATTTAAATCAAGTTAATCACCATACCCAAGAGGCCTGGAGATGGCACTGATGAATTTGGGGACTGGACAGTTCTGTTTGAAGGGGGTTTTGGCTGGTTCTGATCCACAATACTATCTTTCCTCACAATGTTATCCAGCGTAATGCTTGCTGAACAGTCAATCTACAAGATAAAAGAAAGGTGGTTATTGTTAAGGCAGAAATAACGATCAATATAGCTATCTTATAGACTTGATCTTAATTTGTATTTCCATATCCACTTTCTACAAGCTCATTTATTTCATTTAATTAAACAAGAACATGAATCTATATATACATACACAATTCAAAGAATTAATCCTAGATTTATCCAATAGGCAATCCAACATGTTTCACATGTGCTAAGTACATCCTAGCCAGAGGCCAAGCATATTCAGTAGAAAGGTGCAGGGTAAGCTAAATGATTCTGTCTTTTCAATTATGACACATGGAGGTCAGAATGAAAAAAACCAGCTGTTTTAGGGCAATGAGACCCAAATACAGGCATACACATGACCTCTTTTGTAGCCAGTGTTGCAAGATATTTACATGCCAGCTGTGCTAAACATTCATATACCCCTTCAATACTTTGGCCATCGTTCCACAGGACACCCTTCTACATTGATGATGCTCATTTAAAAAATGTTAATTAAAGTTGCAACTTGAGTGAGAATTGTGCATCTCCTGCTCTATGTTTAATCTGCACTCTGCCATGCATTTTGGGCTACTGCAGGCTCAGATGACAACCAAGCACACATTGTTTGATATAAGAAACTATCATAGCAGCTATGGCAAAATGCAAAGAATGTACCAATGTGAATTTTCTAAAAATAGCTACAGCACTCAACCCAAGATTGAAGAATCTCAAGTGCCCCCCAAAATCTGAGCAGGATGATGAATGGAGCACACTGTCAAAACTCTTAAAAGAGCAACACTCCGATGCAGAAACTACACAACCTGAACTCCCCCCCAAAATAAACCTTGTATTTAGTTGCATCTGATTCAGATAATGAAAATGAAAGCATGTCAGTCCACACTGCACTGGAGCGTTATTGAGTAAAACCTGTTATTAGCATGGAATCATATCCTTTGGAATGGTCACTATAAAGAGATTGCCCTATGCTACTTCTATGAAGCAAATTGAAAAATAGTATATATTTTTTACAGTGCAAATATTTGTAATAAAAATATAAAGTGAGCATTCTACACTTTGTATTGTGTTGTAACTAAAACCTATGTATTTTAAAATGTAAAAACAAAATACACAAATTTGTATTTTGCTTTATTTAACAGTGTGATTAAAACTGTGATGAATCATGATCTGTTTTGAGTTAATGGCTCAAGTTAACTGTGATTAATTGATATCCCTATTTGAAATGCTAATATTTTAGGGATCCTTGAGTAGAGAACACAAATCAGTTTAGGATGATACTTTTCCAAAGCATTCACACATGACAAGCTGCAGTTTGCAAATTCATCTGTAGCAGTTACATTGACCTTAGACACTTACTATAAATCTTTGTCGTGTGACTACTGTGAAGTGCTCAGAAAAGTACATTATAGTGTTCTTAATTACTACCAATACAGTGATGTATCAAAAAGCATGAACTCTATGATACACTAGTGGACCAAATCTACTAATATTATGATGCATGCAGAACAAAGTTAAATTATTTCTTGCCATGGATTCCAATTACATGTTTATGACTGCACAATACAGTGTTTAGTACGTGTTAACTAAGCATCTTAAAACAATTTACAATGATTGGGTGCCAGCTCTCATTAGACTGAGTTATCATAATGCCACTGCCAATGTTTTCAGTTAAAAAAATAAGAAAATGGTTATCCAAGGTCTAAGAGCAACTCAGAAGGACGAGAAGACAAGGAAGAAACAGTGATTAATAAATTACCACTATAAACATGAAATGTCAGTTATTCATCAACTGTTAAACAGCTTTCAACTGCACTTTTCTTCTTCTTGACACAAAGAAAATAGCTTAAAACTCAAATTCTCTTTAATTTGCCCCTCTGATAAAGATGTACTAAACTGAGGAGACTCAGCATATTCCAGTTCTAAATCTTTTCAATAAGAAACAGCAAGATTATGACACCCATTCCCCTCCTACCAAACAAAATTTGTGAGAAATGAGCTTCTAACCTCAATTCCTACTGATTAAAAAAATGACATAACTACCTCAGCTTCGCACCATATACAGTATTAATATATCTACATGGGACAGACTTTCAATTATATAGAAACCACAGAAATACACTGCCACCCTACATTTATAACATACTATCATGTATTATGGGTATTGATGACCAAAGCTCAGGAAACATTTTTTATTGGCAGCAACTGAAAATGACAGATGAAGATCCATAGTTGCCTAAAGGCAGTGCCTCCAAAACAGTGCTGGAGCACTTTTAGAAGCTCTTAATTGTTGCTTTCTATATTGTATCACTTTGGTGGGTAGAGAAAGACTTTTGCAAGAGTAAATTCACTCTCAGGTAAAAGCTGCAAACCACTGCTTGTGTGCTACCCTTACATCAGGAAGAGATGGTAGGGTATAGGAACTACCCACTGGAGAACTCAGATCTATCAAAGGTGGACCAAACGTCTTTCCATCATACCCTACAGCACTAGTAACGGTGGGACTGGAAGGGGTAGATGTAGTGCTGCTTGCAGTTGACTGGGCAGCTGAGGCTTGTCCACTGCTTATCTGCCACTAAAGAAAAAAAGAAAGAAAGAAATCCAGATTCCATGATTGTTCTTTTGTATAGCAGAAGACGTCTGTTACATAAGCAGACACCAACACATTTGAACTAAGCAAGCAGCAACGCAAAAGCTGAATAAGTTGAAATTAGAACTGAAACTCTGATTTGTAGCGTCAAATCTCAACATGATTTACTAGAAATGGAAAAAAGAAAAAAGGAGAAACATGAGTTTTTTTTAAAACAAAAAACTAAATTTATACCCTGTTGATAATATGTATTAGCATTCATATGTGTGAACATGTACAGTGTTGTCAACAGACATAATAGTTGAGTGGAGTAAATGCACTAGATAGTGGGCTGAAAAAAGAGTTGCTCCTATGTCTTATAGTACTGTAAACTAGGTTATGGTTAGTTAAGTGGAGAATGGAAGAACATCAGGTTCTTTTAATGATTTAAAATGATTCAGCTTACCCACCTGATAGCCATGGCACTATTTCATTTCTTAAGCCACAAATGAGTGTTTCACTCTTCCTGTGATGGCAAGATAATCTGCTCTTTCCTTTTAAGTGTATGACAAGCCTTAAGTTTTTTTTCATCAGTGTTTGTCTCAATGAAGTGTTGGTTCAATGAGTATTGGTTAATTAGTGTTTGTTTCACTGAGCAATTAGAAAGTACCTGAAATATTCATTCTTACCCTAACATAATGCTCATCAGCTGAGGATTGGTCATTTGCAGCAGCAGGCCTATAACTGAGGAATTTATTTCCTCTCCTGATCTATAAGAGTCCAGATTTGGTAAGCCCCAGAGCATAATGGTAGCTTTTGCCTGTTTATTGGTGCAGTCGCAAGGGGGAGCAATGGGGGGGGGGGGGCAGAGGGTGAGTTTTTCCTACTCTGTTTGCTTATGGACAGCAGTGAATAGAACATGAGTTTGTCTTAAGTTTTTCAGGAGTCAATGATAGATACAAAATAAACATAGCAATAAAATAAAGGAAAAATTTAAACCATAAGTCACTCAGGCTAAATCTACACTACAGCACTTGGTTCTTATGGTGATGCTTTCTCATTGGCTTAGTCACTCCCGCCTGGAGGCAGTAGCTATGCTGGCCATGTTAAAAAGCTCCCAATGGCAACATAGCACAGTCTACACCCATGCTCAGGTTGGTATAACTTATGTTCCTCAGGGATGTGGATTACCCCTTGGTAATGTAAGTTATACCAACATAATGCATAATATAGATGAGGTCTAACCTTTCCTCTCAAAGCAGGTGGAATGGAATGGACTTGATAATTCAAAATAGCTGAATGGATTGCCATGGATTAGATAGGGTCTAGTCACTGTAAATCTACACCAGAAATGTAATGAAAGTAAATTAAAAACACAAACATTCATGGTGTTTGATTTTTACATTTGGGTGAGTGAATGGAGAAAGAAAGTCTACCTGTTTAATAGCCTGCTGTGCCAAGAATGCCATCTGTAATGGGTTGGGCTTTATTGTTGGTCTTGGTATATTCTGGTTCTGGGGAAACCTCATTTGCTGAGCAGGAAGAATTGACCCATTAGAGTTAGGATTGTGATTCTGAAAGTTAATCAATCGTGGAGGTGGCTGTTGGAAGAGACAGATAATATCCTTAGTTAGCTGTCTAAGGACTAGCACCAAACACCCCAGAAAAAACCCTTCTTAAAACTTCCTATTTAAACTTTTAAAATACATGACAGATAGTTCTAAACCAATCATTCAAATGCAAGATGAAATTAAATATCAGCATTGATACGTCTTAGCAATTAAGATACCAGTAAAATATAAACAAGTGACCATTAATTACACTACCTGACCTAATCACGGAGGCAAATTGTGCAATGATATGAAGAGGATGCTTACCTTTAGCTGGAGGCTCTTCAAGACACATAGCCCCTATCTATATTCCACTGTGAGTTATGCGTGGACACCATGCACCTGGAGTTGGAGAGCTTGAAAGCAATTACCATTAGTCTGCACATGTGTTCTGTCGCACTTTGTGCCTCCAATCAATGAGATAAAAAAATGGCATGGACTGACCAATTCTCCAGTTCCTTCTTTACCACAAATTAGGTAAGATCCAGAGCAGAGGAGGAGGAGAATTGGTAGTGGAATGCAGATAGGAACCATGCACCTCTAAAAACCTCCAACTACAGGTAAGTAACTGACTTCATGGAGTGATGTCCCTTATTATATTCCACTGTGGATGACCAATAAGCAGTCCACCAAATGAGGAAGATTAGAGAATGCAGACGATAGGGCTGAGCTGAATACTACCATCACAAAGGGTACCAGTGCATAGTATCTTTCAAAACGTGTGAATGGAATCCCATGTGGTTGTTTTACAGATGTGCAGGAGGAATCCCTCTTGAAGAAATACCATACTGGCTGCTTGCATTCTGACGGAATGAGGTTAGGAAACTGAGATTATAATACAGCCAAAATCCATTTGTGTCTTATCTAAATGGAGATGGTGTGTCCTTGGACCGTCTGCTATAGCAATCTCAGAGATTTCTTGATTGATTTTGTCCTCTGCAGACAAAAAAAGCCAAGGCCCGCCAAACACTGATGGAGTGTGATCTTCATTCTTCTGCAGAAGCAGCTGGTTTTGGGAAGAATAAGTGACTGAATGGATTAGTTAAGGTGAAATTAAGTTAGGGCTGAATTTAGTGTATGTATACAAAGAATTATGGAATGCCTCTCTGAAGGATCTGTTACCATGCCAAGTTCACCACCCCTTCTTGCCAAGATAATGGCTAAAAGGAAAGTGGCCTTTATGAAAAGGAGACACACATGGTGTAAGTAGCTAAAAGTTCAAAGTGGGGCCTCATGAGTACTGAAAGAACGAGGTTTAGGTCCCCCCGGGGAAGCAGGCTTCTGAATAGGTGGAAATGTTCTTAAAAGGCCTTTCCAGAATCTATTGGCCAGTGAATACGTGAGGACCGTCTAGCCCTGAAAAGGTTGATGGTATGTGCTAATTGTTGTCAAGAGAACTCAAGCAGCTGATGGACAAACCGCATGTCTTCAAAGAAAGGATACAATTCAAAGTATGAGGAATGTGTATAGATTCCGAGAGAATGCCTATCTGGTGTGCTTAAAAGAGAGAAGCACATCCATCTAGCCAGGTAACATTTTCTAATACACTCCTTTCTACTATTAGAGAGGATGTCTTTTACAGCTGTGGCACATGAACATTCTAGGGATGATGCCCTTCCAAATACTTAGGTCTGCAGTGGAGCAGACATGGATCAGGGTGCTTGATCTTGCCATTCTACAGGGCTAGGAGCTCTAGGCATGTTGGGAATAGGATTGGTGGTCAGAAAGAAGTAAGGAGGAATTTGAGAAGTCAGAACCGTCTTGGGCCAGAAAGAAGCACCATCAGGATGACCCATCTCTGTCCTACTAGATTTTGAATAGAACTCATAGCAGAAATGGTAGTGGAGGGAAGGCGCAGCTGAACTGTCCAACAAAGGAAGAAGCAAACTATGGCCCTTGCAGTAGCAATCTAGATCTTCTCTGGACCAGTACATAGTGAGTTTCCTGTTTATCCGACAGGCTAACAGGTCCCTGGTGGGGGTTCCTCACAGAGTGAAAATATTGTGCAGTACCAAATGGTGGAGTTCCTGCTGATGGTCAACTATGAATTGCCTGCAGAGGTAATCTGCAAGAACATTTTGCTTCCCTGAAAAGTAGGCTACTAGTGTAGGGTGATTTGATTGCTGATGCACAGTTCCAGAGCCTGATCACTTCTGCATACAGGGAAACACACCTTGGTTCCCACTGCTTGTTTGATATAAAGCAAGTAAGTAATGTAGAAGATAGTTATTTGACATAAGAACATGGTGGGCACAGATGAAGGTGGGGGGAGGACTTGCATGCTTTCAGTACTGCCCCCATAAATCCACAGTATTGACTTGTACTCTTGAAAAGTCCAAGCACCTTGTGCTGTGTGGCTATATATTTGGCCCTCCTAACCTAAAAGGGATGTATGGCATCATAATGGCTCTGCCCAGATAGGAAGGGAGAAAGGGGATGGTCAAATGTATCTGAGTAGGATATGTCCACCATAACTGGGAAGACACTACCTTGTCTGAAACAGTCACCAAGAGGTTCATGGAATGGTGGTTTGGAGAGGATAACCAACTTCAGCCATGTTTGAAGCCACTGACGGTGGTCTAGTGTAGGGTGGGGACAGTGGTGCATAAAGCCACATGACCTAAGACTGAGATGAACTGTCTTGATTGGTTGCTTGTAATGTAAGCTGTGATATGTTTGTGGTCTGGAACCTGTAAGTTCACCCATCTTCGAAGCATCTGAGGAAGTGGGATCTTCTCCCACGAAAGCTCATGCAAAACATAAATCTGTTAGTCTTAAAGTGCCACGCAACTGCTTGTTGTTTCTTTACTGGACTAGACTAACACGGCTATCCCATTTTTATTGTGCCACTGGGACCTGGTACATCCTAAGTTCTTATGCATCAAGTTGGTGGAGTCTGCTTACAGGCGAGACATGACTTTGAAGTGGGCTTAGATGAAGACAATCATGATTATGAGAGTGCTTGCTTATCTTCCTGACAAGACCCTACCATGGTGTCTGTGGGCTAAATTCTCTCACAGCAGTCAGACTTTGCAGCAGGAAGCATAATTATTGCTGAGTCAGGCCTATGTACAGTGGGGGTGGATCCCTAGCCTGGGTCAGACTGGGGCCATTTGGTCATCTTCATGAGATATTTGTGGAGATGAAGTTCCTACCCTTCTTGAGTCTAGCTAGGGAATACTCAAACATTGCATCTTGGTGCATTGTGAGCTTCCTCAAGATAGTACTGGCAGTTATCACTGACTGAAAAGGATCATGGGCAGCAAATGCTGAGTTCTTGAGCCCTGGGCATAGACTGGTACCTGAAGGAGATACCGAGTTTTTTTGGGGGAGGGGAGGAATTTTGCAGGGGTGATGGTGGGAAGATTCTTTGGGTTTCCTCACACTAATCTAACAATAAAAATCATTAAAACTCTTCAAGCTATTTACAAACTGGATTATTCTTGTTTTGTAAGACAAGAAGGTAAAACTATGTACATTTAAAAGGTTCCAATCCTGACTATGCAGTGGCAAGAAGAAACTGGAGAGATGATTGGATGCACAAGGTGAACCACGCACACAGACCCAAAGATACTGTTTTCAAATTCTCTGGCTCCAGGCACATGTGTAACCCACAGTGGAAGTCAAAAAGGCATCATCATTCAAAGAAGAGTTCTTTACAGTGCTTAGAGATTATCTGAAAGTTCTAGATATGTGTGTCTAAAGGTATGAGGGGAAATAATGCTGTAAATACATATAACATGGGCTCTCTTATAAACGTAATATGTACTAAGAATTATTTCAGGGAGCAGCAATGTCACTAGAAGCCAACTACATCTCAGACATGTCTTCTCTTGAAGAATGCTAGCTTACCTGATGAGAAGTAGGAGCATGCTGTACGGGCCCTGGAATTCTTGAGTTTGGTAGCCCTACTGGACCCGTCCTGCGTTGAGCCTGTTGTCTCTGAGCCATGACTTGCTGCTGCATGTGCTGAAGACGTAGTTGAGCTAAGCTAATCTGTGTTGGGAATTTAGACAGTTGGTTTGAAGGTAAGCCACTCTGTGGCTGCAAATTTGGTTCCATCACAGGGCTCTTGGGCATATGTAGTGGGGTTTCTTTATCTTCAATTACCAGAGAACCTGATTAAAAATAAAAATTTATTTTAATGCTCACCTTATTATTTAGGAGATGTGCAAAGTTTCATCATTTCCCTCTTATGTCACCTGGTCAGCGTTCCTAATTTCTTTTGCAAAGATGGGTAAACAATTCTCTCCAGAATAAGAATCAGTAGCTGCAGAATTATGTGCATTATGATTCCATAGATCAGGGGTCTCAAACTCAAATCACCACAAGGGCTGCACGAGGACTAGTACAGGGCCCCATGAGGGCTAGTACTTTAGCCAGAAGGCCGCACCACTGAAACCTTTTCATAGAGCAATATTGCAAATATCAGCAATGATAGTGTCATTGTGGACTTCAGGAAATAACTTCAGGGGTCGCATGCAGCCCACAGGCCATGTGTTTGAGACCCCTGCCACAGATAATGACAGTCTTTCCACTACCTTGAAAGTTATGGGTTATCTAACTTGTTGAATGGAGATACTTAAAAATGTTATTTCATCATCTTAGATATATCCTAAACAGCACCCATCACTATATTATAACAACAGTCAGCCTTCAGATGTTATCACACTGCTGGTAAAAACAAAAACAATCTAGTTAGTATTCTAGCCAACCCACAATTTCAGCTCTGAGTTTCTTCGTATTCAAAAACTACTATAATGAGCTGGTCTCTGCCTTTTTGTCTGATTTTTGGGGAGGAAGTATGTGTTCCGATCAACCTTGACTCTAAACTTTCCACCCGTGGAGGCTTCAGCCATGGAGACCACCATGGAGACACCAAGAAGGGGCCAGAGCTAAATTATTAGTCACAAAACCATTTCCACTAGCCTTAAATAGACAGGCTCCTGCATGAAATTCTTGCTTCCATTTCAATATTTCTCAGACTTTAAGGAAACAGAACTCAGCAATTCAAAAGCATATCACACAAGGAAGGAAAGACTGATTTCCTGGAAATAAAGAAAAAGTTTCTTTTATACTTATTCACCAACTCATTATCGCATACCTGGTGATGCCACCCCACTCAATCGAAGATCATGCTGATGGTGGAGATTTTGCTGCCATCAGTATAAAAACACACTCATAACGTGTATAAGCTCGATAGAAGCCTAGCCACTAACATGTTGAAGAGAAAATGCAAATACTAGTCTGAAGGCAAGAACACAGCCTATCTAGATAAAGTGTGGTACATTAAGGATAGTCAGTCTTTGCTTGATTACACCTGTTAACAGCATGACAATAAGCAAAAGGAAAAAAAGCTAGGAAAGAAATACCCAATTCCAACAGAAAATTATTTCTCAAAAGACTGTTTTCTGTATCTGATGCGATTTCACTGCAGTTCTACTTTCCTGCTTTTCCCATTCTCACCTCCCTGAATCAGTTATACATATTTTATACCTCAGCTTGCTACAACTAGGTAGGTACTGCCTACCTAGCCTCATTAGCTGGAAAAGCAGCCAGTATGGAATCCGATCAGAAATGCAAATTAGAGTAATTTCTGTCTACCATTAGGATATGCATTAAACAAATACTGAGTGATATATCTGATAAAATGCTTTTTTTTAGTGATACCACCAGTTTCTAAAGAAGTTGATAAAACACAAACAGAAGCCATGTCATACCTAGATTGAAAATATTCTGAGCCCAGTAGCTAGGATCACAGTGAAACTGGACAGTCGTGTTAGTCACTGGTGATGCATCACACCTTGCTCGAAGGAGATATCGTAGACGAAATGTAATCTAGAACAGGAAAACACCTTGTACAAAGCAGTTTTATTTCTTCTAGGAAAAACTCTGATTAATTTGTACTGTTTTCCCACAGGATAACACAGTTTAAATCAGAGGTGTCAAACTCATGGCCTGCAGGCTGGATCAGGCCCACGAAGCAGCTGTGCCTGGGCTGCACCTGGAAGCTGTCTGCAGCAGCGAACTCCAAAGACAGGCTCCTGGCACAGCAGGGCATGCTTCTGACTCACTCACATGAGCCGAGTCACAGCACAGGGGAGCAAAGGAAGTGCTCCAGCCAATCCCAGCTCAGCTCTGCTGTGGTCTGCCAACCAACCAGATTCTCAGCCACAGCAGGCTTGGCTGGCTCCGGAGAGCCACTGTACCATCCCTCAACCTCAGCCGTTCATTGTCAGTCAGCATGCTTATTTGATTGACAGCACATTGAATGAATCACAAATCAAAAAGGAAGAAATAGCTGGGGCCCATGTGGGGATAAGCCAATCAAAGGCCAGAAGGGCCTTAAGCCAACCAAAGGCCAGCATTCTAAATGACTGACAATGAGTGGGCTGGGAGGAAGAGAGGCAGGACCCCAGCTTAGCTGCTTGTGACAAACTGATTTTTTTTTCGCCTGCCACCATGAGGTAGGGGAAGATGCAGGGGGTCTGGGAGCCTGCATGGTAAAGGGCATCCTACAGGACAGGGGAAGAGAAGGTGTTAGAGACCTTGTGGGGTTGAGGAGGGGAAAGCAGAGCCCACGTCACTCTGACATGGAGAGCGAAAAGGCTGGGAGACCTGTGCAGCCACATGGCCCATGATAGCTGTCCTACCTTCTAGTGTGGCCCCCCACATTGAAGGAGTTTGACACCTGTGGTTTAAATTTTATCATAGCAAAATGCCTTGAATTGTGGTAAAAAGCACAGAAGTTTGTGCAACCAACTAAAACCAGGGATTTTCAACTTCCCACTTGCCACCCTGCTCCCCAGTAATTTTCAAAACTGATAATTTACAGTGCAAAAGAAAATAAGTTTTTCCAGCTTATTTAACCTTCTCCAGATGACTGAAGGTAATGACCCAATATATTTGGAAATATTCTTCTGTTCTTTATATGATCATTCTTTTTCTGAAAGTTCTCTATTCTCACTTGTGTCAGATCTTACTTTTATTAGAAAGGATGTTCTCAAAACAAACTCTCTCTCTTTCTGACCCAATGCCCCAATAAAGAATTCACATACATTAATTCATTTCTTTGGAATGCTCAATACCTTAGAGCTTTCCTAAGCCCTTGGCTTTAATGGTTAGATTGTGTTTACATTTGGGGAGAAAGTGTTATAATAGGATACTTCAGATCAGAAAGTTAGAATTTCAGTTATTAGGAATGAGAAATGTAAAAAACAACAAAACAAAAAAAACCCCTAGAAAATACAAGCAATGACTAACCTATCAGTCCAGATACTAATTACAACATAATACAGACCATTTCAGACAGGAAAAAACTACCCAAATCAAAACTCCTGTTCTTTTTTGTTTCCTCCTAATACCAGTTCCTCTCAAAACTCCTTTCTCTAGAAAAGTTCTACCAAAAGATGTCTCTTAAATCTCATATTTGGTTAAATTATCTTCCCTCATATACTGACAATTATTCTTTGTATAAATAAAACTCTTATCTACTCTGAGTTTTCTAATCTTTGGATAGGTCTGTTTTAGAACAGCTAAACAGTGTGAAAATCTATAGCAAAACTTATGCATTAAAAGAGTGTGGAACAAGTTGTCACCACTACCACTCTGAATACAGGCAATGCAAGGTTCTTATGTACACTGGGAGTAGCAAGTATGCACATAGGAGTGCTTCACTGTCATGTTCTCTTCAAGTTCATGTTCACCTGAAGTTTGTAAACTGCCTTTAGCATACTTGGTTCTACACATAGCTTTTAATCTATTCATCACATGACAAACTGTTAATTACCACAATTATTTGCAGTAGCTAAGTGTTTGATGATGCCAAAAGTCCGGGTTGGTACATGAATTTCCTGCAACCTGCTCAGCAGTGAGTGTGTGCACATGCACGTGGTAATCTGTGTAATTAAAGCTGCCTAGCTCCTGCCATTCCCTAGATCATTGTGGTAGGATATACCACAGTGCACAGCCTCACGTTTCTCTCCACAGGTGTATGTCATCTGGGAGACTTTCACTGGGTACAGAAGAGTCAGGCATTGAACTTCCAAATGTCTTTGACCCAGACAGGAGCCGGGCACTTAACTCCCTTTGTGTTTTGAAAGTTTTCCTCTATGCCTTGCTGAAGCATGATGGGATAGCTATCCAGAATGCATTTATAAAAACGTAGTTAGGAAGCCTGGTAGGTATGGATGAGCAAACAGTTGTGACAGCAGAAAAGACTGTATGGAAGTAAATAATTACAGATAGCACAATTCCATTTAAATGTCTGTGTCTCTATTATTTTTTAAAGCACAACTGTACTTGCAATGTAGCAGGATCTTTGTACTGTTAGCCTTGCTTTCTGTTTCACCATTAAAAAGTGTGGTTTTATTAAACTATATATAGATCAACTTATAGCATCACTACTGCAGTCCATCAGATACACAGTGTATACTTTTAAGTCTGAAGACAAGATCTTAATCTTTCAACAGAAGGTTATATTGACTATGGAGAACCTAACATGTTAATCTTACAATAAAGGCTGTATATACATTATGTATTATGTTTGGATCACCTCAGATTGAGCTGAAAAAGTTACGCTAATGGCACGAGCATGTATACGCACAGACATGCTTCATCCTAAAGAGGAAAACAGCAGTATTTCACACTCTTCCACAGCAGTGGGACAATCCCTAGCTCAGTGGACAATCTACAACAATTCAATTTTTCATGAATAAACCCAGGAGGGATCAGAAGTCAAACTTTTAACATCCTCCTCAACTTGTGCCTTTGTAGGGAAAATGTATATTACAACCTTGTGCTTCAATATATAAAAGTAATCAACAATATTTATTCCTTAGCATTATTGAAGATGCAGAAAATTCACTCATTTGACTTAACTATGGGCCCTTATCAACTAAGGAATGCTGTCTTTCCTAGCCTTACCAGGCGTTTGCTGTACAGTAATGCCGTGCTGCTACCACTGGAAACCGCCCACTTGGCAAAACTCATGACGTGTTCCAGCTGTTTAGAAAGACCTGCCACTTCCTGTTGTTGTTGCAAAAGCTTCATCCGATGGTCTTTTGACAGACTCTGAAAGGGACAAAGTACTTTCATTGAAATTTTCAGAAAAGATTTAAAGAGTAATTCTGTACTATGAAAGGGGACTATAAAATTGGTACACTCTTACTCAAGAGATCAGCCCACTGTATAAACAGAGATTTCCACCTTCTTTCATTAGTGACAGGATAAAGTTTCTACTCTGTGGTAGTGCTTAGATAGGTTCTCTCACAGGACTATTTTCTCCTACTTGTTATTACAGTGAAGGTAGAAAGCTCTATTTGTGGCACTTCCAACTCATGGTCACAGTCTTCTTACATCATATGCAACCGTGACTCAACTGCACAACCCATCTTCTTTGCTTGGTTATGAGGGAGGGCAGCCCTGGTTCAAGAAAACTAAACAACAATTCAAACTTACTGGCAAAGCAAATTGCCATTGCCTGAAATATTTTCTTGCTTGGCTCTTATTTGAGATTTCCACATTAATAGGTAGTTACATGTAATTCATGCTGAAAGACAGTTTTGCCAGATGACTGTTGTCCACTTTCAGAGACCTTTGTGACATTTCTGGCACTCAGGACTCTGAGCCACTAGTCCCAGTAGCTTCCAGCCTTCTGCAGTGTGGTTTAGGCTCTCATCCTTCTCTCCTGTAGGCCTTCAGTCCTTCCCCCTACCAGTCCCAGTTCATCAATTTCTTTAGTAAAATAAAGGAAAAAGTCCAACTTCCATGAATTTTTATTTATCATCTGTGAACTATCCCCGACTTTTACTAAAAATACCCATGATAGATCTTAACCTCACTAGTCTTAGAAGTAAATTTACCTCTAGCTGATGCAGCAAAGCTTTTCCTTTTTTGTTTATTTCTACCATCAGTGTAAATATAGCAACTTTAATGTCCTGTTCCACCTGCTTTTGATTCTGATTTGCCTCAAGGATTCTGTAAGTAAAGAATAAACATTTAGAAAATTGAATTGTTTAGCACAGCATCCTCAAGGAAGTGTCACAAAAACTCATCCTGGCACAATAAATGAAATGACTACTCTGCTGCCCAGAATTCAGTACTTTCCTGTTCACATGCATGTAATAGTATCTGTAAATGGAACCAGATAGTCCCATTAGCCAAGAAAGTTACTAGGAAGAGTCACCTTAAACAACAAAAAACCCAAAACACAGATTTAGGAATGTGTCTAACATTTGTATAAGTCTGAGAAATTCTCATTATATGAACTAGAAAAGTGGGACACAAACTATGGAATTTTACTGGTAAAAAGGAAAGGCTGACATGTTTTGGATTTTGATATTCTCTAACACTTTTCTGGCAGGGAATTTCAAAGTCTTCGTATGTGACAGAGCTCAGGACCTCATATTTTCCCAACGTAAAAAGTTTCACCAGAAATAAAATATCCAGAAACATAGCAGTCTTTGCATTTGTTTTAAATACACAGCCTGAAACAATACATTTGCTGGGCAGGGAGGGGGAGGCTCCTATTACTGCTTGAACTTAGGCAACCCCATCTGGTGATGAGAATATTCCTGCTACACTACTGACACAACCAGTATACCAATCATTCTACCTGCCCTTTCGTGGAGTGACTGAGACAGTGGAAAGTTCTCCCTGCTCTATTTTATACATGCATATCAGGCAGTGCTGTACACCTAGGCAAAAAATACCCAAGCAAAATAAGTTAGGAAGTAGAGAAAGGCTCTTAGATTCCATGTGGGAAGAGAAGATTACTGCTTTTCTCCTGCCATCCAGGAGCACGGGGATGGAAGGAGAAACTGTGGCTTGCATCAAGCATCCAAGAGGTGGCGAGAGAGAAAGGAGAGAGGACAAGCGTAGAACTAAAGCTTCCCTACCTCCCAACAGCTAAAACTCAGGGTGGAAGATTGGACTTGCGTTCCCAGGGTACTGCCTCTGTACAGTACTGTGGAGATACTTGCCAGGACCCACTTCAGTACACACTGTGGCAACCAAGGATACCATTTTGGCTTGTAGGTGTCAAGTAAGAACCCTGATCATTTATTATTTCACAACTGATCTTCAAGCAAATTTGTAACATGCATTTATTTACAAAAAACCTGAGGCATAACATTTTGTTTATTGGAGAGATGCATATCGTGAGAAACTAGATTGGAGGAGGCAGAGAGGAGATACAATTGCCTTCTAAAAGTATGTTAGCAGCCTGCTCAACTGAGCTTGCCCTCCTGATGTCCTAGAAATTTTCAGGCTAAACAGAACAGTTATGTAACCAACATCATGCGTAAGTTAAAATACACAAGGTCACCACAATCAATCATGAAATATGAAATTGATGTAAGTTAACTACTGAAAACATTTTGGAAATTATTTCTTTTTGGAAGTAAAAAACAATGGAGAGATTATGTATTAAAGCCATTTAGCAATACCATAATTTGAAAGCCTTGACAAGTTAAGTAACATTCTTATGTTCAGTTCATGTCAATATTATTTAGTAACATGATACGTACCTGTTTTGGATCTGCTCCCCTGTATATTTTATGTATTTAGTCTTCTCCATTAGCTTAGTGATTAGTGTATCAATAATCACTTTCTGGTTCTGAAAGGCTTCTTCTATAAACTGGTACCTGCAACGATCAGTGACAATGCCCTATTTAAACATAAGCAAGAGATATGAGCCACTCTCACTAAAAACAGACTGCTCCATATAGCACTGCTCCAGTTAAAAAACACTGCTTAAGACAGAGGAAAATTCATAAAAGAAGGTTGCCCACCTGGTGTACCAATGTTCTTCAAGGTGTCCCCCCCGTGAGGTGCTCCATTCTAGGTGTTCGCTGAGTCTTTGTGCTGAGATCAGAGATTTTCGCTCCTGTTCCCACTCAGGCTGTGTCTGTGCAGCTCGTAAAGCAACACCATTGGCACCTAAAGCCATGAGTGTGCAGCTGAGCTCCCTCCATTCCTTCTCAACTAAGGAGTGCAAGCGCACAACTCTGTGGTGGTGGTGGAGCAGGGGACATGGAGCATCCCAAAAGAGAGACATATATCGAAGAACACAGATTACTGCTCCAGGGGAGCAACCTTCTTTTCTTCGTTGAGTGGTGTCCTTGTAGGGGTGCTCCACTCTAGGTGCCCAAGGAGCAGGTCCCTTATGTTGGAAGGAGGACTACTGAGGAGTTTGTGCACTCTGCTGCTGAGAGTACATTAGTACTTGGGGCTAAATGTGCCCTTAATGTTTGGTCAATAGTGTTTTGTCTGATGAAAGCATGTACTAAGTTTCATATAGCAGCTGTGCAGATGGTCTTTTAATGGCATGTTTCTGAGGAAAGCTAGTCGTGGCCATACGTCTTGTGGAATGGGATTTGACCCATTCTGGTGGTGCTAATCTGTGTTATGTATGCGATGGAATTATACAGTCTTATCCATTTGGATAGTCTGAGTGGAAAGTGGCATTCTCCTTGAGTGCTTGGTTATAGACGCAAAAAGTCATGGTGTCATTCAAATTGGTTTTGTTCTAAGTAGCACGCCAGTGCCCTCCTGATGTCTAGTGTGTGAATAATAGAAGAACGCGTGCCTTTAGGGGGGGGTTAAGGTGGAACATGGACAGCTTAATTTCATTATTGACATGAAACGAAGTGTTGATTTTTGGAACAAAACTTGGGATGTGGGCGTAGGATCACTATCAATGAAAAATTGTGTATGGTGGATCAGCTGCAAGTGCTCCAATTTGGGCCATTCATCTAGTTGATGTTTCAGCCACTAAAAAGGCAACTTTCAGGGGTAAGTGCTCTAGTGTGCAGTTGTTATGGGTTCAAATGGTTTTCCGGTGACAGTTTGGAGAACTAGGTTTAAGACCCAAAATATTATGGGAGGCTGTACTTCTAAGTATACTTTTTGTAGGCCATTCATTAATCGCTTAACCAGTTTATGTGGGGATATTGGATTTTCTTTTGTTCTTAGGTGTAAGACTTTCAGTGAGCTGTTTGCAAGACTTGTATGTTTGAAGTGGAGGATATATTCCAAGATGGACAAGTTCAGAGCAGAGAGACAAGATTTGTCTGTGTTTGCTCCATTTAGTGAACCTAGACCATTTCTGTAGGCATGTTTTACATGTGGCTTATTTCTGACTGTTTAATACCATGCTTTTTACTTGATCTGAGGCATTGCAGTTCATCAAGTTGCAGCCATGGAACAGCCAGGCTCTGATGTGCAGCTTCTCCAGATGAGGATCAAGCATTCAGCCACCATCCTCGTACAGAGAGTCCACGTGCAGTGGGAGTGGTATCAGCTTGGTGCTAAACATTTGGAGAAGGCAAGGGAACCAGGTTTGTCTCGGCCAGGCAGGAGCAATTAGGATTACATTACTCCATCTGACATACTGCTTTGTGAATTAATGGTACAGGTGGGAACACATACAATCGACGTCCCTTCCAATTCAAGAGAAAGGCATCCCCCACTGAATGAGTCCCAAGGCCTGCTCTGGAGCAGAAGGCAGGACATTTTCAGTTTGCATGGGCTGTGAAAAGATTGATAGCTGGAAAGCCCAAATCATCAACCAGATGATGGAAAACATGGTTTAGTTCCCACTCATGCTTTGCTGCAAAGTATTTGCTGAGTTTATCTGCTATATGGTGTTCCAATAACCAGCTAAGTAAGATGCCATTATTTTGATACATGTACATAACTAGATGGGATCTCTGAACACAGTGGTTTGGAACATGCACCTCCATACTTGTTTATATAAAACATGCATGCAGTGTTGTCCATCATGATCTTTATGGTTTTGTTTTTTGTGACTGGTAGAAAGTGAATGCATGTATTTCATATGCCCTGAAGTTCCAGCACGTTGATGTGGAGCATAAAAAGCAAGGAGTCTTGTGGCACTTAAAGACTAACAGATTCATTTATCGCATGAGCTTTCATGGGAGAAAATCCCACTTTGTCAGATGCTTTGAAGAGCTCTTCAAAGTGTCTGACAAAGTGGGATTTTCTCCCATGAAGGCTCATGCGATAAATAAATCTGTTAGTCTTTAAGTGCCACAAGACTCCTTGCTTTTTTTTCGCTTTACTAGACTAGCAAGGCTGCCCCTTTGGAACTTGGATTGATGTGGAGGTTTGTTTTGCACATAGACCAACATCCTTGAGCAATGTGACCCTGCAGGAACGTGCCCCATCCAAGTAAGGATGCACCTGTTGTAAAGATGGTGGGTGAGTCTTGAAGAAAAGGCATTCCTTGTAACATGTTGTGTGGTTCTGTCCACCATTGTAGTGATTGCTTGATTGGGCTTGGCACCAAGATTACTTTGAATAGACTGTTTGCACAATTTGGAGACTGAGGTAAGCCGTGTCTGTAGGGCATACATGTGAAGATGAGCTTGTAGAGCTACTATGACTGTGGTGCCATGTGACCCAGTAATCATAGGCAGGTGCAGACTCTCAGCATCGGGCTGCCTATTACAGTTTTGATTAAGTCCTCTAGAGTTGTGACTTGCGTAGCAGTGACATTGATGCTCTTGTGGTATCTAGGTGGGCACCTATACATGCCTGTTGTTGTATAGGGGTTAGAATTGATTTTTGGTAGTTTATCATCAAACTGAGCTTTAAGAATAAGGTTATGGTTTGTTGATTCCCTTGTGCCTCTTGTTTCTGACTGTTTTATTTTATTAGGCAGTCAACCAGATATGGGTAGATGATGCCTCGTCTGTGAAGGCGGCCAGTTACTTCAGATGGTATCTTGGAGAAAATCTTTGGAGCTGTGGACAAGCCAAAAAGAAGTATGGTATGCTGGTAAAAAACAAACAAGGAGTCCTGTGGTACTCTAAAGAGTAACGTTTATTTACTGCATGAGCTTTCATGGGAGACAATCCCACTTTGTACGACACTTAGAAGATGGGGGAAGTTATACAATAGGAGGAAAATAAATACAGGGAAGTATAAATCATAGGTCACATTGTCACAGCAAATCAAAGCAGTTAAGATTCAAATACTGGGAAACAGCATGCAGAGGAAGATCAGATCCCATGATCCTATGACATACTTCCCTACATTCATTTTCCTCCTATTCTGCAAGTTTCCTCATCTTCAAAGCACCTGAAGAAGTGCGATTTTCTCCCACGAAAGTTCATGTGATAAACTTGTTAGTCTTTAGAAGTGCTACAGGACTCTGTTTTGCTGAACTAGACTGACACAGCTATCACCTTTGGAACTTGTATACTGGGAGTGATTTTGTCCTATTAAGGACCTGAGGAATTTTCTGTTTGCAGGATATCACCACATGAAAGCAAGCATCTTGTAGGTCAAGGGATGAAAGCTAATCCCCTTGTTCCAATGCTGGAATTATGGTCAACAGTGTGGCCATCTTGAATCTGTGATTTCTTATGAATCTGTCCAATCACCTTAGATCTAATGTGGGTCTCCATCCCCCAATCGTCTTTTGTGTTAAGAGTATTGGGAATAAAAACACTTCTTTTTGTGCTGCTGAGGTACAAGTTCTATTCCTCCTGTGGTCAGTAGATGCTCACTCTCTAACTGCAGGAACTGTACACGAGATGTGGTAGGGAAATGTGGGGGGGGGGTGGAGGTAAAAGGGTGAGTACCCTTGATAGATGATTACTATGACTCATCTGTCCGATGTTATGGAATTCCAGTTGTTTAGATACGGCCTTAGATGATGGCCAAAGGTGGCAGTACTGGTTAGGAACACTAGACTGGGGAGTTCATTCAAACTCCTGATCAAGTCTTCAAAAAACTGTTGTTTAAAAAAGATGGTTGTTCAGAGGTAGATTGGTTGTGGTGGTGGTTGTTTCAGCATCTTCTGAGGCCCCTGTCTTTTTCTATCCTGCTGTCTTTGTTGTGAATTCTGTGGATAACGACAACGGTAAGGCTAGTATCTATATTGTTTCCTTCTTACGGTAGAGACATAGATCCCTAGTGTCCCAATGTTGGCTTAGGAGTCTTTCAATGTGTGCATGACTTCGTTGGCTCTCTCCTCAAATAGTTTGGCTTTATTGAATGGGAAATCTTCAATGGTTGATTGGAGAGCCCTTGGGAGAACCACAGAACAGAGCAAAGATGCGCAGCTTGTAACTACTGCAGTTGCTGTCGTTCTGGTGGCTGTGTCAGCAGCATCTAGGATGCCTTGCAGAGCTGTCCTTGAAATAAGCTGACTCTCTTTAATAAGGGATTGATATTAATCTAGTCTATCTTCAGGGATAACATCCATAGAGTTCGCACATTTAGAGTAGGTATTATCATAACTGGATAGGAAGGCCACATGATTTGAGACTCCTAATTGTAAGGTTGATAATGACTAGAACTTGCAGCCAAATAGGTCGATCCTCTTCCACTCCTTGGCTTGGGGCATGGATTTGTTGTATGATTATTTGTTCCACTGTTGTGTGGCTTCTGCCACAAGGGAGTTTGGGCAAGGATGTGTGAACAAATATTCATTGTTCTTCAATGCTATGTAATACTACTTAATCAGCCAATTTGCATGTTGGGGCGATAGTTGCCGGAGTTTGCCAGGTGAGGTTTGGAGGGATGCATAATAGCATTGTCCATCGATAGCACTATTTTAGATAGCATAGATGTATGCAGGATCTTGAGGAGCTTGGAATGAGTCTGTGTTATATGCTCTAGTGGAATCTCCAGGTCCTACACTACCCATTTAAAGAGTTGCTGGAACTGCTTAAAATTCTCTGCAATCACCAGTGGAGCAGAATGACTGTCTCATCAAGAGATGACAGAGTTATGAGGTTGTTTCCTCTTCTGTTTGGATACAATGTCAGTATCCTCTGGTAGCTCAGGGCATGGTTCTGTTGCATCCCTATATGAGTTAGAGGGTCTACTACAAGAGCTCCTATATGACAACTATGTGTCACAGTTACGCCAGTGCATTGGGAATGGCATTGTTGGGACCATTCACTGAGATAAATACCATGGTCAGCTGTGTGTTTCTTATTGTGTTCATGTTTGTGTGCTGGTGAGGAAGGTCGTCTTGGTGACAGTTGTCAGGGAGGGAAGATACCTGGGGTATACTAATTCAGCATTAGTATTTGAGAATCATGAGCATTGTGGAGAAGCAGCAGGTCCATGTGAATACTGAGGAGAGTGAATTGTCAGAGTCAATGTATCAGGTCTTTCGCTTTTGTTTGCCCATAGAAGCTGAGGAAGTGGCACCATCTTGTGGTAGTTTTCCTGGAGTTGGTGCCAGCTCTGATGTGGATGGTGCCACAGGAGGATTCGGCACTGTGGCATGTGTCCCAAAGGCTGTAGAACCATGATGTTTGATGGTGCCTTCGCATGGCTTGGTGCAGTTTTTGAACATGGCGCCATTTTCAAGCTCAGTGCCGTAGGGGGTGGTACTGAAGCATATTTTAAAAGGTGCCAAGGAGAAGATTGCTGATGTTTCAGACCTCAACTCTGCACTGGAGTTTTTGTCCAGCAGTGCCTTAATAGCCATGGTACTGAGCATGCTGGGTTTGCTAGTGAAGTCTTCTTGCTAGGATGACTCTTAGATGGAGTTAAAGACCTTACTTTTGTCTCTCCCTCTTGTTTTTGGGGACGATTTATTCCTAGGATCGGAGGCTGATCTGAGGGATTCTTCCATGATGATCATTGCCACGTCTTTAAGTTAGTACAGTGGAGGCATTTCTGTGAAATATGCTCATCACTAAGGCAACAAATGCATTGAGAGTGCCCATCTGAATGCTGTATAGTGTCCCTACAAAGGGTGCACCATTAATTCCTGGCAAACTGGCATTTGCTAACACTAAGCAAACTATCAAGAAAAGGATTTTTAAAAAAAGCTATGAAAGAAAGGTTTAAACTTACTAAAACTGTTACTAAAAGTAATTCTATGCTAACTTCTCTCTAACCGCAAATAGGTTTGGGGAGAGCAGTTGTGGACTCCATCTCAAGCCACTGACAGTAGAGAAGGAACCGAGGGAGCTTGGTTGCACATGTGGGACTCAAGGCACCAACAGCATTGTGAGATCAGCCACATGGAGATGGTCTGAGTGAGGACTGTGGCAAAAATCTCCAGTCTTAGTGTGAAGATGTGATGAACATCTAGAGAGGAGCACCCTTTCCAGGACACCATTCAATCAAGAAAAAGCAAAAATACTACTAATTTGTGAAGTATTTTTCTTCTGTAATTTTCTTCAAAGAAATGAAGAGGATTAGTTTTTGTGAGAGCCGTTAAAGTGACATTTGAAATTTTCAATAAATGCTCTTCAGAGAGAGCTGAACATTTTCCATTTCTGACATGTTTTGGTAAGGTCCTCTTATATAACCATCCTGTTCAAATGCAAATTGAGAAATTTGTATATGACTACTTGTAAAGTTACATAACATAGCCCCTCTACTTTTAAGGTCTCTTGGCTTGACAAACTGCATAGTAAAGACTTCCATCTAATTAAACTGCCAATAAAAGAAGGTCTTGTGGTTAAAAATCACAGGATTAGAAGCTGGGAGATCAAGATTTTATTTCCAATTATGCTACAAACTTCCTTTAGCAAGATCTTTCAGTTAGTTAACCTCAGGTTATTCATTTTTTATAAATATCACTCCCCACTCCACCCTCTTCATTCCCCAGGCATCTTAGCTAGAGTCCTGCTCAACAGTATAGCCCAGCCCAGTGGTTTTCAACCTTTTAGGGGTTGTGACATGCTTGGTGGTATATGTGACCCTACAGGACACACCAGACCGCTGGCCCCCCCGCCCCCCCAACACACTTAGCACTGTGTGGTGACATAGTAAAGTGTTCCAACGCTGTGGTTGAGAGCCACTGGTCTAAGCTAGTACTTTAAGCAATTCGAAATTAATTCAACTTCTTTCATAAGGAATCTACTACTAATTGTATAAAACCACGTAATTTACTTTGGTACCTATGTTCTTTGTGTTCTAGTAACTGGCAGTCCCGGCATGTAAGTTTGTCACAGGTCTCGCAATAGAGCTTCAACTGTTCCTTTTTGTGGTATGGGCAGAAAACAGGTCGCTGACTATTCACACCAACTGCCTCTGTAGAATAAAAGGATTACAACTGCTATTAGCAAGCTGGAATTTGATCCTTACTGGATTAAGTTAGAATAAGAAGTTGGTTAGTTTCCTTGTCTCCAATTTCATCTGCTGGATAGGATGGAACAGTGGATTCTTGGAGCTGCTGGTTTCTCCTGCCTTAAGTCTTTGTAGTAGACAAGAAGTCTTCTCCCCCTCCAACAGCTGAAGTGCAAAAAGTGCTTAAGCGATGATATATTAAGCCAAAGGAGGAAGGCCAAGCATACATTTTCATTGCCTCATATTTCTTCAGTGGAAAACACCCTTGAAAGCCTTGAAGGATTCTGTTCATCCAGTGCTGTCTTGTGAAATAAAGCATACTGGTTTTGTCTTGTGAGTGGAACTCATGAATAGTTACCATGCATGTTCTGCTCATAAAGTATTTGTATCCCTAGAAAACACATATTTCAGGTGGATCTTGATTAGAAACTTGGAAGATAGCTGCCTTAATCCACCTAGATAAAGAAAGAAGTGCAGAAGCAAGAGCTGCCAGTAAAGCATCCGACTCCTCCCAGTGTGATTGCAGCTATGCTGAATTTTACCATTCTGGCGTGAAATTATTTTTAAAGGCTAAGGGAGGATTTAAGAACAAAGAAACCAACCAGCTGAAATGGAAGGTCAAAATTCTCTTACAAATGGAACGAAGAACTTGCTTTTCAACCACCTTATCTGAAAGAGGTTCAACGACACAAGTCTTGCTGCAAAGACACCCCGAAATAGGCTAATCCTTTTGGCTGTCATGCTGGCTCAAAGAAAGAAACATTTATGACAGAAAGAGACAAGAACATTTTCCTGATGATGCAAAGGGTTATTTAGTATGAGTGTTTCAAAAAACTTGAAAGCCACTGAACTAAGGGGTCTCTGAAGTGATGCTGAATTCTCTCCCATGAAAGCTCATGCAATAAATAAATGTTAGTCTTTAACTGCCACAGGACTCGTTTGTTTTTAAGAAAACAAAAACATCACAGTCCAATCAAATACCCCTTTTTGAACACTCACCAGACAACTGGATCCTCAAGTGTTTTGAGCATCCAGAGTCTTAGAATCCAAGCACTACCTGTATCTTGGTGTCTATAGGAACACTCAGGACTCAGCTCCTCTCTCTAGCACCCTGTGCTAAGATCTCCACTGTCCAACTGCCTAGCCCAGGGACTGGCAATCTTTGCTGGCCCCCGTGCCAGCTCCATTCACTGTACCCTAAGCAGGTCCTGGGGCAGGGACAGAAACTCCACCCTGCTGGCCCCACCTCCATGCATGGGGTTCCTGTCCCCTGCTGGATGCGCTCCCCAGCAGAGGGGAAGAGGGCAGCAGGGGACAGGAGCCACGCACGCCGCAACTCTTTCTCTGTGCATTGCAGCTCGCCAGTGGGGGTGGAGGCAGCAATGGACAGGAGCCCTGCTCGCCATCTGCCCCAGTGGGGGTGTGTGGCTAGCAGGGACAGGAGCCACAACACACATACGGCTCTTGTCGGCGCAACTCCTGCTGAGGGCCCAGACCAGCAGGGAGTGCAGCAGCTGCACCGTGTACCACTCAGAGTAGGCCTGCGTGCCAGGGTTTGGTGACCCCAGCCTAGCCCATTACCAATACTGACTCCTCAGGCTGCCCCCTTTTCCCATACTTCTCCTCCAGAATGTCTGCTTAGAGCTTTCTGGTTTACCTCCTCATGGGACACAAGACCAGAGTAACACTTTACACAAAGACTTTGCGCAAGATTCTAGACAACCACTGCTTTTTATGTAACACATAAAAGAGTGTGCCTCTTTAGCAACCAGATGGTATACTAAACACAGATCCCATTCCTTTAACTAATCCTTCCCTTGGGAGTCCTTGGCAGATCGAGCTCAGATAAACAGGGCTTCCCTCATCCCTTAGGGCTCCTGCAACAGCTTCTCTCTAATTGAGCTGGTGAAAATGGTCGAAGACCTCAAACAGAGCAGCTACATTACAGATCACAAAGCATCTTGGAGGGAAATTTCTTGGATTAGAAGAGCTAAAGCCTCATTCAGAAGTAAGTTTTGCACCCGACATGATTGAGGTTGGACAGCTCCAGAACTGGATGAACATCTATGAATCTTAAATCAACAGAAAGAACAAACCCCTTTCATAATTTGGACCAAGATTATTGCTCCAAGGAAAATAAAATGCATAACAGTCTAGAAACCCTCATTTTTTTTTGCAATCCTGAGGAAGTAGAGGTAAAAGAAAAGTTAGTAAGGGTAGCTCCTGAAAGGCTATGAGAAAAGAAAATCTCTCCTCCCATGGGTAGGTGGTCCTGAGCCAGCAGAGATTATTTTATGGAGAATCCTCTGAGGCTCCTTTGGGAAGAATTTGTTGGCCCCAGTGTTTTGAAAGAAATGAAAAGACTAACAGTTTTGTAAGGACTGGAAATTCCAGGTTCTTACGGCAAGGTTTTGGGGGAAAGAGAAATCTGGGGAAGCACCTGGTGATGTCACTGGAAGCACTGAAGAGGAAAGCTAGTGTCATCTCACATATATTATATGTGCATCCAGTTCAGTGGGGGGGATGAAGGGAATTGTCTTCCTCTTTTGATCTTTATGGTACTGCTGCTTCTGCGAGTACTAGAGAGAGTGGGTGATATTGAAAAGCATTTGAGCAGACACCACATGTGTTTTAGCACCACAACAGTCATAGAAGCCAACAATTCAAAGTCCTTTTTAAAAGTTTTCAGTTTCCTGGTCTAGAGTCCTTTGGAGAACCTAGCACATTATACTGGATTCAAAAACTTTACGTGGAAAGAATCCTGATAAAGATGGAAAAAAACTATCAGACCAGATTTTCCAAATGGCATAATTAAGGGACCTCTTTTTTGCCAAGATAAGCACACAGTCAACTTTTTCAAAAAGATTACGTTACAGGGAGACAGATCTTTCTACCTCTTTAACTTAAGGAGTCCTGGCTTGAAAGACAAACATGTCACTGGTTTGCCTACCTAAAAAGGTGGAACAGATCAATTCCTCCAAGACTTTCAAGATAGGTGATTTAAAAATCGCCAAATAGTAGGGAAGTTCCTCTTTGTCAGCAAGGATTATGGTGAATACTTGTGATGTCTCTAGAAATCCTTGAAAGGAGTGGAGGAAAAATGGTGATGGAAACAAGGTAGAGAAAGAGCATTGGTGTGAGAGCACTTCTTAGAATATTATAGACAATGGAAATCAGTTGTCAACAGCTTGTGGACTCCTACATTACTCTCACTACCCCCACCCCCCCAACCTTTTGACTGGAGCTTGGTGGTTATCATGGTCCTGGAGCAGAGAAAGACTTGAGAAAAATGGTAGGATGAAAACAAAGTTGGGGAATCTAAGAGGGACGTGTGTGGGCTGTCACCACATGGAGCAGAATGTAAGAATGGAAACCTTAAGTTTTGCTGACAGGAGTACAAATCAACTATGAAATATTAGAGCAGCAGAAAGAAAAGGTGCTCACCTGCGGTGTAGTAACTGGAGTTCTCAGAGATGTGTCCCCCCGTGGGTGTTCCACAATTGGTGTGTGCATGCTCCTGTGCCATGGATAGGTGAATCTTCCCACAGCACTTGTCAGGGCTGCACATGCATAATACACCTATCTTGTGGTCACTTCGGCATCCTTTTGCACTTGTGTGGCCAGGCCCACCCCACTCCCAGTTTCTTCTCTCTCCAGGAGCAGATATATTAATGCCAAAGTGAAGAGGGGAGGAGGGAGGGTAGTGGAGCACCCACAGGGACACACATCTTGGAAAACTAGTTACTACACCAAAGGTGAGCAACCCTGCTTTCTCTTTCGAGTAGTGTTCCCTTGGGTGCTCCATGACTGGCAACTCCCTAGCTGTGCCCTCTAACTGGAAAGGGGGACTTTGAGGAGTTCGTTTAACTGTGGATAGGACTGATAGGCCAATAACAGCATCAGCTCTTGTAGCCTGGCCAATTGCATAATGTTTTATAAGAGTATGTGTGGAGGACCATGTTGCTGTGAAATGGGGGGGATGTTTAGGAAGGCTGTTGTCATGGAAATAAACAGCCTTAGTGAAGTGGGTTCTTACAGTTTCCAGTCTTGGCAAGCCCGATATATCGTAGCAAGTGCCTATGCAGTTGGCAATCAATTTTGATAGTCTTTGTTTAGAATTTGGCATGCTCTTGTTTCTGTCTCCTATAGAAATGATGAGCCTCGGCATCAATCTAAATGCTTTTGTTCTCTCCAGGTAAAAGGCTAATGCACCTTGCACATCCAGTGTATGGAGAACTACATCATGGAAATTCAAATGTGTTTTAGGGCAGAAGAAAAATAAGTGAATAGACTGATTTATGTGAAAGTCCATAGATACTTTGGGTAGAAATCTTGGGTGAGACGTAAGGGTAACCTTCTCCTTATTGAATATTGTGTAATGTGGTTCAGCCAGGAGAGCAGCTGGTTTCTTGCGTGTTGGGCAGAGATATCTGCCAACAGGAAGAGGATTTTCATGGTCAGGGGGCTAAGAGAACAAACACTCAGAGGTTCAAAGAGCGGTTTGGTCAACGTTTTCAGAACAAGCATTAGGTCCCAAGCTCTGGCTGGGGCATGGATCTCTGACTACAATGTCCTTAGCCTCATCAAGAACCCTTTAATCAATGGATGTGAAAATACTGTGACATTGTCTATGACAGGGGTTGGCAACCCCTAGCATGCGCGCCAAACTTTGCACGTGGGCCAATCCTGAGTGGCATGCAGCGCTGCTCAGGCTCCCCCGCTGGTCCTACCCAAAGCATGGCCTGAAGGTTGGGGCCACAAGAGTCACATGCAGCAGCTCCAGACTCCCACTGGCTGCACTTCCCTGCTCCCCCCCAGTCCAGAGTGAAGGCTCCATTCCCCAACTCCACAGCAAGGTAAGTGTTGTGGGGGGAGCCTGGGATCAGCATTCAGGCAGAGAATGACTGGTCTCAATGCAGAATTTGGATGAACATGCTTCTGAAAACATCATTTCATACATTATTCTACTTCTGAAGGCAAGTCTTTCTTGTTGATCGTTTCTTGCTGTTCAAGAGGATGTGTTTTACAGGCTTGGAGCAGAGGAGTTCCTCCTGTTGGAACTACCTGGGAGCCATGCAGCCAGGTGTAAATTTCTAGTTTTGGGTGTAAGGTGTTGCACTTGTTCTGCGTTAGGTCATAGCAAAGAAGCAGGACGAAAGGTGGTTTTGATGGACAGTTGTGTCAGTAGCGCATACCACTGTTGTCCAGGCCACATCAGGGCTTTCATGACCATGGCTCTGCCTTGTTGAATCTTTATATGCAATCTGTGGATCAGAGATATAAAAGGAAAAGCACAGTGGAGCTTGTAGACCAAGGGATGAGGAAAGCATACCTTAGAGATCTCGCACCCAACTCCACTCTGGAACAGAACATTAGGCATTTGTGGTAATGTATTGTGGCAAACAGGGGTTACCCATCAGGTGAAGATCAGCTGGAGTGCGAATGTGGAGTTGCCACTCATGATTAAGCAAGAATGATCTACCAAGGGCATCCGCTAAAGTACTGTTTATTCCAGGTAGGTATGCTGCTGATAAACTCGCCTTGTTCTTTATGCACCAATTCCAAAGTTTTATAGCTTCTGTGCAAAAAGAGAAGGAGTGAGCACTTCCCTGCCTGTTTATGTAAAACATGCATGCGGTATTGTCTGTCATGATTTTTACATGTCTGTGTACTGCCTGTTTTCAGAAATACATGCATGTGTTTCATACAGTTCAAAGTTCTTGCAAATTTATGTGGAGCAGTGTTTCTTTACAGGACCAATTTGCCTGGGCCATGTGTGGTCCTAGGTGTCCAACCCATGAGGGACATATCTGTAGCGAGCATTGTGGAGGGTGGTGGTTGCATGAATGGTATCCCCCCCCAATATTCTTTGGATTGAGCCACCAGGTTCAGGGAATGTTTGTCTTGAGGTATTAAGATGGTTTTGTAAACATTTGTGTAATCTTGCTAGCTGTAGTTGTAAAAGGTCTCATCCTGAGTCTTGCGTTCTTGACTACAAATGCAGTAGAGGCCATGTGGCCTTGTAATTGTAGGCATGTAAGAACCTTCACCATTAGTGAAGTCTAGACTGTTTTTGTCAGGTCCTGTACTGTGTTGAGCCTGTGACTCGGTAGGAAGGCTTTGACTTGTATGGAGTCCATGCAAGCCCCCATGGATTCTATTATTTGAATATGGTGAAGCGTTGCTTTCTTTAGGTTTTATATTAGACCAAGATCATGAAATAGGAATATTGTGGTGAGAACTGCCTGTTGAGTCTATATATGGTTGGATGATTTTAGTAGGCAGGTCACCCAGATACGGATATATGGATAAACCCTGTTTGTGATGAGTTGCTACTGTGGCCAGTACACTGGAGAAAACCCTGGGGGTTATTGAGAGGCTGAGTAGCAAGATGGCATATTGATAGTGCTCATTCCCAATCTTGAAGCATAGGAATCTCCTGTGTGAAGGTGGATAGAAGTATGGAAATAGATGTCTTGTAGATTGAGAGCCATGAGCCAACCATTTTGCTGCAGAGACAGTATTAGTGATAATGTTACCATTCGGAATTTTTGCGGTATTATGAACTTGTTCAGACATCTGACGTTGCGTATTGGTCTCCAGCTGTCTGTTCTTTTCTGTGTCAAGAAGTATGGTGAATAAAGACCTTTTTCCCCTCATGTAGAGGGGGGACCCTTTCTATGGCTCCTATAGAGAGGAGACATTCTGCTTCCTGTTGAAGGATTTGTAAGTGATCGGTGACCCTGAAGAGGGATGGAGACAGGTAATGAAATTTTGGTACCAATAGGAATGGGATGATGTAGCCGGATTTGATTATTTCTAGTGCCAATTTGAGGTGGTGTGCTGCCACATATGATAAAAGGGCCGAACCAATGATGGTAACATGGAAACAATGGTATGCTGGCATAGCTATGTTCAGCTGGCTCTCGATCAAGATTTCAAAACTGCGGTTTGGTGGTTGTGTTTTGAGAAGTGGTGGGCTCGTCTGTAGGTTGCCTTCTGTGGTGCTCTGTCTGCTTCTGAACTGATCCTGTCTGCTATATTGTCACCAATATTTATATTCAGTGATACTGAGATGGGTATCTAGTTTTATCAGGCTGGTTCTGTCCTCTCTGCCATAAGGTGCAGATTAAATTGCCGTTTGTTCCTGCTTCGACAACCAGTGAATTTGGCAGGGGATGAGTAAAAACACACTGAGTCCTTACTCGGTATATAGTATTTTTTAAATCAGCTCTTGGAGGTTGGTATAGTAGATACAGATGTCTGCCAGATATTATTTGCAACTTCCATCAGTGCTTCATTCATAGGAAGAGCAATACGTGCAGATGTTTTTGTCTGCAGGATCTGTAGGAGTTTAGGTTGTTACTCCACTACCTCCTGCATAGGAATCTCTTGAGATTCTGCTACCCTTTTAAACAGATCGGCTGCTGCATTCGGTGAAGATGGAATAATGGTCTTGTCTGAGGAGGAAGAGGAATTATGATGCGATTCTTCCTCTGGTTGTTCCAGCTGTGCCGAAGTACTGGGAGGGTCAGCTGGAGGCAGATGGGTTCCAGATGCCCTGGATGTAGAAGGCCTACTTTGGACTGAGTGGTGAGACTAAACATCCCACCTTGACCAATGTGGAGTGTAACTGGCCGGAGGCCAACACCAAGGTGGCTGATACCAAGGGTAAGGCAGATGGATCTGGTGTTGAATGCCCCCTTACATTTGAGGTTGCAGTGATATAGGTTGGGGAGAAAAGACCAGGTGAAGTATCTTCCTCATCCTCACTAGGAAAGGAGATGGAGGATATCGATCCCTATCTGAAATATCTTGAAGGGGAGTGCTCCGTCCCCCTGAAGGGAGCATATGGAACCTCCCCTGCATCAGAGTCAAGATGCTTCCGTTTCTTGGACGGGCACTGTTTGGCATGGTGCCGTAGTTAGTGCTGTTGACAGAATTGTAGCTGGTGGGTCCTATGTTGATGCCGTCGGTGCAGGAGTTCGAGAAACAGACTTTTCCGAAGCAGTCATTAGATCCAACTCAGAGGCAGTAAGGGCCCTGAATGTGGTGCCATCAATGGAACTAAGGCAGGCATGGGCTGATGTAATGCTGGCAGAGCCATGTACAATGCTGCCAGCAGCAGTGGTTTAGAGCAGTGGTTCTCAATCTGTGGTCTGGGGGACCCTTGGGGATCCATGGAGTTATTGCAAGAGGTCTGTGAATACAACAGGCTCCAGCCGCTACCAGCCAGCGATCCATGTTGGAGAGGGCTCTAAATCAGGGGTGACAAAATAATGGCCCATGGGGCCAGATCTGGCTCAGCAAGGGCACTGGATCCAGCCTGTGGAGCTGCTGTCTGGTGTGACTGAAAGCTGTGTGCAGCAGTGAATTCCAAAGACAGGCTCCCAGCACAGCAGGGCTAGGTGTGCTTCTGACTCTCATGGTCCAAGTCACTGCACAGAGAAACAAAAGAAGCACTCCAGCCAATCCCAGCTCAGCTCTGCCAATCGACCAGAGTCTCATTCACAGGAAGCTAAGCTGGCTCCGGAGAGCCACCGCACTTCCCCCTTCCCTGTTTATTGTCAGTCAGTCGGCATGCTAAGTTGATTGTCAGCACATTGCACAAATTGCAAATAAAGGAAAAAATTCCACATGGGAACAAGCCAATCAAAAGCCAGCATTCTGAATGCCTGACAGTGATGGGCAGGAGCAGGACAGGCAGGAACCCAGCCTGGCTGCCTGTGACAGACTGATTTTTTGCCTGCCATCATGAGGTAGGGGGAAATGGAAAGAGAAGGGGTGGGGAGTCAGTGTGGCAAAGGAGAGCCCACTGGGCATGGGAAAGGAAAAGTGTTGGAGAGCCTGCAAGGTTGGGGAGGGGGAAGAGAGAAGCCCACAGCACTCTGAGCATGGAGAGGGAAAGGGTTGGGAAGCCCATGAATCCACATGGCCCATGACAGGTGTCCTGCCTCCCAGTGTGGCCCCCCCAAATTGAATGAGTTTGACAGTTCTGCTCTAAATGTATTGTATTTGCCTCCTGTGAGCAGCCACACCCTGGATATCTCTCCACCCCCTGGGAGCAGGCACAGGCCAGGTCCTCCACTACCCTTCTGCAGCATGTCGGCCTATACTCAGGCCCCAATAACTATAGTAGCGGCACTGTAGAAAAGGACCTGGGATTCATGGTGGACAGAAAGCTGGATATGAGTAAACAGCATGTACTTGCTACCAAAAAGGCCAATGGCATACTGGGCTGTATCAGTAGAAGTGTTGCCAGCAGATCGAGGGATGTGATCATTTCCCTCTATTCAGCACTAGTGAGGACACATCTAGAATACTGTGTCCAGTTTTGGGCTCCCCACTACAAAAAGGACATGGACAAATTAGAAAGAGTAAAGTGAAGGGCAACAAAAATGTGCAAGGGGCTGGAGCACGAGACCTATGAAGAAAGGCTGAAGGAACTAGGCTTATTTAGCCTGCAGAAGAGAAGACTGAGGGAGGATTTGATAGCAACCTCCAAGTACTTGAAGGGATGCTCCAAGGACGACGGAGCTCGGCTGTTCTTTGTAGTAACAGAGGACAGAACAAGGGGTAATGGTTTCAAGTTGCAGCTGAGGAGGTTGAGGTTGGATATTAGGAAAAACTTTCTTACTAGGAGAGTGGTAAAGCATTGGAATGGGCTACCTAGGGAAGTGGTGGAATCTTTATCTTTGGAGATATTTAAGGCTTGGTTAGATAAAACCCTGGCTGGGATAATTTAGTGAGACTGGTCCTCCTTTTTTGGCAGGGGGTTGGACTAGGTGACCTCATTAGGTCCCTCCTAACCCTATGATTCTATGATCATCATTTGGGGGTCCATGAATTTTGATGTTAAAGGGGAGTCCTCAGACCCAAAAAGGTTGGGAACCACTGGTTTACAGTGTTTCAGAGCCAAGTGGTGCAGGGCCATCTTGTCCCTGTGTCTTGACTCTGAGGCAGAAGATGACCATTTAATGGCTTTTTCAGCCTGTGCACTGAAGAGACCTGAAACCTCCTTTATGCACTCCAATTTCTGAGAGGGGGTAGGTGATCTCTTCCTTTTTTTGGTTTTCGGTGATGGGGTTAGATTTTTCATGGTCACCTGAATGGACTGAGGAGGCGTTTTCCTCTGACTTGTGTCTGAAGCCAGTCTGAGGGAACTCTCCATCAGGAACAACTTAAGCCAGAGGTAATGCTCACGGCAGGCTCTAGTGCCGATGTCTTTATAGTGGGAGCACTTCTGACTGACGTGCTCCTCACTAAGGCATTTCATTCAGTCAGTGTCCAGCTGACAGTGGCATCATCGTGTCACAACACTTTTCACATCCCAAATCCCAGTGACCCTGGTATGCTGAGGGAAACAAACGACAAACCTTTTTTTCCCCTTTAAAAAAAAACAAAAAAAAAACCAAACACAAAGGGGCTGTAACATGTGTAAAGAGAAAACTGGGAGAACACAGAGAATTTCTGAGGTAATAGTAAAGAGCTGAGGAGAGTGCTGGTCTCTGTCCATAGCTATGAACTATCAAGGAGGAATTGGGGGGGGGGGGGGGGGGGGGGTGTCCAGGGGGGTCGGGCTGCATGAGCACAAAAGAGCACCAATGTGACCGCAAGACAGGTGTCTCATGCATGCACAGCCCTGACAAGCACTGCTGGAAGATTCTCTGATCTGTGGCGCTGGAGTGCACACACACCAATCGTGGAGTATTCACCTGAAGACCCTCCTTTCACCACCTGGAGATGAAGACGAAGATAGAGTGAAAAGGTAGCTAACAATCTGGTGCAAAAAGAGTTCTCAGAATAAGCCTCAACAGAAAGCTTGATCATTGAAGATGGGGCAGAAGATGAAGGAATATCAGCACACCTCTATGCAGATTTGCAGTGGAAGCAAAATTATTTATTGGACTCAAACCCAGATGAGTTCAAAACCTCATTAGTTCTGAGCCAGACAAGGCAGTAAATTACCATGACAGAAAACCAGCTATAAACTGGCACCTTTTCGCAGTATCTTGATGATAAAGAACAGTCATTCACATTTCACCCTGCTCAACTCATTCAAAGCCCATGGCACCAGATAAATGATAATAGGATACAGAACCTTTCACTTCTTGATCACTTGATAAAAGCAGACAAAACTAGCAGTAACCAAAAACTGCCATCTAACAGCTGATCAACTAAGCAATTGTAAAAGAACTGACCGTCTCAATTTAGCTTCTAGTAGAAAAAATTCTCATGTTTTCTCAACCTTCTAATAAGTACTTTTCACAATGCTTATTACTCCCTCTATAACAGTTTTTATAACTTTCACTTTGTTTTAAAGAGTTTTACGCTAAAGCTACATGTGGTAACAGCAATAAGCTGTGCCAGATATGCATTAGTAGCTAGAAATGCAATTCTTCAGCAGTTGACTGCTAAAGGAGAATGCTAACAATCTACTGCTGTACTCCATGTGGTACATTTTTACAGTAAGTTAATGTTAATATTTAGTAGAGCTCTACAGCGTGGGAGTTGACTATTCAAAAAGCTACTTCCTCTGCAGTCAATTTGTGAAAGGCTAAAATACATTTTAAAACATCATTCTGCACTGAATCATGTTAAGCATTGATTTTCTTCATTTTTCTTGATTCAAGTCTCTCTGAACCAAGCTCACAGATAATGTAGATCCTTTGATTTCAGTGGACAGGGATGAATTGAGTCCTTTATGTTTAACAGGGTAGAGAGGTTTCATAATTTTATATTAGAGTACATAACCGCCTAAAAAGTATGTTGACAAAAGTATGTTACCAAAGTTATCCAAGGGAAGAAGAAAGCAGCAAAATGTGTCACCTGGTGATACTTCTTCTTTCTGTCTGACTGTATGGTCCTTTGTGAATTTAACCCTCTGGTGAGCTCTTATGCAGGTCTTGCATAACCATTCTACACACTCCACACAAAAGCCATTGGCTTCTGCATTGTCTTCACAGCTTGTGCAGACCTGAGAAAAAAGATAATACAAAAGCTTTTATTAAATCTGACAGATATACACAAGTTACAGATTCATCTTGTGCATTATTTCTGGAAAGTGAGAGAAAATGAAGAAAATTTTGTCTCAAGTACAAACCATCTCAGCTCTATTAGATACTCCTTATCTATTTAAAATTTAAGGGGCATTTTCAAGAACATACTACCGGTAACACTTACAACACTTCTGTGGCTCTACCTGTAATGAGATTAATACAATTTGTCACTGGAGGTACCAACTATGGGTTTGCTAGTGTGGATAGAGCTTTATGTATCCACTATGTTGCTTAACCTGCTTCAAGCAACAGCCTCAAGTTGCCTAGAAATCCATTTTTATTAGAATATCCAGTGGGAGTGCTGAACTGGTAGAAACAACAAGAAAAAAAGGATTACTACTGTAGACAAGGTCTAAGAGGAAACATGCATTTATATATCATGGTGAAGGACTTCTTTATATACGCTTAGCATCATATTCCATCTTCTAGAGGGAGAAAACTAGGGCAAAGAGGTGAAATGACTGCCTAAGGCCATACAAATAAGTTAGTAACAGAACAAGGATTTAAACTTAGGAAATCCAATTCCCAAAGATATGCTCACTCTTTTAAATCAAGTTGCCTCTTAAGGTGAGCATATTCTAAAATGGAAGTCAAGGCAGGGATTGTGGATACCTCTTGCTTTCACCTTGAGGTTTCATTAAACATGATGTGCAAACAAAATGGGGCTCATGCCCTTTTTCCTCACTTTTTGTGAAGGAGGCCAGAAAGCTGTTTATTTAGACCCATTTTCTTTTTTCCACTTTTTAAATTAAGAATTCAGGTCCTATTCTAGACTGCAAGGCTAGGGCAAACTAAAAATAGCATAAATACCTAGAAAACAAAAGAAAATAGAGAGGAAGCAAATTTTAGACTGTTTAAACCTTTGTATTTGTTCTTCTCGACTCCTACTTAACTTCAATGACATTTTGCATAAAGGAAGCATGATCAAAATACAGTATTTTCAACTAAGGTGCTAGAATGGACAGGGAAACATTCTTTTCTAACATCTTACTTAAAGATGAAGAAAGGAGAGAGGGGAGGTTTGACATTATTTCCAAGTGAAAAAACAAGCAGATATAGAGGTGGGGAATAACCTGAAATTTCAGGCATCCTTTTACAAGATAAAGCAGCAAAAAAGGATGGAAGTGATTTTTTTCCAATTATAAACAAAAAGCCTTTACTAGTAAATTACAAGCCAGCTCATTTCAATGAGTTCAAAGGATTTCAGAAATGAAGTAGCTTCCTATGATTCCAACATCTTTGTCTACTTTTTTTGTGGAAATAATTTTTTTCAGTTGGTAAAATTTACAGCTGGAATGACCTATCAGCCTCTTTAGATGTCGTTCAATAACTACTAAGCACATGCTGCCAAACGAACTAAAGCTTGACCTCTCTTCCATGGTATGAAGCATATACTATCCTTTACCTGTGCAGTGTCCTAACACACTAAGCAAAAGTCAGAGCTCTCAAATTACATTACATTTTAAAAAAGCCAGATGCAGTAACTGATGTCCTCCAACTTTTCTTTATTTCAATCTATTTTTCATTTGAAATCTGACTTTTCAGACAAAAACAGGACTTGGTTAAAACTGTATAACACAGGAACTCCCCTACAGAAAAAAATATACACATAATGGTATTCAGAACTTGCTTTATTTTAGTAATTAAGAGAAACTCTTTACTATTTGACCTCTTCTAAATGTTCTGTTTTTTCCCTCTTGGTTAAGACTAGAAGATAGTTCCATATTAATAATTACGCTTACAGGGAAAACTTGTACCTAACTCTACTTCCTTCTTACATGTTAGTATTTGTACTGACAAAAGGGTGCTCATTCAATTCTTTGGAGCTTTGGTGAAAGCTGAGTATACTCACCACCATCTTAAAAAGATGGCTAAATATTTATCTTTGTACATGCTTGCTTCTGTTCATAAAAACTTGTATTTACTTTTGAAAATCTAAGGAAGGGTATGTCCTCTTAAAAGGCCCTCACTGTAATCAAGCTAACTACATTTTAGGTAGCAAAAGAGTAGAGCAAGCAGAAGTTTCCAAAATTAGCTAGAATGCCAGGAAGGAAGAAAAGCCAGGACTATTCAAGTTCCAAAGGGGCAGCTGTGTTAGGTTAGTTCAGTAAAAGCAAACAAGGAGTCCTGTGGCACTTAAAAGACTAACAAATTTTTTATTTCATGAGCATTCGTGGGAGAAAAGTGGGATCTTCTCCCACGAAAGCTCAGGACTAATCAGTCACCCAACGTTCCCTAATCTGTCAATCTTAACTGGTAGCATGTAACTGCCCAAACCAGAAGATGAGAAAAAGAAATGAAATCAAGTATTTCAAAAATCAGAAAAAATGTCATTTGTTGGCATCTGTATTATAGGTTGATTTAATGAAATTAAATTAACCAAAATCACAGAAGACACCAGCTTGTTTGAACCCTTTGCTCCTTCCTCAAGCTTTAACTACAAGCTATATGCTGAGTACTCCAAAACCCTCACTCAAGATACTCCCCTTCTCTCCCTCAGATATGTCCTCTATGCTTGGCCCTTAATCTAGCCATGCACCATCCAGGAAGGTCCCATTACACTGGATGTATTTATTCCCAGGGAACTCTTATTAGCTTTATGCCTCCTTTCCAATACTGAAGCTTGAAGGCACAGCCATGAATAGGGTAATAACTCAAAGCCAATTCTGAACACATTGCTTTTTTCTGAGGGGGCGGAGTGGGAAGGAAAATGTTGACATTTTGATTGCTTCCCACCCCACTTGTAATAAACTTATTCTTCAGAGAAGTCAAGAAGAGAATGCTCTCATCTTCCCAGGTTAAATCTTAAATTGCTTTTCCAAAAGATGCAATTCTTTTCATTACAAGTGTTTCAGATAAGTGTTTCACCATGAAATGTTACATCCCACAATACGTAACTTGTACCAAGCAGTTCTTTGGAGGGTTTTATTAACATGACCCACCACTAGTCTTATGTCTGGAACCATTCTTGGAAGAATAGACTACCTGATCCCTTCCCTGTTTACTTTATGAAACAACAACAGGAGTAAAAACACTGGACTACCTAATGCACATTATACTTTCTATTGCCTTCAAAGTACAAATCAAAATAAACAAAATTAGCTCTTATTTAGAAGTTTTAGTTTTGCAGTCTCCCCTATGTTAAAATAAATTACTCCTCCTTGACTACACAGGTGTAAAGACAGTTACCGCAGTGAGGGATCATTAAGTCCAAGATACCACCTCTTCTATAGCAACCCTCAGCTTCACTCTGGATGTGAAATTTCTTGAAAAAGACATAATAATTGTTAATTAACCACTGAGATTTATAGCTCTACAGGTAGGAAATGCTTCCAGAAATCCAACTGTCAGATCTCCGAGTTTGTGTTCCTTGTCCTTTTATCATCACATTCCAGAGCACTTCCATTCAAACAACACAAAAGCGTGCATCTGGCTGGATCGATTTAAATCAAGTGATATAAAAAAGCAAGCAGGAAATTTTGATCCAAAAATAATCACGGATCTTAATTGTGATTTGCTTTTATTTGTTTTAGATCTTTTCCTAAGGAAAGGTTCGTTCTCAATAGTTTGCAACCCTTAAACATGTTACTTGCAACTAAATACAACTTCTAGATTAGTTACAGGCTTTACACTAAATTTCAGGGTTCTTTATAGTATATCCTCCTGGTTAGTATAAAGTATGCACATTTAAGCAATTATGTAATTAAATTTATCTTTATTCAGATTTCTAACAGAAAATCTAAAATTAACAAAGAGTGAATGATACATTTTTTACTATCTAATTAACTTTTTATGTATGGGCTGTATCAAACCCCATTTAGAGAAATTCAAATTCAATTAAAAATACACAAATAGTCTTATTACATAAACTTATCTTAAAAGTGCTGGATACACAAGAGAAAAGATGATCAAGATATGCTTGACATTTGAAACTGTTTTATCAAACAATGGAAGTTTTATCTGCAGTTAATGATTTGAACTGATGGTTTCCAGTTACAGTGTCCTTCAAGATTTTGAAACTAGATTACCCTCTTATGCATAGTTCTTATTCACAGACTGGAAGAAAGAGAGAAAAACAAGCTTTCCTGATTTTTCAACTCCACAGTGGTTTCTTCCTTTTGAATCAACTAGCCACCAAGTAGTTGGGTTGGGAAGGGGAGAAGAGGAATATCTGTTTTGCACCTGCAGAAAAGGCCGTTACTGTCAAAAGTTATTATAGCACAGGCATTTTCAAGCTGCAGCACAGGGGCCAGACTCTAGCCTGCAAAGAGCTTTCACCCGGCTTGTGGAGTGCTGCTGCAAGAGCCCGGGGGCTGGTCAGGGCCCTTGCCAGTTTCCCACCCTGTGCACAGCACGGCTATTGGGAGGCATGGCACAGCATGGTCAGAGAACTGTTCAGGGACTGGATTCAGCCCCTGTTGAGTGAGCAGGGGGAGGGTAAATGGGGAATGTCCTGAGCAGTTTAAAATCCTGACCTTGACATCCCCACCCCCACCCCCACCCCCCGGTCTGTTCTCCCAGACCTTAACCCCAGCACTGCTGTCCTTCCCCTGACCTTAGTGGCAAAAACTCTTCTGTAGAGATTGCTACCCATCAATGTTTCTGGTACAGACACGCCCAGTACCAAAAACCTGTGAGCCCTGCAGAACTGCCAGGGCTTCTGTCCTGTCTCTGCTCTCTTCTCCCTCTCCCCAGCATTACTCTCCTTTCCCTGAGCAGTGCCTGGCAGGGAGTGAGGAGACCAGAACTGGTGCGGTCCCTATGAGGAAGCAGCTGAGTCTTGGCCACCCAGCTGCTCTGCTCCCCCCACCTCACCCTTCTTTACCTTGCTCCCTCACCCAGGCACCCCTGCCCCCTTGTCCTCTGTGCACAGTGCAGGCAAAAGCAATGCCAAATATCTCACTATTTTGTTAGTTTATTAATAAGATCAATTTCTGTGTCTTAGCTATCAAATTTTCTCACCCCCCCATGAGAAAAAGGATTCCAACATGGCCCCTCACCCAAAAAGGTTGGACACCCCTGTTTTAGCACGCAAGACCCTGGTCTCAGGTCCTTCAAGGAATTACACTAGCTCAGTGGCTTGAAACTTCACAGCAAACATGTACTGATTAAGTTCTTTTTATTTAAATTGCTTCAGAGATCACATTCAGTTTAGGCCTTAACATAGGATCTCAATTTCAAATTTAATTTTTAATAGGTTTATTTAAAAAATAAATCTGTATTTGACTGAAATTTTTAAAAAAATTTAAGTTAATTTTTAATCCACGCTGTGATGCCCAGTTTCTAATTCAAAGGAAGGTGAATACCTACATAGTGCTTTCCCTGCGGCCCATTCAGACTATCCAGCTTTCAATGGAGGACTCTGAAGCACTGGTTGAAATGATCTTGGGTTTCTTTAGGTCCCTCCCCAGCAAAGAGCAAAAGGCAATCAAAGACTTAAAATCCAGAGAAGTAAATCTGTTTTCTAAGCCATAAGTATATATTAATGATTTTCAGAAAATACCCAGATGCTAAGCCATTATTCCTGAAGGACGTGTACAAATTTAAGGGATTCAAGACCTTTAGAATGACAATAGGGTCCTTCTACACAGAGTGTGATCTCTGCTTCAGTCAAATAAACCTCAATGCCCAAGATTACCTGTGACAGAAAGCTAAATGCAATTACAAAAAAAAAAATCCCTCTATCTTGTCACTAAGATTAACTCAACTAGTTCTTTCACAGCTCCTTGACCTGAAGACTTTGGGAACCTTATAGAATCATACAGATATAGGGTTGGAAGGGACCTCCACAGGTCATCTAGGCCAACCTCATGTGCTGATGCAGGAAAGAGTAAACCCAGACCATCCAAGACAGGAGCTGTCCTTAAACAAAAAAAAACAAAAAACTCACTAGTGATGGGGATTCTACAACCTCCCTTAGAAGACTAGAGCCCTGAACTTAAATGCTTTATAATTAGCAAGTTTTTCCCAATACCTAGCCTAAATCTTTCTTGCAGCAGTACTTCAGCTGAAGCCTTACCAGTATGAACAGATTAGGACAATTACCTCCAATATCTCACAAATGACACTTCTAAAGCAGATGAGAGTGATATTTGCCTTTTTTCAACTGCTTCACAATGCTGACTCATCCTATTTGTGACCCAATATAGCCCTCAGTGCTCACTGCAAAACTTGGAACAAGACAGTAATATAGACTCTGATAAATTTGAGAAAATTTGGGATACCCTTAGAAAGGTATCAAATTTTTTATGACATCTCTAGAACTCACCATCTTCTTGCCTCACCTCCTAATCAAACACACTAGAAAAGCTATGCAATTAAAGATAAAGTGACCACATTTCCAGCTCAAGCAGTGCTCAATCAGTGCATAAGTAAGGATGAGGGATTGTTTCGAAGACTTGAGTGATACACGCAAGATCTGTATAATCAAAGATGTTCCTCATTTAAAGAAAGATTCCACTCCTACACAGAAGGAACACAGATATTGTCCAGACTTCTGGACATCTTCACCCAGTCCAGGCTCAGCAGATTTTATCATCACCATATCTCAGAGGTCCAGTTCCCCAGCTGCCTGAGAAACTGAAGAAAGGTTAATAAAAGTTTGATGGCCTTAATTTTAAGTATCGTTACTTATCTGAGAATTAGTACAAGGAGAAATACCAGGAATATTTTTCCCCCTCTATGAGAAGTTTTGAAATGAAGATTGCATGGGATAATTACATAAGCCCTAAAGATTGCCAGAACACAAAATAGATCAAGACTCATGATGTGCTCTTTATATAAGATGAAGAGATAAAAAGAGCACTTTCAGAATCTTTATTTTAAGAGACTAGCCTACAAATGTGTGTCTGCAGTTATAGTCTTGTTTTTAAATTACTACAGCATTACAAAAGTAATCTTCTTGTTGCCATTATAAAGAAAATATCTATGTAAAAAGAGATTAAGTGAGTTAAAATAGTTTCCTAGAGTCAAACAAAGTCTGTTTATAAAGCAAAGAAACTTATCTTGGCCCGAGCCCAAAAGGAAGGATGGTAAATTTTAATGCCAGAAAATTCCTAAACTGTGGCCATGTGTGTCATTGGCTATTGATGTTGCTGCTTCTTGTAAGTGGCTGCTAAAATGCATTAAAAAACTAAACATACATGAAAACTCATAACAGAGTGAAAATGATGGTGAACCACAGACACAAACTAAGGTATGATCCCCACTGACATTTGAGAACATCTTGTTTAATGAATCAACTATCTAGTGCCATGTTAATTAGGTTTTATTTTCTCTAGTCCAATTTGTGTTTTACAGTGAAGATAGAAAAAGCGGTAATCAGCTTAACATCTAACCTAAATCTCCCTTGCTACAGTTTAAGGAAAGCTTTCTAACCATGATGGTAGTCAAGTTCTGGAATATGTGTAGAAGAGGTTGTGAAATCCCCATCACTGGATGTATTCATGGACAGGTCAGACAACATACATGTCAAGGATGATCTAGGTATATAATTGGTCCTGCCTCAGCACAGTCAGCTGTCCTCTAAAGATCTGCTACAGCCCTACATTTCTATAGTTTTATTATTCCTCACCACCATTCTAGCCTCTTCTTGCTACAGTTCTCCCCTTCGGGATTCTCCACCGAAAGTGCTGTCTTGGGTTCAGGAAATTTCATGTCGTACGAAAACACATTTTTTATTTCTCCCATTTTGGCATCACCATGCGGTCACTTCACTTCAAGTTTTTTTTTTTTTGTTTTGTTTTGTTTTTTAAGTTACCACCGATCAATTTTCTATAGCAATCATAAAATGATTCATCATTACTGTAAACAGTCTACCTACCATTATCTCTTACCCCAACCTTAGTAAAAAAATAAGCAATAAAGTTAGCAGCTCAGGATATGTCTAGGCATCTAAACGATGCTGAAAGGGTTGTATTTGAATGTACTAACCTGATTTGACTTTTCCACTGTGCTGCTGGGAACCTCTGTGGTGTCCTTCACAAAAAAGTTATCTATGATGTGTCTCTCTGCACATTCCTGACCACAGATTGGACAGCGGATAACACCAACTAGAGAGAAAAATAAAGAGTAAGTTCAAGTGGCAAGAAATCTTTAAGATTTGTAAATTTACCATTTTATCAAGTAATTTCAAAAAAAATTAGGTGGTGTACTTTTCTGAAGAATTTTCAATTAACATTTCTAGGCTAGGGAAGTCCACGTGATAAGATGCCAATTCTTATCAATAGCCGATTTATATACTTTGTGTCTCTGCCTGAAAGTAACTGAGCACCTTGGCTCCTAGCAAGATTCACATGCTTTACCTTCGATAATGAATTTTGTTGTCAATCTTGTATGGATTCCAACATTTTGCTAGTTAAGAGTCCATGCTTTCCGATCAAAGGTTTGTTGCAAAATGACTAAAGAGTCAGTTTGTAAGGTACCAGATACGCTTGGTGGGCCTTAAGGTATACACAGTAGAACCTCAAAAGGTACAAAACACTAGAATTACAAACTGACTGGTCAACCCTATGTGAAACCAGAAGTAAGCAATCAGGCAGCAAAGAAGAAAGGGGGACTTGGGGAGGCAAATATACTGTACTGCTATCTTCAGCACGGAGATCAGAAGCAGTCTGTGGTCTGTGTTGTTTCCTGAAAGCCAACAATGCTATCTCACCCACCCAGCTGCCCCGCCCCATTCAGAGCGGGAAGCAGTTTTTCACCACCACCCCTTGTCAGGAGGGTCAGGAGGGGGCCCAGAAAGAACCTACCACAAGGAGCTACTGATCAGCTGCTGTTGCAGCCAAAATCTGGCCTGCAGCTGGAGTGGAGGCACTATGCTCTGGGCAAGTTTTAAAGAGCCACATCCTGCGCACTGATATTGCCCAAGCTTTATACCCATGGCTTCACTCCTGGATCCTGCCAGCACCTCTGAGTGCAAGAGAGAGCTGGTAGCAACTCCCTGTCACATGCTGCCTCTGGAACCTGGTAAACAGTGCATAGATTAGAGCAAACCCTGGGGAGAGGTGGCTGAGACTGTGGATTTGTGTTAAGGGTGCAGGGCCCCCACACCCAGTTCAGTCCAAAGGAAAGAAACAGGAATAGGGCAGGGAGCTGCTGGCAAAATTGGTAGTGTTGCCAGATACCACTTTTGCAGAGATCACTCCCAGCCTCATCTGGAAGACACTGACTGCAGATACTGAACCATAATGCTCTATTCAGGAACCTCCATTCCTGACATGTTAGTATCTTTGAGGTGTTACTATAATTGCAACAGTGCTATGATTGGGGGCATCACTGCCATTACAAAAGGGTTGGGGCCCCCGGCTGAGCAGCCCCAGTTCCTTGGGCTCGATCTGGGATCCTGTCCTAGATCTGGCCCCTGCCACTGCCAGCCAGGTGCAGACAGCCACAGTCTGGATCCCGCCCCTGTCACTGCTGCTGCTGGCCAGCAGCAGACCGCTTGGGCCCAAGCCAGTCCCTGGTCCTGCCAAGGCAAGGCTGGAGACAAGCAGGGCTGGAACCCCATGGGCCCAGCAGGCGCAACACTCCTGGCTGTGATGGATACAAAACTATTGTGTAATTTAAGAACACAGATGTAATTAAACTTATAACTACAATATATCATATGGTCAATGAGAAGTTATTGCATGCTGGGTTTTAAGATTTTCCTATACTAACTATAGGGGGCTCTGGGAAAAGCAAGCAGGAAACCACCACATAGCTATACTAAACAAATCTGCCAGGGCAATTGTAAGACAATGGCATGCTTCCAGACTCCAGCCTGAAGCAAGACATATTTTACCTGTCTGAAACCTCATAGGTCAAAGGGTTATAAAGTTTTCAATTGCCCAGGCTATCAGCTGTCAGGGAGACAAGTTAACAGAGAGAGGCTCTGTGGAATAGACAGAGTTGGGCACTTCCTCAATTCCAAGAATAGTAAGCCTTAAAGCAACAGTCTCAAACTCAAATCACCACGAGGGCCGCATGAGGAGTAGGACGTTAGCCCAAGGACTGCTCCACTAAAACCTTTTCATATAATGATATTGCAAATATCATTGCAGGCCACAGCAAATAGCTTTAGGGGGTCTCAAACATGCGGTCCATGGGCCGCATGCACCATTGCCTTAAAGAAAGTCAGGTGAGAATACAGAATGGCTTATTTTCTTAAGATCTATTTCTCTTAATTGCTTTACTTATGCTTTACAAAAACTCCCCCCCCCCCCAACGTAAGTGACTGCTATAGATCTGAGAGAAGGTGCACTTAGAGACACCAGAACACTAAGAGGGGCAGTTAACCTGGCGAATTGAGAGACATGGTACAACATTCCACACTTGTCTTTTTAACTAAAATACAGTAAAATGTAGAATTAGAAAGTTATAACAGTATATTTACTATATATAAACTACCTTTCTTTTTTTTATGTTTAATAATATTAACTACCTTTCATATATAAGTGTTCCCATAAAATTCTGCCAAGTATCTTAACATGTACAACTAACTTTCCTGTTACACAAGAATTAAGACTTTTTTCATACATGCCCAGTGATTTTCTCAGAATAACTTTGTGATCCTGACACACATTTGCCAAAACTTATACAAACTTGTGCACTGCATCTTGTCCCCACCACACTTAAACTGGAGTTTGACAAGATCCATCTATTTCTACACGCATGACAGTAGATAAACTAAGGTCTTATGTCAGACCCAAAACTGAAGAGACAAGATCAAAAACTTACACATCTCAAAATCACCTGTGCTACATCACCAGATATACATGTGATAACAGCTTTCTTGGCCAACAGACCAGGGACTGACCCGGGAACCTCTAAAGTACAAAGCATGAGAGCTAGAGTTTGAGCTCAATAGGCCAGTGGTTCCTAAACTTTTGTGGGTTGACACACACTTGGCAGCATATTGTGACTTTACAGGCCACTAGAGTGGATTTGACATGGAGGGGAGTGGGCATCTTGCCAACTCTCCATGACACACTTATTGCTATGTGGAAACCTGACACAGTGATTGAGAACCACTGCAACAGACAATACTTCGTAGCTGTGAGGTGTCCTTACTTAGCTTCTGTGGAACAGCACATAAGACAGGGGTCTGCAACCTTTGCCGACCTCATGCCAGCCCTGCCCACCACACCCTCAGTGGGTGCCAGAGGTGGGGCCAGAAGGGGACAGGCAGGCTTTTGGGTCCTGGCCTGAGCCACCTCCCGTCTATGCTGGTGGGCGACTTCTGGCTCCGCATTCAGCGCCAGAAGCAGAGGGACACTGATCCACCCCCTGCTGGGAGCTGCGCGCCATGTCTTCTGCTGGCTGTGCTCCCCAGTGATGAAGCGCGGCCAGCAGGGGCCTGGAGCCATGGCACGTGGCTCATTCCACCCAGCCGTGCAGCGCTGTGGGAGCAGGGCCAGCGAGGAAGGCTGAGTGGTGCTGCACACCACTCAGGCTTGCCCCCCATGCCATTTTTGGGGTTGTCAACCCCTGACATAGGAGGATCTGTGGACTCCATTCATTATATTCACCAATGGATTACATACATGCTACCTACATACTGGTGGAAACTGCAATAGAGATCTACCACCATCATTCTGGATGGAACTCAGGAACTGCATTTTCAAGAGGTCTGATAGCTGCCAGAACAAAACTCTACAACTTAATGCCAACAGTGATGAAATATAGGCACAGTCTACTCTACGAAGTCTGGTTGAAGGAAGTTGTCTTGAGTCAATGTTGTTTCTGGCCAACATAAGCATCTGTTACAGCAGCACAGTAAAGGAAGTTCCTTGTATCACCGAGTGATGTAGAGCCATAATTGACTCGAGACTTGTACACTGAACAACTAACAGTCCTCCAGCAACTGTTGCAGTGCCTCACTCCCTGCAGCAGTGACTGCTTTAGTCACAACTGTAAACTCTAGGGATCATGAAGACCGCAAGACACTCTTTAAAGCTGCCCTGTGTATTTTTGAAATGCCTTTTGGTGATTGCCCACCTTGGTAAGTGCACCTAAATTCTCCCTTATTGTGTGCACTGTCCAATGTTTACATGAGAAAAAGATAGTAGCCAGCATAGTATCAAGTTAAGATGCAGGTATTGACTTCCCATTGTTTTAGTCATAGAGAAGCGTAACAAACAGAAGTAAAATTGGTGTTTGCTTTTCGTTTTCTTCTTGGATTACGCGGGTGGTGAGAGAATGGTGGAACTATATGGTGGCCATGCAGAGCAGTTAATGTACATAGGAACGTTCCTTGTATCCTTCTGAGAAATCTGAGGAAACATTCATGGCAATACTCAAATTCTTCCCAGAATGTTTTTAGGGATGTCTGTCTTATTTCTTCCTCTGTACACTTTCCCACGTCCCACTTTGAGGAGCTCTGGTGGCACCACTAAGTACACAGGATGGTAGTATTAGGGAAGACTATTAGCCCAGCTCCATTTTAATTAAATATTAATTCTACTTATTGCCACAGTCCACAATAAGGCCTTTGTAGCAACCTTAGCATGACTAGGCAAGACGGAGGGAGGAGGTAAGTGACCACAAGAGTTCAGCGTGACCCTGTTGCCATCCTATGGAGTTCTCTTTTCAGACTGCTCAAGTGTGTGGTTTTCAAAAACAGGAAATCTAGCTATTTCTGATGTGGAAATACAGCTGCATAGCTAACGGCTGGATGACTGTTCACCTTTTGGGGGAGGGAGGGTCTGACTGTCATCTTATTGTAATGCTCACTAGCATAAAACGGGTAAATTGGTCTGACCTTCTAGATAACACCTGAAGATTTCTGGTGAACAGTTGGCCACCCAAGCATTGACATTTGATTACTCAAGACAACCCTAGACTGTAAGAAACTACGGATTTGAGGTCTCTAACCTTTAGCACATCTGTGCACTTAAGATCTAATAAAATAGCAATTTTGGATGAAAGGACTCTGGTTTGTGCCAATCTTTTATTTAGAGAAATATGCTGGGTCCCCTCTTTGATTTATTCCTGACAGTGCCTCACAAAGATTTGAGAAAACCCCTGATAACAGTATCTTATGGGCTATGTGGCTTCAGGACACCAATACCAGCTGAGCATTTTGTGTCTGTTACCCTCAGTAGTGAGAGATCAGCTAAAGCCACCAGCAGTGGAAATAGTGTCAAAATTGGGTGCCACTACGTTATACTCATACTTGTAAAATAGGGAATTATTTAATGCATCATGCAACCAAAAATCCTTTCCCTCCCTCCTGCCCTACCATGGTGGGCCATCCTCACAGTGGCTGTGGCTAGAGAGTGAGTGATGCTGCACAGAAGCACTCTGAAGCCGAAGCGTTAATAAGTATGTCTTATTAAAAGTTTTTACAGGAAAAAGGCAGGGCAGTTTTGTCCTATCTTTCCCTCTCTCTTGTGATTGTAAATCCAATTTAAAAAAAACTGTCAAAAAAAAAAAAAAAGTCAGCCACTGCTGCCTTTGCAGCCTAGAAGCATGCTCTGTCCACAGCATACCTGACCCTGATGAGGAGGAAAAAGAACAAAGAAGTGGACTTGGGGATCTCAACAAGATCCTGCAAGCCAATGCTAGGGACAATGAACAAAGGGCCTAGCGGGGCAACATGGCAGACAGCAAATTCCATAGTAGCAGCTTCCTATGCTTCTCTGTGTAATTCAGCATCACAGGCCACATCTTAACCCTTACATCACCATGACAGAGGACAACAAGGAAAACCACAGTTTTGCATACACCTATTATGGCTCTTGCAGTACAGTATATGTGTAGTCAAAATGGACAAAAACGTTTGCTGCCCTTCCAATTTCAAAGACCAGTTCTATTACTTTACGTTCAATGTTTGTATTGCATTGCCTTCTTCCTGTACATTCTTGCTGGTTGAATTTCTATTTTTGGAAAATAAAATTATCTTCATTAGTTCCAGACATCTTGCAGAATGCATGGCAATACTCAAAGCACAGTGTATGTATAAAGAAAGTATGTATAAAGCTACGGCAAGCATTACACAACTCTTAACAGAAACCAAAACTCCAGACCCAGAAAAACACTACTTGTATGGCTGACTGGCGAAGTGGTCTTACAAGGTCTCCTCCAACCATGTAGCTCCACAGGGAGGTCTGGTAATGGCATCTGTGTCTACTTGTTCAAAGTCAGCTGCTCCACTTCCACCCTCATGACACCTTTTACTACTTTGCCTCACAGACATTACACAGGACACAACAGAGAGCTACAACCACTGTCGTACCCCTGCCCCAAGATTCAATCTAGTCAGTAAACACCACAGATATTCCTTCAGTCTACTAAAAGGACATTCAGTCATTCTTTATCAGGTGAACCAGTAGCTGTGTTTCCTTGAGATCACCAGGCGTAACCTTAAAAGCTAGAGGAATACAGGACACACTGGGTTCCCCAGAATCACTACTCCATTTCAAATCTTCTCAACAGCAACATGCTAATTGGGAAAACATTCGTGCGTTCAGTATTCTAAACAATGCAGTGTTCTTAAAGATGTGAACATCAAGCACCTCCTCTAACCAGCCCACACTGATATTGGAGAAGTATCCCTGACAATCAGCCAATACTTGCATAAGCATGGATATCTGTTTCTATTATTGATCTACAACAGTGGTTCCCAATCTTTTGGGCTCGAGGGCCCCATATTTTTACAACCCTGAATGGCCACCAGCACCTCCACCCCACTGTAGCTGGATGGAAGGAGTTCAGCAAGGGGGCTGCCTCCTCCCTGATCTCCCATCCACCTGGCTACAGCAGGAGGCCACACACTGTAAGCCCTGTGTGTTCTACTTGGATTCTAGGTAGTGGCTCACTTCTGCAGCTGGGGGATGGGAGATCAATGACCCCTTCTCTCTGGTTCCAGCAGGGAAGCCAGCATCTAAGGATCTAGATGAGGCACTTTGCTGTGCTTCCTGCTACAATCGGAGATAGAAGAGTGCTGATTTCCTATCCCTTTGGCTACAGCAGGGAAACTGCTTGCAGCTTGTAGCCTCCTTTATTCCACCTGGGTCCTTAGGCAGCAGCTCTCTTCTACAGCCAGGAGGAAGGGAGTGGAGGGCCACTAGGAAAGATCACATGAGCCAGGAGTTGGGAACTACTAATCTTCTCTGTAACATGGTGCCAAAATAGGGATGTACATGCTATCACTCCACCATAGTCTGGGAAGTCTATTGCTGCAAATCCATCCATAATGCCCTACCCATTGCTGAGAGCAACAGTCCTATATAGCAGGAAACTATTAATGACCATGCACACTTGCAACTGGTCAGAAAAATCACTTGAGAGCTGAAAAATACACAATGGAAACTATTGTCATGCAAGAGTAATGCATTTCCAGAGTGCAATTGCCACTGCCACTTGCTTCTCCATTATTGTGTCACCACACAGTGATAAGTGTGTTAAGGAGAGCCAGGGGCATGGCTAGGCTGGTGTGTTCTGTAGGGTCACAATATGCTGCCAAGTGTGTCACACCCTGCAAAAGGTTGAAAACCACTGCACAAGGACAGGTGTAAGCTCACCTAGTATAGGGCTACCAGAGACCAAAGCCTGGAAAGGAGGACAGGGACGTAGGAAAAGGAGGACATTGGAGGACACACGGAGAAAAATGTAGTATTAACGTAATATTCATCTGTTTTTAGGGGGCCCTGCAATGATTTTCCCTAAAAATAAGGTATTCCATGGCATTCCAGCATACTTTAACCCCATAAGTAAAAAGCCAGGAAAAACCATGCATTTTAAAATGCCTACCAAACAGAGGACGTGAAGATAAAAAGGAAGACATGTCCTCCTTTTGCCTGACATCTGATAACCCTAACCTTGCAAATCTAGGAATGTGGCCTTTCACATCTCTAAGCACTGCAAGCACCACTTTTGATCTCAGATTTGCACTGCAATTCAACACCACCATTTAGTGCTCATCTCTCAGGCTCATAATGAGCAACCAAACTTCCTGCAGCCACTCTGTGAAAGCCACCAACAACCCTGAATTGTCTTTATGTCATGTCCCTAAGCAAGCTGTCCTCAAATACAGTCTTGACCCCCCCATTGTTATAGTACTACTTCCAGGTCTGCAAATATAAAAGAGAGTCATGCATCCTGTATTTGTAATGTTGAAAAGAATAGTGCAGAACTCTGAGTTCCATGTTTCCATAAGAAATGACAGACACTGAAAAGTGCCACATAGGTTTCTGGGATTTAATTAAAAGGCACAGAAAAAGCTGGGACATGAATGGCATTCTGGGTAGTTGACCTTACCTCCCCAACAGAGCCCTTGACAACTCCTTTTTACCCCGCAACAGAAAGTGAAAAGTTCCCTGTACTGCATGTCTGACTATGACACACAGTACAATGGGACATCTATCCATGTTTCATTGCACTTTTCATCCACAGAAACACTCCTGGTGAGTTCATGCTGTCACACAAACAAGCGAGATACAAACTTTAGCATCTGTATCCCAATGCAATTTGTATCAACCTAACTTTGTAGTGTAGACATGGCTTAAGGGTACGTTTCTGGCTGCACAAGGAACTCCTCTCGTGTTACCTTACCTTGATGGAGATCATCACACAGTGAAACAATTGAGCTGCTCAGTGACTGTGTTACCAGCTGCTGAGCTGTAGAAACGATCTCTATGCTATACCCCCAGACAGGTCAGCTAATATCAGTTAAAAGCATCATTACTGTGAGGTAAAGGAATGTTTCTGTAGACAGGAACTGAGATAGGGATAACAAGAAATAACTTAGATTAAATCTTTAGTGAAAACTGGGACAAATAAAAAAGAATGACTTTATGAAGGAAACAATTAATGGATTTTTAATATTTTAATAAAATAGGTGTATAAGTTATTTAAAACTGAATTTGAAATTATGACAGTCACAGATTCCAAGGTCAGAAGGGACCAATATGATCATTTAGTTCGACCTCCTGCACAATACAGGCCACAGAACCTCACCATCTACTCCTTCAATAAAAGTGTTCATTAAAGGCCTAAACTTAATACCTACTAAAACTAGGTCTGTTCAGTGACTATTTCATTCACAGTTAAGAAACCATTTGGGAAACCCAATTTATGAAGACAAGTCTAAAAAATCACAACTATCAGAGAGAGATGCTTGTAATGAACCTATCTGAAGCTGAAAATAAGTTATAGAATATGAACTTGTCTGATACTATCACCATTTTAACATAATGACAGTGCTGCTAAGCCTTTACAGTCAAAAATTCTAAGCAAAGAATTAGAAAAACAGCATGAGCTTAACAGATTATAGATTCTTTAGCAGTTTGTTTTGTATCTCTTTGTTTGCCAATACACAAGTCTTTTAGCATGCACTCAGGTCATGTTCTGAAACCTTCTGCAACCAGGAGAGCTTGAAATTTACTTTAAAAACTTGAAGGCTGAAATTCTCCTGTAATCTCAAGGACTCCTAAAAGAAAACATACAAACACAAAACAAACAAAATCTTCTAAACATTGAGACACACAATAAAAATAAGGCTTGTTGGCATAAATAATTTGAACATGCCCCATCAGCAGTGTATAGATTTCAACTGCATACAGAAAAGATGTTGCCTATCAGAGTACATTCTATTCTGCATATATTACTGTACTCACTAATATCCAAGTGGCTTTCTGCATCACATTTATCAATGTGACCAACATATAGGTCATTCTATCTCTTCCTCTCCTCAAGCAGAGAATAGTGTGTTCAGTGCAGTATTTTGCATCAGTTTTTTCAAAAGGTACATGTTGCATTTGGAGAAAGTGGTGAGGTTTGTGATGGCCCTTAATGTTTCTGTGAGTTCATTCCTTCATTTGGGACTAGCCACTGAGATAGACTACTTCTTTTACAGATAAGCTTTGTGATCAACAAGAGTAGTTACTGACCGCTGTCCTCACTTTGGAGCTTTTTTAATTGATACACTGCAACACACGTACCATGTATGAGACAGAGGTCATGCTAGAACACAAAAAAAGGTACAATTATCCCACAAGTGAGAACTTTCTATGCAGAAGCAGAGGAATGAGAAGAGTAAATGAGGACTGAGCTGAAAATGTGGGTGATTTATTATAAATAAATAAGGAACACTGATTATTCAAGTAATGACTAAAAACCTGGTTCAGCAAAGCACTTAACTCCATGGTTGGCTTTAAATAAGATTACATCCATCCACTGCAATTATCAAATCAACTCACAAATTAAGAATGTGGTTAAGCATGCTTCAATGGAGATTTCAAACAAAATTTGGAAATAGTGATTTATCTTCTGAACTGAAGTAACTTTTTACTATATTTCACCAGTTACACAATAAGTAGTAGTAATGGCCTAATTATAAGGGGCTGAAGCACAGACAGTATTTCTGTTTATGGTGCACAGTTGCTTGAAGTTGTAGGGCTGCTTATAAAGCAAGGAGCTTACTACCTACCAAGGCTTGTAAGAATGAGGGATTGTCCTGAAGAATAGGCTGCAGCAGTTTGACTTGCGGACTATATGATACCAGTCATGTTCTCTTTTCCTTTTTGGACTTATCCTGTAGTCAGTGAGTTCTGGGTACCTGTCTGGGTCTGTTTCTTCACTTCCTCAGGTGGGTACTGTAGTTTTATGAATGCTTGATAGAGATCCTGAATGTATCTTAGGGACCAGAGGAAGTGTGGTTGTATCTTGGGACTTGGCTGTAGACAATGGATTCTGTAGTGCGTTCCAGATGAAAACCAGGAGGGATGTGGGCAACTACAGTGGCCAGTAGGTTTCTGGAATTATAGTCTCATGGAAAAACATGTCTTGTGGCCAAAGAAGTCCAGTCTCTTCTATTCTTTACCATGGGTTCTGTCCTATTAGGATATTGCTTCCCCCTCTTCTTTACCACACCCACCACTAACAAATTTGGTGTGGGATGTGTGAACAAAAATTTGCTTGCTTTGGAGGGAACACAGTACTTTTTGCCCAACCTCTTTTGTGATGTTGGTGTGCCTGCCTGATCATTTTAACAGGCTCCATGAAAGCATCAATAGCTAATGCTACCTTCACTGAGGTGGATGTTTGAAGAATATCCAGCAGTTTGTGCTGAGACTTGTGTGCCTCTTCCGGAGACTTCGCTATCTTTTTGAAGAGTTCATGAAATTGTTTAAAAGACATTCCCCATGGTGCACAGTGGGGACATTATTTGGTCACAGGTTTCATCAGTCTCTTCTGTCACCCACTTGGAGTTCTGAGGGCATTGGCATGGTTGATGCTGGGGGTTGTGGTACCCTTGATTTTGGTTGTCCAGGGGGTTTTGTTGTTGTGCTTTGTACATAGCCCAGGGATCCCAGTAATGCCATTGTGGCAGCAACAGTATGGGGGCTAGTACCCAGGGTAGCCATGCTAGGTGGTGCTCAAGAGCCAGAGTGATGGCCCAACTTGCATGATGGTCCTTGTCTGGATGAGTAAGTAGGAGAGAAATGAGGGGGCAAATATGTTTGCCTTTCTTCCTCATTTTCCCTGGAGAGTGGGGAGGCAGATGTAGGTAGAGTAACATGGTTAGGCAACTCAAGTGCCTGTTGGGTTGTAGTAACACTGATATTTGAGAAAGGAGATTTGGAGAAGACTAATAGATCTCTCTGTTTGGGAACTAGTCTTCACTGACCGCGGAAAATTTGCCACAAGTTTGAACTTCTAGATCGACTGCTCGGGTCAGTGATGACCTGCTTGGCCAATCAAGAAGTCAATCCCAGAACACCACCCTAGCAACTGGGGTGGCACTGAGCCAAAAGGGACCTCAGATTTAAGTAACTTGCATATCTCTGTTAATCTGCCCTCAAACTGCTGCTGTATCAAGAGGAACAGTACTGATGTACGAGTTGATGTTGTTGGTGCTGAAAATTTTATCTTATGCACCTATGTTGTGCTATTGAGTGCCACAGGACTGAGTTGCTCAATGCAGAATGTCTTCCATGCTGTAGGTACCAAGGCTGCAAGATTATCAGAGCTCGCCCACTTAGAATCTTTAGCTCCCTGGGTAATAGTGGTACTGGACAGTTCAGTATTTCAGAGTCCAAGCACTCTGCTTCAACAGTACCAAAGATGCGTTTTCTTAGCAGGTTCTGAGAAGTTTAAAAAGCCTATGAAAAACGTCACTTTCAAACATTATCCCCTTAGTAGTAACTTTTACAGTAGGACTTTTGTTAGAGGTTGCTGATGGGAACCATTGATGAGGAACGGTCCTCGACTCATGATCCAAGGCTAGCCATAAGTATTTCTCTGTCAAAGAGTTTGAGTTGAGACTTTTGCCTTCCTTGCTTTAAAAGCTTTAGATCATGGCAATGCAAACACCTCTGTGGGACTGACTCACCAAGACAAATGGATGAGCTCTACATTTCTGTCTGAAAAAGGTATGGACAGCCAGCATGTCAGGCAGTGGCTTGAATCCCAAAGAGCTGGGCATGCCAAGAACTTATGTCCCAAGCTGGGGGGGGGGTGTCATTACACTAACAGGGGAAAATGGTAACAAACCTACTTTCCTAATAAGATAGTATTGAGATTTTTTTTTTAAAAGGAAAAAAGGTCAAGATAAACAAGAAGAGTAGGATTAGCTAGCTTCTAGCTATTCGACATCTATGTTCTAATCTGAGAGAAGAGATGCTGCTACAGAATCCAAGTCAAGACAAATGCTGCACAAGAGAAACTGAGGAACAGCTGGTCATGCAGTGCTACATTACCACGTGACACAGCACGAGACAACAATAGTGCACATGACCCAACTTAGCACTGCTCCCATAAATCTGAGTACTGGCACAGGATACACTGAAATCTAAAGTGAAGCACTCAAGGGACACTCTTCAAAGAGAAAGCCATTTTCCTCTGTAGTGCCTATGACTGCACCATGTTCCATTGCTAACACTGGAAAATATGAAAAACTAGATATCTAGCACTACCACTTGTGAAATACTAATCATCAGTGAAGATCATTAGGTGCCAGTTGCCTCTGGGCCAGAAGGCTGTGTGTTCAACACTACATGTTAGCACCAAGCTCAAACTTGTTGCTGATACTGAAATGCACAGTGCTCTTGAAATGATAAAAGGAAAAAATTTCAGCTGTTAAATATGCAGAATGCATGTTATATTCCACAAGTAGTCTGTTTGGGGATGGAATGCATAGTAAGTGGTCAGTGTAAATGCAAAAGGAGTAAATATTTGGAGCTGTGGTGAGCATAGAAAAACCAGCAGTTAAGTGTAAGGTTTTATTGTATTCCCAGTGCTCACTGAAATCTTCATGAGGCAGAGTTACAGTTGTATGGGAGTAGAGTGTGGCAGGTATTACCTTAATGATGCAGTTACTAGTTTTATAATTTTGATATTGGTTTTGTTTTGATGTATTTCCAGATTCCTAGAGGTTTCAGTTTTTAGCTGCCAACTTCTGTGTTCTGGAAAGGTATAAAAGGTTTCAGTAGCCAACCTTAGATCCCTTTCAATTAAAACATTTGTTTAGTGAGAATCTTGCTCAGAGGTACTGAATAAATTACTTCTGTGTGTTTGTGAGAGAGGGAGAGACCTACGCCTGCTCTGACTAAAAAGTAGAGTATGTATTTCAGTGGAGGGATGCTGGAGAAAAGGGAAGAAAATGAAATAGCCAAGATAGGTTCAGCTCTTGCTGATTTTTGAGAAAGATGAGAAATTAAATTCAAATTGACCTATTGAAGATGTAGAATCAAAAGACTGACCAATGGTTCCTAAACAGTGGCCCATGGGCTAAAAGTGGGCCACCTCTTCCTTTCTGCTGGCTGCACAGGGAGCTGCTACCTAAGGATCCAGGCAGAGCACACTGTTATTAGGCTAAAAACTTGTGCAGGTTCTTTGCTGCAACAAAGGGGACAGGAGATCAGTGCTGTCCTCAAATGAAGGGAGGGAGGCATATGCAAGTGCTCTGCCTGGGTCCTTAGGTGCTAGGGTCTCTGCTGAAGCCAGAAGGAGACCACTGATCTCCTGGCCCCTGGCTGCTGAAGGGTGCCACTACCTGAGGACCCAGGGGGAAAGCATGAAGCTACAAAAATAGTGCAGCAGCTTTCGTGCTAAACAACTACCTGGCTACAGTGAAGGTGCTAGGGCAGCTGACAAAAACTGGTAGCCATTCAGGGCTATATAAATATTATCTGTGGCACTTAAGTCCAAAAGGGTGAAACCACTGACTCAGACTATTAAACTGCTAGGTAAACTTAGCTTTAAAGAGTACATATACCAGTTTACTCTTTACCCAGGCTTTTGGTTCTTAAGGCATGCAGGAGTAGTGTATTCTCAGGAGAGAGTCAGCCACCATTTTTTCCATGGAACAGCAAAATCCAAATCAGACAAGTTATGTGTGGTTTTCCCAAAACCAGTGTTTGTGGAATGCCAAGACTAACGTGTGCAAGTGTTAGCTAACTTAATTGATAATCAGTTAATTCAAGTTAAAGACTCTAGCATAAATGTATCTTTGGAGTACCAACAGTAAGACTTCTAGCGCTGTGGTGTGCTCCAGGGGTCGGTCCTGGGGCCAGTTCTGTTCAGTACTTTCATTAATGATCTGGACAATGGGATTGATTGCACACTCAGTAAGTTTGCGGATGACACCAAGCTGGGGGGAACGGTAGACACTGGAGGGCAGGGACAAGATTCAGGAAGACCTTGACAAATTGGAGCAGTGGGCCAATAGAAATCTCATGAGGTTCAACAAGGACAAGTGCAAAGTCCTGCACTTGGGACAGAAAAACCCCATGCACTGCTACAGGCTAGGGAGCGATCACGTAAGTAGCAGCACCACCACAGAAAAGGATCTAGGGGTCCTGGTGGATGGAAAGCTGGATATGAGTCAGCAGTGTGCTCTTGCTGTCAAAAAGGCCAGTGGCATGCTGGGCTGCACCAGAAGCAGCATTGCCAGCAGATCGAGGGATGTGATCATTTCCCTCTGTTCAGCACTGGTGAGGCCACCTCTAGTATACTGTGTCCAGTTTTGGGCTCCCCACTACAAAAAGGACGTGGACAAATTAGAAAGAGTCCAGCAGACGGCAACAAAAATGATCACGGGGCTGGAGCACAAGCCCTATGAAGAAAGACTGAAGGAACTAGGCTTATTTAGCCTGCAGAAGAGAAGACTGAGGGGGGATTTGATAGCAACCTTCAACTACCTGAAGGGATTCTCCAAGGAGGATAGAGCTCAGCTGTTCTCAGTAGTAAAAGAGGGTAGAACAAGGAGCAATGGTTTCAAGTTGCAGCTGGGGAGGTCAAGGCTGGATATTAGGGGAAAAACTTTCTTACTAGGAGGGTGGTAAAGCATTGGAATGGGATACCTATGGAGGTGGTGAAATCTTAGTCTTTGGAGATGTTTAAGGCCCAGCTGGATAAAACTCTAGCTGGGATAATTTATTGGGAGTGGTCCTGCTTTTTTGGCAGGGGGTTGGACTAGATGACCTCATGAAGTCCCTTCCAGGCCTGTGGTTCTATGATTCTATGACTGATTTTTGTCATCTCTTGTACTCTGAAGTTAGCTTCAGAACTGTGATGTGAAGAGGCATGTCTACAGTAAAAAACTGAACAGTCTAACTGAATTCATTTACACATAAATGGCTCACTGTGTCACTTTAAACAAGGTGAATTAGTTTGCCATTTTCTTTGCTATGAAAGAACTATGTTCTTAACTAACAAGGCCCTTAAGAGTTTTGCCCAGCATCCACAGTAGCATTATCTTAAACCAGTAATCTCCAACCTTTCGCCAGCAGATGGCAGACTGCTCATAGGTCTGAAGCACAACTGCCCTTCAGAAGTGGATTGTGAAATACTGATTAGGGACCACTGCTTAAACTATTCAATTACAATTACCTTTGTGTATGTATCCCAGTTTCCAGCTCAGCTCTCAGTAGCAATCCAGGGGAGATTCTGCAATGCTACTTGGGCACTCTGAGACAGTAGAGGGAAGACCAGTTGAACAGTTATATCTAATTTCCATTGACACAGGCACTAAACTGGGCAAACTTGCCAAAAAAACTGTTCTGATAATTTAATAAGTTGTAGGCCATTTGTGGATTTGGAGTGATTGTGCTTATGGAGATGAAATGGTCTATGAACATTCTATGGGGTTAAGGATTAAACACCACCAAAACAATCTAAGCCAAAGCTTAACTTTACCTGTTCTAAAGGGAATTTCCCCAGCTAAGTACTTGGGTGCAACTGAGGACTTCTGTTTCCCTTAAGGGTAAATTCGTTAAGTAGATCAGCTAGTATTCGAAAGTATGATAAAATGACAAAACTTCACCAGAACATTCTAACTCCAAAAAAATCCAGAGTGTGAGAAACTGTAGTTGATGCAAGATATTTATAATTGTCTAAACAAAAATGTAAAGTTCGTATTATAAATACTAAGAGTTACAAGTAGAGGTACCAAGCTTTAAGTATGGAGAGGGTAACTTTAACAGAAAAAAAGCCATGAATTTTAAGTCTAAAACCAATGGCAACCATAACTGTTTCTGATTTAAAAAGAAGGAAGTTTCACTTGTAACAAAAGAACTTTCTCTCCGCAGCATGTGCGCATACCACCATTAAAATTACACAATTATTATTAAACACATGCATGGGATAGGTTCAAACTGGACCAAACAGGTCTATTTTTCTGTTAAAAGTTGTGCAAAATGTTATAAAATTATATGAATACATTTTTAAAAGATACCCCTTTCCTCATTCAGGCAATCCTGTGCTAGCAAAATTAACTTCTTCAAACTGGTTTGTTCCAGAAAAAAACTGTTTCTGTCTAGTTCTAGCAGCCTGCAGCTTCTCATGGAGTTCAAACAGGTTAAACAAACAAGCAGTCTCTAAAGGAATAAACTGCCTCTAAGAGCAAACTTACAAACACATTCAGAACAATACCAGATTAAGCAAATTATTTTATTAAAATCTGAAGGGCATGTTTAAGTACTGTACCATAGAAAGTGGACTAATACACTGAAGATGAGACTACCGGATTGCAAACTCCCTTCCCCCACTGAGACAGTGTTACAGAACAGTTTCTATTCTTCAGTGCATTGACTTTCTTGGAATGGAAAACACTGCAAAGCAGAATTAAAATACTCTGGCTGCTCTGCAAAAGTGGCTTACGATTTTTGCCACATATGCCAGCCTTTAAATGTTTCAGTTATCCAGCAACCTGTTATCTTGCAATTGTTGTAGTCTATTGAAACTTATCAAAAATTGTGAATACAAGACATATGGCTGAAAGCAAGATTATTATTTTTTTTAAGGCAGTGTTAGTGGTATGAGAAACACCACAATGGCAGAACAGAATTAAGCATAGGCAACTGAGTGTACAAATCCCCCTCACCTCCCTGCTGTCAACTCGGGTGTTTTCTACAGCAAAAAGTCAACCTGTGTTATATTAACTTACAGCCACCAGTTAATTGCTGTGGTGGCTGATGTCTTCTTTGGTTCAGTTGTGTGCATCCTCACCAGAAGCACTTCCACCAACCTAAGAGAAGCAGTGTGGGGAGCCAAGAGCCAGGTTTCTCAGCTCCCTGCCAGAAGCAGGGTCCAGCCACTCCACGAAGGGGGTCCAGCTGCCTTCCCATACCCTGAAGTTCTCCCCATCCAGCTACTCAGCTCTTCATTGGAGCAGAAGGAAGCTGGGATCTAGCTGCCCGACTTTGTCGGTTTCAAACTGACAAGAAAGAGCCAATAGCCAATACAAGGAATACAGTGTCTACGCTGACCATGACACCGTGTCACCGTAACTACACAGACATAAGCCCTATGCCTCTCACTAACGTTGTTCTATTACGTCAGCATAACAGGAGAGTTACACAAGTAGAAGAAGTATATCAATGTGTAGATCTCCACTGTTTTGTCAAACCTGTTATGTAGACCAGACTACAAATCTTAACCTAGGGACTGCCAAAAATTACACCAATTGTGATGACTGTGTAAAAATTATGACTGTAAAACAAACATCTTTTCATCCCTGGAAACCTGCAAGTGCTTTGATTCTCATATTAAGCAGATGTAATAAATTGATTGTACAAGACAAAATAGTTTGTAAAGAGTAGGTGTAGGGCAAGTGGAAGACTTTGTGATGGTATAACAATAGTGGGCAATGGAGGTCCCCTCCCCTAAACACATTTCCATTCTGCCAGACTATGTAGTAAACAAGCAGTTATCTAGGTGCTAGATCGGGGTCTCAAACTCAAATCACCATGAGGGTCGCATGAGGACTAGTACATTAGCCCGAGTGCTGCACCACTGAAACCTTTCCATACAAGGATAATGCAAATATCGGTAATGATCATGTCATTGTGGACCACAGGAAATAGCTTTAGGGGCCACATGCAGCCCGTGGGCCACGTATTTGAGACCCCTGTGCTAGACTGTAGGATAAAGGTGATAGGAATCAACACCCCAGCAAACAGCCTACGTGACCAGAAGACGGCCTGATCACTCCTCCCTGTGAGTAATAAGCTATAACAATAGCCTGTTTCCCCGACTTCAAGGGTCTTGAAGGGTGCCTCGGAGGACATCACTCCCCAGCTGAAGCCCACGGTCGTGAAGTGGGGTCCCCGACTGCTGATTGGGTTGTAAGCCTGTCTGTATTACTTTGTGTTTGACTCTGGGTATATCACTTAGTCTGGGTATTAGCTAAGTAATCAGTTTAGTTAATAAAACACTATTCCTGCTATGTGCATCTTGGTGGTTGTTGCTACTGGAATCCCGGACCTGAAACCCTCTTGGTAGTGGGGAATAGTAGGGTTACCACACCTCTAGGTTTTCCCCAAACAAAGCCTCTTTTTGAGCCCTTATTCAGGGGGAGATTTTAAAAAACAAATAGACAAGTTCAGGTTTTCACAGTGCAAACAAATGGCAGCTTGGAAAAAGCCTCAATTGGTCCACTGCCTGATTAGTATATTCCCTTGCCAGCTACAGCTCCCAGATGCTGTCAGCCAAGGCCAGTTCTCAGCCATAGAACTGGGGGGCCAAAAGGAAGGTACTGACTGCGGTCATCTCTGCATCCTGGACTTGCACCAGACATCCTGCCACCACGATACAGAGCAACATTGCCCACCCACTGCCCCCAGCATCTCCATTCCCCAATACGCCCCCTCCCTCCCTCTGGCAGTGCCCTTTTTGGGGGAACCTGAAATATGGTAACCCTATAAAGTGACTTGTTTAAGCTTTTGGACACAATTTATTGTTCTAAAAATAAATTTCTAACTTTGAATCTCTAGTTCCAAGCCAAAAGATGCTATTAACTGAAAGCTGCCAGTAAGTGAATGGCAGGCTTGCAGGGCTGCAACCAAGGAAGCTCTGAGATCTGCAAGGGCCAGGCCTGTCATGCCATGAAAGGGCCCAGAGAAGGAGGCACCATGCAGCCCTGTGGCCCCTAGCACCCTACCTTATAGATAGATTCCCAGCTGGAGGCAAGTTTACAAGGCCACAACCAGGGAAGGCACATCCAAGCATTTCCATCCCTAGCTGCAGTCCTGCAAAAACCTCTCTGAGGCCAGGGCTTTTCTTCCAGAAGCTCTCAATAGCAACATGCATGTTGTTAACGCCTGGAGCCCCATTAACAACAAAGTCAGTGGGTCTGGAGTGGTTCCCAGCAGAATGTTGCTATCCACTGCAAGTTAATGTTAGGATTACTAATGACTGACATCTACTGGAGTTTTAATAATGCCAAGGCCTATTGCTTTTGTTAGGACCTCTGCAAAAATATCACTGAAATATTCTGCAAATGTAACTTTTTGCATTCCTATATTCTAGGTTCTTATATTGGTGATCAGTTCACTAATACCCCAGGGCCTCTCCAGGGTAAGGAAAGCAATACCTTCCGTTTCTCCTCCACCTGTTGGCAAAAAGCAAGCTGATAGTTATTACTACTAAGTGGGACAGGAGTGTTGTAAAAACTAATCAGAAAACTGGCACAGAAATGGATCTTACATTTAGTTCTGAAGATAGCATGGTTAGGAATCGTTTTTATTTCTTCTGTCATTGAGTTCTATAGCTTATTCTGGATTGCGCAAAATTTCAACCACCACCACCACCAATTGACAATTTTGGTATTGTAATAAAAGTTGTGATTATGGAGAAATAGAGACACTGTCTTTTAGGGAGCTAGAGCCAATCCCATGCAGGACTCCGCAAGAAGAGATTTAAGACACTCTGGAAGACTTCTGAGCAGTGAGACCTTGTGCTGACTCCACAGCAGGTGAAAAAAAAAGTATGTTCTCTTATAGTCAAGATCCTCTAGTAGATACTAAAATTATTAAACTAGCTGATTGCTGGTTTAAATGGCACCATCACTAGAACTGTGAACAGTGCCCTGTAATCACTTTCTATCATGACTTTAAAACCTACTCTGGTGGTAAGTTTTGCCATCGTTCAAGGCAACTGCACCTCTATTCCTGACTGCCAAGCTTCCTTGCCTATCTTTGGTAGAGATCTGAACCTCTCCCTCCTGACCACACTATTTGAAGGCAGGGAACTGTTCAGACTTTAATCTACCTAAATATGCCTGCTCACTTTCTTTTCAGACACTAAACAGAGTAATTGCTAACAGTTAAAATTTACCACACAGCATTTTTATGCAAGCCTATTTTTAAAGTAAAATCACAATACAGAAAACATTTTAAAAAAAAGGAAAGAACCTACACTCATGCTAATACATAACTGCCTCCAATATGGGTTTTAGCAGGAAAATCCTTCAAGCCCCAGAGTCTTTTGCAGTCACAGACTCGTAACAGCCTCAACTCAGAACCGCAGGCCTGGTTTGACACAAGTAATTGGACAAGAGGGAGACTGGATTAGAGAGGTAAGATCACCAGGCTGGAAACATGTCTTTGCTAAGATAAGTAAATGGGTCAATGAACCATGAGATAAAATATCTGAACCAGTTAGCATAAGGGACATCATCCTGGGAACCATTTACAATGAATAATATTAAATATAACTATGGACAAGATAAGCCTGGAACATAAAATGATGTAAAGAGCAAGTCATGCATGGACAGACAGTATGTTGAAAGAGCATGTTGCACAATAATTGGTTTTTGCAAGCAGCCAAACCAGTTCCCAGTGCGTGTGATGCAATGTAATGATTAAGTGTATAAAGAAAGATTTTTCTGTGCATCTTAAATGTAGGGGATGGATGCAGGATACGCCACAAATCTGAGTCTGGTCAACTCAGCATAGCTTCACTGTATGCCAAACAAAAATGCCTGACTGATGAAAAAACTGTAGTTGAACAGAGCTCAGAGGGAATCCCAACAAGAACTAGAAGCCCCATAAAGAACTTTTAATTCCGTCCTTTTTAGCATTTGGAGGTCTTTGAACTGGAGTTTACAAGAGCAGGTACTCAACAGATGATTGATTTCTCTCCTCAGAATGTAGCTTCAAAGGCATGGATCCAAAGTAGGTCATCGCATTCCCATCATCCCCAGCTACTTCATCGAAAATCCACTTCACACTTTATCACCCAAAGAGCATGTTAATTTAGGGAACGAACAAGTTCAGAATTACGTAGACAAGTTAGATGACTTCAAGTCACCAGGGCCTGATGAAATACTTCCTATAATACTTAATGGCTCAGATATCTGTTGTCAGCTCGTTAGCTATTATCTTAAAAAGTTATGGAAAACTGAAGAGATCCCAGAGGACTGGAAAGGGGCAAATTCAGTGATGGGGAATTATAGACCAGTCAGCTTATTGTACAGCAAAAAACAGAGGAAATAATTAAGCAATCAGTTTGCAAACCCCTAAAAGACAAAAGGTGAGAAGTAACAGCATGGATTTCTCAAGAACAAATCATGTAAAACCAACCCGATAGCTTTCTTTGTCAGGGAAACAAGCCCTGCTGACCGCAAGGTGGGGGGGGGGGGCAAACAAATGTGGTATATCTTCACTTTAGCAAGGTTTTTGATAATATCTTGGATTACCAAGTCAAACAAACCAAGGAAATACAAACTGAATGCAGCTACTATAAAAGTGGGTGCATTACTGCCTAGAGCCATTCCCAGGGAGTAATTGTCAGTGGTTCACAGTCAAGCTGGAAAGGCACATCGAGAGGGGTCCCAGACAGATCAGTTCTATTCAATATCTCCAACAGTGATTTAGATATTGGTATTGAGAATACACTTATGACACTGGCAGATGATGGAAGGGGTTGCAAGTGCTTTGGAGCATAGGCTGAAATTCAAAGTGACTTAGACAAACTGGAGAAATGGTCTGACAAATACAATGAAATTCAGTAAGGATCAATCCTAAATCATCCACTTCAGAAGGATCAGTCACACGCATACAAAATAGGAAATGACTACTTAAGAAGGAGCACTGTAGAAAAGGAACTCGGGGTCATAGTGGATCACAAGCTAAATATGAACCAATAGTGTAACAGCTGCAAAAAAAACCAAACCATCATTCTGGGATGCTTTAGCAGTAGTGTCGTCAGAAAGACACAAGAAGTAATTCTTCCACTCTAAGCAGATCAGGCCTCACCTGGAGTACTGTTTCCCAGTTCCAGACATCACATTTCAGTAAAGATGGACAAATTGGAGAAAGTACAGAAAATAATAAAAAATTAAAGGTCTAGAAAACGACCTATGGGGAAGGAAAAAATGGGTTTGTTTAGTCTGGAGAAAAGACGACTGAGTGAGGACATAACAGTTTATCATCAGGAAGATGGTGAAAATTTGTTCTCCATAAGCTCTGAAGCTAGCACAAGGAACAAGGATTTTAAATTTCAGCAAAAGTGATTTAGGCTGGACATCAGGAAAAAGATATTCTTAACTGTAAGTATAGTTAAACACTGGAACAAACTGCCTGGGGAGGCAATGGATTCTTCAATGTTGTAGATTTTTAAGAGCAGATTGGACAAACCTGCCAGGAATGGTCTAGAACAGTGGTTTTCAAACTGAGGGTCGAGATCCAGTACTGGGTTGCAGACTCTTGCGTACTGGGTCATGGCGCCCCCTGCTGCCACTTCCAGAAGATTGAAATGCATTGCCCAAAGATGTAACTGTTGGGTCAAAAGGCATATATGATTTTTTTCAACTGGGCTCTGATAAAAAAAAAAAAAAAAAAAACACATTTGAAAACCACTGGTTTAGAAGACAATACTTAGTCCTGCCATAAGGGCAAGGGACTGAACTAAATGAACTCTGGAGGTCTCTTCCAGGGCACTGGCATTTTTCATATGCTGAACTTCAAAGACGTTGAACTTAGTTCACTGAAGTTTAATTCCTTAAGGTTTATCCAGAATATTTCAGGCTCCTATCATATCTACCCAAATTGATACAATGAAGATAGCAGAACTCAAAGAATTTTGCCAGAATAGTGATGGTCAGGTTGGAAGCAATTCTGCAAATAACTAAGTCCCAGACTTCAATACGCATGTTAGAATGCAATCTTGTATAGAAATGCATACTTGATTTAGGGCCTAGGCAGAAATGCACGGGATACTCATTGGGAAACATTTCCAGCCACAAGACTGCCACTAGAACACCTTCAGGAATACAGTAGTTTCAGTTCAAGTTTGTCACAACACAAAATTCGGAAACTTTAAAACTGCAAGGTATTAACTGAAAAACCTACTTCCTTGCAACTGAGGTAATGAACAGTTAGGTAGTACTAAAGATTCTTATGGTGAAATTATCTTCCACTGATAAATTTTAATCCGTTTCCTATTTTAGGTATTTATATTAAAGACCTTAATACTACAAAAATTAACAGCTTTCAGGTTTTTGTTTTTTTTAAAGGAAATCTTTTCAATTCTTAATCTGCACACCACTTTGTTTTTATGCCATTCTCTCCTTTTCCCACAAAGTTCACACTTTTTACCACACCCTTTACCCCCTCTCCCTAAACACCTTCTCTTCTGACCATTCTGATCCCTCTCATCACCAGGCAAGTGGGCAACAAAACAGTACTACCTTTTTCCAGTCAGCCCCTTCCAGCACTTGGACTGACCACACCTGAAGTTGTTTTAGGCACAGTCTGCACTAGAAAATTCAGTTGGCTTTAAATATGTCACTCGGGGCTGTGAAGAATCCACATACAGCATGAAGTTGAGCTAACCCCCAACAAAGACGGCACTAATTCAATTCTTTCATTGACCCAGCTACTGCCTATTGGAGAGACTGATTACCTATACCGATGACAGAATCCCTCTGTTGGCTTAAGTAGCATAGTAGCTGAAATCATACAACATGCTATAGCATTTCAAGTGTAGGCAAGCCCTCTACATAGGTCAGGGTCATTCGCAGACCAAGACTTCTCTGCACTCATTTGCAGGCCACCAACACCAGGTGTTTCATCTTTTCATGCTTGTCTGGTGGTATTATTTCTGCATTGATCAGTCAATGCCAGTTCCCTGCAAGAAAGAGGGACCAAGAAGCAATAGTAGTGCCTGAAGAGAGATTGTTCCACAGTTTCAAACAAAACCCTGATAGGCTGCATGGACAGTGCATCAGTACCTGTAGCCATGTAGTCTTTAATGGGTCTCAGTCTATATTATCAAGAAATTTTTTGATGAGACACAACAACATTGCTCAAAAAATGAAGTTTCAGATTCGCTACTGGTGCAGAAACCAAGAGTTGAGAAAGCAGTATCTTTTCCCACATATCTGGTTGAAAACAGGCAGAGAAGCTTCATTTTCATATAGCTTTCATATATACAAACAATCACTTCTGAATTTCGGCTTTACAATGCCCCTTACCTGCTCGTCTCCACTAAATTACCAAATAGCCTGCCTCTCTCGGATCCGTGTGCACAATTCCATACTGCTCTCTTGCCAGGAACCCTTTTATTTATCCCAAATCTGGATATAAACCAAACTCTCTGACTCGCACCAAAAGGAACTAAAATCAGTTTTAATTCATGCCTTTTGATGTCAGTACAAGTCTATGTGTAAGATGTTAGCTGGCATTTACTAGTGTAAAATGTATTGTAGGGCTTCGTTTGCATTATCCTGCTTCAGTTTTGAGTGCAAGTGGCATGAGTTTAAACACTGTTGTGTCACTCAGCTCCCCAGCACATCATGAGACTGATGGATGTACTAGCTGACTGTCACTCAGGCTAGGTGTAAGAAGCTGATAAGCTCTTTCTGGAGTGAGATAGCTGAAACAGGAGCCACCACCCAAAAACCAGGCCACATGCAACTCAGATAAAAGCTGTCCTACACCAGTGGAGGAGTTTCTTTGGGGGGTTGATTGCAAACAGGGGGTTGAGTATGGTTTGGTGTAGCTAGCATATGAGAGAACAGATCCAGAAATGCCAAAACAGATAAAAAGCAGCAGATAGCCAAGGACAACTAGACCTTTATTCTAGGTCTACACCACAAAGTTAATGGGGGGCAGGCAGGGAAAGAGAGGAAAAAAAAAAATCACACTTAATAGACTTAGCTATGCCAGCTAAGAAAAAAAAATGTAAATATAGCTTTTTGGCAAAAAGGAGTCCTTTTGGGGGAGGTGATGAGAGTAGAACAGCAAAAGGATAAGCTGCAACTCCATTAGGGACTTTTCTAGTAGAGCTATACCAACAAAAGTGTAGACTAACCCTGAAAAAAGCTAAAAGGAAGCTTTTTGGATACAAGTGCTTTCTGTGAAAAAAGGCTTGGAATATAAAGCAGGGAAACAGTCTCCTCTTTGATTCCTACAGTGTTCAGGGAAACAAGACTTTGTGTACATTCCTCAGGAACAAAAGGATTCAAACAAACACCTATCATCAATTTCTTGTCACCAGCAAGACCACAAATAGCAGCTAATCATTTGATTCAAAAGGTGAATTTTTAAATTAAGGCAGCATTTGAAATCAAACACAATATGCACCAACACAATGCATTTCTATGAATTTGATATGTGGGACAACCAAAATATTTAGCATATTTTTATTTCTGCTGGAGGAGTATAGTTGATTCTTTAACTTGTATATGTCTGTAAAGATGTGTGATGAATTAGCATTATGAGGAAAACTGCAAGAAAAAGAGTATTTTGGCACTTTTATATAAAGAGGGCCTGAAAACTGTTCCCCACCATAAAAAGCTGTTTTGCCTGTCTTTACACTGGGTACAAGATCTTGTCCAGTAAAAACAAGAGAACCTTTAGGGCAAGAGAATTAATGGAATGACCTCTTAAGAAAGGAACCAAACTTAAAGTATTTACTGTTTAACAAATACAATACATTCTAATTACTGAGTTTGAATTAAAAACAGAATATGTGAGGAATATTGGGGGGTGGGGGTTAAATGATTTGATGTTCCACCTCTTCACTATTCAAGGTTGCCTTATCTCTCAGCTCAACTGTCTGGATTTCTGAGGAGTCCTCCAGAGCAGTGGTTCCCAACCAGTGTGCCAGGGCACACTGGGGTGCCGCAACAACACCCAAAGTGTGCCGTGAGCATCCTCATGAGCTGGAGTTAAAGTTCCCTCCCTGCTCAGCCCAGCCATGTGGTCTGTGCAGGACTGGGAAAAGGCAGGGGTTAAAGTAAGGGGGAAGGTGCAGGAGCACAGTTCTGGGGCCCCCTATTTTTAGGCAGGCAGCCTTCTGGCCCCCCTAAAAATAGAGGAAGGCATTGGAACAGAGAGTTCCAGTGGTCCCCCTAAAAATAGCAGGAGCAGCCTGAATGCAGTGTTTCAGTGGCTCCACCTTAGGCCCAGCCAGCAGAGAGCTGTGGGAGGTGGGGAGTGTGTGAATCTCCCCCTGCATGGGGGTATAGCTTGTGTCAGGGAGCCTGCAAACAGTCCAGGTAAGGGCTTTGGGGGGGAGGGCTGCTAGGGGTTGTGTGAGGCAGGTGTGTGTGTGTAGCAGAGGTGGGTGGGAGTGGATGTGTAGCAAAGGGTGTGTAGCTGGGGGCTGGAGGCCTAGTTCTGGCCCCCGCAGTGATGAGAGGGTCCATCACAGGCAGCAGGGGGCTGTGGGAAGTGAGGATGGGACTCACTGGGGTGGGAGGGAACAGCAGTGGGGGCAGGATTTGCCCTGGGTAGCCAGGAGCCACTGTGGAGAAGGTGGAAATGGGTGATGCGCCATGCTCCCCTGCCTTACCTTCCCACTCCCCAGATTCCCCCTGCCCCCCCCAGCCACTCTTGTTCTCCCTTCCTCTTTCCTCTCTTGCTACCCTTGTGCTGTTCCCCACATGGCCGCCCTTGTCCTCTTGTGCCACCTCTGCCCTGCTCTGCTCCCCACACTCACTCCTGCCACTGCACACAACTCCTGACCTCTTGTGTTTCGCCGCCCCTGCTCTGCTACCCCTACTACCCCACATAGGAGCATTTCCAAAACACTGTGCCATTGTTCATGAATATTCATAAGTTAATTTGAATAGTCACGAGTTTAATGGTGGTGTGCCTAGAAAAACTTGAAGGTATCAAGGTGTGCCACAGCAGAGAAAAGCTTGGGAACCACTGCTCCAGAGAAGGGGGAAAAAAACAAATCAAAACAAACAAGATATGATGATGTGATATTTCTCAGATTAAAAAACCAACAGAAAAAATTTCATGTCTCCATAAATCAAAAAAGAAGCAAAACAAGAAATCTGTATTACGGTGAATATATAGTTATATCAGTCAATATTGCAACAACACTAATTAGTATCAATTATAGCAGTGTTTCCCAACCAATGTGCCACGTGCCCCCAAGCCCTGAGCAGGTATGCCACAGAATATTTTGAAAAATTAACTCAAGAGAGCTGGATTGGCTCATGAATGTTCATGAGGTCATTTGAGTACTATCTGATGGTACACCTCAAAAATAATTAAAGGTATCAAGGTGTGCCACAGCAGAGAAAAGGGTGGGAACAACTGAATTATAGTTCTGGGTCAGAGTCTAAAATTTTATTTATTTATTTAAATCTTTAGTGTTCATTTTACACAAACAAGTTGCAGTGACACTGCAGAACTTTGAGGGTAGATGAATGAGATTTCTTGAAGCTAATCTAAATACTGATTCACTTTTAGTAAATTTCCCTAATTGGAGTAAGTCACTCGGCAGTGGGTGAAATAGAAGAGACACTAAGGAAACTGAGTTGGATATATAACTGTTAATCTGGATTTAGCTGTAAATATCTGACTCTCATATGTAGGTATCTATGGGACAAGTCAGAGCTGTAATTTCATTTTTCTATTTGTCAGGGATACTCTTTATTCCACCTTTCCTCCTCCAAAAAACCTCAAAACAATGTACCTTTTATCCCCTAAAATCCAAACCTGAAATACCAGATCAATAGGTTAAAGAAATTGCACTAATCTGTTCTCTGTACATGCTCTCCTTTTGAGGTGTGTGTATGTGCAATTTTTTTCTTCTCTTCAGCTGTGTAATTCCTGGATAAAACCAATATTCCTTGTTACAATTACACCAGTTTTAATCTGTTGTGATTTAGTTACTGTGGGAAAAGAGGATATTGACAACTACCTGCCCTGCAAAATGACTATCATGAAATTTTAAAATTGATTTCAATGTAGCAAAAAAGTATGCCTCACACTATTGTATTTCTGAATGACAACAAAAGCCCCACACTTTTCTAACTCGAATTTATCAACATGTTCTAAAATTTTTGTAAGGTCAAGTTCTTATTCATTATTAATCTGTTGCTGTTAAGGTTGCCATGTCAGAGCTGATACTGCTTTAATGATACACCTGAAACTTTCTAAAATCATTTGTAGAACAGTTTTTGCCATAGGATGAGAAGAAAAACAAAAGCATTATTTCAGAAAGTTCTTGTTTTGATACGGGCCGGGGCTTCTGCCACAGGCTCCCCTGGCAGAGAGGAAACCCAGAACCAGTAGCAGCCCACCACAGGCTCCTCCAGAGATGGAGCCTGGTACCAGGAGCAGGCTCCCTGCATTGTCCACTGGTGGCAGGGAGGGGCCCAGAGCCTGGCATGTGCTGTCCACAGGGTTACCTGTTGGCAGGGGTGACCTGGAGCCAGGAACAGGCAGTGGCTGGGAAGCCTCAGAGCCTGGATCCACAAACCGGCAGCCGAAGAGCCACATGCAGCTCCAGAGCTGCACATTGGAGACCCCTGACCTAGAACAAAACCATGCAATGAGGCAGGGTACATGTGTGGAACAAATGCCACTATTTGTAAATTCTCTGGCTCTGGACACATGGTGCACATGTGTAAACCAGCAGTGAAATATAATAGGGACTATCACTCAAAGACAAACTTACTCTTCTCATACAGCAAGAAGTGATACCAGTGGAAAGATGCTTTACACTATCTTAAATACATCCAGTGGGTGAGAAATGGTATGTTAGCTATTCTGTTTTAGTTGTACTGATTCAGCTTGTGCTTTAGCTTAGTCTAAACTACATAATTTTGCCAGAATACCCATGTGAGCTACATGGGTGAAAACATAAAAAGATCTACCACCAGACCATCAGCCAACTTAACTAAGTTGGGAAAACCCTTGGTGTAAATGCAGCTGTGATGACAGAAGTGTTGGTGTTCACCTAGCAATAAGACTATTCAATACCAAGCGCCAAAAGTTAGCCTGGATGTTTATTACATAAATAGCTTACAAATAAAAAGGGTAGTTCTGCATTAGGAAGCCATGAACATACCCAGATACCGCAGTTTCTTTTCTGGAAGGCAATTGAATGTGAAAACAGAAATTAATGACAAATGACTATAGTGACATTCGTAATACAAGTCAACTTTTTTTTTTTTTTGGCCAACTTCCTCCATCCTTTGCCCCCTTGAAAAAAGCCTTTGATCTTAAATATTTACAACTCTGGGTGTCTTGTGCACAACATATAGCTCTGCATTTAGCATACCTTAAACCAGTGGTTCTCAACCAGTGTGTCAGGACACATTACTGTGTTACCACACAGAGGTTAAGCGTGTCACTGAGAGCCAGAGAAATGGCTGGATTTGGTCTGTGGGGGCAGGCTGACATGTCCTGTAGGGTTGCAACACACCGCCACATGTGTTGCAACCCACAAAAGGTTGAGAACCACTGTCTTCAACTGGCAGCCCCTGTCATATGGGGGTTACCAAGTAGAAGCTTGTTGGTTGCCATTTTACACATTCTGTTAGGTACATAATTTAGAAACCAGAGATGAAAAAACTCAAACCTATTAATGAGTTGATCCAAGAATTTCACAGAGTTTAAAATATCAACTCCTTCACAATAAGCAAATTATATCCAAAAATACTGTCCAATTTCTTTTCTATGGCAAGGCTGAAAATGTAGATGTTGAGGGTCCCTCTCACTTTAACAATTATCATCCCCACACAGTTTTCCCATCTCTGCTTTTCTGGTTTGACCTTTTCCACCCTGAAATAAGACCATTAATCTGCTCTAATTCTTAAACTAAAGAGTTTGAAGAACCTGTCCAGGATTGGACTGTATCTTTCCATACTTTGATTTAGCCAGTGCAATTAGCAGGTAATCAGAAAAATAATTTAATGCTCTGTGGTTTGGCCTGTATTAGCACAAACCCCTGGGTTCTGATCCCAGCCTCCCTCCGACTATTGAGAAGAAAAAGGAGTATACTCACTCATCTTCTCAGGCTCAAGGCTTGTCTTCACTGATGGCGGTGATCAGATTGATCTACCTTATCAGGTCTCTGAAGACTCACTCAGCTGATCAGGTAATTGATCCAGTAACAGCACCCCAGCAAGGAGCATAACGCTGAGTCGGAGGGAAGGCGTTTCCCTCTGCCTGTGGTGTCTTCAGTAGGCTCAGTAAGTAGGCAGTAGGCACACATACACAATGTATTTTATGTACTTCACATGTCTCTTCGATTGCTGCCAAAATTGCACAGCAGTATAATCCAGGGCTCATTGTTGATGGTAGTCTATTCTCAGCTACTCTAATCCATTGCTAGGCACAGGCAAAAAGCTATAGATGACTTGACTTTGTACCTGGGCATCTCAACAGTTGTTACCCTCCCATAATCATTTATACTGGGCTCCTACTAGAAGGTTCAGCCTCATGTCGTCTTAGACCAGGGGTCTCAAACACGCTGCCCATGGGCCGCATGCAGCCCCAAAAGCTATTTCCTGCAGCCTGCAATGACTCTACTCTGTTACCAATATTTGCAATATTGCTGTATGAAAAGGTTTCAGTGGTGTGGCACTTGGGCTAACATACTAGTCCTCATGTGGCCCTCATGGTGATTTGAGTTTGAGATCCCCGTCTTAGATTCTGGTATTTTTAGTTCTGGGTAGTTGGTCTGCCTACTAGACCCAGTGGAGACTAGATATTAGCACAAAGAAACTCAGCATTCCTGTTGTGTTACAAGCTGTGCATAACCACAAATATCCTGACTATCTCACTTTATATTAGCTATAGTGAATCAAACAATTAAGATTAAGATAGGCTTGTGTACTCAATGAATGATTTCAATTTCCAAAGGGGCAGCCATGCTAGTCTAGTACAGCCCAGCCCAGCAAAAAAGCCACCCCCCCCAGGAGTCGTGTGGCACTTAAAGACTAAGAGATTTATTTTTCGCATGAGCTTTCGTGGGAGAAAAATCGCACTTCGTCAGATGCTTCAAAGATGGGGGAACTTACAGAATGGAATTCAATTTTTCAGCTAAATGTTCACCTTTATGATGCCAAAAACACTGCTTAAAGATTTTATTCAGTGATGTTAAAAAAAATGCCAGTAGCTATGATGCCAAATGCAAGACAGAGTACAAACAGGGCTCAAAATAATTGGCTTCTAGGTAGGTGCCAACCATTTTATTTTTGGTTGCCAGAGGGTGCTGCTCCATTGCATTTCCATAGCAGAACTAGGAACCAGGCTAGAAACCCCAGTCACCATGGCAACCTGGCACCCACGTTTTGTCAAGCCTTGGAGTAAAGACTTAAAACTACTCATTAAAGAAATTAACACGGGAAACATCTTTAGAGCTGTTGGCACATTAGACAGCTCATCTTCAAAGTGTCTGATGAGCTTTTGTGGGAGAAAATCCCACTTCATATGATAAATCAATTTGTTAGTCTAAGTGCCACAGGACTCCTTATTTGTTTTGGTGCACTAGACTGACATGGCTACTCCTTCGGAACTAATGCAGAAGTTTACAGAACATATAATGTGGAAGAAAACATTGCAAGACCTTGGGAAAGTGAGTCACTTAACTCACCTATTATTCATGTTTGAACAACTGTCTACTTCACAGAAGAGGTGAAACTCAGCTGCATATGTTCTGATGAAAAGCACAACTCAAATGCCAAGTAATTTGTGTGTATTACAACAGCGTAAAATCACTATGACTTTGTGGTCATGTTCGAACAGTAATTGCTAAGAATTTTTTTTTTTTTAAAGTGGTATCAGTTTTACACCATAGCTTTAAAATACTGCTGTAGTCTCATAGCATCAACTAAGTTCAAATCATGTACCAATGCTGCATGCTACCACCTTCCAACGAAAGTAATATAGAAATCTGTTTGAATGCACATAACCGTAGCAATACAAGTAACTTATTACCATATATAGGCACAAACATTTTATTAATGCTGCTTTTAATGTGCTACTGCAGTTATAAATTTATACAATGCGTTTCACTATATGCTGTTTGCGAAACACACACCAGCACTAGAGGGTATTCTGTTGAACAGTGAGAATCATTCAACCTTTGCTGTTTTGAGGAATTGTTTGTCCAAAATTAGTGAAAGACCATTTTCAATAGTTTTTAATTTGCATATTTTAACAAAAAAGATTTCATGTGGCTATTTTGGATCAAATGAAGTATGCTTTTCATTGAGATGCTACATGAACATTCAGTTTCTTTCAAGATCACCTCACTGACACTGCAACAGTACGACAAGGACATCGATGAGACAGAAACTTTTAAATAAAATGGTAACATCATATAACCACTTTCTACCAAAAAGATGAGGCTATAACATCCATTTAGCGTGCCTTTTAGAAAGGTTTTTGTCCCTGTGCATGTACTTTGAAAAGTAAGGGGAGATGACATCAGAATCATTTCATATGAAAAGAGGGCATAATACAACACTTTCAAAGCCAGAATATCAAACTTCCTACAAGAAATCTGACTAAAAAGACTTCCTCACTCTCACTGAGGTGCATGGGAGAGCAAGTACAATCTACCTGTAATGAATGTGATCCAGGATCAAAAGGGAGGGAGATGGTACCAGCCACTAGAAAGGAATTTCCAATAGTAGTCTCCTTCAATTCAAGCTGAACAGGGGATCTAAAAAGGAAACCAAAGGTGGCGAGGGAGCCACAACTATAGGCAGCAGCTCCCTCTGACTCAGCTTCCCCCTCTATCAAAAAACTCTGGATTTTGACAGAGGAACACTGCTCCTACAACCATCTGCTCTGTCAATGCAGCTGAAGAAAGTGGAGCACATCTTGCATAGGAGCCACAGTTGTTAATATAAAGCATCACCTGACAGTAGATATAGGCAAAATGCTGATCATCCCAAGTCAACTACTTATTTCTGCTGTGCCACCACCCTCCCACAGCCATGTTATTTCCAACTCTATCCTGCTGATGCAGCTGCTTACTAATTGAACCTCCATACAGTGCTACCATCCTCTCCACCCACGAACAGGTGAAAAAGCGCAGAGGTAAGGGGAGTACCTCCTATACGTTTGGGTCCCAAGACAAAAATGATTCAAGTTTGGAAGTGAACAAAAGCCTGCCAGAAAAGCACAAGTCATTTCTTTAGTTTTTTTGCACAGCTGCACTAACAGGGAAATTCTCTCCTACCTTGTCTCCCAACAGCCAAGAATATACAAGTCTCTGCAATCCAGGCATCTCCAGTTTCTACACTAGTGATTCTCAACCTCTATGTTAGGTCACATTACTGTGTCACCACACAGTGGTAAGCACATCAGGAAGACCCAGGGAGATGACTGGATTTGGCCTGGGGTAGGTGCACTAGTATCCTGTAGGGTCACAATATTCTGCCAAGTTCTTCACAACCTCCAAAAAGCTGTGAACCCCTGTCCTATCCTGCAGAGTTTTCATGACCAAACAACAGAGATGTATACAGGACAGTGCTCAGTCCACTAACAAAACTCTCCTGCTTTATGAACAAAATAAAACCACTTCAGCGAGAGATGTAGAGTTTTCGGTGGAAGTTACACTAACAAAGTTCACCATAGATGCTGTGCTTAGTTATGCTGCCATAAATGGCCTCCAGGAGGCACTCCACAATGCTCATCCTGATTGCCCTGGTCAGTACTTTTAACTCTGTTGCCCTGCACCAGGCATCCACAACTCCCCCTTTAAAGTACAGGAATTTTTGCTAACCTGTTTGATCAAACTGGAGAGCTCACATTGCATCTTCTTACCTGACCATGGCAGCTTCACACAGCAAACACTCTCCTGCTTGAAGCACACCAAAGCTTTTGCTTCTGGTGAGTACTTGGAGTGAAAAGCTGTATAGTCCCAATTCTGCTACAGCCATAAGAACTTCAACACCTACAGTCAGGATTTCTTACAGCATATTTATGGGCTACAAATGGGCACACATCATACCACGTGAAACCAACAGCCAAGGTAAGCATATCAGAAGGTAAAGGAGTCAAACCATCACTCTAGTGTGGCACCAAGGACCTGCAACTTCTATAAGGAGCTGAATAGCATCCTCAGTGGTGATCTGACCCCTGCCTTAAAGAGCCCTGTGCATACTTCAGCAGGGTTGGAGACAGAGGACTCAACCCTGAGGATAAAGTCATCAAGAGGAAAATCAAGTCTGAGGATAAGATGGGAAAGGGTTATCAGCCACCACTGGGAGCAAGAACTTTTTCTTGATCTCAGAAGGTTCAATAGAGTCCTGGGATACGTGATGTACGAAAGGACAACTCTGGTATGGGATCTTTTTGAATTTATGCTTCTCAGTTACATGAGATAAAGCTGTCCTTTGCTTTGTTATATTCTAGAGAAGTGGATGACAAGACAGACACATACAAAGCCCTGCGTGTGCATCTGCATGCATTACCCTGTGCAGCTAAACAGTGTGGTGGAAAACAGCATTAAGGCACACCAAGATTTCACAGGAACACTCCAGAGCAATCTCTGGGAAACTTTCCCAGAGGTACTCACCAATCCTCTGCCAGAGGGTCCTTGGCAGAGCTGCTTTGTTCCTTCCTCCATCACAGGAAAATTTCCCACACCATATCAGCAGTCATTTGCACAGGGGCCAAAGCAGTATGCAGCAAGCAGAATATGGCCTTGGTCTGAAGCCACTCATGAGATACAAGATTGCCTTTACTGCATATTTATGCTCAGGAGTGAGTGAGATATCTGCTTCCATGACCTCCTGGCTGCAGAAAATGCCAGCAGAATTTATTTTGTCCCAAGTAACCTGCAGTGATTTCCCTGAAAAACGCCTAGACCTTTTGCCCCAACTCTGCCTTGGGCCAAATTCACCACAGTGAGGACCTTTGCTGAGCTGTGTGCTTGCCAAGGGCCAGTTAAAAACTGATTTGTGTTTAAAAAGAGGTTATTTTACTTTAACAATTTGATGCTGTGAATGAACTAACCATGATGGGGTTATTTTTTTGTGCTTCTGCAGATGTGGCATTCAAGGGAACCTCTGCCAGACAAGGAGCAAGAATGTTACAAGACATGCTGCACACCTCAGAGGCTAAAAACAAGAACACAGGGCACTGAGAGACTTTACGTGACAATCATAAAATGGAAAGGACAGAAAGCAGAGCAGGAAACAAATCTGAATGGGCCAAGAGCAAATGATAAAAGTGATGGCGGACCAAACAAAGATATGCAAGTCCTTAATTTCACTGCAGGCAGAATTGATGCATGCTTACTAGACACAGTCAACCATTTCTCAGTTTTGGATTCCTCTGTGCTGAGCACATGTACCCCTACCACTATCCTGTAACTATGCCAGTTAAATCACAGAGAAGCAGCTCTCTGTGTTTATCTGTTCTTCTTAATTAAAGAATTTACCCTTTTAACAGAAGCTCTGGTTCTGCATCCTAAAAAGCAAAAGGCTTTGTGTGCATGTGCTTCAGACTGCAAATCCATCTACTAAAGAGGATTCTGTCCCTTTTTCAGCTGATTTCACAGTTGTGGTCAGGGCCAGCAAAAGGTTTCTGAGGGAGGAAGAAAAGCGATTGAGGATACCTCACATGAAGGAATTCCCAAGTGCACCTTCCTGAGTTAAGTGGTTTTTGCATTTGGGTGGTAGCAGCTATACCACACCAAGGCCAGGAAATTGGTAGCCTTGGAGAGTGTTAAGACAAGGCTTTAGGGCCAATGAGATTATGGCCCATTGCAGGCTCCTACCTTTTGCATTCAAAGTACCAGAGTAGGGAAACAGCCCTGACAGTCATGTCTTTCTGAATTCCTGCCACACATTTCTTCCAGCCTCTTGGCTTAACTAAGTATCCCATTCATTTCCCCTCTTTAGACAGCATCCAAAATGATAGCTGGACTTACTTACAACAGTGAGGGGCAGAGCAGGCTTTCACAGCACGTGCTTTGTGTGTATTAACAACTGATATTTAATAAAAACACTCAAAGATGATCTTTGTCTCCTATGCACGATGGTTGCTCATGAAATTAATACACAGTGGCATCTGAATCATTTACAGACAAGTCACTATCGAAAATCAACATTTTCATGCAAGGTGGCAAGTTGAAGCAAGGCAATCTGCTATAATATAGAAAGACATGTTACAGGTGCTCATTGTCAAAACAATACTCCAAGACCTCCATGATTCAAATAGCCCCCTAATAGCCCTGATACCTGGCTACTCAAAATCAAATGCCAGGCATCCACCTCCATACCTCACCCCCAAGGAAACTTTTCACCCTTGACTTCACAAATATCATGAAGTTCACAAGACTGATGACCATGGGAATATTTTCTTCATTTAGGTGTAACCTACCAAAAAGGCAGTGCCAGTGTGCTTTTAACATGCCAAATTTCAATACTACAGTCATTCTGTACCTGCTCAGTCTGTTAGTCAAGCACTCCTTGCTTCTGTACATGTTTCCTGTACAAGGCTTCATGAGCCATGGATTTCAAACTTTTCTCCTCATGACCCAGTTGTAAAAAGTAAATTTATGCCTGCAATCCATAACTACAGCTTTGAGCAATACATTCCAATCTTTCGGTGGCAGCAACAGGGGGCACCGCAACCCAGTGCCTGAGGTCTGCAGCCTAGTACTGGGTCCCGATCCATGGTTTGAAGACCACTGGTGTAAGGGATACACTGGGTATCCCAGGATCACTACCAGCACTTCACTCTTCTGATCTGGAAATAGAGTCCCTGCTTACAGCTTTTTATATGTAAAAGTGTTACTGAAAATGTGCGTCATGTACTTCCCTGCACTGATGTCAGTGAAACACAGATGCTTTAGGATCACCACAGGCAACATCATAGGGAAGTACCCTTTCCTACTGATGTACTGCGTCACAAGATGATCTGAGGCTAATATTGGGATATGAATACTATATATTACCCTGCTGCAATGAGAGACTCCGAATACCACGAAGCCATCCACTATTTCAGCGGTTCCCAACCTGTGGTCTCTGGACCCCTTGGAGGCTGCAGAGGTATTGCGGGGGGTCTGTGGACACACAGCCCAAGCATGTGGGCTGCGTGGGGTGAGGGCCTGAGCCTGCTAGTGGTGGGCACCACCACTCCCCGCCTGCAGCTGGATCCTGGTGGAATCTGAGAATTTTTTACGTTAAAAAGGGGTCAACCAACTTGAAAAGGTTGGGACCTCCTGCACTATTTCTTGCACATTTCCAAGCATCTCAGTCATTGTGCCACAGTGCTGGGGTGAGCTCTGTGAATGCCAAAAATTATCTGGTGGTGTTCTGTTCCACAGCAGGTCAGTCACCTGATTCATGTTCAGATTGGGAGTTCATGATATAGTACCTGACCATTCACGATGAGCTCAGAACACCACAATGAAGAGCAGCGCAGAATCCATCCTTTCAGATGCACATGGTATGCACACAGGAAACAGGGGCTATTGAAAAACGCTGCAAAAGACAGCTGGAAACCCATGGAATGACAGGACAGGAAAAAACTGCAGCATGAGATGTTGACTCCACATCTGTAGTTTGCTGGGATCCATCTGCCTTTCCACAGCTAGTGGCAGAACACATGAAGCTGCACAATGGGATAGCTACCTAGTGCACTGTGTTCACTGTTTCTGCCAGAATACTAACTGTGGGTGCGATCCATGCATTGTGTGAACAGGAACAAGCTATGCATTTATAGCGCTTTTTGACTGACAGCATAATTTGCATCAACAAAACTGTAGTATAAATGAGACCTTAGTCAACTTTAATTTCCCATCTTCAAACAGAGAGAAGATAATCATAAGAACAAAAGCATGAGGTTTAGACCAATCCTTGCCTGAAGGACCAGGAAGGGAGTTTGAGAGCTTTAGGGCCACTGTTTAATTGTAGTATTATGGCAGTTGTTTGTATGAGTGTAGCACTCCAGTCATGAACCAGGATCCCATTGTGTCAGACACTAAAAACAGTCCCTGCCCCAAAGAACTTACAATCCAAGTATAAGACAAGACACACACTAAAGTACAAGGAAACAATATTGCCTACACATGCACATGCACAAGGTTGGAGGAAGTACAAGTAATTTTGCTTAAGTCATTTTAGTTAGAGTCAACCTATACATTTCTTGTGAATTTGTTGGAGTTCAGGTTACTCTGCCAAAGTAGAATTGCAAATCTACTAACAGAAATTTTTACTAGTCAAAACAATTTTAAAAAAGACAAAGAAATAGACATAGATAATTCAGCATCAGCACAAGTCTGTTTCAACTGAAGTCAATTGGAAGCAGAGTTAGAAAGTGAGTCAGTGCTAATGTTTGCAAACTTGACAGAATTTAACATGGGATAATTTACTGAAGAATATCTGATCACATCACATTCAAATCACAAAGATAAACTTATTCAAACTCTATATTCATGAATGAATGATTTTTAAAGTCAATATGCAAACAGAACCTTAACTGGTTCTCTCCAAAGTTCGAGAGCTGTTGGTGTGAATTCAAACAAGATTTACGTATTAGAAATTTGAACAGTTACTTACCTACTGAAGCATCAAATCAAAACTGTCTTCCTGGATTTTCTGTGATTTTTTTTTTTTTTTTTTTTTTTTAAAGACCCACACAATCATCATCTAACAGTTAGCTACCTAAATTTATTTGCTAATGCCTCATGAATTTGACCAGCAGGGATTACCATAGGTAATCTGAAAACCTAACTCATTTACTATGAACCCTGAAATTTCTCCTTCAATGGTTTTATCATTTAGTTAACTGATTTACGCCTTTGTCTGAGAAGCTATCAAACTAATGCACCAAAAGTCATGAATACTTGATGTAAAAATACTGGAGAACTTGCATGTTTAGTTCCAATAACATATGACAGTTTCCTGGTAAGCTAAACTAATGCTAGTGAAACAACGTACTTCTTAGTTGCACATTTTACTCAGTGGCTAAAATTTTCTTGGTATTGATTGCGAAAGCTGTTAGTGAGCAAGAGACAAACTCTAGATCAGGGGTGGCCAAACTTATGGAACTCAAGAGCCGTGCAAGTCGATCATTAAATCTTCAAGAGCCGCACTGAGGCGTATAACCACATATTTTTACCTACTCCAAAATTACTAAGCTTAAAATTCATTGCGCACTTTAATTTTATTGTAAAAATAGGGCAAATATCGATCCACTAATGTCAGATTCTGGTAATTATTTAAGGTTACCATGAAACTAGGCCTATACAGTAAAAACTTTGCTATCGCTAGATGTAGAACACTATACGCTTGTGGCATGTTTTTTTAAAAATCTGGGCAGTAACTTGTAAAAACTCTCTCAGATGCTGATCTCTAAGTATTGCACAATGTTTTGAATTTCATTGTGGAATATGCTGCTTTACAGCAGTAAGTTGTGCCAAAAATTGAAAGTAATCCACGTTCAGTTTTAAACTTCTCTCCTTTGTATTTTCATTTCTTAGTATTCCACATCACGTTTAGGACTTGTAAAACGATTTTATTTTAACAAGTACGCTGCATTAGGGCCTATGAAAAAATTTAAACATGCTATGGCTTCTCTGAACATGTCACGCTTCCCTCCCTCACCCCTGTTGCTGCTTCCCTGAAGTCTCTTATCATGCTGCTGCTTCTCTGCTCTCCCCAACCATGCTGCACTTCTTTCCCCCACCCCACCAAGGCCCCAACCATGCCCCTGCTTCCCTGCCAACATTTCTGCCAGTAAACTTGTTCACTAAAATACTCATGGACAGTGAAAACAAAAGGTCTGAGGACTCAGACACAATTAATTTTAAAATGAGAGTAATAGTAAGGGAAAACCCTGCTCTCATCTTAATCCTGTGAAGAGATGCACACAGGGACACCTTTTCAACTGTTCAGAATCACAACAAATCAATGAGAATTTAGGGACACAAAGTGCAAGATCAGAGCCTGTTACAGTAAGTGCTTTGGAGTCCATGCTCAGAAGATATTATGGAAAAAATCCCATTGAGTTTATTCAGTTTGGGGTCAGGCCCTGTATAAATTCTAAATATCATTATTTGATTTTTATAATACAAAGTAAAATCTTTATTGGTGAGAGATTTTTTTCCAGAAAGTTTACAACACAGTTTTCCATCCTCAGCCCTTCACAACAATTACTCTCTTGTCTAATGGGCTTAGATACCCATAGAGTCATTCATGAAGACTGCACTGAAATATAAATGAATTTTGACTACTAGTATACAGCAAAAAAAAATTAATACATGCTAAATGCTATTTAATCAGAAGAAGTATAGTGCTGCTACTGAACTTTGCAGTGAATATAACTTATCTTGGTAATTGACTCAGGTATATTAACTAAAATTTTCTTATAAAATAAATGTACTAGCAGTTCCTTCTGCAAACTGATGACATCCTTAAGTCCATTGAACAAGTGAGCCTGAGACTTCAGTAATTTTTTTCTAAAACCAGTTTTCACTAGTGGTGGTCTATCCTAAGTCCAAATCATTTTGCATGCTGAAAATGAACCATGATCCATAACAAGTACTTATAACATTCTTTAAATTAATAGAGGGGTTTTTTTTTTTATAACCTTTTGAGAGCAGTCAGTGGTTTTGGATGTAACACTTGTGTCAATTTTCATTCATTTCTGATGATTCTTATTTGATTCTCAAAATAGAAATACAAAGGAAATAATTTTGCATTATATTACAATATCTAGAAATGCCAGGTGACTTTTAAAAAAGAAAGTTAATTTACAATTGCTTTTCAGGTTTCAATTGCTAATCATCATCACTCATCCGTACTATTGTAGACTTGTTCTTGAGCAATTTATGTTGCCAGTTTTAAAAATATTTACCCAAAAACAATATCAAAAAAGAAAAGTATTTAAAAAATCATGCACTGATGTAATTAATGACTGCATCATTATGCACACAGACAAGGAGGGTAGAATTAATATTGTGGGGGTAAACTGCAGAATCTGGTACTTGCTCTGAGGGCTTGTCTTTCCCTGCTGGCTCTGACAATGCTGCCCCTCCCCTCCCGGCTCTTACCACCTTGCTTTTTCCAGCTGATGAGGCTCTCACATGCCGCCCCCTCCCCTGCAGGCTCTCACAATGCAGCCCCTCTCCTCCCCTCCCCGCTCTGATCAGGCTGCTTTTTTTCCCCAGTGGGCTCTGCCAGGGCTGCCCCTCCCCCGGTTCTGACCACGCTGATTTTCCTGCAGCTCTCACAACGCTGCTCCTCTGCTACTGGCTCTCACCCTGCTGCCTCCTCTCTGCTGTCCCCGAAGATTGCAGATTTCTCACCCCTGGCTCCCGCCATGCCGCCCTTCCCTCCTGCTCTCTCCCCGGAGCCGCAGTTTGGCCACGTCTGCTCTAGCTTATACATTTAAGACATTTACATGCTTTTTAATTCAGGTACATTCTTTCTAAAAAGTATATAAATCACAATAATTAAGTCGTTTTGCTAAAAAGAAAAAATATGCATTCTTCACCTCTAAGTTATAAAGTATAAACTGATTTTTCTGGCCAATATAACAATTCACAATAACTGCTTGAAGTTTCAGTTCACCTTAAGGTTATTATTCAGCTGTTATCTTGTTTTATTCTATTATTGCCAAACCAACCTGATAGCTTTCCATGATGGAGTAACAAGCCAGTGGCTAGTGGGAACGTGGTAGATATGGTGCATCTAGACTTTAGTAAGACTTTTGATATGGTCTCGCATCACTTTCTCATTAACTAAAGAAGTATAACCTGGATGGAGCTACTGTAAGATGGGCGCAAAACTAGTTGGATAAACTCTCCCAGGGAGTAGTTATCAATGGTTCACAGCCATGCTGGAAAGGCATAATGAATGGGCACTGGTTCTGGGTCCAGTTCTGTTCAACATTTCCATCAATGATTTAGATCAGTGGTGCCCAACCTTTGAGTACGAGGACCCCTTTTTAACATCAAAAAATTTTGTGGATCCCCAAATGATAACAGTTATTGGGGACTGACTGCAGACAATGGTGCTGCAGGAGAGCAGTGGAGGACCTGGCCCCCTCCTGCTCCCAAGGCATGGGGACATATCCAGGGTGTGGCTGCTCACAGCAGGCAAATGCAAATTCATTTAGAGCAGAGGTGTCAAACTCATTCAATGAGTGGGGCTGCACTGGAAAGCAAGACACCAGTCACAGGCCATGTGGCCACACAGGCTCCACAACCCCCTTCCCCATCCATGTTCTCAGCGGCATGGGCTCCCCTTCCCCATGTTGTCTCCTTGACCCACCCCACCCTCTCCCCTTCCCCTACTTCACAGTGGCAGGCAAAAAGATTAGTCTCAGTCACAGGCAGCCAGGTTGGGCTCCTGCCTCTCCCCCTCCTGGCCCACTTACTGTCAGTCGTTCAGAATGCTGGCATTTGGTTGCCTCAGTCCTGACTGGCCTTTGATTGGCTTGTTCCCACTTGGCCCCTAGCCACCTTTTCCTTTTTTATTTGTGATTCATGCAATGTGCTGTCAATCAAATTAGCATGCTGACTGACTGACAGTGAACAGTTGGGGTGGGGGGCAGTGTGGTGGCTCTCCAAAGCCGGCCTAGCCCATTGTGACAGACTCTGTCGTCACAGTAGAGCTGAGCCAGGATTGGCTGGAATGTTTCCTTTGTTCCCCTATGGTGTGACTTGGATCATGTGACTGAGTCAGAAGCACACCTACCCCTGCTGTGCCAGCAGCCTGTCTTTGGAATTTGCTGCTGCAAGCAGCTTTCAGGCACAGCCCAAGGAGCCTCCATGGGCCAGATCAGCACCCTTGGTGGGCCAGGTATGGCCCCAGGGCCGTGAGTTTGACACCCCTTATTTAGAGCCCTCTCCAACATGGATTGCTGGCCAGCAGTGGCTAGGACCAGATGTATTCATGGACCCCTTCCAATAACTCCACAGACCCCCAGTGGTCCCCAGACCCCAGGTTGGGAACCACTGATTTAGATGATGGCATAGAGAGTACACAGAAAGTTTGCTGATGATACCAAGCTGGGAGGGGTTCCAAGTGTTTTGGAGGACAGGATCACAATTCAAAACGATTTGGACAAACTGGTGAAATGCTGCAAGGTAAACAGAATGAAATTCAATAAAGACAAGTGTAAAATGCTCCACTTAGGAAAGAATTATCCATTGCACATATACAAAATGCACAATTACTGCCTAGGAAGAAGTACTGTGGAAATGGATCTCAGCATCATAGTGGACCACAAGCCCAAATCTGAACCAACAGTGTAACACTGTTGCAAAACAAACACACACCATTCTGGGATGCATTAACAGGAGTATTATAAGTAAGACACAAGAACGCAATTCTTCCATTCTACTCTACCCTGATTAGGCCTCAACTTGAGTATAGTGTTCAGTTCTAGGCGCCTTGTTTCAGGAAGGACATGGAAAAATTGGAGAAGGTGCTCAGAAGAGCGACACCAATGATTAGAGATCCGGAACAATTGATCTATGAGGAATGACTGAAAGAACTGGGTATTGTTTAATCTAGGAAAGACGAGACTAAGAGGGGACATGATAAAATTTTCAAGTATCTAAAAGGTTGCCAAGAGGAGGAGGGAGAAATATTGTTCTTCTTACCTGACAATGATAGGACAAGAAGCAATGGGCTCAAGTTGCAGCAAGTGAGGTTCAGATTGGACACTGGGAAAAAAATTCTTAACTATCAGGATGATTAACCACTAGAATAAGTTGCCTAGGCAGGTTGTGGAATCTCCATCACTAGAAGTGTTTAACAGCAGATTAGACAAGCATCGGTCAGGGATTATTTGAGAGAGAACTTCATCCCACCACGAGTGCAGTGGACTGACTTGATGACCTCGCATGACCCCTTTCAGTTTCTATGATTCCTAGCTGCATATTGGGCAGATGTGAATTAAGAACCTTTGGGTGCCCACAATGCTCTTCTCTCACCACAACCAGTAACCCCAGACCACAGAAACTGCACATGGGCAGTTACAGCATCCTTCCCAAAAGCCAAGATACAGGCATTTCACTTCCTATCCCACCCTATCTGTTTCAGAGAACAATTCTAGGACCTCCTCCTCCAGCCCCCATACAACAGCAAATAATGTTTCTTCCTGTCCCCTTTTACAACCCAAGGGGGAAACTCCTGCATATAAATGTGCTTGACACACAAGTACAGCACAAATACATATGAACTCTACACTTTGACCTGTGATATAAATTGTCACTGTTACCCTGTCTAAAGTTTGCACTGGTTCATGTTACAATGGATAAAGCTTAGGATTTCAAGAAAAATAATTTTGACAAAGCTCAGAGTCTCATAAAACAGTATACAGTAGATTCCACATAATAGTAACTTTTTGGATCTGGAAACTGCCAATAAGCAGGAGAGAGCAGAAGAGGAAGGGATAAATAAAGCAATGAGCACGTAATATGTTGTATGGAAAGTAGTTGTGAAACTTTTTATTAACTTTCAATACCAAAGACGAAAGCACCACACACAATAATGCATACATGGTATAATGTACTACAGTGCTTAGAGCCAACAAGGAACTTCAGCTTGAAGTGTCACAGATACTACTTTAAAACAGAACATAGTTGTATGGCATCTCATAAATAAAAAGCTTTGAAAACACTACAAACAAACTTAACACACTAACAGTATACTGTCACCATACAAGCACAACAGTGGACTCTGAACTTCTTAAATAACACCCCTGCCCACTTACTACATATCAGTTATTGTTTTGAGGGGCAAGAATTTTAATACTATGTGCAATAGTTCAACATTAGCTGGATGAGTTGAACAACTGTCAGGTAAGAGGAAGCGTACTGCTCTTGTACTTGCAGCTCCCTGTTCCAGTTCTTAAGCCACCGTTCAAATCACAAACTTGTCATTCCTACACCGGCCAAGCTTCTTTGAACCATAGGCATTGCAGAGTAGACCTCAGTGAAACAACTAGTGCACTTACTTTCCAAACCCTAGAAGAGACACTTCTCCATCCCATCCATGTTTACACAACACAGCAATGAGATGTGGCCCTCAGCTTTCTCTTCCTCTTGTGAGCTCTTCTTTCAGAACGCCAAGGCCTTTGTCAAGAAAATCCCAGTACAAGAGATCAGTCTGGTCAGCCCTGAAGGTACTGACTGCATGGTTGGTACTGCTCTAGTATGGTAGTTAGGGTGCCTGCCATGAAGTAGCAGCCACAAGGTCAGTGTCTTGTTTCTCACCACGCTCCTTATACTGAACCATCTTGCACTGGGCTTTACGCTGACAAAACCAGCCATCTGAAAGGTTAAAATCCTTCCCTTGCTCTTTCACCAGCTGACTCATGTTCTGTTTTAGCACTGGCCCAAGGATGAAGCATCTTGGCCTAGCTTATGCTGAAACCAAAGCAGCTGGGAGTCATCAACATTTGCCTCCTTCCCCTTATGTGGCACTTGTGGCCTCAGTTTATTCTGTTCCTGTACTCCTGTAAAATGTTATAGCTGTCCTTCTGAATCTACAAAACAGACCAAGAAACCAAACCACTTGACTACTCTCACTTGTTTAGCATTGTTGTGATTCCCTCCAAACCCCTTCTACGCAGTTGAACCAAAATATCTTGTTCATTTCTGGAAGAACACTTCATCCAACTCTCTGGGAACCAACCTCAGTTTGACTCCAGCTCATAAGTTAGGTTACTATATTAGGCATGTAGCAGCTCTTTGCCTACACCAACCAGACCCAGTAGCAAAGGATTTAGGTACAGAGTGATACCACAACTCCAATTCACTTCACATACACACTTCCCAGCTACTAATACCATATTGATTGCATATAAGGACCAATCATCTGCAGACTGTATAAGGTAAACTAGTCAGTTCAGGATGTTCTGCTCACTTTATTTACTATACACACTTGCAATAATTCATTTTTTCAGCAGTTACTTATTCAAGCTTGGCTTAGGGCTGTTCATCTCAGTTAAGTTAGCCCCACAAGCACTGGGCTCATGTACATCTTACAGGGCCCAAACTTTATCAGTAAAGGATAAGGCTACACATTTAAAAGTCATAGCACACAGTGGAAGCACTGAGATGGGTATTCTCAGAGGTAGAAAATTCATTACAGGGAGGATTTCCCTTAAAAAAAAAAAAAAGAGTTGCTATTAAGCAGCATTCCTATTGCTAGTGTCTCCCATTAACATTGATATTATTAGGACAGTATTAAGTTCCCTTGGCAATATGTTGCCATTAATGAGAAGTTGCCATTATCAAGACTGCTATTAAGCAGAGTCTACTGTAAGCCATAAACAAAGTGCCCTTTCTAAAAATCATTGAACACAGCATTCTAAAGAAAAATACACTTCTATGTCATTCAATCAATACATGGAGTAATGAAACCTAGTCTAACAACACATAATAAAGTTACAATGCAACCATTCTGCTCTTCACCTCAAAGCAGGTCATCCCTGACACTGAGGCCCTGACAATTGGTTTCATTTTGCACAGAAAGTCTCTCAAGCAGTTCCTGATGTTCTGAAAGCCTCTGAACCTCTGCCTCCCACCCATCACCAAGACTCCAGTAATCTCTCAGATGCTGTGCAAAATACAAAAGGCAGTTTTTATTCAGTAACTTTCAGCCTTGCCATGAGACGCCATCTCCCCTTCAAAAAACCACACTCCAGTCATTCTTCAGCTACTCAGGGTATAGCTGAAAAGGCTCTTTCTCCTACCCAAATATCTACTAAAAAGGTTCATAAGCTAGAGAAGCCAAAGTAAGCTGGAAGCCTCAGAATTACAGACAGAATCACATCAGCTCTAATAACCCCAGTGATCCTAGCAGCAAAATTTTCAGTTTTTCATTAGAGAAGAGGAGTTCTTAGACATCTTCACATTGCAGACTGTTCCAGGACTTATACTGGTGGTAAGTTAGGCCTTAGAGTACCAAGGAAAGTACCTTTTTGTTGGACTTTGAAGCCTTATGTACAGGGGCAGGACAACATGGACTTGGGTTCCATCAACTGCTTTAAACAAATAAGGAATTCTAGCTGTGTAAAATCCACCAATAGCCTTCTGCACCTTGTCAGGCTTTATAAAACTTGTGCCATCAGCATCTTCCTTTGGCAGCACACACTTACACAACAGCAGGTCTGTCAATTGATCTACAATACTCAAACTGCCTACCCACTGACCAGCAGCAATCAGTAGTAGCAAATTTCCAGAGGAAGATGGCCACAGATTTCTCCACACCAAGGGAAACACCTATGTTACTGTGATGCCACTGGGTGAGATCCATACATATCTTGAGCAAAATAATGCAGAAATTCTGCCTCCACTTCTGCTCATTCTAGAAATAGCCTCAAGTACTAGTATTCCAACAGCTTCAATAGATATGCCACAATATTTCATGAGAAAAATCCCAGAATGCACAACACAGAAATGGTTCACAATGTTTAGACAGAAGAGAAGTTAGTACCATGTGTATGCACTGATTGAGAGGCAAAGATATAAAATCCAGCCATCTGGATGAAATTACTGAAAGATAGATTATTCCATATGTGAGCTCACACAAACCTAAATCCACAGATAGCCTGTGTAGACAAGTTCCAAAGGGGTAGCTGTGCTAGTCTAGATCAGCAAAACAAGCAAGGAGTCTGGTAGCACTTTAGACTAAAATGTATTTATCACATGAGCTTTCATGGGAGAAAAATCCTACTTTGTCAGACATTTGAAGATGTGAAACTTACAGAATGGGAGCAAAATAAATGCAGGGGACAATAAGTCATAGGCTCAGGTCAGACAGTTACAGCAAATCAAGCAATTGTTCGGATTCAAACAAAATCCTAGGTGCCACAGTGACCTGGTGCCTAGGATCTGTCAAGGCCAGAACAAAAGTTAAATGAGTTCATTGGTTTGAGCCGCTTCTGCAGGTGTATAGAATGTTTTCTTCATTCAAGTTTTATCCAGTCTTCTAGACTGCTAGTACAGTTCAACAACTTGTTCATTCAAAGTTAAGAAACCTGTTGGGGGTTGAAAAGTAAGAAAAATTGTCTTCCTTTTCCAGTCGACTAAAAACTAAGTGCAAGAGGATGAGCTCTCCAGTTCTAAAGTCTAGAAAGATATGGTGACCAGAAACAAATCAGGTAAATATATAAAGAATACTTCATTTGTTCAATAAATCAGTTTTTTTAAATGCAAAACATTACTCTAGTAACTGTCCTTTTTTGTATTCTAGATTCACCCCATTTAAGATAGCTGTATTCAATAACAAGTTAGTGTTATTTTTTGCAATTAAAGTTTATATTTCTAATCAAACGGAACTTGGCAAAAAACCACAGGTAAAAATTAATCTAGGAAATAAATGCACCACACACCTTTTTAAAACAAAAATGTAAATGAGCTATATAATTACATGCATAGATATGGTTACCAAAAGAAGCATTAAACTCAGTGTAGAGGCTACATTCACTTGCAAATGATATGTTTTAGTCTTTGAAAACCAACCTTTCTATAGAGAATTAATTAAAAAGTACAAATGCAAAACATGATTAAAATGAATTATTTAAATCAAAGTCACCCTGTGGAGGCCTAAGGAAATGACTGCCTTGCCTCTGTGACCAGTGAACTGCTAATGGTAATGCCAACAGTATGAGCCAGAAGGTCAAGTCACAGAAAAAAACAAAAGCATCATTGAAGGCTCCTAAAGCATTTAATATAAAAGTACCCATGCAAAATAGGTAATTAAAGGTTAAAGGAATAACTTGACAAGTTAGAATGTCACCTTTTTCTTCAAACAGATAAAAAATAAAAATTGAGAGTTCTGTGAAATTATGAATAGTATTTTTCCTCAGCAAAAGCCTTGTACACTTCATTGTGCACCAACATAAGGCATGTTTCAAAAAGCATATTTGTAATTCATGGTGTGTTGGTTAGTAAACAAGACATCCTACAGAGGAAAGCAGAAATACAGTAGATTCAACTTCTTAGCAACCTGTCAGGTCCCAGTAAAAAGGTGTCATTATCCAACAGTTAACATTAAGCAATAGGGCTCTATGTTTAGGAAAATGCATGCTCGTACCAGAACCAAAGAAATATCTACTACAATTCTAAAAGCTTGGCTACTGTTTTAGTTTCTTTGATACAATGTAGAAAAATAAAATTAAAAAATAAAAGGCAAGTGTTAGACTGTCACAAGTAGAGCAAACATATTGTGGTATACTGTGCAACACCTGTGAGACAGACTACAGCAGCACACAATTTTATGAACGAGTCAGAAGTCAAATTTGGAAAAAAAATATGTCCAATGTTTCCTGTTTTTTGGGATTTGCTAACTCCAGCTGCAAATCCTTCTCAATACTGCATGCAGCCTTGTAGCCACTGTCGAAGTCATAATACTGGCATACCCAGTAGGAAAATGTCCACTACACGTACCTGTTCTGGAAGTGAAGGCTCTAAGTTTGTTTTCCAACACATTACCTTCTTGTGGCTTTTCAGTCTGTGGGGGCTAAACAACTATGAAATGCTTGGCATGTGTAAGCTCACCTCTCATCTCCATTTCACTGGAAAACTCAAAAATGGCTTCAAATTCCTCTGCTGTTAAATTACCAGGAACAATAACTTCAGACAACACAATGTTTGCCAAGCCAGCATTTTCTGAGAGAGATTCAGAATTTCTCTTTCTAAAGTAATCAAAAATAGTTTTTTGGGGGAAAAGCACCCGTAACTCCTTGGTGAGATACAGTGCATCAATTAGAGAGCATTTTGTTTTGTGACATGCATCACTTGCAAGCATAGGTCAGTATCAAGAGAGACCATGATGTGCACATTCAGACAAGTATGTTAGTGACCTTTATTATACATCATGTCCATTAACTGCATACCTAAGGTGGCACTGGGAAGCAAAATTTTTACCACAGTGTGTAACAGCTGTACATTAACTGAGTGAACTGGACAGATTTTTATCAACAGGTGTCTCTCCCTCATATGCACATCTCCATTCCACAAGTTCCGCTACCCCTAAAACAACAAACTTGTTGTCTAGGCATTGGCAAAGTCTCCTTAGCTCATGGCTAGCTCAATGGTCTACAAGGAAACAAAATGGATGCTTGCTCTTTCCAACAATCATATGAAGCAGTTTCTGTCCCATTCATGTATGCACAACACAAAGTGATGAGGTTTATAGCTGTTGTCCTCTCCCTCCTGCAAGCTTTCTTCAGCAAACCAAGGGCTTCTGTCTAGAAAGCTCAAGTAGAAGAGAGCACACAACACTGAAGATGTCACTATAGCCAGATCCCGATCTGAAAGCTGGCTAGGTTGCCCACCTCCATTTAGAGCTGCTAGGTCAGCATCTTGATTCCTGCCATGCTCATTACACTGAACAACACAGGATTGGCCTTTCCAGCAACTATGCCAGCCATCAGAAGGGATGAACTCCTTTCCCTAGGCTGCCACTAGCAATCAAGCACTAGTCAAGCAGATTCTGAAACTAGAGCCGCAAAACTTCACTAAGCTCTGTCTCCTTGCCATTATGTTCCTCCTTGCATTCTTGTTCATTAAAGCAGGAACATATCCCTGCAACAAACCACGCTGCCAACTTTGTCCACATATCTGCACTAAAGACACCATCACAGGACAGAATCAAGCCAGCTACTCCAAAGACCCTTCATCTGCTCATCCACTAATGCGATTTATGCCACCATGTGCCAGAAATGCCCCCACGCCTTATACATTGGATGAACAGGACAGTCCCTACACAGAAGAATAAATGGGCACAAAACTGATATCAGAAATCACAACACCAAAAAACAGTTGCTGAGCCCTTCCATCTTCCTAATCACTCAATTGATGATTTGTTGATGATGGTTCTCAAGAAAAAAAAAAATCAATGGGACATCAAGACTTCAGAGAAACAACCAAAGTTCAAATAATATGCAGATTAGATTGTGTGAAAGCAGGGCTGAATTGTGACTATGGATTCCTTTCACTTTATAACAGGCAATTTGACTTCACCCTCCCTCTGTGTGCTGTTTCCTAGAGTTTGAATACTTACAAATGCTATGATTTGCTGTTGCAGTATGACCTGATCCCATGTCTTACACTCCCCTGCATTTATTTTCATCCTATTCTTTAAGTTCCCCCTCTTCAAAGCATCTGATGAAGTGGGATTTTCTCCCACGAAAGCTCATGTGATAAATAAATCTGTTAGTCTAAGTGCCACAAAACTCCTTGCTTTTTTTGCTTTACTAGAGTAACATGGCTGCCCCTTTGGAATTTGTATTTTGATTTGTGCTGCTCTCATGCTCCTATTAAAATGTTACTGCTGTTCTTAACAGTGCACAAAACAGATCCCAAGACATCAAACTTCTCAGCTATTCATTGGTGCTTAGCACCAGGCTCACAAAGGGCTTCCGAAAGCTTAACCGTTAGCAAGAAACAGGTCTACATGTTTGTAAGGCATGACATGGAGCAGAAGTGCTTGCCTGCTCAGGGTAAAAGAAACTGTTAAGAGGTAGGATCTCTCATCTGATGAAGTTAACAGGTAGCACACCAGCTGCCAATATTCAAATCTCATTAATGTCAAAGTCAATGGAATAGGATCCGTTCCTGGCAAATTGTTGTTTTTATGTGGAAACTTGATATCAGGATTGATATTAAGCAGAATCCAACTTAAAATGTTATTTGACTAAATTACATGGCATAAATGGCAAGTTTTGCAATCAAACATACTATTAGAATTGCGCTTTCATACTATTTACCATCATGAGACCTGAGTGTTGTCATGCAGAGATTGTTCATACAATCAAGTCAGAATTCATTTCTGACTTCAATAAAGTATTTCCAAACTTCCCCTAGTGCATTAGTAGATCAGCTATAGTAGACAATACCAATTGTACAGATGTACCATAACTGAGAAACTCCACCCACATGACAGAAATTCCATCCACAGCATGCAGATGCAAATCCATGCATCCCCTTGGCTATGAAAGCATTCTTCTAGAGTTCAACTCTAGATCTTTAGCACACTGCACTAGGAAACCTCTGCTCTAAACGTCATGGCCTTGCCTCCTCTTGGGAAGTGGAGGCAAAAAAAATCTGTTAACTCAGATTAGCTAATTTGAGGTAAAATTCTAATGAGGACTATTTAATTTGTAATCTTCACATAAATTAACTTGAGTTTAGACTACAAACAGTCTTATGTTCAATCTTCATTCACTAGGATTTTACTCATCATTAGTTTGTTAACCTCTCCTCACCAGCAAAGACCAAGGACGAGTGAAGCAAGATGTATTTCTTCAGTTTATGGTGTAAATAAGCACCAATATCAAGAGTGTAAAAAATCTGAAATTCATGCCCACATGCCTCTTTTCATTATGCATCTCTTGCCTGAACAATTAGAAAGATACAAGCTTTTCTTTTAATTTTAAAAATATCCTCATCAGTTACTCTAAGCTACAAAGCTGTGACATGTCTATACTACTAAAACATTTCTATATAAGCATTCTTAATTCCAAGACACCACAAATTCAGGTTCCACAAAGCTGGCTTTTGTCGATTTCTGTCCAAGCCACAGGAGACAAGGTTTCCACACAAAAGGTAAGTTAGCTAAAGCATTTGGGACAAAGGTAGACTGTCTCCCCCACACAATCATCATTCACAGAGGTGACTGTTCCCACATTGACAGACTGCAGCAAGACTACCTGGTAAACAGACCCAATTACAGCACTGCTTGCATGGCAGGAAGGGGAAGCATAAAGTCAGGCCTTGCAGTTCAGTCAAGCAAAAGCTGATACAGGAAGACATCTCCCATCCAGGGCTGGAATTTAAGCCCAGCTCTGGGCCCACCAAAGGGACATCAGAACTACCCACCAGCTGGGAGTTTAGGAGGCCTGCCAGAGCTGCCAGTGACTGGGGAGACACACCTGCAACACTGTTGGCCTGCTAGGATTGTCCTTCACAATTTACCACTAGGAGGTGGACCATGACTGGGCAACAGACTGCTTGCTCTGCCTTCCCCACCCTGGTCAAGGGCATGGGCTACAGATTACTTGCTTTGCTTGCCCAGTCCTAACTGAAGACTCTTTGCCTGCCCTATTTGAGGGCCCAGCTACAGACTGTTTATTTGCTCTGAAATGGTGTAGGGCTTAAGCCCTAGACCTATCACCACTCTGCCCCTCCTGAAGTGCTGGGTAGCAAAGCAGTGCAACCTCCATCCAAGGCTGACACTTCAGGCCAATTACAATCTGCTACACACACAAAAAAAAACCCTCTTCCGTCAGTATAGGCTGCAGCTACACTGTGGGGTCATGCCAACCATAGCTACAGCCACATAGCTGTGCTGGTATAGTCGCTGTAGCATCAACATACCCCAAGGTTATTTTAGCTGTTATATTTTGAATAGACTGGAGGTGGACATGTCACACAGGCTAAAGGATGAGAGTGCAGTAGTCAACATGGGAAATGAGGTCTGGACAAGAGTCTTTACTATGTGTATAAATAAGTTAGGATAGTAAAGATTTTGAAAGTGACAAAATCTGGACATGGCCTGGATACATGAGACGGAGAGATGAAGTAGTTCTTGGTAACAACTCAGAAAGCACTAAATCGTCACAGCTGGCAATTAATTCTGGACAAACAATAACATACCACAAATACTAAAACCTTGCAATGGGATCCCTGGGTACAAGCTGGTACTGTGGGACCCTTGTGCCCCCTTAACACTCCAGACAAAGGTTGTGTCTCATAGTACTTTGCTACTGAGAAACCACAAACCTCAGCAGCGGCTGTGGTCGCTCAGTAAACAGAATGCAGGGACACATCTGCCTAAGTTACATGGATGATCCCTAATACACTAATGAACCATACACAGGGAAACACTAGCAAATGCCCCTGGCCTTGTACCCCAGAAACGTAAGCAGGGCCAGCCCAAGGTATTTTGGCACCCCTACACCCCCATAACCCTCCAAACCTGGCCAGGTGGCAGGCGGGTGCTGTGTGGGCTACAGGGCCGAATCATGGCAGCAGCTTCACTCCCCAGGCCAGGGCCAGATCCCCACCTGCGGCCCGATACCAGTGACGCCTTCACTCCCCCCAGCCAAGTCAGGCTCCCCACCTGCAGCCCAACACTGGTGGCTGCTCCCCAACAAGGCCAAATGCTGGCGGAGCAAGGCAGGAAGCTCACTGACCTCAGCCTGAGCCCAGCCTCTCTTCTCAGCATTCCTGTTGGGTTCTGAGCAAGTAGGGGAGAAGAGAGGTAGTCTCAATGTTATGGTCCTTATTTCATGCTCTTGATTCATATCCCAGGAAAGACGCTGGCCCAGGCATGTCCTGAAGGGCCTTGATACATCACAAGAGTTGAACAATCATCGTGTGGTGCTTGCACAACAGTCTGTTATAGAATTGTAAATCTCTTGTTTACAAATCCCAGGCGAGAAGCTAGCTCTGAGGTACAGTGTACAAATGCTTATTGTGTCAAGTTTTCACTTACACCAACTCAAGAAACTTAATGCATTTTGAAGGTTAGCCTGGAGACTCCTTGAATAGATATTTGTACCCTGAGTGGAGTCTTGACTAGTCTTTACAAAACACATGAAAAGCAGGCCAAATCTTGCACTCAGTTACATCTGACAGTACTGATATTAACAGTATTTCATAGATACAGGTGAAGGAAGAATTTTTTCATGCATGTCCAATCACATCTTTATCTTCCCCTCCAGGTCCATTGTTGAGAAAGAGTATTTATTTGTAGAATCTATTGTCTCCAAACTGGCAATACTAGAAGATTCAAGAATGAAACTAAAATGTTTTGAACTTGCATGGCAAGAAGTAAGTGGTTTTGAAATGCTGTGCGAAAGCATGTTCACAATTTGCAATGTGGTTATCAGATGCCTCAATTTCAAAAACCCACAAAAACAGATAAACGCTCACGCACACCCTCTATAACGAGCACTGTCTTTTAATTTAATCTTTGTTCAACAGGTCATTGGGATACCACTCAAAATACACATTTGTGCAAGTGTCTAACAATTACCTTATACTCAATGATCAAGAGAGCCCTGTATGTCTGTGGCCATAATATCCATGGATCTTCAGTTCATTTTTGCATATTGAGAGTCAGATACAGATGGTCACAGATGCTATGGATTCCATGACCTCTATAAATTCCAGATTAGAAGTCAGTCCTGGGCCAGGCCCATGGATCCTCCTGGCTGGACCCCAACCATTTGTTCAGGCCCTGTGCTTGACCACTGATTAGCTGATGCAGGAGCCCAACAGCTAATCAGCAGGCAAGGGATAGCAAAGTTGGCAGCCAAACAGCTGGATTGGCAGCTTAGGACTTCTGCCATCACTACTGATGCAGCTATCTATAAAAGATGGAGTGTGGATCCCAGGTCCAATACAAAATCTATTTTTGTGGATGCGGATCCACATGTTTTCTATCTGTGCAGGGCTTTGCTGATCAAACCTCAGTTTCCAAGCTTACACACAGAAACATGTTCAAAAACCCAGCAAGGTATTTATTTTCCAAATACGATCTGGCCCAGATATCCAATACAGCACCAAAACCTGAGTTATCTGAACATATTCTTGCAGCAATACTCATAACTCACACTCTTCTATGCAGTATCACATGACAAGTGGCTATAGACAAAAGACAGCTTACTAGTAGGATTTCAAGGCTGGGTGAACTGCCTCTTCTATTAAGAAATTAAACCACATATAAATCTTATTGTACGAGTGAAGTTACTGTACTATGGTTTATACACATGCGTGCATCCTAAGGCCTATTCTTATTTTTCAATGGCCTAAACTTAAGGAACATAATATAAGATACCACAAACTCCAATTCTGTTGCTGAAACAAAGCACCATTTCATATCAGACTTAATCAGCGTGAAGTGACTTACAACAGAACATAAAACCATCTTTTTAAATCCGAATAAGCTCTCAAGCTTAATAAAAACTGTAGTAATGAGATCCAGTTAAACATGCTGTATAAAAGTCTATCATTTAACAGCTTTTCATACTCAGATTCTAAAGACAGAATGAATCATTGTGATCATCTAGCCTGTCCTCCTGTGTAACACGGGCCATAGAACTTCCCCAAAATACTTCCTAGACAATATGACTGTGTACTGCCTTTCAATTTCATTGAATGTTCTTCTGCTTTTATACAAGCGCTATGTAATCAACCAATGATGATTACAGTATCTTTGTGGTCTCAGATTAGGCTAAAATGATTTCCTTACAACCACCTCCTATAGCATCAATTCAGAATGAAGTAAAAGTTGTTTGAATGCCTAAAAGTGCACATTTCCAAGTCTTCAGCTACAATTTCTTTTAATTAAATGCTAAGTCTGAATGTCTTGATCTTCCAAAACTGTGAGATAGTCAGAACACCTAGTACTTTTTACTTCTAAGATACTGATATACAGCTTGCCTAGAAATATTTTTATTTAAAATTTCATACATGAAGACTGAAGAAGAAACCTGAGAGAATGCTACCACATAACTATTCAATAAAAGATAAGTAGCTATTTGTTTCCTTTCATTTTAAGGCCAGGAGGAGTTTAAAGCAGCTGGAGCACCTCTGTCACTTAAACCATGTTCACAGCTGTTTTGCACCAGGAAATAGGATTAGCTAGAGCTAGACCTAGTAAAACTAAAGCTTAATTTGTGAGCACAGAGCCATTGATCTTTTAGCGCACAGAAAACAGAAACCAATTCCATGTCAAAAAAGAGCCAACTAGCTGAAGTCATATTGTCTTCTTCGGGAAAGTCTTGCAACATTACACCTTGCATTGTAAATATGCATCAGATATGCATTCAAACCCACCCATATTTACATAGAACTTGTTTACAACTGAACTCCACAAATCCCTTGTATCATCAGACCACCCACAGCTTTTTATCTAATTCTGTACAAGGCTTGCAAGACACTACTATACAGACCCAGCAGATAAAAATCCCGTACATCCATACCTGATAGACTGCAGACTCCAAGTCTTAACAGAATATGCATCTTGTTCGCTGACAGACTTTACACATACACAGAATAGAAGTTATATCAGTTTGACTAGTAACATTCCATAGTAAAACTTAACATGAAAAGAAAGTCTAAATATCTGATATACCTTACTTGATTGGTTGGGATTTTTAATTTATTTATTTAAATTTAACTGCACAATACATGTGATTCAATTACACTTGTAGTTAGAACAATGAAGACAAATTTTTGGTTAATACAGCTATTCGCTGGACCCAATCTCCCAGTCATTGTTGGAAGTGTCATTGACTGGCCACGATAATACTCATGCTAAAGCCACTAGCTTCAGCCATGTCTTTCTTGGTAATTTGTCCTTCTGTGGACTTGCTTAATAATGCTTATAGCTATTGTACAGGACAAAGGTGATGTTTTGCTCATAGAATGTACTGAGTAGAAGGACATTATGTAGATAAGAGGAAACTATCAGCTCATTGAACACACAAAATGTACTGCCAAAAACTTCCCTACATTGGTAAGAGGTGAAAGGCTGGCCAGCATCCATGATCAGTGGAAACAGAAAAGGAAACAGAACATGGAAAAAGCAAAGACAGAAAATGTAGGTAAACTGAAGCTTTCACATGGTATTGTACCAGATACACTCTAGTATTTAGACTTTTTCCAGATTAGGTGACCATCCAGTCAATGTTAAGGATTGTCTTGTGTAAGGGGATAACCACAGCCTCACAGGAAAAATTTAACGTGACCCTTACTAGGGATATAAAATACTAAGTGGTTAACCAGTAAGTCTCACCATTAAAACTAATACTTACTGGTTAACCAATGGTGCAGGCTGTCATGCTCCACGGTGAAGCATGGGGCCATGAAGAAGGAAACCATACTACTGCTGCTGCTGCCCTAGAGACCAAGGCCAAAATGCAGAACATTGGGGACCACAGCTTTCAGACAGGTGTCCCCCATGGAGCAAGGCTGGGGACGCTATCTGAAACCTGCATGAAATTGACCAGGCTCTGTGCTGTCTCCTAGTCCCCACAGCCTGCACGGTGGGGGGGGGGGGGGTGGCAGATCAGCTTGCCTTCTGGTGGAGAAAGGAGCCCCTCCAGGGGAATTCCTGACCATTATTTCAAAATAAGCCAACTCCTCAGCTTGGAATGGCTTATTTTGAAATAAGCCTCATTTCGAAACAAAAGTAGGTTTTATAATTTGGAAATAGTCCTTCGTTATTTCAAAACAACAAAGTGCTTATTTGGAAATAATAAAATGCTTGCATAGACTGGGAAAAGTTATTTTGAAATAAGGAGGGTTATTTTGAAATAAGTTCTCAGTGCAGACATACCCATAGTTCTCATTGCACAAGCTTCTCCATGAAATCTGGAATCAGTTTCTAGGTGATCACTGTCTCTCAGTGCTCTTGTTACTTTCAGGATAGGTGAGTGAGGAGAAAGGCCAAGGCATGCAGACCATCCTTTATTTTGTCTCTTTTGTCCATGTATCTAAGAGACATCAGTCAAGGCATGTTCATGTGGGCTGTGCTGAGTCACAAAGATTACCCAGTTCCTGTGGCGTTTTCTCATGCAACTGAGTCAGAGTTTGAGCAATCTCCACTGAACATTCTTGTGCAACTGTCACTGTACTGTAAAATCTTTTGCAAGCCATTTCAGATCCCCCGGTGGATAGTCACTCAACACCATTCTGAGCAGGGACCACCACTCTTGTAGAAGAGGCTCTTCATTACAGAATATTTCTGAAGCAATTATATAGCAAAATCTCATAACTTGATAAACCACATTATGACAGCACAATAGGTATTAGCACATTATGACCTTTCACCAGCTCTCTTATATGGCATGTTCACTATGAACTGTTACTACCCCATAGGAATAAAAAATTTAGGGTTTACAGGATGCTGCTTTGGGATATTATGTGTCACACCCTGCATGTTATTTGTCTCCTGACTATGGACTCCTTTATTTCTGCTACATTTAACTTGAAAAGTGAATCCAAATGACATTTGAGGTCACAAGCAAACACAGCCCAAGAGACTTCAGCAAAAGATGATCAGATGGCATAACCCTAATGTCCTGACTATGGGACTGACTGCAACCTGTTCCCTTCCTGGTCTCCGAGTGCACTACTTATGTGTTAGGCCCTATGGCTTTACCTCTCCTTGGCAGAACTCTGCAATCCAGGGCCATGACTATGGTGGAGCAAACGGGGCTTTGCCCTGGGCACCCCGGAGAGGCTCAACAGAGCCTCTCTATTAAAGAGTGTGTTCCACACCACCGGCCATGCTCTGTTAACGGTGAAGGGCATGTTCTGATTGGAATGTGCCCGAAGGGCCGAAACAGAACATTAGGGCCCTGCTGCAATCATTCCTCTTCTAGACCAAGGCACTGACCTAGAATACCTTGTCTATCAATAATGCTTACCTAGTAAGTCTGCCTGTGTTTTTTTAACAGTAGAAAAAAAGCTTCCAGAGAAAGGATTTTTAAAACAAATCTACATGCAAGTCTATCTTGCCTAATTGAATGGTGAACCTTTATGGGTTCAAGTTTTAATAATACAAGATGCCAAATAATCATTAGTAATGATCAAAATAGCACATTGTGGAAAAAAAACTATACATACCAAACCCACCTAAACAAGTGACTTTATAGCTTGATTCATTTGCAACTACACACCCAGAAACTATTCCTTTTAAATACCTCTGATAGGCCCTTGTGTGTTTACTGAAAAAAGAAAGAAAATGGCCCATTGAGATCCTTACACAGTATCTGGTTTACCTAACTGACCCACTAAAGACATGTAACCAAATCATTTGTATAAAACATCGATAAGGCATAGTCCTTGATAATAAGCTATTTGGAGATGCTTTTAGCTTATCACAAACATTTGCCCTTCGCTCACAAACTGTCCCTTTCTGGTCCTCTGGACACACACTTCCAGAAGTCACAGGAAGAACACCACTTGGTGATAATACACCAAGGTTCAACTATATTTCATTATAAATGCGAACAATTATATAGACACAATGCACTGTGAGACTTTGACTCACAAATACTCGTGGAAGTTTGGTTCACCTAGTAACAATCCCCTGATAACCTAGGCACATCTAGGTGCTTTAGATGGCCTAACACAGTGGTTTTCAAACTTAAGGTAGGGACCCAGTACTGGGTCACAGAACCTCAGGTACTGACTGAGTCATAGGGTCCTCTTGCTGCAACCACCAAAACAATGGAATGCATTTCTCAAAGATGTAAGTGTTGGGTTGGGGGCATAAATGATTTTTTTTTTTTAAACTGGGTCCTGAGAGAAAGAGTTTGAAAACCACTAGCCTAACAAGTATCTCTAAATCCAATTCCCAAAACCAACTCCCTCCTCTGCTGAATGTTCCTTTTTGAACTCCTAAAGTCTTTTGCCCTTCTGTGTTCCCAAGCCCAAGTAGTTTTGCAGGTAGGGGAAAGACATGAAACATTCAGAGACAGTAGCTCTGACACTGTCCCTTAACAATCCTTAAGACCTGGTCTTTGTTGACCAAAATCAACTTCACATCCCCTCACATTGGCAGGGCGGCTGCCATAAAGCCTAAGCCCAGGCAGCTGGTCTCCACTCTGCGCTGGGAGCCAGTGGGAGAAGTCAGGATGCCTCTTCATTGCCTCCTGCCAGGGGCAGCCCCATCAGGCTGTGAAAACTGACACACATGCCCACTGCTGCAGAGAAGGCTTCCTAAAGCACTTGGCAGGGAAGAGAGAGAGGGGAAAATATCCAGCTGCTTCCCCAGACTCCCAGCTGGGACCACAAAGTGGAGGGGCAGCCCACAAGGAACCCACACAACCCCTTTGGCTCATGGAAGAGAGAGAAGGGTAATCAGTCACCATTCTAATTAGCTGAACTTATTTTAAGTGTAGACAAAGCATAAGTGTTTGCTAAGGGGTGGCTTATGTTGAGCTATTCTATTCTATTCCCGATTCCCCTACCCCCTCATACTTTACCAACTCTTCGTCAACTAATTACATTCATAGAGTAAGCATCTCAACACTAATTCCCATAATAACCTACGCTATTACAGAGTAGCTCCAAGTTTGTTGCACCTACTTTTCCTCCCATTACATTTAATCAACTTCACTCATTTCCATCCTAAGTTACTTGTCTGAACATTTCTTCAGGATGAATTTATGCATAGCAAGAAAGGAGACTGGGAGATTTACCATTTTTGATAAATTACTGGCACAGTATTAGATTTCTGCTACAGAGTGTACTACTTAAACATTAGATCTGCTAGATCTTTACAACAAAAAGCACATTCCCTTACAGACAACTTCATCCTGGCATGCTCTTCAACTCGAGTTCAGTTAATAAGTAAGATTTTTTTCTGAAAGCAATTTGACTGCCATCAACAATACTTGCAAGGAAAACACCTAGAACAAGGATGCTGCCACCCATTATTTATAAAAGAGATGCACCTAGAGATCACAGTCCCAATGTACTAAACACTGTCCAAACAAGCTCAAACCTGGAAAAGATATTTAAAAAATTCCCCATCTATTGTCCGCTGAAAAGCTTGCTCTTAAAATGATTAACACACACAAATTTAGGAATAGGGAAATAACTCTCTCCAATACTTAACAGCACTGTTCCCTCTAAGCTGTGCAAGTGTGTGCACGCATGCACACAGGTTGTGAAACCTGAGCACACAACAAAATAAAGTGCCCACAAAAAAATTCAACAGTGCTAATATTGGTGCTCACAAAGAAATGTTTTTGCACCCACACAGAAATTGTTTGTGCACACAGCCTACAAGTAATTAGAGGGAACACTGCAAACAGATCCTTTATGCTGCCCTACTTCTCTTTTCTCCCCTACCACAAGTCCTTCCCAGCTATCTTTTGCTGTAAACAGCAGGATAAAACTCCTCAGTGTGGAGAAACGACCAGTAAGAAGATGCAAAAACGCCAATGCACCCGCATTGCATGAACTTGACGTACTGTTCAGCTTTCTCACCTTCCATTTGGGACATGCAACATGGTAAGGTGGGTTACCTGCCTATGGCTCCAGAAGTGAATCAGAGAAACTGCCCCCCCCATAAGCAGAGCTAGAGGCAGCGGGATTTTCTCTCCCGAACGCTCAGGCCAGAAATCAACTGGTTAGTCTTTAAGACTAACAGATTTATTTTTCGCATGAGCTTTCAAGCTCATGCGAAAAATAAATCAGTCTTAAAGTGCCACACGACTCCTTGGTTTTATTCGCTGGACTAGACTAACACGGCTATCCCTTTGGAAACTGGTTAGTCTTTAACATCGCCACAGGACTCCTTGTTTGTTTTGCTCGACTTGACTAACAGGGTCCGGGACAGTGGCAGAGAAGAGCGCAAGGCAGAGACGAACAGAGCCGCGTGGGAGGGAGGATATCCGAGGTGTGTCCCCGTCGCCCATTTCTAACAACGCCAGAGGCCGCGCCGCGCAGCAAGCGAGCCGCCCTCCGGAGGGGCAGCTAGCGGGGGGCTTTAAATCAGCAGCAGGCCAAGGACAGCGCCCCGTTTGCCGCTCCTGCAAGTTGCCCGCGGCGCGCACGTGCGGAGGCGCCGCCCCCAGCCCCTCGCACAATGGCCACGGCGACGCGCGCGCCCGCCCGCTCGCCAGGGGGCGCCGCGGTGCCGCCCCGCCAGCCCTTCCCCAGCCCGCTGGCGACGACGGGCCGCGGACTTACCCGGGGCGCAGTGCAGCGGCGAGGCGGCGGGCGAGGTGGGTGAAGCGGGCGGCGGCTGCGGCTCCTTGGGGGTGGCGGGGCAGGGGGAGGAGGCGGAGGCGGAGGCGGCGGGGGGCAGCATGAGGTAGCGGTTGGGCGGCGGCAGGCAGCGCTGGCAGAAGGAGTGCAGGCAGGGCAGCAGCTTGGGCCGCCGGCTCTGGATGTGCTGGCCGCACACGCCGCAGGTGTCCAACAGGTTGAGCGCCGCCGCCTCCCCGCCGCGCTCCGCCGGGCCCTGCCGGCTCTCGGCCTCGTTCTCCCCGCTCAGCGCCGCCGGCCAGGCCCCCGCCACCGCCGTCGCTGCCTCCATTGTCCTGCGCCGTCCGACGGAGGGGGCAGCGCCGCTCCAACGGCCGAGCCTCACCCGCCGGCTCCGGCCGCGCGCGCCCAACCCCCGCCCGGCGTGCCTTCGTTATCCGGGAGGCGGCGGTTACCGCACCCGCGCGCGACACGGCCCGGCCAACGGCTAACAGCCGCGCGCGCGCCCCGCCTCCTCCTCCTCCGAACCGGGCTCACCTGGCCACGCCCCTTCTGACACACAGCGCCCGCCCCTCGCCTCCTATTGGCTCGCCCGGTTCCTCTGCCGCCCCCGAGGCGCCGCCCACCCCGCGCGGCTCCACCCCCATCGAATCCTCCCCGCCTCCGTCACACAATCCCCTAGCACCGCCCACTCCCCCGCACGTAGCTGCCGCCTCCCCCCCCCGCTACTCTTCCTGTGTGGGTTCCTGGCCTTGGAGTGACTCCCGCCTGCAAGCCGGGCGCTGGCCTGGCTTCCTCCTCATCGTGGTACCCCTCCTTCCTAAAGTGAAGCTCTGTGCTTTCTGTGCGAGGACCCCCGCACCAGGCAGGACAGGATTTCTTCCCACCGCCTTCTTCTTCCTCCCTGTCTCCTCCCAGCATTGTCAACAGCTGTTTCCTCCACCTGTCCTTAGGACAGTTGCTGCCTCTCCCCTTTCTGGCCAGAATCAGTGCATTAAAGAGACTTGGGTATGAGGTCCAAATAGCAAGCGTAAAAAATCAGAAAGAATTGTGATAGGTATCTAAATAAGACAAAGTCTGTGGGGTCAAAATAGCAAGTGCGAAAAATCAGAAGGAATTGTAATAGGTATCTATAGAAGACAAAAGTCTGTGGGGTCCAAATAGCAAGTATGAAAAATCAGAAGGAATTGTAACAGGTATCTATAGAAAACAAAAGT
>ML681994.1:11918315-11936527 GCA_007922195.1 Podocnemis expansa | reverse complement strand
TAATAGGTATCTATAGAAAACAAAGTCCATGAGGTCCAATATAGGATTACTAGATGTCAAGCAAAAGGAGGATGTCCTCCTTTTTACCTTCATGTCCTCCGTCCAGCAGGCATTTTAATAATACACAATTTTGTCTGGCTTTTTACTTCCAAGGGTTAAAAGTATGCTGGAATGCCCCAGAACACCCTGTTTTTAGGGGGAAGCATTCCACGGCCCTCTAAAACCAAAAGAATATTACATTAACACTCAGGGCGGGTGCTAGGTTTTCTGGCACCCCGCTGCAACCTATATGATTCTAGTCTATATAAATTGACGTGCACCTCCCTCCCCCTCCCCTGGGCAGGGCCATCCCTAGGAGGGTGCGGGGCCTTGGGCGAATCACCCTGAGCAGGGGCCTCCTCTTACCTCCCTGGCACTAGGGGGAGGGGCCGGCCGGCCCCTGTGCCCGCCAGCCCTTCCTGGCAGGGACCCGGCAAGCCAGCCAAAAGGACACCCCGGTTCAGCACTGCTGGTCTGCCGCCGCCCTCCCCCGTCTACCCTCACTCGCGCCCCAGCCATGGGTGCTGCTTTTGGCTCTGTGCTGGAACAGCGGGAAGGGGGCGGGAGGCAGCATGGTGGGGCAGAGAGGAGCAACACTGGCTCCGCACTGCCACCCACCCCCTTCTCACTGCTCCGGCACAGAGCCAAGAGCAGCCACCAGGCTGGGGCAATGGTGAGGGCAGACAGGGGGTAGCAGACTGGCAGCGCTGAACTGGGCCGCCCTTTTGGCTGGCTCACCTGGTCCCCGCCGGCATGGAATGGCTGGGCCAGGGACGCGTCCCCCCCAGGGCATTTTGGTGCCCCTCAAATGGCGGCGCCCTCCTGCAGTGCTTACTTTGCGTTGGCCCTGTTAACACTACATTTTTTCCATGTGTCCTCCAATGTCCTCCTTTTTGTACTTTTCTGTCCCCCTTTCCATGCTTTAGTATCTGGTAACCCTATCCAAATAGCAAGTTTGAAAAATCACAAGGCAGTGTAATAGGTATCTATATAAAACAACATCCTAATGGCAGGACTGTCTCTATAAAATCAGGACTAGTCACCCTACTTGCGTATTCTGTCAGGAACTACCAACTCATCTGTAATGGTCTGTTGACAAAGAAGAGACAGGCCTCAAACCCCACACTCTTTGCAGTAATCCCACCTGGCAAAAGGGTATCTTCTTTGTTTTAATAAAAAGCAAAAGCAAAACAACACACTGAGGCTTAGCTATAAAGGGGTAGGCATGTTAGTCTAGTTCAGTAAAGCAAACAAACAAGAAGTCCTGTATCATTTAAAGGCTAACAAATTTATTTTTTAAATGAGCTTTCGTGGCAGAAAATCCCACTTTGACAGATGCTTTGAGGCTTATGGACCTTGTCATACCAGTATAGGGGCACCTCTACACAACGTTTACCCTACGGCTCAGTCATTAGGCTGAACCACAAACCTTTTATAGTGTTTGGGGCATATCCAGACTAGTCTTTACAGATGTGCCAACTACTTCAAATTAATTGACCATCAATTAACTCATAGTGGAAGAAAAAACCCCACTGTACGGTAGCTTACATAATTAAGCACTAACCTAATTATCTCACTTCTCCCCACCCACAGAAGACACTGCCTCTGCAGATTGTCCTAATTAATGAGCCAAATAGGTATATTCAAAACAAATGATAGTATGAAAAGCTTTACCCCATGGCCTGGGGAACCGAAAGTGGCCCATGCGGCCTTTCAAAGTGGCCAGTGGCTCCCCTCCTGCTGGCTGCAAAAGGGACCCACTGCCTAAAGCCCTAGGCAGAGTGCGTTTCCACGGGACTAAAAGACTAGGGCAGGCTCCTTGCTGCAGGCAAGGGGATGAGAGATCAGTGCCCCCTTGCCTCTTCTATAGCAGGGATCATGGTGAAGCGCTCCACCCAAAGCCGTCCCGGGGGGGGGGAGGGGTTATTGCCCTGGGCCACATGGTTCTGAGGTCCCTGCACTGTCCTGCCCTGAGCAGGGCAGCGTGGGACCCAAACTGCTGCCCCTCCCCACATCTGTGCTGTCCCCCACCACCTCCCCAATGCTTTCAGCATGGAGCAGAAGGCAGCAGAGAAGGGGGGGCCAGAGCACATAGCCTGCCCCTGCTCCCAGCTGGCTCTAGAGGTGGGAAGAACCAGCCCAGAGGCCAGGCTTCTCTCTCTGCCCCCCCTCCCCCAGGCCGGCTGTTCTGCCCTGGGGGTAGAGAGGGCCAGCTCAGAGGTGGAGCAGCAGAGCAAAGCCCAGGCCCCAGACTGGCCCACTCCACCCCCAGGGTCAGGGGAGGGGTGGCAGTGCAGGACCAGCCCTCACTCCCACCCAGCCCGGGGGGGGGGCAGGGCCCCACAAAGGCCTGTTGACCCTGGGCCCCACACCCCCCTGGGGATGGTCCTGGCTCCACATAGGACCATTGGCACTGGGATTCCTGCTGGAGCCAGAAAGAAGCACAGATCTTCTCTCCCCCTGGCTGCAGAAGGGAGCCACTTGCCTAGGACCCAGGTGGATCGCACAGTGCTCCAGGACCAGCGATGTCTCCCTGCTGTAGCCAAGGAGGTGGAAGATCAGTGAGAAGGCAGTCTCCTTAGTGACATTGTTCTGTCTTGCTGAACTGGGGACACAGCCATCCCTGGTGGGGTGGAGTCAGGGCCCAGGGTTAATGGTCCTGCGGGGGCCCCCCCTCTGATGCTCGGAGATTAGGTGGAATGCAGTAGCATATCCAGGCTACTGGCACCTGGGGGGGTCAAGTCACATTTGTATCCCCCCACCTTTGCAGCGCCCTGCCACACACGCACAGGGCAGGAACAGACCTCTCCTGCCCTGTGCAGGGAGGGGAACTGCCCAGGAGGGTGTGCAAATGTGTCTTGGCCCCTGGGCACCAGACACTGGCTGCCAGGATGAAGAGGAGCACTGGCCTTCCCCCCCAAGGCCAAATTAGAAGGGCCCCAATGACCCAAGCTGCCCAGTTTCAGGCTGTCACAGGCATCCCCGCTCTGCGACGAGGTGGGTCATAATGGTGGTGGGGTGCAGCTCTGGTCCCCAGCACTGGAGGAGGCCATTGAGGGCTGGGGCAGGGCCAGAGGTCACCTTTCGCAGCTCCACAGCGTTCTGGTCCACCGTGTCCCTCAGCCAGCTGGTCTGTCCCAGGGGGCAGGTTGGGTCAGTGTGTGGCCACTGCTGTGCAAAGTCTTGGGGTGGGCAAGGTCTCCAGACGCCAAACCACTCCACCCCTTGGAATGAACCAGCTGGCTAGGGGACAGAGCAGGCCAGAAGGCTGCGGAGCAGTGGCGGGTGGCCTTTGGCCCTGGGCTGGCCCCCTCCCTTGGTCCTGAATGTCCCCCTCCAGTGCCAGGAGCCAGGGCTGTAACGAGGGCAGGGCAAACGGTGCTAAGCCCCAGGGGCCCCGGAGCAGCTCCATTTAGCTGTTCTATCAAAGGGTGCATTCCACACTGCTCACTCTAGGCACCACTCATTGTAAGGGCTGCCAAGAGCAGGGCCGTCCCTAGGGATGCATGGGGCCCTGGGCGAATTGTCCTCTGCAGGGCCTCCACTCAGCCCCCCTGAATTGGGGGGCAGGGCTGGCCAGCCCAGAGGGGAGGGGCATTCCCCTTCCAGGGGATGGGGCAAGCCAGCCAAAAGCTGCAGCCAGGTTCAGCACTTACCCCCCCACCAGCCATGCGCTGCCTTTGGCTCTGTGCTGCAACCAGCGGGAGGGGGCGGGATGCAGCGCGGCCTGCGGGGGGCAACGGTACGGGCCCTCGGCTGCCTCCCGACCCCTCTGGCATGAAGGGGAAGGCAGCAAGTGGGCGAGGGGGAACGAGAGTGCTGAAGCCAACAGCTGCTTTTGGCTGGTTCACCCCATCCCCTAGATGGGGAACAGCTGCCCATGGGAGGGCAGTGGTTTGGGCCCCACGCTCCCCTGCTCCCAGCAGGACAGTGTGGGGCCCACGGAACCATGGGGCCCAGGGTAATTGCCCCTTTCGCCCACCCCTAAGGACAGCCCTGGCTGGGAGCCATGGTGGCCCCCTGCCAGTCTGGCCCATCCAGTTACAGAGTGGGCACTCTAAAACTTGGCAGTCAGGGGCACCTCACTAATCCAGTCCTGGAAGTGGGGCAGGCCCCCTCTCACCCCTCCCCTAGGCAGTGGCATCACTGGCGCTGGGCATAGGGGGTTATGTTCCCTGAGTCCCAGCGCCAGTGTCCCGAGTGGTGGCAGCCCAATCCAGCCCTGGCCAAAGCAGGGATCCAGGGCCAGGCCGCCTGTGGCACGGGCCACTTTACCTGGCCCTGGCCCTGTTGCCAGCCAGAGATCCGGGGCTGTGCTGCCAGCGGCAGAAGCCCAAACCGGGACCTGCTCAGGGCCCCAGGGACCGGAGTGGACTCAGCTCCCAGACACTGTTCTCTCTAAGCTGTGTGCATGTGCGCGCACACAGGTCATGAAATCTGCACACACGACAAAATAAAGTGCACACAAAAAAAATCAATAGTGCTAAATATTGGTGCTCACAAAGAAATGTTTCTGTACACACAAAGAAATTGTTTGTGCATACAGTCTACGAGTAATTAGAGGGAACATTACTCCCCGATCAGGCCCAGGGAGCAGCAGATCTGGGCCCCAGGTCTTTTCCCAGAGCAGCTTTGCCCCTTTTCCTGGGCAGACTTGCTGCCAGAGACAGCGGGGGGCAGTGCAGGGCCCACTGAACCATGGGGGCTGGGGCTTGTCCCCCTCTACCCTCCCCTCAAAGACAGCCCTGAGTGGGGAGGGTGCCTGGTAACAGACTGGTGGCCCTGTAGAGTTTTAAAAATGATATCAGTGGCCCTCAAATCAAAAAGGCTGGGAACTACTGCTTTACACAATGTGGGACTAATTTCTTTAGCATACAGAAAACATTATTCAGCTGCTCATTTTTATGATCCAGCACTTCTTGCATAAACAGTTTACAAAATGAGTTTATGATATCACCAAATTGTTACAGAGCAGAAGCAAATTTGGATTAAAAAAGAGGGACAGTTAGGAGGTAAATCTCACTCTCTGCCTGAGGATAACAACACAAGGGACAGGCTATTCTTTCTGAATTCTTCAGTCTCATTTAAGCACGATGCCAGCCTGCCCATCCGTCTTCTGGCTGCCTCCCTTTTCTCTAATCCTGCCGAATCTCCCTGCCTAACGCAATCAATAGAAGGGTCTGGTTTTCTTCAGTCTCTGTCATTAATATTCATGTACCCTAGCTTTCACTCACTGTTTCCTCTCCCCCACCCTCTTCCACTTTCTTTCCCGTTTAAGGTGGAATTGTTCCTGGATATCCAGAACAAGACAAAAAAAACCATTTAAGGAGAACCTTGGAATAGCCGTTGCGAGATAACTAGTTAGTGAGTATACAGGTGCAGAATAGAGTGAGATAAAAAGCCATTTAAGGTGGAATTGCAAGAATTGGATACTGAAAATAACTAATGCAGTTTATTATTCCTTCCATTCAAAAATAACAGCAGTTTCTTTATGCAATATACCTTTCATTTACATGGCAGGGAGGGGGTAGGAAACACTAAGTCTATCATGACTCCTCACATATATACATTTTAAATCTTTACAGCAAAAGCACACCACGATATGAAACAAGAAAATATTCCACAATACAATAATAATTCATTGCATTACCAACTGATTGCAGAGGCACTTTCTGTATTTCAAGAAATTTTTTTTAGGTGATATTTAGGTCTGCAGATTAGAGCAGTCACAGTGGGAAACAGTGGAGATAATTTAATGTGTACACTAAAAATTACAAAAGATTCCCCTTTTTATAGGTGTGGATACTGAAAGCACAAAGTTACTATTCTTTTGTCAAGTATTTTTCTTCTTTTTACTATTAAATGTCTCAACTGGTCTTCTAGAGCAGTGTTTCTCAACACAGCCGTAACCAAAGAACCTGGTGGCCGGGGCACGTTCCGATCGGAACACGGCCCTTACAATAGCCGGTGCCTGGAACAATCAGTGGGGAACACACCCTTTAATGGAGCCACTCCAGCACACTTTGAGCAAAGCCCTGCTGTAGTTATGGATCAGTTTCTCAACCTTTAGTGGACTGGGGAACACCTAAAGGTATTAATAACTTTACGCAGAACACCTGACAAAAATATTCTTGAAAAAGCTGAACAAACAAGGAGTCCCGTGGCACTTTTAAAGACTAATTATCAGATGAGCTTTCGTGGGAGAAAATCCCACTTCATCAGATGCTTTGAAGATGGGGAATTTACAGAATTGCAGGAAAATAAATGAAGGGAAGTGTAAGTCATAGGATCGGGTCAGACTATGACAGCAAATCAAAGCAGTTAAGATTCAAACACTAGGGGTATGTCCACACAAGGCTTTTATTTTGAAACAACACTGGTTGTTTCGAAATAAAAGTCCCTATGTTTTGAAAAGAGGGAGTTCCTTGTTTAGAAACAAGAGCGCTCCTTTCTAAACAGCTTAAACCACTTTGCTTTCAAAAGGAGGGTTATTTCAAAACCAGTTGTTTTGAAATAAGCCGTTTGGACATGTTATATTGAAACAAGGATTGTTTCGAAATAACAAGGACCTTCCTCCTAGGGTGCATAGCACCCTAGGGGGAAGGTCTCACCCCCCCCAGCACCCTGGCCAGGGTGCTGAGTGGAGTGCAGGGGGTCCAACGGTGCCCCAGCCAGCTTCCCCCCTGCTTCCCCTTGCTGGGAGCAGGGGGGGATGGGTGCCTCAGCCCCCTTCGCCCCCCCTTCCCCTGGCAAGAGGAAGCGGGGGGAAGCCGCCTGGAGCACCCCCAGGGCTCTGGCCCCTGCCCGGGCTACAGGGGAGCTGTGGTCCTACAGCCTGGTCAGGGGGACTGCAGCCCCCATGGGATGGCCCCCACTTCTGGGGCTGCCCCCAAGCCCAGGGTGCCCTGCCCCCTGGGTTCCCTGGTGCCCCCCTCCTGCCAGGGGAAGCATTCCAGGGTACTCTAAAAACAGAAGAATATTACATTAATACTAAATTTTCTCCATGTGTCCTCCAATGCCCTCCTTTTTGTACTTCCCTGTCCTCCTTTCCATGCTTTGGTATCTAGTAACCCTAACCCAGAAGGGCTGCTTCAGTTCCTGGGATTTGGCAGTGGAGAAGGGAGCAGGGGCTGGAGGGACTTGGACAGGCTCAGCAGCAGACAGGATCTTCCATGACCTTTCTTTCCAGCCTGGCATTGGCTCTCTTCTCCTTCCTCTGTCTCAGTACTTCTATCTCATTTCTCCACCCAGTCCGCCCCACCCCACCATTTACAAGGAGCTCCCATACACATGCTCCAGGCTACTAAATGCAATTTTAAAGACTTGACATACTTCCTGATTTGAGACAGGAGTATGGCATGTGGGGTCACCCTCTGCATGTTCCATGTAGGGGATCTCAAATTAGATGTGTAGATTTCAGAGATGCAATAGAAGCCTCAAGAGAAAGCATGAAAGCCATGAGGGATTGCCCCCCCCCCAACCCCTGCAGCCCTGGTCACTGTTCAGTTTTCTGGTGGTGGCCGCTTTCTTTCCAAGGAGGGTCACTGCATGGCAGAGGGGTGAGTAACTAGGTCCCAAGGAAAAAAGTTTGACAACCACTGGCTTAAGAGCCACTGAGAAACCAAAACCTGCACTCCTGTTTTACCGCTTTTGGCCAGTTCCCATGGTTTCTGGTATGGGACAACTGATCCAGGGCTCAGCCCCTGCCCTGGGCCAGCTGGGCCCACCCCCAGGGGCGTCGCTGGCGCTGGGCACTCCAGGGCACATGCCCCGAACCCCAGCGCCAGAGCCCCAGATCTCCGGCCCAATCAGCTGATCCCACCGGGGATGTGGGGCGTGGCTGCCCGTGGCAGCACGGTGGCGCCTGTCCCTGTCCCTGGCCAGGGGGCAGGGCCTGCAGGCTGGGGGAGGGGGCAGGGCCCATGCCCCGGGTCCCTCCCCCAGCCAGTGATGCCCCTGCCCACCCCCAGTGCCCGGGGGTGGTGGTGGTGGTGAGTGGGGGCCTTGCAGAGGGTGTTTCGTCCAGGGCCTTGCACCCACCTAGGGATGGCCCTGCTAGCGGAGTTACAATTTAAAAAACTTCAGCTACTGTAGAATATGTCTGCTCACTCATTTGGTAGTGCTTAGAAGCTCTGTAACCTTCAGACCTGGTTTGGAAGGTCCACATATCTGCTCTTATCTCTGGCTCACTGTCTGCTTTCTCTCCTGAGTTTCTAGGTTTTCCATCAGCAGCACCTTTTCTGGAAACGAAACAAACAAGTAAACCTCACACCTCTTCTCTGTAGCCACCCCCAGTGAGTGTTTTCTCTTCTGAATATAAGGTAGCCTGTAGCCTTGCAGCTGTAAGACATTCTGCTTTGCCAGAGGGCTGCTTTAATCTATACTGGTTGTCAGTGGCTCCCAGGCAAACATTGCACCTGAAGAAAACTTGTTGTAGCGGGGTGTCTCAGCCACAACTTCTATGTGGCAGCAGTGAGGGAAATGGTGGAGGTGCCTCTGTGCTGGATCTATGCCGCTGCATCCTAGAATTGGATACGTCAGCTCTATGGCTAGAATCCATTAGTTGTATAGCGTAAAGCAGTCTTCCCAGAAGGAACATTATTTCTTAATCCAGTTTTTTTTGATCAATGGATTCTTTAATATAATGTTGTCTATGTTGTCAAACAAATACCATAAAAATATAAAAGATGTGCACTATAGACCAGATGAAAGCATTAGAAATTCATAGACAGGTGTATTTAATATAATAGTCTTTTCAGCTACGTGAAGGAGGAACTTTGTATGCCAGAACAGCCAGAATGAGAAGTGAATGAAATACTGTATATACTCGTGTATAAGCTGAGATTTTTGTGCCCGAAAATTGCTTTTAAAACAAGTATTTGGCTTCTATGCATGTCAATATGGTAGATGGCCCCAGCCCAGGAGTTTCACAGTATGTCTCCAGCCCTTAGCATGCACTGAGTATGCTCTGGTTTGGAAGCCCCAGTGTGTGGCCGGAGTGCCCATGTTGGTGAGTCTGCTCCCAGGCTGAGGTTAGAGAAAGAGGAGACCTTGGCGTCTGGAGCAGCCAGATAAGGAAGCCGGGGGGGGGGGGCGCACAGCCTGCGGGAGCCAGCATTAGGGCCTAGGGGTTGGGAGGTGTCCAGGAGGCCAGGGAAAGTGGTAGCAGCAGTTGGGGGTGCCCAAGAAAGTGGCAGTGGGGCGGGAGGGGTGTCAGGGGAAGCAGCGGTGGGGCAGCAGGGGTGTCGAGGAGAAGCAGCGGTGGGGTGGCAGGGGTGGCAGGGAAAAGTGGCGGCGGGGTGACAGGAGTGTTGGGGAAAGCGGCAGCGGGGTGGCAGGGGTGTCCAGGAAAACAGCGGCAGGGGTGGCAGGAGAAAGCAGTGGCAGGATGACAGGGGTGTCTGGGAAAATGGCAGCAGGAGTGTCCAGGAAAGTGGTGGCAGGGGTATCGGGGGAAGTGGCAACGGGGCAGTAGGGATGTCGTGGAAAAGCATCAGCAGGGGTTTGGGGGAGATAGGGAGGTGTTGGAGACTCCCGGGGGAACGAGCATGCAGGGTGGAGGGAGGGTTAGCAGCCAACACCATGGGTGGACCTTGGCTTGTATGCAGGTCACCCAATTTTTACTACTTCTGGGACTCAGAAAGGGGGGTTGGCTTATGCGCAGATCAGCTTATCTGCGAGTATGTATGGTATGTGCCTCACTGTCTTTAGCGGTTGTTTTAGGAATTAATGCACAATATGATCTAGGATAGTTACCAATTTTCTTTGAAAACCATCTTCAGGAACCTAGTAAGATACTATTTCCAATACTTCTTTCATTTAATGTAAGGAATAAGAACAATACTTAGCAATGAAGTATTTTTTTTACATGTTCAAAGAAGTTGCCAAACATTAACAAATTAATTACCATACTACTGCATGAGGTACTGTGGTCCCAGTTTTACAGATGAAGAGCTAAAAGCTTGGCCAAGGTCAAAGATGGAATTAAAACAGTGAGAGTGACCAAAACTTGTTTAAGTTTAACCCTTGTTTTGGATCTCATTACATTCTACTCTAGGGGTGAGAGATAAAGGGGAGGAAATCTCCATGCAGTTCTCTATCCAATCATTCCATGCTGGGCAGCTCTAGAACACTTGTAGGTCCAAGCCTTAAGCACCAGTGGATCTTAGACATTCATAGATTCCAAGGTCAGAAGGGACAATTGTGAAAATCTGTTCTGACCTTCTGTACAACACAGACCAGGGAATGACCCCAAACTAATTCCTAGAGCATATATTTTGAAAAACATCCAATCTTGATTTAAAAATTGTCAGTGATGAAGAATCTACCATAACCCTTAGCAGGAGTGTTGCTGCCCCGGGGAAGTACCCGGGGCACTAGCCCAGGCCCCGCACCAAGCCCCACCCTCAGACTACAGGCCACACACCCCAGCTGGGGACAGGGCAGGGAGTGGCAGCTGCAGCTGCGGGGCTGCCCGGCTGAGGAAGGGGCCGGAAGTGGCCGCCACCACCGTGGGCGGCTGGGCCCCGGATCTCCAGCTGGATTCAGCTGGAGACTGAAGACGCAGGGGCCCTGCCAGGACCCAGGGCACTGGTGCCAGGATTCGGGGCATGGGCCCCGTGTGCCAGGTGCCACCGATGCCCCTGACCCTTAGCAAGTTGTTCCAATGGTTAATAACTCTATCTGTTAAAAATGAATGCCTTATTTCCAGTCTGAATTTGTCTATCTTCAACCTCCTACTGTTATGTTTTATTATACCTTTCTCTACTAGACTGATTCCTTCCAAAAGGCAAAAGCAAACAAGGAGTCCTGCTGCACGTTTAAAGAGTAACAAATTTATTTATCACATGAGCTTTCTTGGGAGAAAATCCCACTTCATCAGATGCTAGACAGTCTGACCTGCTCCTATGACTTACCCTTCCCTGCATTTATTTTCTTCCCATTCTGTAAGCTCCCCATCTTCAAGCATCTGACAAAGTGGGATTTTTCTCCCACGAGAGCGTTTGTGATAAATAAATAAATTAGTCACAGGCAGGGTCAGCTCCTTCACAGGCAGGGTCAGCTCCCAGCCCACTACCATGGGTATGGCAGATTGGAGAGAAGAAGAGAGGCCCTTGGTGACGGAAGGTCAGGTTAGGGACTGCTTAAAGAAGCAGGATGTGCACAAGTCCATGGGGCCGGACGAACTGCATCCAAGGGTGCTGAGGGAATTGGCCGATGAGATAGCAGCACCGCTGGCCGTTGTTTTTCAAAACTCATGGAGAACAGGGGAGGTGCCAGAGGATTGGAAAAAAGCAAATGTAGTGCCTATTTTCAAGAAAAGGAAAAAGGAGGATCCAGGGAATTATAGACCAGTCAGCCTCACCTCAATCCCTGGCAAAATTATGGAGCAGATTCTTAAAGAATCCATCCTCAAACACTTAGAAGAAAATAAAGTGATCAGGAACAGTCAGCATGGATTTACCAAGGGTAAATCATGTCTGACCAATCTCATCTCCTTCTATGATCATAAGACTGGTTTTCTGGATGCAGGAAGAACCGTTGATGTGATATACCTTGATTTTAGTAAGGCTTTTGATACAGTTTCCCACAGCATTCTCATTGGCAAATTAAGGAAGTATGAGTTGGATAGGTGGACTATAAGGTGGATAGAAAACTGGCTAGATCAACGGTTTCAGCGTGTAGGGATCAATGGTTCCATGTCTAGCTGGCAACCAGTCACGAGTGGTGTGCCCCAGGGGTCGGTCCTGGGGCCGGTTCTGTTCAACATTTTCATCAATGATCTGGATGATGGAATAGACTGCACTCTCAGTAAGTTTGTGGATGACACCAAGCTGGGGGGAACAGTAGACACGTTGGAGGGCAAGGACAGGATTCAGGGAGACCTAGATAAATTGGAACAATGGGCCAATAAAAATCTTATGAGGTTCAAGAAGGACAAGTGTAAAATCCTGCATTTGGGACGGAAAAACCCCATGCACTGCTACAGGCTGGGACACATTCAGTTAAGTAGCAGCAGTGTAGAAAAGGACCTGGGGGTCATGGTGGATGGGAAGCTGGATATGAGTCAGCAGTGTGCTCTTGCTGCCGAAAAGGCCAATGGCATACTGGGCTGCATCAAAAGAATTATTACCAGCAGATCAAGGGATGTGATCATTCCCCTCTATTCTGCACTGGTGAGGCCACATCTAGAATATTGTGTTCAGTTTTGGGCTCCCCACTACAAAAAGGACAGGGACATGCTAGAGAGAGTTCAGAGGAGGGCAACCAAAATGATTAAAGGGCTGGAGCACAAGCCCTATGAGGATAGACTGAAAGCATTAGGCTTATTTAGTCTGCAGAAGAGAAGATTGAGGGGGGATTTGATAGCAACCTTCAACTACTTGAAGGGATGCTCTAAGGAAGATGGAGCTCGACTTCTCGGTGGTAACAGAGGACAGAACAAGGAGCAATGGTCTCAAGTTGCAGTTAGGGAGGTCGAGGCTGGATATTAGAAAAAACTTTTTTTACTAGATGAGTGGTGAAGCATTGGAATGAGCTGCCAAGGGAGGTGGTGGAGTCTCCATCTTTGGAGGTGTTTAAGGCCTGGCTGGACAAAACCATGACTGGGATGGTTTAGTGGGAGTGGTCCTGCCTCTGGCAGGGGGTTGGACTAGATGACCTATGAGGTCCCTTCCAACCCTAGGATTCTATGGTTCTATGGTTCTATAGTCTTTAAACATGCTGTAGGACCACTTGTTTGTTTTGCTGAACTAAGCTAACACGGCTACCCCTTTGAAATCTGAGTTCACTGTGATTTTCCCTAACAAGGAGATCGGTGGGTTACTCACCAGTAACCGTCTGTCTTCAAGATGGGATGCTCGGATCCATTCAGTAATAGGTGTCTCCGTGCCAGAGCGCTGGATTGATTGGAAAAAAACTTGTCCTAGCCTGTCAGAAGAGGGGAGGCGACCACCTCCCCTCATGCCACGCGTGACTATATATATGGCTTAGGGAGGAACCTCCCTTGGCAGCGGAGTTCTTCAAATATCCATGTATTGAAGAGTTTCTCCTTGGCAGCATGGCAAGAGTGGTAGCGTTATCCCTCTGGCAAGCACTATGGGTACTGAGACCACGGCCTTACACGGCTCTCCTAATCTTTCAGTCGTCGAGGGGGTGACCAGGCAGTAGTAAGAGTTCTCTCCCACCCCTTTCTCCCCCTGCATGCTTTAGTGAGAGCTTCGCAATGCAAACCCTGCAAGCTTAGGCCCAGCGGGGTCCTCCTCTGCATTCCAGCATCCTCTGGGCCCTAGCAGGACCAACTCATCAGCACTGCCACAGGCCATCTTGCTGTTAGTGACCTCACCGGAATCTCTCTCCTGCAAGAACCCAGTCATGGTGCCTGCTTGGCTGAACACACGCGCTTCTGCATTACCAGGTTGTTAGCTAGCATACCGTAGGCCTCCATCCTGCTTGGCTAGACTCTATGCTGCGGTTTAGTGTCTCGTGGTCTTCTCAGTCACCCTCAAGCCCATCTTACAACCTTGTATCCTCATTTTATCTCTTTTTAACCAGATGGTTTGCTTGTCGCAACCTAGATAAGGGGCATAGTCATTCCCTTACTTCTTCCTGTGTACCCAGTAGTTGCCAGATCAGTCCATAACCACATGGCTCCTGCTAAGCCTTCAGGTGATCAATGCCTAGCCTTTCTTCGTCCTCATGCGAGACACGCCCAATATGGCTAGTCTCACTTGCTAGCTCTAATGTTCTCCTTCAAGTCCACGTGACATGACCTATGCCCAGACATTATAGTCTGCTGGTTATACTCCACATTTTTCCTCCTATGCAGAGTGCTTTGTCCGACCTACTTATGCGTTCTGCCTCGGTGGGTCCAGTCTTGTCCCTGTCCTGGGTTGGCCCTCTGCTCTTGCTTCTTCTGGGCCCATCAAGGCCTGCTTGCCTCTTGACCCTGGCGAGCATCTTGCTGCGGGACCTCTACCTTATGGGGGCTTGTTGCTGTCCTGAAGGCAGAAGAACCAACTCCACTTGCCATCCATCAGCATGGCTAATAGTCACCTATTACTGAATGCATCTGAGCAGCGCTCGAAGAACAGTGGGTTACTCACCAGTAACCATCGTTCTTCGAGATGGGCTGCTCGGATCCATTCAGGTCCCTCCCCTCCATCCCTGCTTCTGGAGTTGGCGACTCTAAGTAACTAAGGAGGGGGTGGAGAGGCTGCCATATATATAGCCGCGGGTGGCGCAAGGGGTGGTGGCCGCCTCCCCTCTTCTGACAGGCTAGGACAAGTTTTTTTCCGACCAATCTGGCATCCGGCACAGACACACCTATTACTGAATGCAGCCGAGCAGCGCTCAAAGAAGAAGTGAAAGAGCACACCTGTGCTTTGCTTTCTTTCCAAGGGCAGTAAAAGTGCATGCCAGCAGTTACAAGTTATCACATAGGTCTTTCTAAGAAGCATTTTTATTCATGACAAAAGCATGCCAAAAAAAAAATCATAAAAAACAATAAAAGGGTTTTCCACATAGATTCCAGGAGGATTTACAGAACACTAGAGTTATGTGTCCATAAGGTTCGTATCTCAGCACTGGATCTGTGCCCCAGGAGGATCCCCAGATCTCTGACAGTGTAGCGGTAATGGAAGTATAGAATTCCAGTGTGAAGAATTTGGAGATGTCCCATGGTAATTTACAAATGCAACATGTTGGTCTGGGTATGGGGATATTTTCTGTTAGAATATCTGTGTTTAACACACTAGGGGTTTCGTCACGCATTCAGGGAGAGATGGTTCCAGACAGTCATCCAACCTCCCTGTCTTCCAGATTAACCCCTAGATAAACTGAGATATACATACATCACACATCCCAATACTCAGACCAACATGACATATTCATAAATTATTACAAGGCAACTCCAAATCCCTCACTCCAATTTCGCTTCTGAAACACAGAAGGCCAGAAATAGCTTTTCCCAGCAGGGTAAGTAACACTGTTGGAGTATCAAATTCACTTTAAGAAACTCAGATATTATCTGGGGTGGGGTGAGGGGTAAGAACAGCTTCTGCTCATGTATACCTTAAAAAAATCGATAATCTCATAGGATTACCATATATCCAGTGTTTGCCGCTAAGAGCCTTTTTTTTTTTTTTGGAGTGTATGTGCTTTCCCCGTCCAGGCAGGGTTTCCAAATAATATGAAATGTCCTAGGGTGATGGAGGTTCCTTTTCTAGAGCAGACAAGCTGGAGCTCAGGAAGAGCCCTAATTGGTCTACTTACCAATTGGTCCTTTCCATGCATCTGCAGCTAATTGGATCCCACCCTTTCCCCATGCCTTGGGAAAGGGGACGTGCAGGGAGGCACTGACTGATGCCTGAATTTGTGCCAGCCGCCCTGCCATCATGATAGCAAATGATACTGATCCCCTCTTCCAGTAAGTACTCCTGCTGCAAGTACTCTCTGTAGCACCCCGACTGTCCTCCCAGATTCCCCTACCCCTGCAGTTTCTCCAGCTGTACCCCCAGCTCCCCATTCACCCCTAGCACTCCCTTCCAGCATCCTCTTTTTCAGAACCTGGAATATGAGAATCCTAGGATTTACTCAGTGAGGACTGGGAATCTAACTGCTGCTTCTGTGGACACTAAACTGAATAGTTTAACATTTAGCTCCCTACCTACCTATGTATATCTCTTGCCCTTCTCTCTTCCTCTGGGAAGCAACCCTGATCAGTTTCATTTCAGAACCAGCTCAGTGTTTAAAGTATCCTTTTACATATTTCTGAGGAGATGCAACAATTTGGAGTGCCCCATTTTCTTCATGTCATCAGAAGTCTTTCATTCGATCCAATGAGACACCATTCACTCTTAGGGCAAGAATACATTGCAGAATTAAGTCTACCTAAGCCACGTTGATGTACAGCCACCACAGTAATTGAATCAGATTTACATATCCACACTATGCCATTTGTGTCAGCCACAATTGTCCTCACCAGGAGCACTTGCACTGATTTAACTACCAGTGTGATACACTGTGAAAAAGAAATGAAGAAGGAGTCCTGTGGCACCTAAAGGCTAACGAATATATTTATTGCATGAGCTTTCATGGGAGAAAATCCCACTTCGTCAGATGCTTTGTTAGTCTTTAAATGCCATGGGACTCCTTGTTTGTTTGTTTTGCTGAACTAGACTAACAAGGCTGGCCCTTTGGATATTGTAAACAATGTTTCTCAAAGGCAGCAACAATGGAAGAAAGCAACACAATGTCCACATGGTCACTGAGCTGACCTGACTACATTGAGTTAGGCCTTATCTACGCTAGAAAGTTTTGTTGCCTAAAGCCAACTTTTGCTGACAAAATATGCTTTGCGTACACACTAAAATGCCGTTTTATCAGCAAAACTACCTTGGCCTGACACCACCAGTTTGAGAGGAGTAGTACTTTTTGTGCAACTGTTTTAATAGCAAAAGAATCAGCATGGTCACTGAAGCTGGTTGTGTGTGTGCGTGCATGTGCATGTGCGTGTAACAGCCTCCAGAAATGTCCCATAAGACCAATCACAGACACTCTGGTCTTCAGATTGTACTCTGCTCCTTTTCATTCACCTGCCCCCTCCCTCTTTTCAGGCCGGGGAATATTTGAATGGTCTTGGTTCTACTTCTTGTTTATTTTGCGTGGAGAGCTAGCGTGTTGTGTTCCCAGGTGACAATGGCTGCTCGACTCGGCAAAATCTCCCCCTGCCTGAAGCACAGTGGAGCTGCTGGAGCTGATTAGTATTGGGGGAGAGTCTGCTGTGCAGGCCCAGCTCTGCACCAGACAAAAGAATTTTGACACATACGGCCAGATTTCTCCTCCTCTGGCAAAGAAACCCTATAAAAGGAACATGCTGAAGTGCAGAGGCAAGGTGAAGAAGTTGTTGCGAAACCAGTGCTTAATGTATAACTTGGTGGGCGCCAGAACCCTACTAATCAGGGGGCCCCCCCTCATGCATGTGCGGGCCCCAGCTCAGGTAGGTCACTTGCAACCACTTCTCGGGACCACATGCGTCAGTCAGTGGCGGCTTTTGGGGTAGGCGAAGCAGGTGGCTGCCTAGGGCCCCCACCAGTAAGTGACCCTGTCTTCAATTTCATAGACAGAAATGAAAACATAGAAAAATGTAGAAATTGTTCCCATCTAGCAGAGCTAGAAGCCTAAGCACTTTTCACTCTTGGCTCATCAAGGCAAGCTATCATTAAGATCTGTGCTTCATCTGAAATGCAGATTTCACCATTTTCTGCCCATCATCTTCACACTGACATGCTAAAAAAGCAGGAGCAAGCAATAGACAGCACAACAGCAGGAACTTTTCCAGTGGCTTCAGCTCTTAATTCCTCAGTGTGGCCATTTATTTTGCCATTGTTTAATTTTGTGAAATGCTGCCTTTTTCTTTTCTTTTTTACCTGTTCTTTTGCCTTTTCCTTTGATTTTGTGACAATTTTTACTTTGGCTTTTTTTAGTTCAGGTTATCAAGTAGGTTCATGTAGGCTGCTACATCTAAATAAAAACAAACAAACAAACCCAGAAAACACAAGGATACTTCCCTTAGGCAATCATTACACCTGTGTGTGATGTCTGTGCTGTATGTCTTTCTTCTGATGAGTAATTTTTTAGCTTCTTTTGTACTTACTATTTAATATTTTTGAGGGGCCAGAGTCTCATAAACTTGAGTACTTCAGAGAATTTCATTGAAATTTGGTGTTTTTCATTTGTAGCTACACACTAGAAACCTCCTTTTCATTTATTTTTATTTAGTATAATTATTTGTATTAAATATCTCTAGTGCACATAAACCCAAGCCTATATGAAAAATTTGTAAGATTTGACTGCCAAAATTTTAAATGTGGTATTTTAGTTATTTTTGAGCCATAATGTTACCACTTCTTATTTATTAATTAATGCTCATACTTTTAAAAAAAATATTAAAATGGTCACTTTAACTTTGTAGTTCAGCATTAGCTGATTTATGTTAAGTGAAAGATGATCAACTTACAAGCTTCATGATGGGAAGATCTTTAAAAATACCATACCCAAGAATAATTTGAGTGTTCCAGAGGGATAATCATGTTAGTTTGGTTCAGCAAAACAAACAAGGAGTCCTGGGGGGTGATATGAGGCAGTTAAGGGTGCAGGGGGACAGGTCACAG